>CM077158.1:213434202-214034202 GCA_039583875.1 Platanthera guangdongensis | reverse complement strand
GATTTCTCCTTGAGTGCAGACCTGCCTTTCTCTTCTTCAGCTTTTCTTGTATTGATTGGGAGTTCATAAGACATAAGCTTTCCAAAGAGATTTTGCGGGTCCGTTTCAGCTAGCTTCCCGAACTCCCTGATGGTGCATACCTTGTTATCCCATTCCTTGGTTAGGGATCTCAAGAATTTGTCGTTCAGTTCTCCATTTGTGAATACACGGTCATACACCCTTAGGCCATTAACAATTTTGAAGAAGTTTTCAAAGGTGCCGGCAATTGTTTCCTTGTTCCCTTGTCGGAATGCTTCATATTTCTGGTTGAGAAGGGATCTCCGATCATCCCTTACTTCTTCAGTTCCTTCCATCAGAGTGACTAAGGAATGCCACCTCTCCTTAGCCAATTGGCAGTGTGAAAGAGCAGCTAGATCTGATATACTCTAGAGGGGGGTGAATAGAGTATATGGTGCTTTGAAACTTTTTACAACAATTGTTGTAATAAGAGTGGGCAGGGAAGCAGTAATAAATCTAATCACAGAACTAAATTAATGAAAAGCTAATCACAGAAGAATCAAGGCCAGAAACAAACATAAAGACAAGCAAAACCAGAAGACACAAGGAAATATAGTGGTTCCCCTAAACTTGGGTACATCCACTCTTCTACCACCCTAGGTAGGAATCCACTACAGGATGAGTTGATTAGGTGTCCTGGGCACCAATGAGCTTTTGATAAGGTGCTCAAAAACCAAACTCAAACTTTTGAAGGGAGTTTGAGAAACCCTTTACAGAGAGGGGGTGAGAGAGTGATGGAAGTCTTCTCTTTCTCAAACAACTGAGAAGACTATGTGGATTGTTGATGTCAAAGCTCCCCCTGAATCCTTGAGATCTTCAGGAAGAAAAGCTTTGCTGAGGGTGATAGGCCTTCAAAGATTGAACTCCAGCAATAGATGATTTCAGCAATAGCTGAAATGTTGAATGTCTGGAGTCTTGAAATATGTTGGCCTTGAACACTCTGGATATGAGAGATCTGAAGATTTTTGAGAGAGCTTGATCTCCTTGGATGTATGTTCTTGAGGATTCTTTGAGACAGTATATTTTGTTGAAGATTATGATGTCTGACTGTGTGTCTGTGTATCTCTCTAATCTATCTTTTTGGATTCAATAATATTCTTCAATTTTATTCTCTGGTACTGAACACAACATTCTCTGAGAAGAATAGCCGTTGGTCTGCATTAATTGCATCCTTAATTGCAAAATCTCTTCTGGAGGAAAGTCCATAGAAACATTCCTTGAAACTTGGTCCAGAAATGAATGAGAACGGCTAGGAAATCTCTGAATTAATTGCAGAATAACTCCTTAACTGATTTGAATTTGAATCTAGAAACATCCTTGAAGTTATCTAAAAACGTCGAACTGAGCTCTGCTATCGTCGAACTGAGCTCAGCGATAAGGACTAACACAGCAGCAAAATATCGTCGATCTGAGCTCAAAGATCGTCGAACTGAGCTCAGAGATAAAGATCCAAAGCTGAGTCAAGATCGTCGAACTGAGCTCACCGATCGTCAAATGGAGTTCGACGATATAATGAAGTTGAGCTCAGCGATCGTCGAATGGAGTTCGATGATCTATCGAAGTTGAGCTAGATGATCGTCGATCGGAGTTCGACGAATCGTCGTGCTGAGCTCGACGATATGACTTAGTCTCCAAACAGAAAATCTTGGTCTTCAGGGCAGCTTCCAAACCTAGACTTCTAACCCTTAGACTCAATTCTAATTGACCTATTGAGCTATACAGGAGGTCAAGCATTGATTCCTAGAGACATAGTGATCCTGACCCAAATTAGTAATAGGGTGTTCCAAAAATCTCCCCCTATTTGGGTTAGGATTACTATTTACAAACTTTGGAAAAATTTAAATAATATACAAGCAGCAAAACAGAAAAACAACAAGCTAGACATTGCAGAACCATAGAGATATATAACATCCAGATAATCAGAAATCACAGAGAATGTCACCTTACATTATCATTTCTTTTCTTTGCCCTTAACAAGTTTGATTTATCTGTTAGGATTGAGGGCTTCTTTCTTTGATCTGGTATCATATGCTGCACCTAAGGATGTTTGTTGTTTAGGCCTGGGAACCACAGCTTCAGGATGTAGTTCCATATACCTGTCAGAATCAAAGAACTTGCTTGATGCATATCTTTCTAGCTCTTTCTTTCTTTGTTCAGACATTGTTGAGATATTAGATGAATCTTTTCCTTGCTCTCTAGCCTTTTTGATCTGATCCAGTGCAGCTAGTTCCTTTAATCTTGCAGCCCAAGCAGCTGGATTGTTCTCAGGATCCTCAAAAGGTACAGGTTGCTCATATCTGTTAGAGGGATTGTCATGAGGAGGCCTGTAAGACACAGTTTCTTTCAGCTTATAGGGAAAGGGACCAGATGTTGTATCAGTTGAAATTTGTCCTCCCCTGGAATATGGGTGTTGCCTTGAGTACCATTTGGAATAGACTTGGAGATCTCTTTGATTTCCTCTATATCCTCCTCTTCTGGATTGAGATCCCCTGGATTGGCTTCCCCTATTATAAGATCTAGCATGAGGCTGATAGGGGGCCTGACTTCTGGCTCGGGGTTGAGCTGCAGAGCTTCCACCTGCACCTGCATCAGGAGGAGGTGGTGGAGGAGGATGAGAGTGTTGGAATTGAGAGGAACCCTTTTCATATTTTCTCTTCTTTTTCATTGCCTTCAGTTGGTTCTTGGAGTACTGCATCCAGTGCTCAGTAATAGGGCAGTCATGTAGAATGTAGTATGGAATATCATTGTTGTCTTTGACCTTAGCAGGAGGTACTCTCTTCATAGCTTTGCTCCTTGCCTTTCTTTTCCTAACAATGGTAGCAGAAGAGTCATCAGAGTCTGTTCTGAACTCATCACTTTCAGAACTCTGGTCATCATAAAGAGCATCTATTTTCTTCATCATATCCTTCTTGAGCTGTGCAGAAGCAGATGAGGCAACAGATGGTACAACAGTAGGTGTTGAAGCAATAACAGCAGCAGATATAGTAGAAGCAGTAACAACAGCAGCAACAACTATAGGCTCTGGAGAAGTGACAGCAGCAGCAACAGTCTCACTAACAACAGCAGAAACAACGGTAGAGAAATCATCAGAAATTGCAGAAGGCTCAAACTCAGGTGCCTCTGACATAAGAATTTCCTTGGAAATTGGTTCAACAGTAATGACAGAAACTTCAGCAGCAGTATCAATATTTTCAACAGCAGTAGAGGCAACAATATCAGAAGCAACAATAATGCTTTCTTCAGAAGAAGCAGCATCATACACTGAATTGACAAAAGAGGTGATGATGCTTGGGTCACAGCAAGAAAATGGCACAAGTGCCTTGGATAGATCCTTTGGAGGCTGGACATCAATTATCTCTGGCAGACAGCTGAAGTATGCAGAATCAAAATTGGAAAGCAAAGACCTGAGGTCTATTGCAAGGACTGCAGCAGGAGGAATTTGTGCTTGAGGCACAGCAACAGCAGCAAGAGCAGGAGCAGAAGAAGCATCAATAACAGCAGCAGCAGCAGATAGGCTCATAGAAACAGCAGCAGCAACAGCAGCAGTAGGAAGACTCACTTCATAGGGCATCTCCCCCTGCCTAGATTCAGACAAGGCTGGATCAAGGCACACTGTTGTAGGGGCTGCCCGAGGGAATAGGGAAGAGAGCCTAGTAGAGAGAGCTGCCACTGACAGGTGTAGTGGAGCCAAGGAGGTCTCCAACAGAAGAGAGAGCCTGGGGGAAAGCGACTCATACAACCTGTCAGCAAGGGCTGGAAGGTCTACTTGCTCAAGGGTGACTGGAGCAGAGGTAGAAAATGGAGGAACAGCTGTTGGTGAGGGTAGTGGAGAGCTGGTGAATGGTGGAAGGGATGGCTGAGGTGTTGGTAAGGTGGAGATGGAGGACAGTGGGATGGAGATAAATGGGGTGAATGTGGGTTTGTCAATGATTTGTTGTAGAAGGTCTTGAAAGGAAGTGGAGGATGAGGGTAGCTCAGGAGGAGAGGATGGAGAGTCATCCATAAAGGAATCATCAATGAGGGTGAAGGATGGATGGGAGGGTGATGAAGTGACATCTGGTGGAGGGTAGGAGAATAAGGGATGGAAGTGGTCTTCTGGTGTTGGAAGAATAAGTACTGGAGATGGTGTGGATGTTGGAGAGGGGCTGGATATGATGATGGTGGATGGAGCTGGAATGGTAGAAGGTATGGGAAGGGATGGAATTGGAGGAGGAGGAGGAGAGGCAACAACAGCAGGCAGGTCATCTGCAGGGGCAGAGACCTGTGGAGAAGTGACTCTTAGAGTCCTTGTGCCTGAAGGAGTGCTGGAGGAGGGCCTGCTGGGCTTGCTGATTTGTCTGTCCCACTTTCCAAAGAGAGCACAAGACAGTCTCTTGGAAGCATTGATATGGATTCCAGAGGAGACCAGCAAAGCAGGGCAGCTGTGCTGCAGAAACACCCCAATGATCCTTCCAAAGTTGACAAAACTTTTGTTGATTTTCTTCTTAATAAGGTCAAAGAAGATTTCTCCCCAATTCAGATTTTTCTTATCTACAAGGGCTCCCATGAGGCAGAGCTGATACCTTGAGATTGTATCATGGGCAGAGTGCTTAGCCAGTAGCACTTTCCCAACAACATCTGCCATGAACATGTATTCCACAGAAAGGTTCCTTTTGAAGAGCTTGCTAGGGTTGCCCTCTGAATGACCCATTCTGGCAAGCAGGTCTGAATACTCTTCTCCAGACAGGTCAGCAGTATCTTCACCATTTCTCAACTCAAAAACTTCTGTTAAAATTGCTGGGGTTAAGGGTACCTGAGTTCCAGATATAGACCCAACAATGGTGGAGTTGTCTTAATTGTGGGCAGTATAGACCCATTACTTTATCTCATTAGATGCCAGCTTGATCCTTGTGGTCATAATGGCAGTCAGGTTCTAGTCTTTGAATAATCCCAAAATATCTTGAAAAGCCTGGTCAGTTGTGCTGAAGGATTCCATGTCAATATCGAAACCAGCATCAAACTTCATGGCAGCAAGAACAGCAACAGACACAGCCATGGGTACCTGCAAAAATTTAACAAACAAAACGACCAAGTGCAGAACTGTTTGGAGGGAAAGAAAATTCTTGCAGAGAAATCAAAAGCGCAAAGGAGAACGACGGCGAAAAATGAATTTTATATTAGGGTTCGACGCAGAATTGGAAAGATCGTTGAACTCAGTTCGACGATCGAGGCTACTAAAGGAATCTGAAGAGTCTTCAACATCGTCGATCTCCGTTCGACGATATTGGAGAGCGTCGAGCTCCGTTCGACGATCGTTCAGAGAACAAAATCGTCGAGCGCCGTTCGACGATCGTTGACCGGAAGAGATAGTTCATACTATCTGAGAGACGCTGAACTCAGTTCGACGATTTCGGAAATCGTCGATCTCCGTTCGACGATCTTGGGGCAAATCGTCGAGCGCAGTTCAGAGATCAGAAAAACTCTAGACACTAAGAAAAATCAGAATGTTTGCCTAGTCTTGGTCAATTTTTAAGCTTTCAAAATCTTGGATATTATTTAAGACTTCCTCCATCTAACATTCCTAACTGATTTAAGAAGAAGGTGTGTTTCTTTTCATCCAATGGCTTGGTGAAAATATCTCCCCTTTGTAAATCAGTTGGGATATATTGTAGTTCAATTTTATTCTTTTCAACATTATCCCTTAAGAAATGATGCCTAATCTCTATGTGTTTTGTCCTACTATGGAGGACTGGATTTTGAGCTATAGAAATAGCACTGGTGTTATCACAAAAGATTTTAGACTTCTCTAAGTTGTAGCCATAGTCTAGGAGTTGGTTTTGAATACATAAGATTTGTGAACAACAGCTGCCTACAGCCATATATTCAGCTTCAGCAGTTGAAGTTGACACAGATGTTTGTTTCTTACAAAACCAAGAGACAAGTCTGTCACCAAGGAACTGACAAGTTCCACTGGTGCTTTTCCTGTCAATTCTGCATCCAGCATAGTCATCATCAGAGAATCCAGTTAAATCAAATGCTGAATCTTTTGGATACCAGAGACCTAGATTTGGACAACTTTTAACATACCTGAGAATCCTCTTTACTAGTGTTAGGTGTGACTCTCTAGGGCTTACTTGGAACCTAGCACATATACATGTAGCAAACATTATATCTGGTCTACTGGCTGTAAGATACAGTAAAGAGCCAATCATTGCTCTATATGTTGTCTGATCAACAGGTTTCCCATGTTCATCAGCATCTAATACATCATTAGTAGGCATGGGTGTTTTCATACAAGATGCTTCAGACATACCAAATTTCTTAACCAATTCATGTGCATACTTGGTTTGAGAAATGAAGATGCCTTCAGCATGTTGCTTGACTTGCAATCCTAGGAAGAAGGATAGCTCACCCATGCTACTCATCTCAAATTTAGAATGCATCAGGTTGGAAAACCTTCTGCACAATTTGGAGTCAGTAGAACCAAAAATAATATCGTCTACATAAATTTGTACTAGTAGGGTATGGGACTTATGGGGTCTAATGAAAAGAGTTTGGTCTACTCTACCCCTTATAAAACCATTTTCCAAAAGAAAGCATGCTAGGGTCTCATACCATGCTCTAGGAGCTTGCTTGAGACCATATAATGCTTTGTTCAATCTAAAAACATGATCAGGATAAGTTGGAGAGATAAAACCTGGAGGTTGTCTGACATATACTTCCTCTTTGATATCTCCATTTAGAAATGCACTTTTGACATCCATCTGATATACCTTGAAGCCTTTATGTGCTGCATAAGCTAAAAATATTCTGATGGCTTCCAATCTTGCAACTGGTGCAAAAGTCTGGTCGTAGTCTATTCCTTCTTCTTGAGAATATCCCTGAGCAACTAGTCTTGCCTTGTTCCTTATAATTACTCCTTGATCATCCATTTTGTTTCTGAATACCCATTTTGTTCCAACAATGGAGTGATCCTTAGGCTTTGGCACTAGTTCCCATACTTTGTTCCTCTCAAATTGATGCAACTCTTCTTGCATTGCAATGATCCAGTGTGGATCTTGCTCTGCATCTTGAATGGACTGTGGTTCAATTTGAGATAGGAATCAGGTGTGCAACAGGTTTTGGTTAACCTGATTTCTGGTTTGCACACCAGCTGAGATGTCTCCAATTATTTGGGAAATTGGATGGTCTCTTGATGTTACTAAATCAACAGGGGGTGTTGATTGTTCACCAACCTGTGTTGTTGTTTTCTCTTGTGGTACAACAACTGGCTCTTCAAGTTGTTCTTCAATATGTTGAGCATTTTCTTCATCTTCACTGCTTTCATCCCTTTGAGTAACCTGTAACTTGTTCAGGTCTTCAACTAGAGAATGTTCCTGCAAGGGTTCTATGGTAGAAGAGATCTTCTCCTTGAAAGACATGTTAGATTCATCAAATGATATATGAACAGATTCCTCAATTTTTAAAGATGATTTATTATAGACCCTATAAGCCTTGCTGATCATAGAGTATCCCAGAAACACTCCTTCATCAGCTTTAGCTTGAAATTTTGCTAAATATTTCTTATCTTTATTATGAATATAGCAAATGCAACCAAAAACTCTAAAATAATCAAATTTAGGTTTCTTCCCTTTGAGTAATTCATAGGGAGTCTTTCCCTTTAGTTTATGTATCAAACTTCTATTCAGCACATAGTTGGAGGGTTCACTGCCTCTGCCCAAAAGGATAGAGGAAGATGAGCATCTGACAACAATGTAGTGGCAGATTCAATAAGGGTTCTATTTTTTCCTTTCAGCTATCCCATTTTGTTGAGGAGTTCTAGGAGCTGAGAAAGTATGTCTGATCCCTTCACTCTGACAGAACTCTTGCATAAGAAGAGAATCAAACTCTGTCCCATGATCACTTCTGATCAGGGCAATGTGAGTATTGAACTCAATCTGTATACATTTGAGAAACTCTGTCAAACACTTAAATTTATCAGACTTCTTCCTTAGAAAGAACACCCAAGTGAATCTAGAGAAGTCATCTACAACTACTAAAGTGTAGGATTTCCCTCCTAGGCTTTGTACTGTGATGGGTCCAAAGAGATCCATGTGTAACAGATACAATATCCTAGGTGAATCACTCTTATTAAGTGACTTAAAGCTGTTTTTAGTTTGCTTGCCTAATTGACAAGCCCTGCAGAGTCCTTCTTTCTTGTAGGGGCCAGAAGGTAGTCCTCTAACAAGGTTGTCCTTGGATAGCCTAGCAATAGTTCTAAGGTTTAGGTGTCCTAATCTCTTATGCCATAAAATATTTGGTCTACAGACAGAATTGAACAAGCAGATATCTACATCAGTTGAAAGAAAATCTACTAGGTAGATGTTACCTTTTCTTTTACCTGTCAACACAGTTGTGTTGTCCTCTGACTTGATTTTGCATAAGGCTTTGCTGAAGGTCACCTGGTAGCCTTCATCACACAGCTGACTGATGCTAATTAGGTTGTGCTTCAGTCCTTCCACATAAGCTACCTTCTTGAAAGTTACTGATCCAATCTGGACCACACCATATCCTTTAGTCTGTCCAAAGTTTGAATCACCAAAGATAACTTTGGGTCCAAGCTTGGCTCTGAAGGATGTGAGGTTGTCCTTGTTCCCTGTCATGTGCTTAGAGCACCCACTATCCAAGTACCATTGCTGGTTAGATATTGGATAGGTCTTCACCTGCACATAAGACAATTCATTTGTTTTTGACCCAGTTTACCTTAGGCCTAGGTTGATAACCTTTAAATTCTGAAATGAAAGACATCCCAGGTTGACTCTTATATCCTTCAGGATGATATCTCCTTGGAGGTATAATCCATTCAGTATAAGGGTTAAAGATTTGGGATGAAGGACCCTTAGGATTCAATTTTGATTTGCCCTTGAAAAATTTTCCAGAGCTCTGACCTCTGTTCGACGATCTTGGAGCTGCATTCGACGATCTTGGGTCAGATCGTCGAGCTCCGTTCGATGGTCGACTATGGGTGAGATCAGGTATTTGAGATCGTCGACCTGCGTTCGACGACTTTGGCTGAGATCGTCGATCTGCGTTCGACGATTTTGCCTGAGATCGTCGATCTGCGTTCGGCGATCGTCGATCTCCGTTTGGCGATCGTCGATCTTCGTTCGACGATTTCTGCTGGGACTTAGTTTTCTGGGGCAGATCAAAATTTTTCCTAGCAACCTCTACAACTCCCTTTCCTTTGTCAGAAATGAATTTGATTGGAGTTGTTAGAACTATGGGTTGGCTGGATGAAGCACCCAAGCCCAGTGTACTATTGAATCTGGAGTTCACTGTGCTTGGGATGTCCATCAGCTTGATGCTTCTCCCATTAAGGGATTCTTCAAGCTTCTTGGCCACAGAGAGCTCACTTTTCAGTGAAGCTATCTGTTCCCTACAGCACTCCAACTCCTGAGAGAGTTTGAGGTTTTCTGACTTTAAAGTATTGTGTTCAGATAATTGATTTCTGAGAGAGATAATTTCTTTCTCAGACTTTAGCAGGTCTAAACACAGTGCTTTAAATTCAGATTTAAAGTCCTCTGAACTAAAATCAAAAGAACCAATTACCTGATCTTCTTCAGGTTGAGTCTCTGAGTCTGACTCTGACTCCTCTTCTTCTGAATTATGTTGTGAGGCATTGATTGCCATCATGCAGAACTCTTTTTCTTCTGCATCATCCTCATCATCACTGGAACTGGATGAGGCTTCTGACTCCTCTTCAGTCTCACTCCAGGATTCAGCAACAAACCCCTTTCTTGTATGTTTGTTTTTGCTTGATGACGGTTTGCCATTGCCATTCCTCTTGGAGTCTTTCTCCTTTCTTCTTTCTTTCCTGTCCCTTCTATCCTTGTTCTTGTTCTCTGGACAGTCAGGAACTATGTGCCCTGGTTTCCTGCAACTAAAGCAAATAATGTCTTTATTATTATTATTAATGGACTTGTCATACCTTGGCTTATCATGTTCCTTGTATGATCTCCTTCTGAAGTCATTTCTGGCCATCTTATAAAATCTTTTGGCCAACAGACTGAGCAGTTCATCATTGTCTGTGACTTTGTCTTCAGGCTGATCTTTAGTTGCCTTGAAGGCTATGGTCTTCTCTTTTCTTGTGGCTGGTGATGCAGCCTTCTGTTCTTCTTCTCTATTTTTGATGAGTAGCTCATAAGATTTGAGCTTACCCAATAGAGCTTCAGTGGTGATCTCATTCAGACTTCTGGCATCCTTAATTGGCCAGATTCTTGAATCCCAAGTGCTAGGGAAGCACATTAGGATCTTGTCATTGAGTTCAGTTAGAGAGATCTCTTTGTCCAATGTCCTGAGTTCACTGACAATTAGACTTAGCCTGTTGTACATGTCTCCCACTGACTCAGTTTCTCCCTTCTTGAAATTCTCATATTGAGAGATGAGATGGGATCTCCTATCCTTTCTCTCATCAGCTGAGCCTGAGACTATTTCTGAGAGTTTGTCCCAAATTTCCTTTGCTGAATTGCATTCAGCCACCTTTTGAAATATATCATCAGACATTGTCTGGGCCAAGATGTTCATAGCCTTGGCATCAGCTACCTTCCATCTCTTAATATCAGCATCTGTTCCTGATGGAGGTGGAACAGCATTTGTACTTGTGTTCTCTGGGGGTCTTGGACACACTATCAAAACAGAGTTAAAAATATCTTCGTCAATAGAATTCATGTACAGTCTGATCCTTGCTTTCCAAAGTGCAAACTTGGATAGATTGCACACTGGAGGTCTGGTGCTAGCATAATCTTTGTTTTGGGCCATGATTTGTGAAAACAAAATCTAATAATAAAATACAAAAGAAAGCAGATCTAACTTGGGATCTTTGGGTTCAGGTGTTAGCCTGTACAACCAATCAGGTATGGTATGCTTAACCAACCTCCCTCTGATACCAATTGAAAGAGCAGCTAGATCTGATATACTCTAGAGGGGGTGAATAGAGTATATGGTGCTTTGAAACTTTTTACAACAATTGTTGTAATAAGAGTGAGCAGGGAAGCAGTAATAAATCTAATCACAGAACTAAATTAATGAAAAGCTAATCACAGAAGAATCAAGGCCAGAAACAAACATAAAGACAAGCAAAACCAGAAGACACAAGGAAATATAGTGGTTCCCCTAAACTTGGGTACATCCACTCTTCTACCACCCTAGGTAGGAATCCACTGCAGGATGAGTTGATCAGGTGTCCTGGGCACCAATGAGCTTTTGATAAGGTGCTCAAAAACCAAACTCAAACTTTTGAAGGGAGTTTGAGAAACCCTTTACAGAGAGGGGGTGAGAGAGTGATGGAAGTCTTCTCTTTTTCAAACAACTGAGAAGACTATGTGGATTATTGATGTCAAAGCTCCCCCTGAATCCGTGAGATCTTCAGGAAGAAAAGCTTTGCTGAGGGTGATAGGCCTTCAAAGATTGAACTCCAGCAATAGATGATTTCAACAATAGCTGAAATGTTGAATGTCTGGAGTCTTGAAATATGTTGGCCTTGAACACTCTAGACAGGAGAGATCTGAAGATTTTTGAGAGAGCTTGATCTCCTTGGATGTGTGTTCTTGAGGATTCTTTGAGACAGTATATTTTGTTGAAGATTATGATGTCTGACTGTGTGTCTGTGTATCTCTCTAATCTATCTTTTTGGATTCAATAATATTCTTCACTTTTATTCTCTGGTACTGAACACAACATTCTCTGAGAAGAATAGCCATTGGTCTGCATTAATTGCATCCTTAATTTCAAAATCTCTTCTGGAGGAAAGTCCATAGAAACATTCCTTGAAACTTGGTCCAGAAATGAATGAGAACGGCTAGGAAATCTCTGAATTAATTGCAGAATAACTCCTTAACTGATTTGAATTTGAATCTAGAAACATCCTTGAAGTTATCTGAAAACATCGAACTGAGCTCTGCTATCGTCGAACTGAGCTCAGCGATAAGGACTAACACAGCAGCAAAATATCGTCGATCTGAGCTCAAAGATTGTCGAACTGAGCTCAGAGATAAAGATCCAAAGCTGAGTCAAGATCGTCGAACTGAGCTCACCGATCGTCGAATGGAGTTCGACGATATAATGAAGTTGAGCTCAGCGATCGTCGAATGGAGTTCGACGATCTGTCGAAGTTGAGCTAGACGATCGTCGATCGAAGTTCAACGAATCGTCGTGCTGAGCTCGACGATATGACTTAGTCTCCAAACAGAAAATCTTGGTCTTCAGTGCAGCTTCCAAACCTAGACTTCTAACCCTTAGACTCAATTCTAATTGACCTATTGAGCTATACAGGAGGTCAAGAATTGATTCCTAGAGACATAGTGATCCTGACCCAAATTAGTAATAGGGTGTTCCAACACAGTGAATCAAATTCTACAGCATCGAGTCATCGACTGCACTTGCTATAATGTTCTTAGCTTTCTTGTCGAGGGAGACAAGTGCAATCTCGTCTTTGTCGAGATCCATTAGCTTTTTGGGAACTTTCTTGGTAGGGTCGATAGTGGATGTAGTCATGGGAACGTAAGGACCTTCTTCAACGATCATGAAGATCCTTGGATCCACAGCTTCCATGAAAAATTTTATCCTTTCTTTCCACATGGGGAAGTTATTTTTATTGCACAGTGGAAGCTTGGCGAAATCTTTGCCCTTGTCCATTTTATGGTAGAATCTTTCAGACAACAGATTTGGATCTGATCAAGGTGTTAACCTTTTGACGATCAACCTTCCTCTGATACCAATTGAAAGAAAACGGTTGTCAACCTAAATCACTTAGAGGGGGTGAATAGGTGAGTCGTGCGTCTTTTGCGGGATAAAAAATAATTAGAGCACAGCACAGAACTATCTACCAATATCACAGACGACACAAGATTTATAGTGGTTCCCCGACCTTGGGTACATCCACTTTCCCTCACCGATCTAGCAATCAACTAGACTCGGCTACTCCACTATCTCGGATCAAAAACCGATCCTACCCTCGGAACAAAGTTCCTGCAAACTCGATCCAAACAACGAGATCTACACCTCGGAAGATAACACTTCCTACAAACTCGGAGTGAAAAACTCCTACACTCAGAGAAACTTTCTCCTACAAGATTAATAAAGTTTTGGAAAAATTATACAAACAGTAAATCCAATCAGATCTGATGAAACGGCCAGAAACTTCTTCTTATGGACTTTGCAGCACTATCAGAAATCGGTGAAGAGAATCTCAGCCCAGATCTGGATCTTCTTTGCTTTTACAGAATTAGAGAGAGAAGATGAACAGTGATGTCGATCTCGATCTGTAACTTTCTTCAGAATGAGTCCTCTGAAATTAGAAGCAGTGGCTGGAGAAGATGGTGTCGGCGGCGGCTTCCGTTCCGTGAAAGACAGAGAGAGGAGTCAGCTGAAAACTTTCTTAAAATAAAATGACAAGAAGGCTTGGAGAATACTTAGGGTTTGTCATTTTCTGATAAGACTTTATATAGGAGAGAATAACGGTCATAATCGGTCATAATGATGTACACATGGACCAATCATGTCGCGTGATTTGAAAATTCCGTCAGAAAAGGACTTAGACGAAATTTTACGAAAGTTCAGCCATATACACGAGCAAGAGAAGATCTACTCGAGTAGTTGAATAACTATTCGAGTACATGAAGGAGAACATACTCGGGTACATAAAGATAGACTATTCGAGTAGGTAGAAACCAACTACTCGAGTATATATATAGTGACTTACTCGAGTACATGAAGGATCTACTCGAGTACAAGAAAGGACTACTCGAGTATATAACATAAACTACTCGAGTACCTGAAGAATCTGCTCGAGTGGAAGAAAGAACTACTCGAGTATATAACATAAACTACTCGAGTACATGAAGGACTACTAGAGTGGAATACTTGGAATAATTTCTGAAGACGTCAGCAAGCAGCTACTCGAGTAGTTGAACTAAACTACTCGAGCGGAAGTGATATACTCGAGTACGTGAAAATTCTACTCGAGTAAAAGATTTAGAAAATTCTGGAGTTAGGAAAATTACAAAGTACACGAGTGAGGCACGATCTACTCGAGTAGGTATAATGAACTACTCGAGTATGTTTCTATCTACTCGAGTATGTGAGTATACTTACTCGAGTATAAGCGTATCTTTACTCGAGTCCATGACTTAGAAGAATTTTGATGAGTGAGGCCTTTAATACTAGGGTATAATGAGTGATCTACTCTAGTATATAAACATGCTACTCGAGTATATGACTAAGTCTACTCGAGTACATGACGTAGCTACATGAGAGATACACTTAAGTACATGAGTACAAAGTTTCTTTACTCGAGTAAATTATAACCAATCTACTCGAGTAGTTATGGACCTACTTGAGTAAAAGACTTAGAGAATTTTTGTTGTTGGAAAACTCTTTCTTCTAATGTAGTCAACTTCCAATTCTTTTCCCAAGGTCTAATAGCTTGAATATGAAGTGTATCCCAATAGAGAGACCACACATGAGTCAACACCTTGGAACATGCAATGAGGGATTACATAGCACAGTTCCTGTGTTTGGTGACCCACTGTGGACTGACATTGGTCTACACTTCCCAGTGAAATTCCTACAAACATATAACTTAATCCAAGCATCAAATACAACTTAATTCATCTTAGTTCCTGGGTGACTTCACCAAATCTGGGTTAGTGTGGATACGGAATATCACACTTCATATTATATATGAACTCGATCATATAGAGTTGGTCCTCCCACCTCTTCCCGAAATCCAAAGCGTACATCCGGAGCATGTCCTCCATTGCTATGTTAGTCCTCTCGGTCTGACCATCCGTCTGCGGATGAAAAGCCGTACTGAACTGCAATTTCGTATCCAACAACTGGTGGATTAGCCTCCAATCATTCGAAGTAAAGCGCCAATCTCGGTCACTGACGATTCTACGAGGCACTCCGTGCAATTGTATTATGTTGTCCACGTACAACTTAGCCAACGTTTCCACTAAATCATCCTTCTTGTTCAGTATGAAGTGTGATACCTTTGTCAATCGATCAACGATCACCCACACGGCATCATTTCCGCTCTGTGATCTCGGCAACCCATGCATGAAATCCATAGAGATATCATCGAACTTCCACATTGGAATTGGTAATGACTTCAGGAAACCTCCAGACTTCTAACATTCAGTTTTTGCTAAAGCATAAGTTTGGCACATTGGAATGTAAAGAGCTATGTCTTTCTTCAAACCCGGCCACCAAAACATCTTTTTCATGTCCTTGTACATCTTTCTGCTCCCTGGGTGAATTGAGTACTTCTTAAAGTGTGTTTTATACATCAATTCTTCTCGTAGGTTACTCACATTTGGGATGCACAAATGACTGTATTTTCTCAAAAGACCGTCATCCAAGGAGAACTGCGAATTTGATCCATCCACTGCATAGCGTTTCATACTCTCATCGAATTTCGTTTCTCGTCGAACCCTATCTGCAAGATCCTACTGCACCTCCGTCCAGTTCAAACATGCATTTATAGTGGTATTCTTGTCAATATAAGAAATCTCTAAGGCCTATAACTCCTGGATCAGATGCTCATCATGCATCTGCAACCAAATTGCCAGTACCGGAGTCCTATAACTTAAGGCTTCTGCGACCACATTTCCCTTCCTGGGAGTGTAATGTATCTGGAAGGTGTAGTCCCCGAGGAACTTCATCCACCTTCGTTGTTGCATGTTCAGATCCTTCTGAACTATTAAGTACTTAAGGCTCTTATGGTCCGTGAAGATGCCAACTTTCACGTCATATAAGTAATGACGCCAAAGCTTAAGTGCAAAAATCACAGCCACCAACTCCAAGTAGTGGACTGGATAATTTCGCTTGTACACTTTCAACTGGAGTGAGCCATAAGCAATAACCTTTCTGATCTGAAGAAGAACGCAGCCTAAGCTGCTCCCTAAAGCATCCATATAAAACTTATAGCCATCCGTACCACATGGCGAACTCAAGATCGGCATCGTGGTCAACCGACTCTTTAAGTCCTCAAAAGTCTGTGCGCACTCATGCATCCAAACTGTTGGAACTTATGTTTCAGATTCCCTGAGTTTGAGAATATCAACTCCCAGAATGTATTTGATCACGTCTTCTATTGATAGAGTATGCAGGTTGACAGGTTTTAGTGAAGAGAAGAAGCATCCTATAGATGATACCGTCGGGCGTTAGAAGTTACCGCTGGGCGGTAGCTGGAATTATATAGACATGGTGCTCGGGAAACTACTAGAAAGCGCTAGTACTACCACCCATGGCTAGCTCACTCAACACCGCATCGATATCATTGAGAAGAAAGGCGTTGAATGTGTCGAGATAGTGGTATTGAGTGGTTGCTACCGCCAGTCGCAACTAGTTATCGTGCAGCGCTAACCATCTCGACGAATGCATGGTTTCCTGACTCGATGAATGCATGGTTTCTTGACTCGACGAACGACAATGCAGGACCTTTCGACGAATGAAATTCTACCCCGTGCGATAGAGGTTACCGCGCCGCGATAGCCTCTCGACTACTCGACATGACTATTTCGAATCATCGTGCTCCATATTACCGTGCGGCGTCAGCAGTAACCGCGCATCGCTAGCAATGATTAAGAGACAAATATTTCGTTTTAAATATCATTCCATACTTGGACGACATCTGGCACAACAAGCGCGCGAACTTACCATCAGGCGCTAGTCTTACCGGCGGCGGTAGCCTATTTTCATGAAGACGTATAAAAGGCCGCCTTATTTTTTGTGCCTCATATTTGGAGAATTAGAACGACGAGAGTACGTGAATTCTAGGGTTCAGCCGCTTTTCCTCATGCTCCGTTCCACAAGTCTCCGTCGAAAAAAAAGAATGTCATCTCACTCCCACTCGTGATCGAAAGACTCCAGCGAAATAAGTTCTACATCGAATACGAAGAGCCGACCGGTTTCCATCAAACGGAGATCTCAAGCACCGGCCGAGGATCGTTCTATGGAGAGGTTTTCAAGAGGGAGAACTTCATCCTTTAAATATTTACATCTCTTATTCATGTAATTTTTTTGGCTTTTCTAAATCTTGTGGAGAGGAAAATCGACCGGTAAGGGTCGTCGGAATCTAGGTAGGAGTTCGCGGGAAATCATCCGGGCGATAAGGACATCTAGATCGGGAGGATCTAGTGGTGCTCTAAGACCCTTGCTTATGTGAAGGTAATGAGCCGGCTCGAAGACTTCTCTTGCCTTTGTCTCCTCTTCATCTTCACTAGAGCTGGAAGATGAGGATTCTTCATCAGTGGCACTCCAGGTCTCAGCAATAAAACCTTTCTCCTTTCTCTTGTGTTTGCTGGAGGAGTGTTTGTTATAATGCTTGCTTGATTGTCTTTTGTTCTCCTTTTCTTTTCTTCTATCTTTCTTTTGTTCCTCTAGGCATTTAGGTAGAATGTGCTCAGGTTTTCTGCATCCAAAACAAACAATCTCCTTGGTAGGAATCTTGTCATATCTAGGCTTGTCATCGTTTTTAGATGACCTTCTTCTAAAGTCTTTCTTGGCCATTATATAAAATCTTTTAGCCAATAAGCTTAGTAATTCTTCATTAGCTGGAAGAGCTTCTGATTCTTTTGTTGATTTGAAAGCAATGTTGTGCTCCTTCCTTGAGGATGTGGAAGCCTTCTGTTCAGCAACCTCCCTTGTTTTGATCAACTGCTCATAAGACTTGATCTTGCCAAGGAGAGACTGATGGAGGCTAGCCCCTTTTTGACGTTATGGAGACGGACATAACTAAACGCAACGCTCTCCACTAACTCTCACGTCACGCTCAAGCAACAAAAACGCAGCAACTACCCAACTCGTATATTCATTAAACATAGACGACGGAGGGTTCGCAAAGCCCTTCAAGATAGTACCAAGGCGATAGGCCAAGGTCCTCTCAAGCGAAAGGAACCCACACGGTTCGGTCAAGCGTTGTTGTACCAAAAGAGAATCCACCGAAAACAAAAGATTCGGACAAGGATGGTTCTCTCCCAACAAAATAAAACGAGGGCCGCCACGCCTCACGAACTTAAACAGAAAAAAAGGAAAACACCAACAATATCAATGAAAATTTAACCATGAAATTTCAAACGCTTCACAAACCACGTAACACGCATATACCACAAGATCTATCCAGAGGAGAAAACACACAACGGTAGAGATTTTCGTTACCCAAACCGGAATAGATGATTCCGGTTATCTTGCTTGAATCGCTCTTCCACGGTTCCGCCGGAGTTACGCCGGATGGAGAGGAAACTCTTCCTCCTTCGTCGCGTCACGCCTTGGCCGAGATCCACGAGAGATTACCACAAGCACCTTGCTTGAAGGGTGAAGGGGGAAGGGGGAGAAGTTGGGCGGCTTGGGAGGGAGAGGAGGTTGGCGGCCAAGAGGGGAAAGACGACTAGGATTGAGAGGGAGCCGAAATTAGAATAGGAGAGAGAGGGGGGAGATTCCTTTTGGAGGTAGGATTTCAAATTCTCATTCAACTTAACCATATGAAAACAATCCATGCCTATATATAGGCTGTAACGCCCCCACCTGTCACATGACATATAACAGTGGGTCCGGCCGGGGCCCCACGCCATATAGCACAGACAAGCGAAGGAATCACGTGTGGAAATCAAAATCTATGCGTATCCTTAACTCAATCCATTCTAGCGCAGCATTTTTTTCTTGTTAACATGAACTCAAACCAGAATGTCCACCCATATATAAATACCACATTTATATAAAAACACCAGGAATGTATACAACTCACACACCCTGGCCTTATGGCCTTACAAGTTCCTCTTTCACATCAATGGTTTCGTACATCGGCACGCAGGCCGGCCACACATGAAATCCAACCACGATTCTTCACATAGCCTTCAAGGACTACGAACACCAGACTAGCCAATCCACTTATTCTGTCCAAACCGCAGCACCTGCACGGGCGTGTCACAGGGTGTGTCAGGCCGTGTTTTAGCTTTTCTGGCCAGATCTGAGCCGTTTGTTTCCCTCTTCCTGGATCCAGTGGCTGGGCTTTGTCCAGTTGTTGGGAAGGCCGAGAATTTGAAGATAAATCCAAGTATCTTCTTCTCCTTCTTCTTCTTCATCTTCATTCCAAGAAAGAAAGGGGAAAGGCCTAAGGGAGAGAGAAGGGAGGAGTCTTCCAGCTGCTGTAGGAGCTGTGGAGTGCGGAACGAAGAGCCGAGAGCGGATTCGTGAAGGCAGAGCCGAGGCGGTGATTTCCATCCGGCTACTTCATGGCGCCGAAGCGATCTTCAAGGGTAACGATCTCCTTCTTGGACATCGAAGTCCTTTCTCTATACCTGTGCTTGGAATCCTCCACCAAGAGGTGGATCGCGGAAGTGATTCCTTTGTTGAGTCTGCATCTAGAGCCGGAATTATGAAGTACGGCGTAGGCCTGCTGTGTGAAGCCCATCTGGACCGGTAGTCTGGATTGGTGATGTTCATGGGTAAACCGGAGAAGACTCCGTGGCTTTGATGCTGTGCAAAACGGATTTCTGTTGTGATGAATGTATGGATGTGATGATTGTGAGGAGGCTTTGGTGAAGCTCCTGGATATGAGATGATCAATTGGTAGCACGCCTGGGGAGCTCGTGATAAACCCGGCCTGTTACACCACTAGGGTGGGTTGATCTAGTTAAGGAAGAGATCGATGGGCGGCAATGCTAGGGGAGCCGAGTTAAACCCGGGTTGCTGCACCACATGGTGTGGGTCGATCGGATTAGGAGGGGGACCGATGGGTAGACAATGCCTGGGGAGCTTAGATAAACCCGGCTTGCTACACCACGGAGTGTGGGTCGGTCTGCTTTGTTTGTGATGCTGTGAGGATGGACCTCTGAGTGGCTTGGGCGGGATGTCGCCAGCCTGCGAGCTGGTGGACTAGGGCCGGTCAACCAACAAGTTAAAACCTCGAGAGACAGCGGTGTACGACGGTGGATTCCGGTACGCCAAGAAGGTGCCCTGAGTGCACGGAGCGTTGGTGGACTCCAGCGTTTGTGATGTGGTGTGTTTGTTAGATAGTGGCATAAAGAGAATGATCCTATGATATGATTTGGTGATGTTTGCTGATGCTTGCTGAAAAAGGAAGCACTGTATACAGGGAAGGAACCACTGCCCCGGGTAGGGGGTAGGGTCGTTATAATGGGTCAGCAATGCTGACCGTTACTTTGTTTTCTGTGTTGGCTTGGATGATGCATGTATCCACACGTCCTGACCCATACGTCGCCCCCGAAGAAACAGTCGACGGAGCTACGTCCACCGGCCTAAATCTTTTCTTCTCTTGTCGTCGAAACTCCGATTCTTTCAACTCAGACTTTTCCTTCATATCCTTCTCCAACGCACGAGCTGTATCAACCAACGCCTGAAAGCCTTGGCTCACGGAACTCGGAAGTGCCAACCTCAATTCATCCCGCAATCCCCCATAAAACCGATTTGTCTTTCGCACTTCCTCCGCAAAGGTAGATCCCGCATATCTCCCCAATCTTGTAAATTCATGCAGGTAGGTATCAATATCTCGCTCACCCTGCACCAAGCGGAGAAACTCATTTTCCATCGCAATCCTCTGCGACACTGGCACATACTTGGCTAAAAATATTTGGGCGAATTCCTCCATTGAAATCTCTGTTAAACCTCGACCTGCCAAGTGGTGCACTTCAATCTCATCCCACCATAATCTCGCATCTCCTTCCAACAGAAAAGTGGCCAACATCACTTTCTGCTCTTCAACCGTCCTGATTGCGGTTAAGATCCTTTTTACTCTTGCCAACCAATCTTCTGCCTGCGTTGGTGAAAGCGCTCCACCAAACGTCGGTGGGTGAAAGTACATAAACCGTGACAATGCGTCGTCACTTGCTTGCGCTTCCACCACCTCGGCAGCATGCTCTTGCCTTCCACCAGGTCTTGCTTGTCCAGTTGGTTGTGCTTGTAACACTGCAAGCACTGTCTCCGCCACCACCCGTAAGGCCTCTGCCGAGGGAGGCATCGGCGCTTCCACGGGTGCTGCACTCTCATCCGACCGCTGGGGCTCAGACGGCCCAGCTCCATCCCTCGCCACCTATCAATGTACAGAACACCATTAAATTCTTCCAAATCATAACGGTACTGGTACATTGACTACACACGCACGCACATCATGTTCATGACATACATTCCTAGTGGACATTCATGAGTTCATTTATGTTCTCTCCTCCCAAACAATCTAAACCTGGCTCTGATACCACTTTGTAATGCCCCCACCTGTCACATGACATATAACAGTGGGTCCGGCCGGGGCCCCACGCCATATAGCACAGACAAGCGAAGGAATCACGTGTGGAAATCAAAATCTATGCGTATCCTTAACTCAATCCATTCTAGCGCAGCATTTTTTTCTTGTTAACATGAACTCAAACCAGAATCTCCACCCATATATAAATACCACATTTATATAAAAACACCAGGAATGTATACAACTCACACACCCTGGCCTTATGGCCTTACAAGTTCCTCTTTCACATCAATGGTTTCGTACATCGGCACGCAGGCCGGCCACACATGAAATCCAACCACGATTCTTCACATAGCCTTCAAGGACTACGAACACCAGACTAGCCAATCCACTTATTCAGTCCAAACCGCAGCACCTGCAAGTCATCATCCAAGCCAACACAGAAAACAAAGTAACGGTCAGCATTGCTGACCCATTATAACGACCCTACCCCCTACCCGGGGCAGTGGTTCCTTCCCTGTATACAGTGCTTCCTTTTTCAGCAAGCATCAGCAAACATCACCAAATCATATCATAGGATCATTCTCTTTATGCCACTATCTAACAAACACACCACATCACAAACGCTGGAGTCCACCAACGCTCCGTGCACTCAGGGCACCTTCTTGGCGTACCGGAATCCACCGTCGTACACCGCTGTCTCTCGAGGTTTTAACTTGTTGGTTGACCGGCCCTAGTCCACCAGCTCGCAGGCTGGCGACATCCCGCCCAAGCCACTCAGAGGTCCATCCTCACAGCATCACAAACAAAGCAGACCGACCCACACTCCGTGGTGTAGCAAGCCGGGTTTATCTAAGCTCCCCAGGCATTGTCTACCCATCGGTCCCCCTCCTAATCCGATCAACCCACACCATGTGGTGCAGCAACCCGGGTTTAACTCGGCTCCCCTAGCATTGCCGCCCATCGATCTCTTCCTTAACTAGATCAACCCACCCTAGTGGTGTAACAGGCCGGGTTTATCACGAGCTCCCCAGGCGTGCTACCAATTGATCATCTCATATCCAGGAGCTTCACCAAAGCCTCCTCACAATCATCACATCCATACATTCATCACAACAGAAATCCGTTTTGCACAGCATCAAAGCCACAGAGTCTTCTCCGGTTTACCCATGAACATCACCAATCCAGACTACCGGTCCAGATGGGCTTCACACAGCAGGCCTACGCCGTACTTCATAATTCCTAGATGCAGACTCAACAAAGGAATCACTTCCGCGATCCACCTCTTGGTGGAGGATTCCAAGCACAGGTATATAGAAAGGACTTCGATGTCCAAGAAGGAGATCGTTACCCTTGAAGATCGCTTCGGCGCCATGAAGTAGCCGGATGGAAATCACCGCCTCGGCTCTGCCTTCACGAATCCGCTCTCGGCTCTTCGTTCCGCACTCCACAGCTCCTACAGCAGCTGGAAGACTCCTCCCTTCTCTCTCCCTTAGGCCTTTCCCCTTTCTTTCTTGGAATGAAGATGAAGAAGAAGAAGGAGAAGAAGATACTTGGATTTATCTTCAAATTCTCGGCCTTCCCAACAACTGGACAAAGCCCAGCCACTGGATCCAGGAAGAGGGAAACAAACGGCTCAGATCTGGCCAGAAAAGCTAAAACACGGCCTGACACGCCCTGTGACACGCCCGTGTCACAGGTCGTGTCCCCCTAAGCGGCAGACAACCGACTCAATCCAACCAGTACACGCCCGTGTCACGGCCGTATACCCGACACGCCCTCAGACACGCCCGTGTCTGAGGCCGTGTACCTCAACAGAAATAATCCCAAATCAACCCGAGACTTCACACGGCCTAGCACACGGCGTGGCACACGCCCGTGTTCATGGCCGTGTGCACCTGGACACGCCCGTGTCCCGCAAACACGCCCTAACCCGAGACGTCGAGCTGAATTCGACGGCCACTGACACGCCCTGTGACACGCCCGTGTCACAGGCCGTGTCCTCACTGGAACTCGATACTCGATGATCGTCGCGTAACACTCGTCGAGCATTCGACACGGCATCCGACACGGCCGTGTCCTGGGCCGTGTGCCCCCTCTCGACGATGTCGAGCAAAAATCGTCGACACCAAGCCCAATCGTCGACACAACCTCGACACGCCCTGCGACACTCCCGTGTCGCAGGCCATGTCAACTGACACGCCCTGGGACACGCCCGTGTCCCAGGCCGTGTCACCCATGCCTGAACCCGATTTGGCTCAAAATGATCCTCTTAACTTCGGGGTGTTACATAGGCTACACCACTCAATCTCCACCTTAGAAAATTAACACCCTCATGATGGTTATATGCACCCATCATGAATTAAATAAAGCATAGAGTTTGCATGAAGAATAAAAAATGCAAGATGGTTATAATCACCCATCATGCAATACAAAATTAAAATGCTTGAAATAAGATTGTTTAAAATAACAATTTAATAAAATATATAATTATAATTATTTTATTCATAATTATATATTTTATTTAATAGTGGCGGCGGCGTTGGCGTCGAGGTAGAAATCCCATCCGTGAGCTTGCGGCCACAATCGTCCCAACACACGAACGCTTTGGCGGCGGCGTTGGCGTTGAGGTAGAAATACCATCCGTGAGCTTTCGGCAACGACCGTCCCAATCCATGAACGCTTTCAGACGGGGATCCATGGCGCCATCAATCCTCCCCCTCTCAAAAATACTCATCACTGATGAGTAGGCATGTGAGTACTCGCATGGAAGATCGTCGACGGGAAAGAAGAGCCTGCAAGGCAAAAAAAAGTGGTCTTGGGGGGACCTCAAAAACGCATTAGCCAACGAAGGAAAAACAGTTTCCACAACATCAACCAACATACCTCCGATGGAGACCGAGAAAGAGAACGATCCTGGGAAACTTGCACCACCCAACCCGATAGAATTCAAAGTGGAATATATATACGGAGAGGTAGACATTTCAAGTGGCATAGAAGCATGAAGCGTAAAATATGAAACGATGAAAATAGAAGCTATGCCCCAATCAATGGAAAATTCTAATAGAAAAGTGATGTTACCAAACTCCCTTAAGGTTCGCAAAGGATGGACTTGCCGATTCGTTAATATTTTTAAGGTGCCCGGGGGCATCCGTTCAAGGGTGAGACAAGCCAAACCCAAATCATCCACATAACAGTAGGAGACTTTCTGACACAAACTCGCAAGTAAATTAAAGGACGCATTTTGATGGATTAAAAGGGTAAGAATGCGCCTAATTAACTTAAAACCATGTGGGGTGAACTCATATGCAACATGACTAGAATTAATAGTAGAAAATAACGGAACTATATCGGGTGGCACGGGTTCTTTAACTTCAAAAATTATTTCAGTGGAACATAAAATTTTCGTTTTAAATTTGGAATTAAATTTTGATTTAAAAATTTCGTAATGAATAGCCAGCAGAAAATGCTCGTCACCAACTACGTTTACCCACATCCATCTAAGTAAGCCTAATGGGGAGGCGGTAATAATAAACTTCTCCAAATATAAAGGGCTAGAAATGACTAGCTCGTGTCCTAACAAATCATCTACTCGAGTTAAATGAACTGGAGGGAGAGTCGACATGGGTGATTCTGTAGGGGAAGTTAAGTCACACTCAACGTCAAAACACGGATTACTCGTCCAAGAATAAGCCTCCGGTTGCAGGACATTAAAATCATAGGAAAAATTAAACAGTGGATTCGTCCTCACTGAAAACTCCGCCGACAAGTCTTCCAACTCATTTGATACTTCATTTAATTCAGAATTAGTGAGTGTATCATAAGTAGGCAAAATCGTATCCGACAAAATTTCTAAACAGTTTTGGGCCCCAGGTAAAGGAGCTATCATTAACGAAATGTCTTTCTGGCCCTCCGGGCTACCGTCATCCAAAGATAATTTTTCCCCATAGTGTAAATTTTCCAAAACGACAGATCCTTCGTTAACCAACTCTTCCCATGAAGTGGGTGCATCGTCACAATCAAAATAAAGGGATGGGCAGATTGAATCCCGGTGAGTATCAAAATTAACTTGACTTTTAAGCGGCGTTGATACCGTAAATGAACTAACTCTCAGATGTATCACACTAAGATTATCCCAAATTGAACAACCATCCCAAGGTGACTCTTCCAATACCGTTGAAACATCTATTAATTCTGGGTCAACCATAATAATATCGGGTCCTAGCAAGTCATCACCTAATTTAGTAACAGGTAAGCTTTCAACATTGGATGACTCTACCGACTCAGTCGGAACGTCTTCTGACTCAGGGTCATCAGGCAACTCCCTGACTAAAATATCATCTAAGGGGGGTGAAGATGATTCCTCGGGGGAGAAATCCTCGTCCAGGTCACTAGGGTAACCAATCTCCTCAACGTCACTAAAAGCGTCAGCGAAAATTGCCTCGTCCTAAGTGACGGGCTCAGTCCTATTCACATCCTCAGGTTCAACAGGAGAGTCAGGCACTATCGTAAGTGAGGGAAGACTCTCACCTGGCTGATTAAGTTCATCATCCAGAGATTCTATATCCACATAAGAATCCTGAGAGGTATCCGTCTCCATAACGTCAAAAAGGGGCTAACCTCCCTTTGATACCAAATTGATGGAGGCTAGCCCCTTTTTGACGTTATGGAGACGGACATAACTAAACGCAACGCTCCCCACTAACTCTCACGTCACGCTCAAGAAACAAAAACGCAGCAACTACCCAACTCGTATATTCATTAAACATAGACGACGGAGGGTTCGCAAAGCCCTTCAAGATAGTACCAAGGCGATAGGCCAAGGTCCTCTCAAGCGAAAGGAACCCACACGGTTCGGTCGAGCGTTGTTGTACCAAACGAGAATCCACCGAAAACAAAAGATTCGGACAAGGATGGTTCTCTCCCAACAAAATAAAACGAGGGCCGCCACGCCTCACGAACTTAAACGGAAAAAAGGAAAACACCAACAATATCAATGAAAATTTAACCATGAAATTTCAAACGCTTCACAAACCACGCAACACGCATATGCCACAAGATCTATCCAGAGGAGAAAACACACAACGGTAGAGATTTTCGTTACCCAAACCGGAATAGATGATTCCGGTTATCTTGCTTGAATCGCTCTTCCACGGTTCCGCTGGAGTTATGCCGGATGGAGAGGAAACTCTTCCTCCTTCGTCGCATCACGCCTTGGCCGAGATCCACGAGAGATTACCACAAGCACCTTGCTTGAAGGGTGAAGGGGGAAGGGGGAGAAGTTGGGCGGCTTGGGAGGGAGAGGAGGTTGGCGGCCAAGAGGGGAAAGACGGCTAGGATTGAGAGGGAGCCGAAATTAGAATAGGAGAGAGAGGGGGGAGATTCATTTTGGAGGTAGGATTTCAAATTCTCATTCAACTTAACCATATGAAAACAATCCATGCCTATATATAGGCTACACCACTCAATCTCCACCTTAGAAAATTAACACCCTCATGATGGTTATATGCACCCATCATGAATTAAATAAAGCATAGAGTTTGCATGAAGAATAAAAAATGCAAGATGGTTATAATCACCCATCATGCAATACAAAATTAAAATGCTTGAAATAAGATTGTTTAAAATAACAATTTAATAAAATATATAATTATAATTATTTTATTCATAATTATATATTTTATTTAATAGTGGCGGCGGCGTTGGTGTCGAGGTAGAAATCCCATTCGTGATCTTGCGGCCACAATCGTCCCAACACACGAACGCTTTGGCGGCGACGTTGGCGTCGAGGTAGAAATACCATCTGTGAGCTTTCGGCAACTACCGTCCCAATCCATGAACGCTTTCAGACGGGGATCCATGGCGCCATCAGAGACTCTATAGAAATCTCATTTAGACTTATGGCCTCCTTGATTGGTTATATCCTGGAATCCCAAGTACTGGGGAAGCACATTATGATTTTGTCATTTATCTCAGTTAATGAGATGTCCTTGTCCAGGGTTTTCAGTTCGTTAATGATGACACTGGGTCTATTTTACTTCTCAGCAACAGTCTCTGATTCCTCCTTCTTGAAGTTCTCATATTATGATATGAGGAGGGATCTCCTATCTTTTCATTCATCTGAAGAGCCAGCAACTATTTATTTCAGTGAGTCCCAAATAACCTTTGCAGAGGCGCACTCAGCCACCTTCTGAAAGATGTCATCTGACATTGTCTGTGCCAGAATATTCATTGATTTGGCATCAGCCATTTTGTCTTTCTTTTGTGCATCAGACCACTCAGGTGGTGGAACTGCTGAAGAACTTATTTAAGCAGCAGTTGTAGATTAAGGGGGATGTTGGGTACATTGGAATATATGTACCTGATTTGAAGAAGCATCACCCTACTCAATGATATACATCAAGGTGTATTTGATGTACTTTGAGTTTATTTGTGCAGGTTAAGTAATTGTAGGGAAAGCATAAAAGTTTCTAAGCCCATGTGTCGACACCCAGAAGAAAAGTGTCGACACTTAAGAAGGCTTGTGTCGACACCTAAAGAAGCTGTGTCGACACTTGGAGTAATTGTGTCGACACCAGGAAGGCAGAGTCGACACCAGAAGAAAAGTGTCGACACATACAGGCAGTGTCGACACACAGTGAAGAATGGTCAACATTATCTGTGTCGACACTTAGAGGCAGTGTCGACACCCAGAGAAACTTTGTCGACAGCAAAAGTGTCGACACTAGGAGGCTGTGTCAACACTCAGCAAACTTCAAAAAAGTTCAAGTACATGTGTCGACACTAGGAGGCTATGTCGACACTCAGCAAACTTCAACAAAGTTCATGTACATGTGTCAACACTAGGAGGCTGTGTCGACACTCAGCAAACTTCAACAAAGTTCAAGTACATGTGTCGACACAAGGAGATGTGTCGACACTCAGCAAAATTTCAACACAGAAGGCATGTGTCGACACAAAGAAGATGTGTCGACACTTAGCAAATTTCAACACAAGAAGATGTGTCGACCCTTAGCAGAATTCAACTAAGTATTAAAGAAGAAGGCTTGTGTCGACACACAGAATCAGTGTCGACACATTCTGAAGAAGCAGTGTCGAGAAGCTGTTACAACAACACAAGGAGTTGTGTCGACACCATGAAGGCTAGTGTCGACACGTAGTCTACTTGTGTCGACACTTAGTCTATTTGTGTCGACACTTAGTCTACTTGTGTCGACACTTAGTCTATTTGTGTTGACACTTAGTCTACTTGTGTCGACACTTAGTCTACTTGTGTCGACACTTAGTCTATTTGTGTCAACACATAAAGACTATCTGTCTCGACACTTTTAGACAGTAACAGAGATTTTAAGAAGTGACTGGATGACTTGACAGCTGTCATTTCAACCGGTCAACTGCAACTATCAGAGCTGTCAGAAGGTTGATAGAAACCGGATCAGCCGATTACCTTGGAAAAAGCTTATTTAAAGACCTTTCTCCTTCAACAGAAAGAGAATCGATCAATGAAGTGAAAAAAAAACACAACAAGAAGAAGACCTTCAAGAGAAGATCTAAGAAGTTGGAGAGAGAGAGCTCCTTCTAAGAAGACCAGCTGTTGAACCAGGCTGATAAGGGAGATTCAGATTGAAATCAGAATCTCAAGACAGCAGTTGATTGAAGATTATCTGCATAGAGATACAACCCTACTGTGTTCTAATTCAAGAAGCTTTGAAGAAAGCCAAGGGAGGTTGATCTCTGCCAAGTTCTTCCAAGAACTCATCAAGAAACCAGTCAACTCATCTCTCTCTTTCAGAGTTGTGGTTATATACTTTGTGAACTTTATTTTCTGCAGGATCCTAAGGGATCTGAGCTGTAAGCCTATTTTATAAAGGCTGAGTGTAGGAGACAGTGTGCTCTGAGTGTAGGTCTTGTTGAAGACTGAGGTAGGGCCTAGTGCCTGAGTTGTAGGAGACTTTGTTCTCTAAGTGTAAGTCTTGGTGAAGACTGAGTGGTAGGGCTTTTGTGCCTGAGTTGTAGGAGTGGGATCACTCTGAGTTGTAGGAACCTGTTTGGGGTTCTGAGTTGTATGATCTGAGGATCTGAGAAGAAGTGGAGAAGTTAGGCCGAATCTAGTACACTACTAGATAGGCGAAGGGGGAAAGTGAATGTACCCAGACCTTGGGGAACCACTATAAAATCTATATGTACTCTGTGTGTGATTAATTATGTGATTGTTGTATGTTCTGTGTTGAATTGTTGTAGAGAATTGCAAATACAGCTCTTATTATTAAGTGTTTCTGCCTGTAAATTTAAAAAGATTAAGTTCACCTATTCACCCCCCCCCCCCTTTAGGTGATTAGGTACTATTTCTTTCAAGTGGTATCAGAGCCAGGTTACTCAAAAAAGACATAACAGTCTGAGTAAAGATCCTGTAGGCAGAATCAGAATCAAGAATCAAGAAAATGAGTTCCACTGAGAATCACAAAGAGCTAGGATCCATGAAATTGCCAATCTGCAGAAAATAGATTTTTGACATATGGAAAGAGAGGGTTAGACTCTTTATGGAAGCATCTGACCCAAGAATATACATCACAGTCAAAGAAGGGTCATATGTGCCAATGAAAGTATCTATTCTGGATGCAAATCAGAAAACTCCCAAAGACTATTCAGAAATGACTAAAGATGAAATAATTCTGGCCACTATGGACAAGAGGGCCCAGAATATTATTGTAAGTGCAATTGATGATGCCACATTTCAGAACATAATACATTGTAAAACCTCAAAAGAAATGTGGGACACTCTAATAGTTTACATGGAGGGATCTGAAGAGGTAAAACGAGATAGGAAGTCCTTGTTAAATCAAGAGTATGAAAGCTTCAGACAAGGAAAGTCTGATAGCATTACTGAATGCTACAAGAAATTCTATAGGATTGTTAATGAGTTGATGTCCTATGGAAGAGAATTCAGTGACTATGAGCTAAATGACAAGTTTTTAAGATCCCTGACTAAGGACTGGGATACCAAGATCTGTGTCATTAGGGAAATAGTCAAATTAGCTGATATACCTCCTCCAACCTTGTTTGGAAAACTGCTATCTTATGAAATACAGCTAATGGTTAGAAAGGAGGAAGAGAAGACTACAAGAGTGGAGCATAAGGAAAGAGCTGTGGCCTTCAATACTGAAGCCACTAGGAAGTATAGAAGCAAGTCTCCATCTCCACCTCAAATAGTTGCTGAGACAGTCACAAAAAATTCAGATAGTAAGAATTCAGAAAGCAGTGAAAGTGATGAGGACTTTGCAGCTTTCACAAGACATTTTCAAAAGTTTATGAAGAAGAAGCAATGGAGGTCTATGACATCCACTTCACCGATAAAAGATTACTACTATCAGAACAGGAAGTCATCAAGGAATGACAGTAGAAAGTCCAAGCCAAGTAAAACTGCATCCTCAAAGATTGTATGTTATTGTTGCAATAGACAAAGACATATAGTAGCTGACTGTCCAGAAAAGAGGAAGGAGTCAACTGACAAGAAGAAGACTCAGTTTAAGGGCAAAAAGGAAAGGTCCTTTGTTGCCAAGAAGGATAAGAGTTTGACTGATCAGTCATCTTCAGAAACAGATTCAGAAGCTGAAGCCTATATTGGACTGTTTGCTGAAGAGGAGGAAGATGAGTTCATGCAGTTAATGAACTCAATTTATGAGCATGAGGACAATCAGTGCAAAGGGCTGATGGCCTTATCTGAAGGAGACAAAATCCAGGATCGGCCTAGACCAAGTAAGGTACTAAGTTGTTCTTCAAGTTCAATTCCTAGTACTGAGTCAGAATCAGATACATCTGCATCAAGTGATGTGGGTGGGTCTGAATCTGAAGGAGATATTCATCAGTTAATTAATGAATATAGGGACTTGTTGTAGGCCTTAATGAAAAGCAAAACCTTGGTCAAAAGGCAGGCAAAGGAGATTGCTAGTCTTAAATTGGCTGCTGCTGATTTAGACAAGTTATTTGATCAGAAACTGAATGAAATAGCCAAACTGAAGAACATTACAGTTATTCAGATGGGAACTATTACATTTAAGAATGATCAAATTAGGAATCTGGAGGTTAGACTTCAGAAGGAGAAGGATATTGTGGCTAGCTTTTCTAAACCCAAATCTGTTTTACCCTTGATAGATGAGTTTGTACCTCATAAGGGTAAGGCTGGATTAGGATTTACAAAACCTTTCAGGACTGCTAGGTCCAAGTCTAAGGGCAAAGCTCTAGCACTAAACAAAAAGCCTGCTGTAGATACTTCAGCCAGGGTTGTACCAAAACAAAGGTACAACAGGTTTGAGTGCTGGTGTTGTGGCAAGATAGGCCACTTTGCCATAGACTGTTGGCACAATTCAAGTGTCAAGGAGAGTAGCAAACTACCTACTAAAATAGCTACAAGTAGTTTTGTTAAAAGTCAAACTAACCTGCACCAAGGACCCAAGAATTATTTGGGTTCTAAGGTTAAGTAATCTGTTTTGCAGGTGAGTCCAAGTGGCCATGCCCCTATATGGTACTTGGACAGTGGATGTTCCAGGCACATGACTGGAACTAGGGGGTTGCGAAAGGATTATACATCTATCAAAGATGGGCCTAAAGTTACCTTTGGTGGTTCAGAAAAAGGGATCATCAAAGGCTTTGGTAACATTTCTAGTAACTAAATTACAATTACTCAAGTGGCTTATGTAAAGGGTTTGAAACATAACCTCATTAGCATAAGTCAGCTGAGTGATTTAGGATATGACATCTCATTTGTCAAGGATGGTTGTCATATAAAAGGTCAAGTGATCAAAAGATCATTCTGACAGGATATAGGAAGAGAAATGTCTATTGTCTATACATTATGTGTGAGAACATTGTTTCTCCTATTTGTCTTGTAGCTGATGAGAAAGTCTCATATTGTGTTAAATGGCACAATAGGCTGGCTCATCTTAACTATAAGACAATTGGTCAACTCTTTATCAAAGAGTTAGTGAGGAATGGTCATCAGGTTAAGTGTATAAAGGATGGGATATGCTCAGCTTATCAAAAAGGCAAGCAGACCAAATCCACCTTTCATAGCCTTGAGAACAAAGATGCTGTGAGGTGTTTATACCTCTTACATATGGATCTTTTTGGTCCTATGCCAGTTCACAGCCTAGGTAGGAAGGTCTAGACATTTGTGGTAGTTGATGACTACTCAAGGTATTCCCGGGTGTTCTTCCTAAGGCAAAAATCTGAAACACCAAGTATCTTGTATAGTTTTGTTAAACAAATTCAGAATGAATTGAACAGTACAGTGGTCAAAATCAGAAGTGACCATAGTACTGAATTTCAGTCTGAAAGTATGACAAAACTGTGTGAAGAGTTTGGAATTTTTCAGGAATTTTCCTCACCAAGAACACCTCAGCAAAATGGTATTGCTGAAAGGAAAAATAGAACCATGATAGAGGCTGGTAGAACCCTATTGAGTGACACATCTCTCCCAGAATATTTCTGGGCTGAGGCAGTAAACACTGCTTGTCATGTGATCAATAGGGCTACTATCACCAAGAGCCACAAGAAGACCCCCTATGAGATTGTGAAGGGCAGAAAACCAAATCTATCCTATTTCAAGATCTTTGGTTGCAAGTGCTATATCCTTAACAATGGTAAGTCTTATCTAACCAAGTTTGCTGTCAAATCCCAAGAGGGGATTTTTGTTGGGTACAACAACAATAGTAAGGCTTATAGGATCTACAACCTGATTACTCAAGTTGTAGAAGAGTCTGTTCATGTAGTTTTTGATGAAGCTAGACTCATTAACAATGAATTGCCTAGAAGTGTTTGCAGCTCCATAGGTGTAACTGAGAAGATGGAAAAGCTTACTATTGCAGAAGGTCCTACTGCAAGTCAGCAAGTGGAAGATGGTGGCTGCTGTCCAGGGGGAGTACAAGATACACCTGAAGCTGAAGAAGACCAAGAGGTGCAGTTGAATGATGAAGCTGAAGGTGTACAACCAGAAGACAGGCTGCCTCCAGCAAATAGGCATTTAAAAGATCACCCAGCCAATCAAATTATTGGAGATCTCAGACAAGGGGTACAAACAAGGAGCAGAAATCTAAGTTCAGTTCTCTACTCCAGCTTTCTATCCCAAGTAGAGCCAAAGAAATTTGAAGAAGCAATCCTAGAGCCTCATTGGATTGAGGCAATGCAAGAGGAGATGAACCAGTTCAAAAGATGCAAGGTCTAGGAGCTAGTTCCTAAACCAAAGGACCACAACATTATTGGAACTAAGTGGATCTTTAGGAACAAGTTGGATGAGAATGGAATTATTATAAAGAATAAAGCTAGACTAGGTTCAAAAGGATATAGACATGAAGAAGGTATTGATTTTGATCAAACCTTTGCTCCAGTAGCAAGACTGGAAGCAATAAGGATGTTCCTTGCCTATGAAACATATCAAGGATTTAAGGTATATCAAATGGATGTTAAGTCAGCTTTTCTGAATGGAAACCTGAAGGAAGAAGTCTATGTAGAGCAGCCATCAGGTTTTATAGATTCTCTTAAACCTGATTATGTATATAGACTTAGGAAGGCTTTGTATGGGTTAAAAGAAGCCCCTAGGGCTTGGTATGAATCCCTGTCTAGTTTCCTCATTGAGAACAAATTCTCAAGGGAGAAAATAGACAAGACTCTATTTCTTAGGGAATCCAGAGGTAAGATTATCTTAGTCTAAATATATGTAGATGACATCATATTTAGGTCTACAGAAAGTAGTCTTTGCAGAAAGTTTGCAAAACTCATGCAAGGACAATTTGAAATGAGCAGTATGGGGGAACTTAAGTTCTTCTTGGGTCTCCAAGTTAGACAGACTGAAGATGGATTATCCATATGCCAGTCTAACTTCACCCTAGAATTGATAAGAAAGTATGGTATGAAATCATCCACTACCATGAAAACTCCTATGGGGTCAACAATGTCATTAAGCAAAGATGATGTAGGGAAACCTGTAGATGAAACTTTGTATAGAGGGATAGTTGGCTCCCTACTATATTTGACTGCTAGTAGACTAGATATCATGTATGCTACATGTGTCTGTGCTAGGTACCAAGCTTGCCCTAAAGAATCGCATTTGACAGCAGTCAAAAGAATTTTGAGGTATCTTAAGGGCACTCCTTATCTAGGCCTTTGGTACCCTAGGAATGGTGATTTTGAACTGACAGGTTATTCAGATGCAGATTTTGCAGGCTGCAAGGAAGATAGGAAAAGTACTACAGGAGCCAGTCAATTTCTAGGTGGAAGGCTGGTGTCTTGGAGTAGCAAGAAGCAGACCAGTGTGGTTATCTCCACAGCTGAGTCAGAGTATGTTGCTGCAGGAAGCTGCTGTGCACAACTACTATGGATACAACACCAGCTAGAAGATTATGGTATTCAAGTAAGTAGAACACCTTTATTTTGTGATTCTACTAGTGTCATTTCTATTGCAAATAATCCTGTCTCCCATAGTAGGACTAAGCACATAGAAATTAAATACTATTTTCTAAGAGAACATGTTGAAAAAGAAGACATTTCCCTAGAATATGTTAAGACAGATAATCAGTTAGCTGATATGTTTACTAAGCCCTTAGATGAAACCAAATTCAATAAATTTAAAATTGAATTAGGGATGATAAACTTAGAATAGTTTACAAAAAAAAAATTGGCTAAGTAAAATGGTGTCGACACACAGAGTTGTCTATGTCGACACATAGACGTGGTGTCGACATTTCAGAGAAATGGTGTCGACACATCTAGACAGTCTGTGTCGACACTTCAGAGAATAAGTGTCGACACATCCAAAGTAGGTGTCGACACATCCAGGGTGGTGTCGACACTTAGGATTTACACAGAATTCATCAAGTAGAGTCTCGACTAAGTGTGGAGCTGAGATATATTAGTGTCGACACATATATTCTGTCGACTATATTTGTGTCGACACGTAGTTGTCGAGACAATAGAAGTAAGTGTCGACACTTATCAACAGTATCGACACATTTCAAGTATGTTAACGCGCCTTTTCACCTTCAATTCTATAGAGGTATAAATAGGTTTTCCCCATTGTTTGTCGACACGCTCATCAAAGTTTCGAGACCAAACTTGTGTGTCGACATCTCTCTTCTCTCAATTCAAAATTTCTTCAAACCCTAATGGCGCCCAAGCTAGAAGAGAACATTAACGAAGGATATGAGCTTGTGCGTCACGCCTTTGATGACGCGGAACCAGAAATCAAAGGTGTGGTAACCCTAATTGTCGAGACTGGACTAGAGTATCTTATATCAGAACCAATCAAGATCTGGAAGAAGGAGGTCCTTAAATTCTTGGGTGCAGCTACTCTTGATGAATCAGGACTCAAGATTAAGTCCAGAGTTCATGAGACAAAAGTCAAGGTCACACAGAAAAGTCTAAGAAAGGTACTTCAACTACCAAGAACAAAAGAGGAAGAAGATGTATCTGCTTCTAAGACTAGAGAGGCATTGAAATGGTGTGGTTTAGATTCAAACCTGAAGATAGGATCAGTTTTCAACAGGAAAGGTATGAACATGCAGGGCAAATTCTTGTCTGAAATAGTTGGCAAGGTAATTCTGAGCAAGCCTAGAGGACATGATAGAATTTCAGCTCATATGTTCAGTTTGATGACAAGGATAATCTTCAAACTTAATAATGATTGGTCAGTAGTTATGTTTGATAGGATAAAAGAGAGCCTGAAGAAACCCAATCTGGGAGGAATTCTGAGTTTATACTTAGCTGGCAGTATACCTGAAGTGATGAACCAAGCTGCAGGTTCAAAGATAAACCACATGAGGAGAATGGATGTGAGAATTTTCTCAAGGTGGGATAGAGTATTGACAAAGGAACTGCCAACTCCAGAAAAGGAAACACCTCAGAATAAGAAGAATAAGACAACCATTGTGGCTCAAGAATCCTCAAGTAGCTCAGAGGAGCAAGTGGTGTTTAGTTCAGATGATGGAGAGGATGGCAATGTTGGACAGTCACCAGCAAGACAAGAAGATGCACAGAGGCAGGGGGAGCTACCATCAGCTAGCCCTATTCACCTGGATCCACTCCAGTGGGAGCCTCTTCATGTGGGTGAGCCAACCCAATTAGAGAATGAAAGGGCTACCCAAACAATACTAGAGGTAATCACTGAAGTTAATCAATTAGATTTCACTATTGAGGATGAAGTTTTGACTGATTCATTACCTTATGTTAATCAGCAAACACAGATACATAGTCAACCCCAGGATGTGGTCATGGAGGACACATCAGTTGTTGATAGAGAGGTATTAGATGCTCCTGAGCACAGAGATTCACCAATTCAACCTCAACATGAGTTTACTCTAGAGGAGCTATTCCCTGATCTAATACAGACTGACTTAGAGGGAGAAAAAGTAGTTGTTGAGGGGGAGCAGGTAGACTTTGAGGGGGAGCCTGTAGAGCATGTAGAGGAGACTACTACAAAAGAAACTGAAGAGCAAAGAAAAGCTGAAGAGCTACCAAGGACTGAGAAGGATTTACCTCCTAGTCCTAAGGATAGAGTAGATATTGCTAGTACTTCTGCTTCAGAGAATGAAGAGGCTGCTAGAGCCAAGAAGAGGAAGTTCCAGGTCTTCAAGAGAAGAAGCCAGAACTATAAGAAATCACTACAGACAATTGCTCCACAGCCTACCCCAACTACTGATTATAGTTCTCTGATGGTGGCATTGCAGATAAAGATGGATGAGAAAAGGAAAGCTCTAGAAAAGTATATGGATGAAGGGCATAAATTACTTCAATTTGATCTGGCCCAAGACATCAAGTCTATCAGATTTGAAGTAAATCAAAATAATAAGGAAATGACTGATTGTTTCCATAAAGGAGGGAATGCAGTTGTCTATCTGGCTACTCATCAAGAGAATATTAAGAAACAGATTGATGATCTGGCAGTCAAACAAGGATATGTCCTGGAAAACCAGATAAGAATGAATGACAATTTAACTGAATCACACAATGTGATAGTCACTGAAATACAGAATCTAGATGATGCTCAAACTACAACAATGACTGCTGCCAAGGCTGAATTTAATAAGCAACTACAGGAGAGTCTCACTGCTGTGAAGACTGCGATTGAAGATTCTCAGAAGGCCATTACTGACAAGCTACAAAGGTTAAAACCTTATTATAAGGATGGAGTTAACTATTTGAATGCTCAAATCAGATTCCAGAAAGATGATCTTAGGGATCACATAGAGAGAGAAGTCATAAAGGGGGAGAGGGTACTAGTCAAAGCTGGCTCTGATCATGCCAAATGGATTTCAAACTCCATCAGAGCTACCCTTGGATATCCACCTTTATGTGATGATGACAATGTGCCAGAGTCTGGCATAAATCCTGCATACTTTGGAGGAGAGCAAGCTGAAGTGGCTTAAGTGATATATCCTCCTACAGATTTTGACATGATACATCAAGAGGTACAGTCTATGTATAGTACTCCTGAGGGTAATCAGAATATTATTCTTGAGAAAGTAGTCCAGCCTGTGCCAGAGGCAGTACTAAAAGAGCAAGAGGCTTTATTAAAGGAACAAGAGGCTCAATTATCTAAGAAAAGGTTCAGAGAGCAGGCTGAATTAAGGCCAGATTTTGAACAATGGAGCCCCACATCCATGAATATCATATTGACTGCTTGGAAGGCTGCTAAGGACAATATCCTAGATAGAGGCAAATGGTATTCTGAACAGGAGTGGAGAAAATATGAGAATAGGCAAGAGGCCATTGTACAATATAGAAGGAAGGCTAAACTAGGAAAGCTACCTCCTAATGCACAGGAGCCTAGCAAGTATTTCCCTAAGCCTTATCACTATTTTGAAAGGCAGAAGATAAAGGCTGAAGAGCTGAAAAAGAAAGATCTCAAAGGTAAGAAGCTTGTTGATGACAATGATGCTCCAGTTCAAGCAAAGATTCAATCTGGAAAGGGGATTGTTATCAAGGAGCCTGAGCAGCCATAGGATAGAAATTTTCTTAAGTTTACAATTTGTAATCATTTGCTTTTAACTCTATGTAAACTTTTGATTAATGAAAATGTTTGGAGTTGTAAGAACAATGTTATATTTTCAATCTATTACATTAATTGTTCTGAGATAATTGTTTATACATGTTCTGTTCATACATGTTTAAGTATTTTCCCTGTCATATAATACTGTTTTACATCATACTGAAAATTTGTTATGTATGGTGTATATCATTGACTAAGGGTTATGACTTCTCCAAATAGGGGAAGATTGTTGGGTACATTAGAATATATGTACCTGATTTGAAGAAGCCTCACCCTACTCAATGATATACATCAAGGTGTATTTGATGTGCTTTGAGTTTATTTGTGCAGGTTAAGTAATCGCAGGGAAAGCATAAAAGTTTCTAAGTCCATGTGTCGACACCCCGAAGAAAAGTGTCGACACTTAAGAAGGCTTGTGTTGACACCTAGAGAAGCTGTATCGACACTTGGAGTAATTGTGTCGACACCAGGAAGGCAGAGTCGACACCAGAAGAAAAGTGTCGACACATACAGGCAGTATCGACACACAGTGAAGAATTGTCAACATTATCTATGTCGACACTTAGAGGCAGTGTCGACACCCAGAGAAACTTTGTCGACAGCAAAAGTGTCGACACTAGGAGGCTGTGTCGACACTCAGCAAACTTCAACAAAGTTCAAGTACATGTGTCGACACTAGGAGGCTGTGTCGACACTCACCAAACTTCAACAAAGTTCAAGTACATGTGTCGACACTAGGAGGCTGTGTCGACATTGAGCAAACTTCAACAAAGTTCAAGTACATGTGTCGACACAAGGAGATGTGTCGACACTCAACAAAGTTTCAACACAGAAGGCATGTGTCGACACAAAGAAGATGTGTCGACACTTATCAAATTTCAACACAAGAAGATGTGTCACCACAAAGGAGTTGTGTCGACACTTAGCAGAATTCAACTAAGTATTAAAGAAGAAGGCTTGTGTCGACACACAGAATCAGTGTCGACACATTCTGAAGAAGTAGTGTCGAGAAGCTGTTACAACAACACAAGGAGTTGTGTCGACACCATGAAGGCTAGTGTCGACACTTAGTCTACTTGTGTCGACACTTAGTCTATTTGTGTCGACACATAAAGACTATCTGTCTCGACACTTTCAGACAGTAACAGAGATTTCAAGAAGTGACTGGATGACTTGACAGCTGCCATTTCAACCGGTCAACTGCAACTATCAGTGCTGTCAGAAGGTTGTTAGAAATCGGATCAGCCGGTTACCTTGAAGAAAGCTTATTTAAAGACCTTTCTCCTTCAACAGAAAGAGAATCAATCAATAAAGTGAAAAAAAACACAACAAGAAGAAGACCTTCAAGAGAAGATCTAAGAAGTTGGAGAGAGAGAGCTCCTTCTAAGAAGACCAGTTGTTGAACCAGGCTGATAAGGGAGATTCAGATTGAAATCAGAATCTCAAGACATCAGTTGATTGAAGATCATCTGCATAGAGATACAACCCTACTGTGTTCTAATTCAAGAAGCTTTAAAGAAAGCCAAGGGAGGTTGATCTCTGCCAAGTTCTTCCAAGAACTCATCAAGAAACCAGTCAACTCATCTCTCTCTTTCAGAGTTATGGTTATATACTTTGTGAACTTTATTTTCTGTAGGATCCTAAGGGATCTGAGCTATAAGCCTATTTTATAAAGGCTAAGTGTAGGAGACAGTGTGCTCTGAGTGTAGGTCTTGTTGAAGACTGAGGTAGGGCCTAGTGCCTGAGTTGTAGGAGACTTTGTTCTCTAAGTGTAAGTCTTGGTGAAGACTGAGTGGTAGGGCTTTTGTGCCTGAGTTGTAGGAGTGGGATCACTCTGAGTTGTAGGAACCTGTTTGGGGTTCTGAGTTGTAAGATCTGAGAATCTGAGAAGAAGTGGAGAAGTTAGGCCGAATCTAGTACACTACTAGATAGGCGAAGGGGGAAAGTGGATGTACCCAGACCTTGGGGAACCACTATAAAATCTGTGTGTACTCTGTGTGTGATTAATTCTGTGATTGCTGTATGTTCTGTGCTAAATTGCTGTAGAGAATTGCAAATACAGCTCTTATTATTAAGTGTTTCTGCCTGTAATTTTAAAAAGATTAAGTTCACCTATTCACCCCCCCCCCCCCCCCCCTCTAGGTGATTAGGTACTATTTTTTTCAGGGGACCTGTCAAAATAGAATTAAAAATGTCCTCATCAATAGAATTCATATAAAGTTTGATTCTTGCCTTCCAGAGTGCAAATTTATTCAAATTGCACACAGGAGGCCTAGTGTTAGAATATTCCTTATTTTGTGCCATGTTATAAAACAAGAAGCTAGAGAGAAAAAGATATATCAATGATCATGGTTCAGATGTAAGTCTGTGAAACCAAAGCAACATGAGCCCTCTGATACCAGTTGAAGGATGGTAAGGAGCTTATTAAAAGGTTTGGGATGTGTGATGCCTCAGCAATGAAAACACCTATGACTGCTAATGCTGTGATTGATTCTGATGAACATGGCATGCCTGTTGATTAGAAAACTTATAGGGCTATTGTTGGGTCTCTATTATATCTCACTGTAAGTAGGCCTGACATTATGTTTATCATATGTATTTGTGCTAGGTTCCAAGTGAACCCTAAAGAATCTCATTATATTTTATTAAAAAAGGTTTTGGGATATATAAAGGGTTGTCCAAATCTAGGACTTCTATATCCATCAGAGTCAGAATTTGATTTAACTGGATTTTCTGATGCTGACTATGCTGGATGTAGAGTGGACAGGAAAAGCACATCAGGAACTTGCCAGTTTCTTGGTGATAGGCTTGTGTTCTGGTTTTGTAAGAAGTAAACCTCTGTGTCCACATCAACTGTTGAAGCTGAATACATAGTTGCAGGCAGCTGCTGTTCAAAGTTTTTGCGGATACAAAATCAATTACTGGATTATGGCATCAACTTAAATAATTCAACTATATTTTGTGATAGTATCAGTGTAATAACTATTACACAAAATCCAGTGCATCATAGTAGGACCAAGCATATAGAAATTAGACATCATTTCATTAGAGATTGTGTAGATAAAAAGAAAATTAATCTTGTCTTTATCTCTACTGATTTACAAATAACAGACATCTTCACTAAGCCATTGGATGTGAATAAACATCTGTTCTTCTTAAAATAGCTAGGTATGATAAATGGGGCAGATTCAACTTGATTTTTGTCTATGGTCGACGATTTGGCACAATTCGTCGAGCGGAGATTGACGATCTGTGAACTCTTCGTGAAGAGTTCGTCGAACGGAGATCGACGAACACTTCTTAGGGAAACAGGTTTCATCGAGTGGAGATCGACAATTTTGCTTCAAAAAAATTTTCATCGACCTGAGAATGATGAAAGATTTTCCCCTCTTCTGCCTGAGAACGACGATATTATTTCTTCATGGAATTTTCCGTCGACCTGAGAACGAAGATTATTTATTTTTCGCAGGACAGAGCCCGACGCTTCATATTCTAAATACCTTATAACTAGACTTTCATCGTGGTCCATCCCACATTTTTTGTTCTCTTGCTCTTGCTCTCCCTTTTGCTTTTGCAGGAAAACTATGGCGATTCCGTCGCTCTCTCTCTCAAGCATGAATTTCGACACTGGTTTTGACATTGATTTTGATTCATTCTCCCGCACTGATCAGATCCTCATCGACATCCTTCAGTTGTGTGAAGAGCAGAAACTGAAGAAGTTCATGGCAAACAGGATCAAGATTCTAGGAAATGAAATCCGAGAATGGGTTTTCACTTCAACATCTCCAGATGCAGATACTATGATTGGCACCATCTGCGGAAATCAGGTCATTCTTACTCCTACAGTTTTGACTGAAATTTTTGATTTAACTACTGGAGATGATGATATTGAATTGGATAATGATGAGTATTAGAATATGTTGAATATAATGGGTCATTCTGAAGGAAACCCAAATAAGTTATTGAAAAAGAACTTATCTGTTCAATTTAAGTTTCTGGCTGATATTGTAGGCAAACTTTTGCTGGGCAAGCATACAACCCATGACTATATCACCAGACACCAGTTTCCGGTGATGAGTGCTCTGGTTGATAAGAAATCAGTTAACTGGGGACAGATCTTGTTTGAGTTAATCAAGAAGAAAAATTCTAAGAAAGATGTATGTTTTGGGAGGATTCTAGGAATTTTCCTCTAGGAAAAGGCACCAGAGTTGTTGGTTTCCCAACCAATCTTCATCAATGCCTCAAAGAGGATCACCTCTGCCCTATTTGGCAGATGGGAGAGGACCATTCCCAAGCCCTCCAAGGCTTCCTCTTCCTCAAGGGCTTTTGAGGACACATGGGCAGTTATAGCCTCTCCTCAACCTCTAGAAGAAATTCCACCATCCACCGACATTCCTTCTCCTCCTCAACCTCAATAACAACCACTTTCACCTATTCCTCAACCATCACCTCCACATTCCCCCACAGTTATTCATGAGGATATTCCATCTCCACCTCCTCAATCTCCACCTCAAACTTATATCTCTGACATCTCATCTACTTCACAACCTAACTTCAATCTACTATCTCCTCCACCATCTCCACATCACTCTCCAATTCAGGAAACCACCTCCACACCCACTACCACAATTCCCACTTCTACCACTGACATTCCATCCATTCCCCCTTCCATATTTTCAGATTACACCCACACAGACTTCTCTCATGCCTTCTCTCTGTGTTCAAATTGTGGACATCACACTCCTTACACGTCCTCTGTTCCTTCTTCTGGAGGACTGACTTCAGGACCCTCTAGAGTTAAATTGATAAATTGTAATACTCTTCAGCGCTAGTAAAATTGTAATACTCTATTCACCCCCCTATAGAGTTAAATAGATCTATCCCCTCGGGAGGTAAAGCTCTTACCTTCCTTCAATTGGTATTAGAGGGAGGTTTCGATCCTCCGACCTGTGGGCCTATAACCTACAGGTCGGAGGATCGAAACCTCCCTCTGATACCAATTGAAGAAAGGTAAGAGCTTTACCACCTGAGGGGATAGATCTATTTAACTCTAGAGGGGGGGAATAGAGTATTTTAAAAACTTTATTGGTTTTTATAGTGGAATTAAAAATAGTGATATATATATCTAAGAGAGTGCATGAAAGAAAAACTAACTATCACAGCACACAACACACAACAATATGAAAACAAAAAACAATCCAGATGACATAAGAAATTTATAGTGGTTCCTCTAAACTTGGGTACATCCACTCTTCTACCACACTGGTAGGAATCCACTACAGATTTTTGATCAGGTGCCCTGTCACCAACAAGCTTTTACTCAGGTGCCCTGTCACCACAAGATCTATTTGCAGGGTGATCTCACAACCCTTTAGGCTTTTGATCAGGTGCCCAAAAACCAAGCTAAGCCTTTTGATAAGGAGACTTAATAACCAGGTGGTTAACTTTTGAAGGGAGTTAAACCCTGTGTACAGTGGGGTAAAAGAAAATTGATGTGGTCTTCTCTTTCTCAAACTGCTGAGAAGACTTTAGTGGTTTGCTTGATGATGTCAAAGCTCCCCTTGAGATGATTATTGGTCAGGAATATTGCTGGAAGCTTTGTATAGTGCAGGCCTTCAATGATGATCTCTAGAAGCTTTTAGACTGATTGTATTTTGTTGTCTCTTGAAAGCTCTGAAGAGTTGCAAATGATGAAGACTGCGAGTATGCAGACTAAATATTTTTCTTCTCTGTCTGCCTTAGTGAATTCTCTTCTCTATTCTCTGTTAATGTTCTCTGGAAAAAACCTTATGTCTTCCTGCAGAAATTCTATCTCTGAATTTGAATTCTTCTTCATGATTAATTACAGAAATCTTGGAACTTGGTCAAATGGCTAGAAGGGCAATAAATTAATTCCTTAATTGTCCCAGTTATTAAGCCGAATATTAACTCTATGAAATCCAGTAATTAATGCTGCCAATGAACGGCTATATTCATAAGAATATATGCAATTAATTACTCAGAGCAATATAGGCAATAATATTTATTATATAAGCCTTGGTCAAACTAGAAATTAACTGCAGAGAAGTGAAATAAAGAGCTGACAGAAATCGTAGAGCAAAGAATAGATTTTGTTGACCTGAACTACAAGTTCATCGAGCTGAGAAATCATCTTCGTCGAGCTGAGATCGGATAAAGTTGATCTAGAGAAATGAACTGTCAAAGCTGGGCTCCAAGTTCGTCGACTAGAGATTGAAGTTTGTCGAGCTGAGAACTTGAGATAAGAGAGAAGATCGTCGACCCGAGCTCTAAGTTTGTCGAGCATAACTCAGTGTATGGACTCTGAGTTCATCGAGCTGTGATCGACGATCGTCGAACTGAGTTTGAAGAACTTCGAATTGATTCTCTGAACTCTTAAAAACTGTCATTCTTCTAAGTCTAGAACTCTAATTTCTTCTAAGGGGTAGATCAAGGATTGACTAACCTATTTTGACTGACCTACACCTTAGAACTAACAAAATGACTATAGGCTATACATGAAGGGTCAACAACCTAATAGTGAACCTAGCCCAAATCCAAACTAGGGATCCAATAGAGTTCGTGGGAAATCATCCTGGGGATAAGGACATCTAGATATGGAGGGTCTTGTGGCACTTTAAGACCCTTCCTTATGTGAAGGTGAAGAGATGGCTCGAAGACTTTTCCTGGAAGGAAAAGGAGAGAGCCAATCGGTCCGTGGAGCGGATCGGTATATAAACTAAAAGCTTGTTTCTACTCATCGTCTCGATCTCCGGCATCACAGAGTTCACCTTTTTGTACCCATCTAAAACTACTATTATTATTGAAATCATTCAATGAAATCTGTTATTTCAATGTTGATCATTTCTGGATGTGTGTTGTGAATACTTAGAGAAATTTGTGCGTTAGTAGGTGTTGGACTCAGATCTGCACAGGGAAATGAGTTTACAGACTTACCGTCACGCATTAGCTATCTAACGCCCCGTGGTAGCTTCCAAAACTCGATTTCCTAGAAAGAAATATTTTAAATTCTTCTTAATGCTCCAAACCTTATTCACCAACGCCCCCCTAAGGTTAGCCACAAGATCCAACAAGTGGTATCAGAGGGAGGTTTTTCCAAAAACGGTTTCACCACCAGGAATATTGGCCAACCCTGACCTTGAATCGACAAGTGGGGATGAAATATTATACACTGAAAACTCATTTGCATTGCCTCTAATCATAGGATTGAATTATAACGAATGGAGAACATTGATGATGAAATTCCTTACATTATTAGATGTAGAAGTTTGGAATATGACGTGTGTCAAGCCCCCGAATAATTTAAATAAGCACGAATGTCATTTGAATGTCAAAGCTATGAATAGTCTATTATGTGGGCTTGGACAGGACATATTCAAACGTATCTATACGCTTCCAACTGCATATGATATCTGGAAATTTCTTGAGTTAATGTATAGTTCTCCCACTACAGATCATGACACAGATCAATTCCTTATGGATCCAAGTGGAGACTCAGATGAAGATTTACAACTGGAGAAGGGCATCTCAGACACATCAAGGCAAGAGGAAGATGACAAAGGAACTGTGTGTTCAAATCACGTCGTGTCCAAAAATACTGTAAGTAAGTCAAACTGTTCTACTGCTCGTAATTCTATCTCTACTTTGTGTATGCTAGAAAATGCTAAACGTAGAATTAATAAATTGACAAGTATCAATTCAAAACTACGTTTAGAAAATAACCGCTTAAAATAATGTGTTAGTGTAGAATCTAACATTATTGTGTCTAGTTCGCCCGTCTGCTATCTAGATAACGTCTCCGCACCATATATAGATTATAATGAGTTAAAGGAAAAATATAAGGTTCTTGAATAGAAGCTTCGTGTCACTAAATAACGAAGTGATAAATTGTGTCTAAAAAACTTAGTAGTGAGAAGTTACTGCGCTGAGTGCAAAACTCATAAAGTTGAGATCGAAGAGATGAATGAGACATTCGATGAATTTAGGAGTAAGTATAAAGCTCATATCGAATCTATAGTCTCCACTCTAAAAGCCAGCATAGTTGTATACAACAAAGTTAGGCACAACCTCAAATTGAAAAACAGAGTGCTAACTATAAAAATCAACATGCTCAAGGAAATAATACTTAAAAACTCGCAAAACCCAATTTTTAAGCAACACTTGAAACTCGAAAGCACGTTGAATATGAACCACCGTTCAAAGGCCAAATCAATCAAAGGAAATTGGAAATGTCAAGCAAATATACATGAGACTACCAAATAGAAAAAACATCTTTACATGTACAGACCAACTACTCCATTAATAAAGCAAGTTTTATTCAAATAATCGTTACGCTATGAGTCATTACACAGTGCACAACTATCACAACCTCAAGAGCGATCTCAAATATGCTAAACCACAAAAGCAATTGTACACAACTACAGATCATGGAAGGACCCCTGGACGGTTGAGTGGAAAGTTGCAACATAAGAATGACAGTAAGCCAAAGTATGAATGGAGGCCCATCGTTCAAAAGAGCTCACCGATTTCGCTAAAAAGGAGTCACTCACCATCATCACCCCATGGCATAACACGCTATGTTTGGGTACCCAAAGGAACCACCACTCCTTGTCCCTATTGGATATCCAAATCCCTTAGTCATTAGTATCCACGAATTACGTGATGTAGAAAATAATCAAAAAAAAACTACTCAATAATTTACATCACGATATGCTTATTCTTTTATTTTATTTTTTGCTTTTTATTCCATTTTTTAGTATCTCCTTTGAGTGTATCTTCTTCTTATTGTAATCTAGCACTATAAGACGTCAATATTAAATAAAGTACAACATAATATCATAAAATCACAGTGGGTGTAGAAACAACACAGGACACTTCTCATGATAGATGATCAGTAATTAAGTCTGGAGCCCACCTGTTTATTACACATCAAACTATAATAGTTAATACATGAACAATATATATGTTGCTACTCCTCTGAAGAGGTGGGTGAAATATTGAGTTTGCCCATGATCTTCTTGAGCATCCTTTTCACCCTCTTCACCTCCTTCGCTTTCCGTGTGATCTCCCGACCTTGCTCCTCCACCAAGATGTAGATGTCCCGACTGGATTCCCTGAGGGACCCTGTGCGGTGTATCGGTGGATGCGATGGAGGTGTCCGTGCCCGTGAAGAAGAAGGAATCTCTCCTACCTTGTAGACCCGTGGCAAGCTATCTATAGGGTAGGCAAACTAGTCAATGGCCTGGTACTTCTCTGTTAGGATGTTGTGAATTACACCACCCAGTGATAGTGTGTTCACCTACTGGCGGTCAGGAGATTTCAGGCGAAAAGTGTAGCGCATCATGGAAAGTATGAGATCTGAGATGCTAAAGGACTTCTGAGGCAGGATAAAATATATCACCATCGATAGCTGGGTCGTGACCTTCCTGGTGCCCCCAGCCTTGAACATGAGGGAATGACGTAGGATATCCTAGATAATGCGAGCATTAGGAGGGAGTGTCTACCGAGATGAAGAGTTCTGAACACCCCTCCAGAGCGTGAAGAATCTCGTTCATCTCCCTCCAGTCCCTTGTAGTTCTAAAAGATACCATGATGTCTAGGACTGCACAGTTGGTTGTCCATACATATTTAGTGTCGAGATCTGCATGAGTTATTATGACTACCTCCATGCCAATGTAGGGTTGGACACCCCCACCGAGGCGCATCTGAGCAGGATCCCGAAGGTTATTATAGAACTCTCGGGTGAGGGCAGAGGAGAATGGAGAACTGGATGAGATCACTGAAAGCACACCAGATCCCTCCAAATACTCATAAATATGAGTATAACGATCATCAATCTCTATGATCATCGGAATGCTCAAAGTGGCTTCATCTATGGCTGGGTAGGTGGAGACCGGCACCCGGGACCTCTTTAAAAAACCGTGGCATGTAGACTGGGAGCTCGACGAAACCATTTCCTGAAAGTAAACCAAACACACAAAAAATAGTCTCAGCGGCAAATACACAAAAACGGGAAAAATCAACGATTTTATCTGGGTTTGATGCCGGGTACTGGAACCTACCGCGGGGCGATAATGTGTTATCGCCTTGCGGTAGCTCGACGGACTGTTCTTCACCCTCTTCCGCCGGATAGGTCCCCAAACCCCATTTTCGGCTCAAATCCCCTCCCAAACATGATAAAAATCATAGATCCATGCTTTTGTGTAGTAGATCGGAGATGGTGGCCTGGATCTGAAGAGAGAAACTCATCCAACATGGAAAATCATGAAAAGCCACCCGGATGAAGATTCGGCTCCGGATCCTACCAAAAACAGGATTTTTGAGTAAATCAATAGTTTGAAAAAAAAACACAAGATTCGAGAATACACAAGCTTGATCTATGAAAAACAAAAGTGATCCATAGCAAAAACAGAAGAATCAACCTAAAAATCTGAAAACATCTTAGAATGTGATCAAAGAAACACGAGGAGTCAAAAACTCTAGTTCAAAAATCTAAACTATAAGAAATTTGAGAGAAAGTGAGGATGACAACCTTGACAGTGAAGAAGAGCTATAGGGAAGAAGAGTGTCAGCAGCGATGCAAGATAAGTGTCCAGGTGTGCGGGATTAGATCTGACCCGTAACCTATATATCCTGTTGTTACCGCGGCGCGATAAGCTTAACGCCGACAGTAGTTGTCACTAGGATCGCAAACTTGTTAGTCATGTTGTGTTCATAACCGGGGAAGGGTTCTAGTGAGTCCTTGTGTGATATTGTGGGAAACGAGTGGTAGGCTAAGCTGGTTTTAGTGAAGGCATATGGGAGTCACACCCCACCCTACAACTTTTATGCAGCACCTCATGCCCATCCGTCACTTTGTACGGGGCTAGAGTCTGGGCACAATGTTTAGGTGAAATATGTGGTGAGTATTCTCATGGGCACTCATTCACTGCACGAGCAATGTTTCATGCCACGAAATACTTAGTTACATGCATAATGGTGAATAATGTTATCTTCAAGTCATCTATGTACTATTCCTTTCTTCTCAACGTGTTGCTAAGAATTTATCGTGTCTTTATTTTTATTTTTAGTTATTTTTTTGTCAAAAAAACTGTTGTTGATTTATAATGTTATAAAGGCTCACATGACTGCGACTTAGACCATAACGTGTACGTACAATGTTTGAGTTCAGACTTTTAATCTATGTAAACATTGTTCCTCGGTCATAATGGGTTGAATCTATAGGTGCTTAGCTATTGAGTGCGACAAGACGAGGCCGTGTGTGTTAACTATGCCTCTAGGTATGTCTGAGGATTTAGATAAGGGAATGACTTACATGGTACACACATCCCTAGTCGGTGCACTCAATGTGAAAAATGCTATGTGTACATAATATATCTTGTGACACAATATTCTAACACGGTAGAAATATGTTGAATAATCAATGTCACGATACATTTGTGATTATATTAGGTGTGAAACTTTGGGCCAAAACTCTAGTACAAAAGTCGTATGTATACAAGTTAAAGTGTATCTATCTAGGTGGATAGATTTTGATGGACTCGGGGCTCTATGAATAAAAAATGATAACAAAAGTGATAGCTCTACGCTAACAAAATAAAAATATGCTTGTTATCACATCTCTTGTCACGGTCCCCGGAAACATTACTCACTCCTCCTGATAAGTCTTCATGAGCATTGTGAGGATGAGCACCTTGGTTAAAGAATCACTTCGATCTTGTGCATTGACTATATCTTTAGATTATTGCCCCTATTTCTTGCCCATGTATGACATCGAATGATATGTGGGGTGATTATTCATCTTATTTCTCTTGTGTTAGGTTCCTATCATATCGAGATTCACATGGACAATATGCTATTTTTTTTCTTGGTGCTATCTCACTTTCAATGCTACACACACACATATCATTGCCTTGTCTAAAACTTCCATGCATAAGAATTGTACTGCAACTACACTATCCTTCTCTTTCACACAATATGTACTAGCACACGATTTACACTCATGAAGTTTTCAGTGTTTGTCTCACTTGATTACTTCCTTACTCTTATAGAATTGTAGACGTACTCGCTGTGTGCTTAGTTTAGTATGTGCTATCCAATTCATGATTAATATGAAAATTGATTTTCTCTGACTGTGTACTTTGCTCCAGTGTGTGACTCATGTGCTTGAAATTCTCTGATATGTATTTTTGTTGAGTCACCTTTATGTGTGTCATGTTTATCTTTACTTTTGTGTGTGTAGTACTTGCTACTTTTCACAACGCTCATCATTTCTACTATTTTTCATCTTGCATGTCTGGTTGGACTTGCCCATCCTTTTGATATTATCAAAGGGGGAGAATAAAGTGTTCATGAGTACTCTCTTGAGTATGGGATTAGGAGAGGTCACATGTAGGGGGAGTGCACATAGATAGGGGGAGCATGTCGAACATGCGGATAGGTGGAGCGTATGTAGGGAAACCATATAGAGAACCTACTGCAACCTGTTGGTAGCCCATAACGTTTATTCTTTATCCATGCACTCTATCTTATTGATTATTTCTCATGAACGGAAGTTGATATTATCAAAAGGGGGAGTTTGTTGGAACTGATGTTTCAGATTCCCTGAGTTTGAGAATATCAACTCACAGATTGTATTTGATTATGTCTTCTGTTGATAGAGTGTGCAGGTTGACAGGTTCAAGTGAAGAGAAGAAGCCTCCTATAGATGATACCGCCGGGCGTTAGAAGTTACTATTGGGCGGTAGCTGGAATTAAATGGACATGGCGCTCGGGAAGCTATCGGAAAGCGCTAGTACCTCCCCGCTCTAGCTCACTCAACGCCACATCGAGAGCTTTGAGAAGAAAGGCATTGAATGTGTCGAGATAGCGGAGTTGAGTGGCTGTTACCACCAGGTGCTCCCAGTTACCGCACATTGCTAGCCTTCTTGACAAACGCATGGTTTCTCGACTCGAAGAACGGCAAGCAGGACCTTTCGACGAATGTTATTCTACCGCAGGTGATAGAGGTTACCGCGCCGCGATAGCCTCTCGACAACTCAACATGACTGTTCTAAATCATCGTGCTCCATACTACCGTGCGGCGTCAACAGTAACCACGTGGCGCTAGCAATGATTAAGCGGCAAATATTTTGTTTTAAATAGCATTCCATATTTGGATGATAGCTGGCACAACAAGCGCGCGAACTTACCACCGAGCGCTAGTCTTAACGCCGACGGTAGCCTATTTTGATGAAGAAGTACAGAAGGTCTCCTTGTTTTCTATTCCTCATATCTAGAGAAATCAACACGACAGGAGTACATGAATTTTAGGGTTCAGCCGCTCTTCCTTGGACTCTGTTCCACAAGTCTCCGTCGAAGAAGAAGATAGTCATCTCCCTCCCACTCGTGATCGAAAGACTCCGGCGATCCAAGTTCTACATTGAATACGAAGAGCCGATCGGTTGCCATCAAATGGAGATCTCAAGCACTGATCGAGGATCGTTCTACGGAGAAGTTTTCAAGAGGGAGAACTTCATCCTTTAAATATTTACATCTCTTATTCCTGTAATCTTTTTGGCTTTTATAAATCTTGTGGAGTGGAAAATCGACAGGTAAGTGTCGTCGGAATCTGGGTAGGACTCCGTGGTAAATTGTCCTGGGGATTAGGACGTCTAGATCGGGAGGATCTAGTGGTGCTCTAAGACCATTCATTGTGTGAAGGTGAAGTGCCGACTCGAAGACTTTTCCTGGAGGGAATAGGAGAGAGCTAACCGGTCCGTGGAGCGGATCGGTATTGAAACCAAAAGCTTGTTTCTACTCATCGCCTCGATCTCTGGCGTCACGGAGTTCATCTTTTTGTACTCATCTAGAACTATTGTTATTTTTGAAATCATTCAATGAAATCTATTATTTTTGTGTTGATCATTTAAGGATGTGTGTTGTGACTGCTTAGAGAAATTTGTGCGTTAGTAAGCATTGGACTCAGATCAGTATAGGGAAATGAGTTTAAAAAATTACCGCCGCGCGTTAGCTATCTAACGCCCCGCTGTAGCTTCCAGAACTCGATTTCCTGGATAGAAATATTTTAAATTATTCTTAATGCTCCAAACCTTATTCACCCCCCTCTAAGGTCGGCCACAAGAAACAACACAAACAAGCTGCTGATCTTTACGTGTTAGTGTAGTGGGAGGTAAGGCTATCCGCGAAAGGTTCTTTACGAAGTGCCTGTAGTAGCCAGCAAGTCCAAGGAAGGTCCTAACTTCTGCTACAGTAGATAACACAAGAAACTCCCATATCGCAACAAGCTTCGCCGGATTTACCGCAATACCTTCTCCACTAACCACAGGACCAAGAAAAGCCACTGACGACAGCGAAAACTCGCACTTTGAGAACTTGGCATAGAGCTTATTTCTCCTCAGGGTGTGCAAAATCATCCGCAAATGATTTGCATGATCTTTTTTAGACTGAGAGTACACCAATATGTCGTCAATGAAGACAGTCACAAATAGTTCCAAGTACTCTCTAAACGTTCGATGCATTAAGTCCATGAATACCGATGACACATTTGTTAGCCCAAACGGTATTACCGTGAACTTATAATGACTGTAGCGTGTACCAAACACCATCTTTGGAATGTCATCTTCCCGAATCCTCAACTGGTAATAGTCAAACTTTAAATCCAGCTTTGAGTAGACAGTTGAACCCACTAGCTGATCAAACAAGTCATCAATCCGCGAAATCAGATACTTGTTCTTCTCTGTCAGCTTGTTTAACTCTCTATAGTCATTGTATAGTCGAAAGCTTTTGTCCTTATTCTTCACAAAGAGGATCAGTGAACTCCAAGAGGACATATATACTTGGACATATATAGCCTTGCTCTAGCAATTCTTGTAATTGAACTTTCAATTCTGCCATCTCTTTTAGCACTACTCGGTATGGTGAGAGGGCCACAGGTTTCGCACATGGCACCAACTCTATAACAAAGTCAATCTCCCGATGGGGAGGTAACCCAGGAAGATCCTTAGGAAATACATCTGAATACTCCGATATGATAGGAACGTCACTCAAACTGGACTTCGGCTCAACAACCTCCAACAGCGTGAAGAACAACTCTGCATCGCTCTTAACGTCCTTAACTATCTGGAGTGCAGACATCAATAATTTGCTTGATCCTCGCATACCAGCGAACTTAGTCTCTCGTTCGGTATTCTGTCCCAGTGTGACTTCCTTAGAGTTGCAATCTATACAGGCACGCTGCTACGAGATCCAGTCCATACTGAAGATTACATCAAACTCAGATATCGGCAGCACATATGCTTCCAATCCAAAATCCTGACTTCCAATCCATACCTCAAGATAGCAAGACATATCCACATGCATCGCACATCAATTAGGTAACAACATATTTACTCTATCTGTGACATAAGAGTATGCACTTCGATCCGCGATATGAAGTCCTTAGATAGAAACGAATGAGAAGCACCCGTGTCAAACAGTGCTCTCGTCAGATAGTCCCGAATAAGGACAAAGCCTATATTTATCATGTTATATACAAGCAATTCACAAGATATAAAGTATATAAAGCATGAAAACTATATACTACTCGTACCTGTGACTACATCAGGCTATTTGATGGCCTCCTATTGTCCAAGATTGTACACCATTGGCAGAGCTGTAGCATATTAGGATGTAGTAGTGATGAAGAATTTTATAGTTTTAAAAATGTATCCAAACTATAATCTCGAAATAGGCAAGTGTACCTATCGAAATATAGTATAGAAAATTGTCGTATTAAACTCGGGGCCTGTTGAGTACTTCTACTCACGCAAATTAATATTATTTTATCTATATATAAAATAAGTAAATTAAAATATAGCTAAAAAATTGAATAGAAGAACACACTTGATCTAAACTAACTTTGAAATAAAATGAACTTATCTTGAGGGCAAACTTCTACATTCTCCGCGTCGACCGTGGAGGTTCCTAAAATACGAAAACGCCTCTCTCGAGAATACACTCTCGACTAAACTTAGGTTGATCGATTAAGACCTCTCGGCCAGTCGAAACCCCTAAGTCTGCTTTAGGAGGTGAACCCCTCTATTGGATTCTACTCCAATCCGAAAGAGTTATCTCGTCCTCTCTCGAGAATTGCAATCAACTCCTTTTATCCTTGAGTGATCTCCCCGTATCCGCAACCTCTCTGTCATTTAGGATACGGATCTTAGATCGGAATCGAAGCTAATAAATCAAAGATAACTCGAAACGATAAGAAAAGAGTTTAACAAAAAGAAGTAGTTTATTATATTGAAAAGCTTTTCATGATCAAGTGGAAATGAAAATAGGGATACATGGAAAACAAAATAAAAAGTGCTAGAATTAAAGCTTAAACTATGAAATTGAAAAGTACATAAATAAAATACATAAAAAATAGGAAAATAATCTGCTGAAGCTACTCCTAGATTGGCCTCCTCCTCCTCCAAAGCTTCTGGCTCGATCTGGAATTTATAGAAATTTTTCTGGAAGGTCACGCCCTAGGTCACGCCCGTGACCTAGGGCGTGTCAGGCTTGGAACCGCCGTCTTGAAAGCCCGGGAACGTTGGAGGAGAAACCGCCAAAATCTGTTAAATGGCGGGTCACGCCCCTCGGTCACGCCCGTGACCTAGGGCGTGTCACTTCTATTTCTGGAAATCCGCGGGAAGCTGAAAACGGCGGGAGTAAATTCTGGCAGTTTCTGAAGTGTCACGCCCCTAGGTCACTCCCGTGACCTAGGGCGTGTACTGACCACATCAGCAAACGGCTGGAAACGGCGCAATCTGGCATCATTTCGGCAGTTTCGGGTTGGTCACGCCCGTGACATGGGGGTGTGTACTTAGAAAAAGTTCCAGAATTGCCCCGGGAAGATTTCTGGAGAAAGCTGTGTTCTTGAGCTAGACACGCCCGTGTTCAGACCCTGATCACGCCCGTGTTCTTGGGGCGTGTACTTGTGAAATTCTCCAGATTTGTAGAGGACGCCGTCCTCTTTCCGTTGACTGGTTGTATGCCCCGTAACTCTTCCTGGTTTAAAAGTTATGGCCATTTGAATTTCAGTTATCCGTGGCCAAAAATGTTAATTGCCTCCAAATGTTTTCAGATCTTTGGCATGGACTTGAAAATGATATTTTAAGCCCATATTGATCTGAAATATAAAAATAAATGAATTATTATATATATTAATATAAAGACAAATACATTATACTATTTATTTATAAAAAAACTAAACGAAAATAACTATATAAATTAACTTATCAAATACCCCCGTACTTAATCTTTTGTTATTCCACAGCAAAACTATGAGAAGTATTTATAAGAAAATAATATAATTTTTTAATCAAACTAAAAAATTATCAAATCAAAAGAGAGTTAAAAATTAATTTTAGGGATTCAAATTTTTAAGTCCTAAAATATGAAAGTAAAAAGTGAAGAGCTAAATATTTAGCAAAGTTTTCTCTAATAAAATAATTAAAACTCAAAATTAAGTATTTAGCAAACAAAATTAGATTAAAAATTATAAACACTTTTTCCACTAAAAAGAGACTTCAAGGAAAATCAAACTACTACTTATGCTCTCTTACAAATTTAATTTAAATTTAAGCAATTATATTGGGTTTTGGGTTTGGAAAAAGGAAAATTGAAGAGATCTTAGATTGGGGGTGATGAATTTTATCCTCTCACCCCGCACAATTTTTTTCTTTTTTGATGTTTTTTTTCTTCTTTTTTTCTCTTCAAACAAAATTGCTTAGGAGAAATGAATTTTATCCTCTTACTCCTTTTTTTGGGGTTGCATATGTGTATCAAGGAATATTTAATTCCCATGACATATGATCTAACCAAAAATGAAAAATTGCATATGTGTACCAGGGGATAATGAATTTTATCCTCTTATTCCCGTGACATATGAACTAACAGGAAAATTAAAAACAACGGGAAGGTTTGACAAAATTTAGATTAAATTAAAAAAAAACTAAGAGAGCATCTATAGTGATTTAAGTTTTCCTAAGAATCTTAAAACATAAAGTGAAGATAATTAAAATCTAAGAATTGTTAATATAAATACCACAAAGTTGAAACTAATTACAATAAAAGAGAATAAGATCTAAATAGATTTCTCTAATCAAATTTTACTTCATAAATTTATTTCTTAAAATCAAATCACCTAAAAATAAAATTTAACTAACTTTGATGAAATAAAAGATTTAGAAAATCAAAATTTATAAAACTTCTTATAAATAAACTCAAAATAAATTTTTTGAAAAGTACAACAAGATTAAGTAGGGGTTTATTATATTTTTGGTTTTTTGGAATTTTCTCTTTTTTTTTGTTTTTTTTTCTAATAAAAAGAAAACAAAACTTTGTAATTTTTTTAAGATTTTTATATTTTGAAAATTTTTAAAGATTTTTTTTTTCATTTTTTTTTTAATTTTTAAATAAAAACAATAAATAGAAATCCACCCCCATACTTAAAAATAAACATTGTCCCCAATGTTTATAAGTCAAGTAAGAGGGGAGAAACAAGAAGAAATAAATTTCAAATTTTTTTAAAACAAAAAAAATAAAAATTATTAAAGATAAACAAGGGGTGTCTCCCAAGAGCGCTTTTCTTTTTCCCGTCTTTAAGCTAGACGGTTTTAGTTAGGAAAAAGGGAAATAGAAAGTAAAGTGCACTGTCAACTCCCTTAATTCATGCTTGGGTGAAAACGCCAAAGACGCCCGCCCAATGACTCCTCCGCTTGCTTCTTGATTCTCCTATTTTGAACCTTTGACTTGAAAATGTAAATTCACATCACCTATACATACCTGAGACGATGTGAATTTTTGTAGATGAGCGGCAAATGAATCGTTGACGACGTGTGATTGCAACGGCTCATCATCTTCATGAAATTCATTAATTAAAGAAAAATCAAAGGTAAGCACGTCAGAAAAATCTTCGCAAGGAGGAGGTTCTTGTGAAGTTATATGATTAGGTATAGGTTGTTTATTTTCTAAAGTAAAGTTGTTATTTAAAAGAAAATTACTGGGCACTATAGTTTCAGGAATTTTAATTTCTAAAAATTCATAAGTAGAGTTTGAAAATTCATGAAGAGAATGAAAATCGGGAGAAATAGGAAAAGAAACCTGTTTTTCTCCTATTTCACCGGTGTGCCCATAACTTTAAAATATTCTTGATATAATAATTCTTCCTCCTCTTCCGAATAAGTCACCAAGGGGGCACATAAAGATTCATGTTCCGTACTAGGTGAACTATTTGGAGGGGGTGAAAAATCATTAGAACAAGAAATGATTTCTTCTAAATTTTGGGGAGGATCAACAATGAATTGCGTAAAGTCCCCAAAATTAGAAGAAAGCGATTGTGGTGTGCTAAAAGAAGAACAAAAATTAGGATCTAAATAATTGTTCTCATAACTCGGAAAGTTTTCTGGTTGAGCTTGCGAACAAGGAAAACAAACGTCTGAGGTAGAAGAAAAATTATTTAAATCAAAATAAGTATTCTCGTTTAAATTCGAAAAATTATTTTCATGGAAATTAAAGGAATTGGAAAAATTATTTTTATGAAACTTGGAAAAAGAATTATCATAAAAGTGAGAATAGTTATTTTCATAATTATATTCAATTTTATTTTCATAAGATAACTGTGAATTATAATTATAAAGATAACAATACTCACTTTGATGAGAACCACCACAATAATAACAAACACTTTGGCGCTGTTTTGCGGCTTTCAAAATATCGAATTGATTTTGAAGCCTGGCAATTTTAGCGGTCAACTGAGATAACATTTTTTTAATGTAAAAAGAAAATAAAACAACCTTTACGTAATGGAAGTGAATGAAAAAGAAAATCAAAAGGAGAATTGGGATAGAGAAAGAGAATGATAAAAGTAATAAAATTTGCGCTTTCTAAATATCAACAAAAAGGGTCCCTGGCAACGGCGACAAAAACTTGATGAAGAATTTTATAGTTTTAAAAATGTATCCAAACTATAATCTCGAAATAGGCAAGTGTACCTATCGAAATATAGTATAGAAAATTATCGTATTAAACTCGGGGCCTGTTGAGTACTTCTACTCATGCAAATTAATATTATTTTATCTAGATATAAAATAAGTAAATTAAACTATAGCTAGAAAAATTGAATAGAAGAACACACTTGATTTAGACTAACTTTGAAATAAAATGAACTTATCTTAAGGAAAAACTTCTAGATTATCCGCGTCGACCGTGGAGGTTCCTAAAATACGAAAACGCCTCTCTCGATAATACGCTATCGACTAAACTTAGGTTGATCGATTAAGACCTCTCGGTCAGTCGAAACCCCTAAGTCTGCTTTATGAGGTGAACCCCTCTATGGGATTCTACTGCAATCCGAAAGAGTTATGTCGTGCTCTCTCGAGAATTGCAATCAACTCCTTTTATCCTTGAGTGATCTCCCCGTATCCGCAACCTCTCGGTCATTTAGGATACGGATCTTAGATCGGAATCGAAGCTAATAAATCAAAGATAACTCGAAACAATAAGAAAAGAGTTTGACAAAAAGAAGTAGTTTATTATATTGAAAAGCTTTTCATGATCAAGTGGAAATGAAAATAGGGATACGTGGAAAACAAAATAAAAAGTGCTAGAATTAAAGCTTAAACTATGAAATTGAAAAGTACATAAATAAAATACATAAAAAACAGGAAAATAATCTGCTGAAGCTACTCCTAGATTGGCCTCCTCCTCCTCCAAAGCTTCTGGCTCGATCTGGAATTTATAGAAATTTTTCTGGAAGGTCACGCCCTAGGTCATGCTTGTGACCTAGGGCGTGTCAGGCTCGGAGCCGCCGTCTTGAAAGCCCGGGAACGTTGGAGGAGAAACCGCCAAAATCTGTTAAATGGCGGGTCACGCCCCTCGGTCACGCTCGTGACCTTGGGCATGTCACTTCTATTTCTGGAAATCCGCGGGAAGCTGAAAACGGCGGGAGTAAATTCTGGCAGTTCCTGAAGTGTCACGCCCCTAGGTCACGCCTGTGACCTAGGGCGTGTACTGACCGCATCAGCAAACGGCTGGAAACGGTGCAATCTGTCATCATTTCGGAAGTTTCGTGTTGGTTACGCCCTTGGTCACGCCCGTGACATGGGGGCGTGTACTTAGAAAAAGTTCCAGAATTGCCCCAGGAAGATTTCTGGAGAAAACTATGTTCTTGAGCTAGACACGCCCGTGTTCAGACCCTGGTCACGCCCGTGTTCTTGGGGCGTGTACTTGTGAAATTCTCCAGATTTGTAGAGGACGTCGTCCTCGTTCCGTTGACTGGTTGCACGTCCCGTAACTCTTCCTGGTTTAAAAGTTATGGCCATTTGAATTTTAGCTATCCGTGGCCAAAAATGTTAATTGCCTCCAAATGTTTTCAGATCTTTGCCATGGACTTGAAAATGATATTTGAAGCCCATATTGACCTGAAATATAAAAATAAATGAATTATTATATATATTAATATAATGACAAATACATTATACTATTTTTTTTATAAAAAACTAAACGAAAATAACTATATAAATTAACTTATCAATGATCCTGCCTTTTATCAACCTTTGGAGGACCACTCCTATATTCGAGGGCAAAATTTCCTGTCTTGCAACATGTGTAACATGTGAGCGGACCTCGCGCTGATGTTGCTCTCGAAGTACCAGTAGAAGGAGCCTGTACAGAATACTTGGACGTCTTATTCCATATCTTGCGGTTGTCAGACTTTCAAGGACGTGGCATTTTTATCTCGGGCTTTATCACAGCTAAGTCCCTCTTTCCCTGTACCCTCTTCATGTCCTTTTATAATGAATGAGTCGTATTAACCAACACTTGAAAGTCTTGCTTCATCAGACCCAAGAGCAGTAATCTCAGCTCATATGGTAGTACCTCATAGAACCTATTAGTCTTACGCTCTTCGTCAGCAAAAATAGACCGTGCATAACATCCAAACCTGGTAAACTCATGCAAGCAGTCATCCACACTACCCTTGCCCTGAGTCAAATGCTGGAACTCATTTTCCATGACAATCCGCTATGACGATGGCAGATGTTGTGCAAAGAACAATCTCAAAAACTCCTCCATCAATATCTCTGATAGTCGTCTGCCCGTGAAGTGGTGTAACTCCAACTCATCCCACCAAAGTTGAGCCTCTCCTTCCAACAGGAAAGTGTCCAACGTGACATTTTGTCCCTCTTCTATCTCTGTTTTCGTCAATATCCTCTTGATTCGTGAAATCCAGTCCTCTGCCTGCGTCGGGGATCCTGCACCCATAAACGTAGGAGAACTAAAACTCATGAATTTCTTCAGCTGCCGTTCAGTCGCTCGCTTATCAACCAAAGCCTCGACAGGCATTTTCCTAGCAGCTCTAGGCTCGGTTACCCCAAACTGTGCTGGCACCATCGCAGGTCACACCTGCCCAGTCGGTTGTGCATTCATCATTGCAAACACTGCCTCAGCAACTAAGCGTACTATTTTCGCAGAAGGAGTTGTGGGCACATCAGCTGGTGCAACACTCTCAACAGAAGGTTGGGGTTTAGACTGTCCCGCACCACTTCTAATCACTTATAAGTATACAATACACAATTTAGCGACTACTCAAAAGCAAACAATGACTATTAAGAACGCTCAGGTTCCTTAAACATGTGCATTTTCATTTGTAAGTGGACATTCTTGAGTTCATTTTTGTTATAACGGTAAGCACAGACACGTGCTCGCCACCCCTCAAATGAATTCGACCACAAATTTGCAGGAGGAAGAACAAGACAAGATGATACCAAATTATAACTCCGCCCATGCCATATCCCACAGATAGATAGCGTAGTTACATGTTAATATCAAAGACTACACAAACCCTAATGTACAACCCTGTGTTCGTCGAGTGGGTCCACCAGACTAGGCGAGCAAACTCGAATGACCGACCCACGTCAATGCAGTGGTTGGGCGAATTAAGATGATCGGCTCGCTCCTACCAAGTCTAGGTGAGCGAGCCGTGCGAGCCAACCAATCCAGCTCGCGCCTGCCTAGGCGACCTTATTGTCGGCTCACCTCCGTATATGTGCAGGCGAGCCAGGGAAGCCCGACTCGCTGTAGCTAGAGATAAAAGGTGGGTGGCGGGAGCCAAGCCGCATCCTCCTGTAGAAGGGTAAGGTGACCATCTATTCCTCGGCGCTCGCCGGGTGGGTCCAAGGGTCCTGGATCCAGGTTCAAGTGAGCTTTAAGCTAAGAGGGTCAGGCAAGTAGATGAGTAGGCGGAAGGGCTCCCGCTCGAGGCTTGCGGGAAGGCTTTTGCCCGAGTAGGCGGGAGGCCCTCAGAGTTGGTGTTGAGTGATGCTTCTCCACTCAACGCCTTTCGGCTTCCGGCGTTGAGTGATGTATCCCCACTTAAAGCCTTTCGGCTTTCGGCTTTGAGTGATGCTTCTCCACTCAACGCCTTTTGCATTCCGGTGTTGAGTGATGCTTCTCCACTCAGCGCTAGGGCAAAATTACATATATGCCCTTAGAGGTCTGCATTTAGCTCTTCAGAATAGCGGAGTTACGCTATTGGCAGACCACTTTTGGTTGTATATAGCCGTTCCAAACAACAGAGGTGCGTTGTTAGCAAACCAACTTCAAAAAACTATAAAAAGAATGAAGGGGTACCTCAGAAGGCATGCTTACTTATGCCCTTGTATTCTTGCACTTTCTGAGGTATCCTTAGCTCAGCTCTTGGTTAAGGAAGGGAAGCACTCTAAGATCTTCGGGGTGTGTGGTGGGAAGTTTGTGCTAGAACATTGGGTCTATTCCTTGTGCTAAGTCTTTAGCTATTTGACTTGTAAGAGAGAAGTAAGTGCGCGATCACCCCTTCCCCAAGGTTCGAACTCCACAGAGACTAATTCTTCGGTTTCAACATTTTGGTGCGGTGAGAGTGAAGTGTGATCAGCATCGAAAATCTTCTGCGAGCTCAATGACTGGAGGAGAAAGACAAGGTTTGGGCCGAGCCGACTCACCACCCCCTCCCCCTCTCGCCACCCTCGGGATGTTCGAGGACTTCCGGAAGGAGGTTATCAGCCTCGTCAAGTTTGCACTCGGCACGCACGCCAAGTGCTCGACGCTGGTTGTACTAGTAGTTGTTTACCCAACCCTAGGAAAGGATGCCCTGGCTAGGCAAGCTAGGAAGGAGGAAGCAGAGGAGGAGAGTGGGTGAGATCTTCCCGGGCGAGTGTTGTTCCCCAGCTCAGCAAGTGGAGGCCGTTTCGGCAAGATGGGTGTGTGAGACCCCCCCCCCCCCAGCTCATCCAGTATGGGGAGGCAGCCCCTTCAGTGAGTTGGTTTCATCCGCCCTAGTTCCAGAGGGGTTTCGGGAGCAGGAGATGTCCTACTATACTGGGAAGGATGACTAGGTTTAGCACATCCAGTGGTTCGAGGATGTGGTTTTGATAATACAGATGTTGGATGCCTTTAAGTGCAGACTCTTCGCCATCACCCTCAAGGAGAAGGCGAGAGATTGGTTCCACTAGTTTCTGACCAGCTCCATCTATTATTTCGAGGACCTACGTCAGTGGTTCTTGTTGAGGTTCGCCACTTCTAAGAAGAGGAAGAGGGAGTCTGAGCCCCTATTGCACATCAAGCAGGGGGTAAACGAGATCCTAGGGAGCTATATGGACCGGTTTCAGGAAGAGATCACTCAGGTCTAGGAGATGCCATGACACTCCCTAATGATGGCCTTCACCTTGGGGATGCAGCATGGCTTCTTCAGGATAGAGCTAAATAGGGTGCCCCCTCACTACTATGAGGAGTTGATGGAGAGGGCGGCAAGGGAGGTCAACGGGGAGGTGTCGAACCCCAAGTTTGCAAGGAAGTTAGCAAGGTGGTCCATGGAGGAGGAGAAGGTTCCAGGAGGTGGCAAAGGTCAGGGGGTGAGGAGAGCTGAAACATGGTAGAGGGAACAACAGCAGAAGCAACCAAGGTGGGGTTGCCAGGAGCCGAACAATCGGCTTGACTAGAGGCAGTAGGAGTGGCAGTACCAAGGCCAGTAGAAAGGTTTCCATGGAGGAGACAACTGTTCGGGGGGGGGGGGGGCAGGGTTAGTTCAATCCCTAGGGCTGGAGGCAGGTCCAAAGGCCTCCTCTCCCCGATCAATGCCAGGCTATGACGATAGCCTAGCGGAGGAGAGGTCAATAAAGGAGAAGGCGGGAAGTGAGAACAGAGTTGCGTTATTGCGAATTCCACTAGGAAGAGGGTCATTCTACGACAACATGCCCGGAGTTCCGCGAGATGAGGGGAAATAGGGAGTAGCAACAGCAACCCCGTCAGGAGGTGCGGATCGAGGAAGTCCTGCCCAGGGGAGAGGACAGGAGCGAGGACCGGGCTCGGAGCCCGAGGAGGGATCATAGTGATCCACGGGGGGGGGGGGGGGGGGGAGTTGAGGCTACCCGGAAGGTAAGTCTCCATACTATGTACCCTCGGAGCATTGCCTCCACATCTCTAGCCCCACCCCAGAGGAGAAGATCACCTTCTACAGGAAGGACATGCCGGATCATGAGGATCCCTTTTGTAACGCATTGGTCATCTACACCACGGTCGAGAATTTCACTGTCTCTCGGATCCTCATCGATAATGGGAGTTCGATCAATGTCATTTTCAAGAAGGCGTTTGACGCAATGAAGGTAGAGGCCCGAAGTGTGCTGGCCTCAAATGGACATCTCTTCGGGTTCTCGGGAGAAAGGAAGGAGATTGGAGGAGTGGGTCTCCACGTTACCTTGGGAGGGTAGTGCAGAAACTACAGGTTTATCATTATGGACGCGCCCAACAGTTACAACTCTATCCTCGGACAACCCCTCATTGGTGCCTTCTGCAGCGTGCCCTCATCTTTCCATCAGTGCTTGAAGTCTAACGCTGAGGGCATCAAGGTCAGGGTCCGGGGAGACCGGGAGTGCTATGTCACCGCATGAACTCCATTTCTTGACAGGGATGAGCTGATGTGATGGAGAGGAGGATGGAGGAGCTATCCCGGTAGGAGTCCGAAGGAAAGGTGGAGGAGATGGAAGTGGAGGAAGAGGTTCGCACCCAGGTGGAGGTGGCGGAAGGAGTCCTGGAGGAGCCAGCCGAGGTGATGGTCGTGGAGAAAGTCGAGGAGGAGGTCCCGGTCCTAGGTAAGGGAGCCGTTGGAGAGTGGGGAGAGCAGTCCTAGCTGGAGGCTGCCGAGGTGGTAGTGGATATGGAGGTTCTCACCCAGGGAGGCAGGGTATAGAAGGTGAGGATCAGCGGGAGGCTGAGCCCGAAGGTTAGGGGAGGATGCTAAAGTGCCTCTAGGAGAACGTGGACATCTTCGCGTGAAGCGCAACAGAGATGTCGGGGAATGATGTAGACGTCGCATGCCATCACCTCAACTTGGATCCAGAATCCCTCCCCATCCAACAAAAGAAGAGGTCCACGACGGACAAGTTGGTCGAGCCCATCATGGAGGAGGTGGCCAAGTTCCTCAAGGTTGGCTTCGTATCCGAAGTCCAATACCCCGGTTGGATCTCCAATGTTGTAATGGTTAAAAAATGAGATGGCCAGTGGAGGATGTGTGTTGATTTTTCTTTATTAAATAAATCATGTCTTAAGGATTGTTATCCCTTGTCTCAGATCAACGCGCTGGTTGACTCAGCCGTCGGTTTGTCTGTGATGAGTTTCTTGGATGCTTTTTCATGTTACCATCAAATCAGGATGCACCCACCCGACATAAAAGATGTCTCCTTCATCACTGGGGATGGGTGCTACTGTTACAAGATGATGCCCTTTGGGCTAAATAATGTGGGGGCGACGTATCAAAGATGATGGACTGTATCTTTCGAGTGCAAAAGGGGAAAAACCTGGAGGTGTACGTAGATGACCTTATGATCAAGAGCCGAGAGGTGGATTCTCACCTCCGAGATCTAGAGGAGACCTTCGGCACCCTACAGAAGTTTAAGATGAGGTTGAACCCTTTGAAGTGTGTCTTCGGGGCAAGCAGAGGTAAGTTCCTAGACCATCTCCTTACTTCTGCAAGTGTTGAGCCCAACCCTGATAAGATGAGGTAAATTATGGAGTTGGGGTCGCCTCGGAATGCCAAGGAGGTCCAGAGGCTGACAACAAAGTTGGTCGGGATGAGCAGGTTCCTCTCTCGGGAGGGAGAGAAGTGCTCCCCCTTCTTCAAAGCATTGAGGGGGGGTTCAGAATTTTGAGTGGTCTAAGGAGTGCAAGGAGGCATTCCAATCCTTGAATAGGTAGTTGACCCATGCTCCGCTCCTCCAAGGGCCCAAAGAAGGGGAGGACTTGTCCATGTATCTTGGGGTGGGAGTTGAGGCCTTGAGCTCCGTCTTGGTCTGGGAAGAAGGAAAGAAATAGTTACATGTCTATTATGTGAGTAGGGCCTTGGTGAAGGTAGAGCTCCGATATCTGATCTTAAAGACGCTGGCTTTTGCTCTGGTAATCTCGACCCGGAGACTCCGACACTATTTCCAGGCACACTCTATCTGAGTAATGACTGACCACCCCTCTGCAACATCTTTGAGGGGGTGGAGCACTCGGGGAGGCTGGCAAAGTGGTCGGTGGAGTTGAGTGTGTTCGACATATCCTTCATTCCCCACCTCTCGATCATGTCCCAGGCGAAGGCTGGCGTTCTTGCTGATTATGTGGTCGAGGTGGTGGAAGCAGAACTCACTCGTCTAATCCCTTGGAAGGTGATGGTGGATGGCGCTTCAGGAAGGCATTCCTTGTGGGTGCGGTGATCTTGGAAAGCCCCTAGGAAACAAGGATCGAGCAAATGGTGGTAGTGCATTTTCCAATCACCAACAATCAAGCCGAGTATGAGGCGGTGATAACAGGATTGCGCCTTACCAGGGAGCTAGGAGTGCATGATGTGGAGGTCCTCACTGACTCCATGGTGGTAGTCTCCCAGATTAATGGGGAATTCGAGGCAAGGGAGCCGACCCTCCAACTGTACTTAGCAAAGGGGAAGGGGGTCATCAGCATATTACGAACATTCTCCATCCGGCACATTCCAAGTGAAGAAAATGAGCAGGTGGATCAATTAGCCAAGCACGGACCCCGGGTGGGGGGCACCATCACCGACTTGTTCCACCCATCCATCGAGGAAGGGGATCTGATCAATGTGGACCAACATCCCTCATGGATGGACCCCTTTACAACTTTCTTATCCACGAGGGAATATCCAGAGCGGATGGACAAGAAGCGATTGAATCATAAGTCGGTACACTACCTCATGCGCGACGAGCAGCTGTATAGAAAGACCTTCTTAGGGATGTTGGCACGTTGTGTGGCCGAGAGGGAGGTCCCAAGAATTTTGGAAGAGGTCCACTCCGAGGAGTGCGAGAGTCACTCTGGAAGCCAGACCCTAGAGGGGAGGATAGTCCGACAAGGATATTTCTGGCCGACACAGGGCCATGATGTCGCGGAATTCACAAACAAGTGCCACAAGTGTTAGTTGTTCGCACCTCTCCAACTTCAAACAGCAGGGAGGAGATGGATGCTTAGTTCACCTACTTTTCCAGTGAAGGAGGGGGACGCCGAGATCGTCTCGAGGCTGCTCGCTGAAGACAAAGTTGAGATGCCCTCTCGGCATGTGCTTAGCGGCAGCCTCCTCTCCTCGCGACCTGGAGGTGTTGGCCGCCTCGCCAGGAGGGCCGCTGGTCGAAGCACTCGGTGCAGCGATCTCTTCAGTTGGTTGGTCTGTCGGGGCATTACCTTTCTCCTGAGTTGCGGGAGGTGCGCTGCACACGGTCTTCGGCTTTTTAGGCGGCGGTGACTGCAGAGGTTGTTTGTGGATGGCCCGCTTCTGGGTAGCAGGGGATGGGGTCTAACGATGTGCAGCAGTCGCTGCCTCGGCACAGGCAAGCTCTCCAGAAGCAGCTCGCACTCGTAAGGAGGTTGCAGGGGAATGTCTCGCCCACCTGCGGAAAGAGAGTTAAGGCAAAGAAGAAAAAGAATGGGATAACTAAAAAGGATATAGTGCAAGTAGCTTACCTCCCCCGGGTGGGACGGTGGTGAGGCTATCCATCTTACTGCGGAGAAATGCTACTTCAAAGTTCTTCCCTTGGAAGAACATGCACAACTCAGCTTCATGGCCCCCCAGGAAAGGGGGTGATAGCTCGCCTCACTAAGTTGGACTGGAAAGAACAGGATGTTGTCGAAGTCGCCCTTAATGAAGATGAATTTCCTCAGCCAGTTATGGCTGTTATTTACTGTCCCCCACACCTTGATGTGATTACTAGAGAAGTTGGCGGTTCAATCTTTGTTTGCCCGGAAGGAGAATAGCTTGCGGAAGATCGCAAGGCTGAACTCGATCCGCTCTTCCCGCAGGAAGCAGGCGAAACCGACAATGACATAAATGGAATTGGGGGTCATCTGGCCAAGGATGACCCCAAAGTACTTTAGGATTAGGCAGACCTCGGGCCATAGGGGAAGCTGGAGGGCCGCATCAAACTGCGCTATGGGGATGGCGAGCTCCCCTTCCGAGAGGTCATTGATTTTCTCCGCCTCCCCGGGTCACCTCGAAACAAACCCGGGCGGGATGAAGTCACCGATTATCGTGATTAACTCATCCTTGATGGTGGTGGCAGAGAAGAAAGGGTGGTCGGAGAAGGTTCAGGCACACTTGCTTCGCCCATCAGAATCACTGCCACTGTCGCCCATCTCGCAACTAGTTCGCCGAGCGGGATGCTGCAGTTCTCGAAAAATCGGGTGGGTCGGGAGTCGCAGGAAGTGAAGAAAGCAGAAGGACTTAAATGCAGTTGGTAGGGAAATGGTGTCAAGGCCTATTTATAGAAAAAGAAATGGTGGGAAAACGTCATGCCGGCAGGAAATGTGTGGATAGCAAAAATATGCCCTGGCGCTTCGACTTCCGGGCCCGCTATTAGTTCCTGCCAGCTCGTCGCAGCCCTACGAGAGTTATGCGGCAGCAAACCATGCTGGCTCGCATCCGTCCAAGTGACAGGCGAGCCCCGCTGACTCTCGTCTGCCAAAGTGGTCGGCGGGTCACGTTGGCTCGCGTTTGGAAAAAGGGCGAGCAAGCCCAATAGCCTCGCACCCTCCTAAGGAGGAGGTTGGCGAGCAAGGGTACCTTGTCCACACCCGCCTAGAGAAAGCTAAGCAGAAGCTATAAAAAGAATATATGAACATATGCCCATCGGCGGGAGAGAAGTCCCAAATGTCCATGAATAAGAGAGTCCAATGCCCTTTGAAAAGATGAATAAAAATTGTGGCCCTATCATGAGGGTCGATCCAAGATATAGGTGTGACCCATGCTTGGAGGCCAGTAGTGAGGAAGGGGCAGGTGGCTCAGTATTGGATCCACTTCCACCTGCCCCGCCCACGCGTCCCGGATCGGGGCGGAACGTTCGGGTAGAAGTACTCGCGAACCACCAATAGTTCCTGCTTAGCCAGGTCGACCTGCTCCGTGGCATACCTGAGCCGTTCCTCAGCTCGCGTAATGTGCACCCCCGGAGAAGTCATCCTATCACCATCAGTTGGATGCCTCATGCCCTCCAGTACCGCGAACCGCTCTTCCGCCTCAGCCTTATCTGCATCCACCCTGTCGCAAATCTGTTGTAGCAGCACGGATTATTTCTGGAATAACTGTGTCACCCGCCTCTTCATCACCTCAACATCCTGCGGGTCGCCTATGTATTTCGAGATGTGGTCCGTAGAAGGGGGAGTCGAGTACCCCCTGCTGATGTCGACATCGGAGGAGGAGATCATATTGAAGGCAACAGAAGTAGGAGAGATCAAAAACGTAAGCAGTCATAAGCAGGAAAGCGTACAAACTGACCGGGGATCGACACATCCCCCGCACTGGCATGCAGCTGCGAGGTACCCGGTTGGCCCTGGAAGAGCTCGCCTTCAAGATCTGCAAAAGATTTCCATAGGCCAGGGCGGGTTGGCAACAGAGGAATCGCAGGAGGGGCATGCTCCTGGGTCTAAGGGCTGGAGGCCCGTTCATTTATCCATGGGGAGGAATACCCCAGTTCCATTCTACCACCTCCATATTTGCGGGGCGTCTCCTGCAGAAAAAGAAATCAGAAACATAGTGACGAATCAAACAAGACATCTGCATACCTCATGGATGGCCTCGACACCTGCCGGCGAACTGGATACAAGGGCGTCATTCGTGGGAGACTGCCTGATTATTTTTCCTTTCTTCGGCCTAAAGAGGGGGTCGGGTGATCCACGCACCAGCCACGGGGTAGAATCAAGGACCTGCTCCCGCGTCCCCTCCCTTGCGGTCGCTAGGCGCGCTTACATATCTTTTGACATAGGCATCGCTCAGTTGTTGTTTGTAAGAAAGATTGAAGAAAGAAGACGAGATTTTTCTCATAGATTTGGTGGCATATTTATAGCGTATTGGTGGGACCCACCAAAAGATTCTCACCATCTCAGCAAAGCACTCATCGAACATGTGGGGTTGGATGATTCTTTTCGAGCTTTGTCAAATCTCGCAAAGATCGGGGATTTTGTACAACCCCGTGTTCGTCGAGTGGGTCCACCATACTAGGCGAGCGAACCAGAACGACTGGCCCACGTCAATGTTCTCATCGGGCGAATCAAGATAACTGGATCACTCCCGCCAAGGCTAGGTGAGAGAGCCATGTGAGCTAACCCATCTAGCATATGCCTGCCTAGGAGACCTTATCGCTGGCTCGTCTCCGTATATGGGCAGGCGAGCCAGGGCAGCCCGGCTCGCTCTCGCCTAGAGATAAAAGGCGGGCAGTGGGAGCTATGCCTCATCAACCATGTAGAAGGGCGAGGTGACCCTCTATTCCTCAGCGCTCGCCAAGTGGGATCCAAGGGTTTGGGATCCAGGTTCAAGTGAGCTTTAAGCTAAGCGGGTCAGGCAAGTGGAATGAGTAGGCGGAAGGGCTCCTACCCGAGGCTTGCGGGAAGGCTTGCACCCGGGTAGGCGGGAGGCCCTCAAAGTTAGCGTTGAGTGATGCTTATCCACTCAATGTCTTTTGGCTTTCGGCGTTGAGTGATGCTTCTCCACTCAACGTCATTTGGCTTCCGGCATTGTGTGACACTTCTCTACTCAGCGTCAGGGGCGAAATTACCTATATACCCTTAAAGGTCTGCATTTAGCTTCTTAGAACAATGGAGTTACGCTGTTGGCAGAACACTTTTGGATGCATACAGCCGTTCCAAACAGCAGAGGTGCGCTGTTAGCAGAGCAACTTCAAAAACCTATAAATAGATACAAGGGGTACCTCAGAAGGCATGCTTAATTGTGTCCTGGTCTTCTTGTGCTTTCTAAGGTATCCTTAGCCCAGCACTTGTCCAAGGAGGGGAAGCGCTCTAAGATCTTCCGGGTGTGTGGTGGGACCTCCATGCTAGAGCCTTGGGTCTGTTCCTTGTGCTAAGTCTTTACTTATTTGGCTTGTGAGAGATAAGTAAGTTCGCGATCACCCCTTCTCTAAGGGTTGAACTCAACAGAGACCAATTCTTTTGTTTCAACACCTAACTCAGAGCATTCTAGCGGAAGCTTCGAGGGTTAACTTTTTGAACTCAAGTATCACAGCAATGTCCACTATAAAAATACAGGAATGTTCTTACAACATACACAAAAGATATTATCGCCAGCGATAGTCACTGTCGCCCGGCGACAGTCAATAGTACCAAATTATTACAGCCTTAAGGCCTTATAATTATTCTTTAGAAGTGTAGTTCACATACATCGGCGTGCAAGCTGGCCACACATGAAAGCAATAAAACTTCGCTTGGCCTTCGAGGGTCGGCATTGCTTCAGGGTTGTAACCTGTTATTACTCACTTGGCTCTATAACACCTACATAGGGACATTCCACCGGGTGGTGGAAAACAAGGAAATAGTCAGCTTCTGGCTGACCAATTTATAACGACCCTACCCCATTCTCGGGGAAGCGGTATTCCTTCCTGCATGCATAACATTAACACAATAGATATATCACAAGAAAGCACACTCAAGCACCATTCAATATATCACAAACGAGTGCCTCAGCGGCCAAACGTTGCGTGCACTCAGGGAACATTCTCGGTGTACCGGATTACCAAGGTCCCACCACTATTCAGAGGTCCGAGACATGATGGTCAACTTTGAGCATTCTAGTCTTTCCGGCACGGGGCCTAAGAGTCTCATTATGCCAATGACAAATGCAAATTAGGTAAGACCACCCCTACCAAGGAGTTAACCTAGTCTTCTGCCCAGAATCGCTGCCTTACGGTGACACTTAGCGCACATAGCTAGTCGACGTCGCAAGACGCCGATCCTGCCGGCTAGTATGATCATTCAATCTATCGGCCAATCGAGAAGAGAAGCAATATAAACAATTATATATCATGTCCACATCACAACATCATCATAATAGATATAAAATAAGTGATCCAATAGTCCACAATGGGTACAAAATGAAAGAGAAAATGGCTTATGCCCAGTACATAGTAATCAATCTCTCTCACACAAAATCTAACTAAGAGGAAGCTAATCTATCATCAGTACATGCGTCATCACCTGACGCCGGGCTGCAGTAGTAGTAATAGGTGGTGTCAGCTCCTCATGTCCTGCCACCTCAGCCTACTGGTGCTTCAGCTCCTCGAGCTCCTAAAATGATACGGTCACAACCGACCGTTAGTCATAAAGACTAAGACATTTTGTCCTCGCCTCACCCCCGCGACTCCTAGGTACCGAGCGGGAGGATGAAGCGGAGAACAACAAGGGGTATAAAAGGACAGCAGGTGACAGTGAATCTAATCTATAAAGATTATGTAATAACAAGTATATCTCTACTCTACTAGTTTTATATAGTACAAGTAAAGTAAGAAAGATCTGTACTGAAAGGAAGTGTTGTAAGAAAAGAAGAAAACGAAGCAGAAAATAAACTATCTACTGTTAAGCTATCATTATAGGAGTACCTTAACTTATATGAATGCCCATACAAACTTATACGTTAAGGTTTCACAAATGTAACTCATCATATAAAAGAGCCCATACTAATTTATATGATAAGGATCTATGGTGTGTATGTCCTAAGTATGTATGTATGGTATGGTATGTGATGAGTCCAAATTTTATACTGATTTTTGGACTCATCTGGGCCAGTTTTATCGTCTTAGCACTACACTTGAGAGACATAACTGCTTATATTTGCTTACGTGCCTATTTCATGATTAAGTGCACTATAGGCTCGTTTCTATGTAATTTATTTGTTTTTGTGTTTTTGTTGTTCTTTAGCCTTGTCTTGGGAATGTGGTGTGCACGTTTGGTGGCCTATCTGCCTCTTCTGCTGGTGCAGGGTTCGTGTGTGTCCTCTGGAATCGCTCGGGAGACCTCGACGATGTAGGAATACTGCACACGACCACTGGACTTATTGCGCACGACCACTGGTCGTGCGCCACCGATCGTGCACATTATATTCTCATTTTTCCCAATTCTACTCGGGTAATCGCACGAGCACTGGTCGTAGTGTGCACGACCACTGGTCGTGCGCCACTGCTCGTGCGCGTTTGCCCCTTGCTTTCGGCAATTCTGTCCCTGCCAATCGCACGATCAGTGGATTTAGTGCGCATGACCACTGGTCGTGCGCCACTGATCGTGCGCATTTATGCTGATGTTTCTATCCAGGTTGAAGGTCTAATTGGAAATGGCGCACGATCATCGACCGACAGTGCACACGACCACTGGTCGTGCGCCACTGATCGTGCGCTCTGCTTTTGATGCCTCCGTATTTAAGGCCCTCCTCTGCGATTTAGGTCAATGCCCGTCATTTGCTGCGATCGGGGAGTGCGCGGGAAGCGCCATTTTACTTCTCCATCTGCTCCATCACCTCCACCTTCATCGGGAGTCCATAGCCGGCTATTCCGAAGCTTTTCAAACTCTCTGGCGAGCTCCCGGCCATTAACGACTTCAACTCCAAGCTTTCCACCGGAGTTGGTGAAGAAGACAACATAGAGAACAGACTCAAAGGCCTTCGAGGTGATAGCTCGTTGGTACCGGAAGCCTCCTCATACTGAGCCCGGAAGCAAATTGACAACTCGCTATTCTGGCCATGACCTGCGGTGGATCTTCACTCTCTTTTTGTTTACTCCTCTTCCCCTTCCTCTGTAGTATGAAATGATTTAACATTGTAATGAACATCAAGTTTTATTCTATATCTAATGGGATGTTTGTAGTTTTCTTATGCTTGTGAGTAGTGTTTGTGAATGTGCCTCGCTCACTCCACATCCACTCCATACCCGCGTCTCACCCGATTGCACTCCACACAAGAACACTTCCATCCATTAGCTTTTCGTCCACTCGCCCAACCGGAGTTTGGCATCACGGCCGAAACACTCACTTCACCTTGCGAAGCGGTGCCTTCGACCCGCATAGCTTTTATTAGTTTATTAGATCAAACAACCACAATCACTCAAGTCGCCTTTTTACTCTTTTTCTAAGTATAACCCTCAAAACAATATTTTCTGAAATGTTGACGCTCTATGCTAATTGCATTCTTCAAGTGACCGACACTCGGGGATTTATTCCCAAACTTTATTACTTGTGCGACCGGTGCGCTTGCTGATTTACACGCATCAAGTTTTTGGCGCCGTTGTCGGGGAATGCAACTGTAGAGCGACTCAGGATGACTGAAAATATTGTTATAAGAGTTAGTGTTTTTTTTACTGTTGTTTCCTTGTGTAGTGTTTGCCAAAGTAAATGTAAGGCCGAGCTACAAGAGATTTTGTCCCCTACGACCCAGAGATCAAACGTACTATCCTAGCGCGAAGACGCGCCGCAGCCATCACTTTTGCCTCAATAGGAGACCAGCTGAATATTGATGCAGGTAACCGAGTTGGAGGGATACCTCATGGTGACAGAAATGGCGACGAAAATGAAGTGAACCCTCCCCAGGTCCGCACCATGAGGGATTATACTACACCTACTGTCGGGAGCATATACCCCGGTTTCGGACCTGCTATCACCAACCCACAGTTCGAGATTAAACAAGCTATTCTGAATATCATTCGTAACAATGCTCAGTTCTCCGGAATGGCCACTGAAGACACCCATCTTCACCTCACAGAATTATCCGAAATCAGCACCACATTCCGCTATGCTGGAATCCCAGACGAAACAGTCAAGCTCCGCCTCTTCCCTTTTTCATTAAGGGACAAAGCTAAGACATGGCTTCACTCCCTCCCACCTGGTACAGCCACCACCTGGGAGGATTTTACCACAAAATTCCTAGCTAAGTTCCATCTGGTAGATCGGATCGTGAGCATGAGGTGCGCAATAGCCAACTTCCGGCAAGCCGATCAAGAAAGTTTAGCCGAAGTTTTGGAGTATTTCAACGAGCTGCTGAGGAAGTGCCCTAATCATGGATTCCAAACGTCGAACCTCGTCGAATGTTTCTACTTCGCTATTGATTCCCACCACCGAGCTATGATCGATGCCGCCTTTGGAGGAACAATCATGAATCTTGCTCTAGATGGTGCTCGGAGAATCTTACAAGACACCGCCACCCACAACGCTTACTGGACCGCTGGAAGAAACATCCCACGAAGCACAAGTGGAGTATTTGCCATGGATATCCCCAAGCCTTCTGCCGCTGCCCCAGTGATGGCAATCTCATGCCAAGGGTGCGGAAGCACCGACCACCACAGCTTCGAATGCTTAGGAGTTGAGGTACCAGACGAATTTCTTTTATGAATGAGTCAGTTAATTTTATAGCCAATCAAACAGGGGAGTGCCTTACGGGAATACATACAACCCGAGGGTGAGAAACAACCCCAACTTTTCTTGGAATCCTAACGCATCTGGCCAAAGATGGCAACCGGGGCAGCATCAAAACGATGTGTATGCCTCCGGAAGCCAACCGTGGCTGCCTCAACCGAATTATTCCCAAGGGCACTCCGTCGTTAAAAAAGATCTTTGGAAGAGATGTTCGAGAAATTCGTTGAAATTTCCCAAACCAACATGATAAATCAAGCCGCCCAAGGCACCTTACCTAGTAATACCAAAAAGAACCCCCATGAACAAGGTAAAAGCCTTGGGGAGGAAAATTTGGGAAACCGCAATGAACTCGTCATCAATTGTAAAATAAACGTCATCGCAACCCCAACATTATGCGATTCCGGGGCGTCCAGCAACATCCTCACTTTGCAAGATGTTGCGAAGATGCACCTACAAGTCGACATTGAAAATTGGAAGTCGCTTATCTTAGCGAATGGCAATTTGGTTGACACTGAGGGAGGTGTTCGGGAAGTTGAAATCGAGGTTAACGGAAAAAGTATAACCACTGACTTCCAGGTTTTGGGACCAAGGTAAAATAACTCTATTCCTATATTAGGAGTCCCATTCCTGACAGCCAGTGGCGCATCGCTCGACTTTTCTAAAGGACGTGTCACTTGGCCGACCGAAGATTCCACCCTCGATAACACATCCATACATTCCTCTCCCATCCAAAATAATAATTTCTGAGTGTCACAGATACCAAGATAGATTCAGGTCTCCCAACATTGGAATAAGCACATCTGGAAGAGAAGACAAAGAAAGGACTCTCCCAAGAGGTAGATGAGAATCAAGAGCTACTGGTCAAAGAAGAGATAGAGTGCACCAAAGCCACAGCTGCCTTTCTACTTCCAGCCAACTATGTTGTTGAGCATGGCGAACCAAGTTTTATTCGGGAGAAATCCCTAGACACTTATTTGAATAACACTGTTGATAACTATATTAAGCGATCTATAGCTTGGGCAGATCCAGTCGCCGTCACGGTGCCGGACAGGACGCCACAAACCACGACACCAGGAAACCCCACAGCCTGCATCCATTGGAAGTCTCCCACGGTGGAGAAACTGAAAGAGGCAAAGCATTTACGCGCAGAGCGATGCTCTGCCTTCCGGCGCGAGAAAGAGTGCAATCGAAGTAAAGGGAAAATGCCTACCCCCAACGCAAAAAGACAATCTGCTATCCTCTCGCATCCCACCGGAGAGACTTACCACAAATCTGTTTATAGCTCATTACACCACCATCATTCCACTTTCCCTCCTCTTTCTATTTTCTCGCTGCTTTTTTAACGCTGGGTTGCTCTACTTTTATTTTTTCCTTTTTCTACTACAAAGAACTCTTTATTATAACTGCTAATACAGGTATTTGGTCCACCTTAACGACTGTAAACAAAAGGGCTTTCGGGAGACAACCCAAGTTGGACCGTTTGGTCCTATGTTGTGTTTTGAGTTCTTTTTATATATTTATATTTATATGTTTCCATATTTTGTTTGGCGTGCATATTTTAATCGCAGATGCAGGAATTTTTGAGGCGCGGCAACTTGGCCGCACTTGAACATCTCGTTGCACGACTGGTATGCTCAATTTTGATCATAGGTACTTCCTACCCTAGCTATTTTTCCCATTTGTAATGCTTATTTTTACTAGTTGTCGAATTTAAGTCTGGGGGGAGAACATGCCTGCGGTCACTACACAACACATTCTGTTGCATACCAGTCTCTTGTTTAGTTATTTCTTGATCTCTGTTGCACACACTGAGTCACCCACATGAGTGCGCTCTTTTCCACGCGCACAACTCGAGTCAAATGTATTGTTTTTGTGTAAACTTTAAAATAGTAGTGCTGGCTTAGGATTTCAGGATAGAGTAGTTCGAAACTCATGCAGTGCTCCTAATCGAGTACTCATGGTTTGTGTAGAACTAGTATAGAGTTAATTTTTCTTTATGCTCGTAGATTTATATTTTTCTGCAGACGTAAATATTGTTTGTACTACTCAAAACCTGAATCTGGAGTAATCGAATGATAATGTAGGAATGTGTGCAGCCGCCACTAGACTTGTATTGCTCGAGTCGGGAGGAAGGATCCTCTTTCTCGGTGGCTAAGAACTTGTCCTAAGCTACTCTCGAAGCATTGGTGCCCGGTTAGTCAAGCGTGAGCATGACGTAGGCCCTCATTTTGGCTAGTTTGAGCCTTGTTTAGCCTTTCCTACCCGTTAATCGTTGCATGTCAAATTTGTGTCTACCCCTTCTTTTATCCAGCTCTACTCACATCACCAAGGCCTGAAGCTAAACCCACCATCGTAATCAAATGCTTGAGATTGTTTGTATTTACTATTTTACTGATGTTGTGATATGTGGAAATCGTATAATGTGGTGCTGAATTCATAAGCATTTTGATTGCTACGTTTGGGGATTGCAAATGCAGAAAAGAAAAATAAGAAAATCAAAAAAAAGAAAACAAAAGAAAAATCTGAAAGAATTGCTTTGAGAATTCTATCCCCATCCTACTTTTTGATTTTGGTCGGGTTAGGCCGTGTGCATGCCCGGTTTTCAAGCTCAGTCTAGGGGTGTGTTACCCATACATTTGTAAGTGGCTGTATTGGTTTAGGTTTTTATTTGCTCGCTTTGGTTGCGTGTAGCCTTTATGTTTATCATTGACTACCAAACCTTAGCCTAAGTCTCATTCTCTCCTACAAGTCCTACTGATTCAAGTTGAGTCTAACCCGCGCCGTGGTGAGAGTGTGAACGTGTAAGCGTATGGTCCCCGACATTGGTGGATTCCTTTGGAGGTGATCCTGAGCCCCGACCTTTGGCAATGCTCACCTTAGTGGTCTGCCTACTTTCTTCCTACACATGATCACAAGATTCTCCAGAATTTTAATTTTGAGCAAATAGAATATTTATTTACGTCTGTCGAATAGTTTAAACTACGTAGTATAATTAAAAAGTTTTTCTATTATATCTTCTATTCCCATGATGTATTTGATTTCTCGTCTTACTTTTTTTTGAAATTTCTGAGCTAGCTAGCTATTTTCTAGTCCACGCAGCGATGATTTGCTCGGGACGTGCAAATGGTTAAGTCTGGGGGTATGATGAGTCCAAATTTTACACTGATTTTTGGACTCATCTGGGCCAGTTTTATCGTCTTAGCACTACACTTGAGAGCCATAACTGCTTATATTGCTCACGTGCCTATTTAATGATTATGTGCACTGTAGGCCCGTTTATGTGTGCTTTATTTGTTTCTATGTTTTTGTTGTTCTTTAACCTTCTCTTGGGAATGTGGTGTGCACGTTTGGTGGCCTTTCTGCCTCTTCTGCTGGTGCAGGGTTCGTGTGCGTGCACCGGAACCGCTCGGGAGACCCCGACGATGCAGGAATACTGCGTACGACCGATGGACTTATTTCGCACGACCACTGGTCGTGCGCCACCGATCGTGAGCATTACATTCTCATTTTTTCAAATTCTGCCTGGGTAATCGCATGAGCACTGGCCGTAGTGCGCATGACCACTGGTCATGCCCCACTGCTCGTGCGCGTTTGCCCCTTGCTTTCGACAATTCTGTCCCTGCCAATCCCACGATCAGTGGATTTAGTACGCACGACCACTGGTCGTGCGTCAGTGATCGTGCGCATTTATGCTGATTTTTCTATCGAGGTTGCAGGTCTAATTGGAAATGGCGCACGATCATCGACCGAAAGTGCGCACGACCACTGGTCATGCGCCACTGATCGTGCGCTCTGCTTTTGCTGCCTCCGTATTTAATGCCCTCCTCCACGATTTAGGTCAACGCCCGTCATTTGTTGTGATCGGGGAGTGCGCGGGAAGCACCATTTTACTTCTCCAGCTGCTCCATCACCTCCAGCTTCATCGGGAGTCCATATCCGGCTATTCCGAAGCTTTTCAAACTCTCCGGCGAGCTCCTGCCCATTGGCGACTTCAACTTCAAGCTTTCCACCAGAGTTGGTGAAGAAGACAACCTAGAGAACGGACTCAAAGGCCTTCGAGGTGACAGCTCATTGGTACCGGAAGCCTCCTCGGACTTAGCCCGAAAGCAGATTGACAACTCGCTATTTCGGCCACGACCTGCGGTGGATCTTCACTCACTTTTGGTTTACTCCTCTTCCCCTTCCTCTGTAGTATGGAATGATTTAACATTGTAATGAACATCAAGTTTTATTTTATATCTAATGGGATGTTTGTAGTTTTCTTATGCTTGTGAGTAGTGTTTGTGAATGCGCCTCGCTCACTCCACATCCACTCCATACCCGTGTCTCACCCGATTGCACTCCACACAAGAACACTTCCATCCATTAGCTTTCCGTCCACTCGCCCAACCGGAGTTCGGCATCACAGCTGAAACACTCACTTCACCTTGCGAAGCGGTGCCTTCGACCCGCATAGCTTTTATTAGTTTATTAGATCAAACAACCACAATCTCTCAAGTCCCATTTTTACTCTTTTTCTAAGTATAACCCTCATAATAATATTTTCTGAATTGTTGCCGCTCTATGCTAATTGCATTCCTCAAGAGACCGACACTCGGGGATTTATCCCCAAACTTTATTACTTGTGCGACCGGGGCGCTTGCCGATTTACACGCATCAGTATGTAGGTTATGAATCATACAAGTACAACTCACCCACATGACTCTGTGCGCACAGACCATTAGTTCCCACTTTTTAGAGTTAGCTGAACTCACAGGTACTACCATTGTGGCTACGACAGCAGTGGAGCGGGCGTCTACACTCCTACACGGGTATACACACTACTAGGCCTAGACCTTCTGTACGCCTCTGAAGAACACACCAGAGTCACCACGTACTAAACCGCTGGCTAAACCACCAGACTTTTAGTTAGGGTGTGCGTTTTCGGGGATTGTCCTCCAGACCACAGTATAAACAACATACTATCCCCTCAATCCCTCACACCTCACCTGAGTCACTGCACTACCATTAGTGTGACGACTTTCCCAGTACCGCATGACCCGCCACTAATTTATTCTATGCACGTGTAATTTATGTCCAACCCGACCCTCCAGCTCGCAGGACAAAACCCGTCCTGTATCCAAAAATCCGAGCCTCCAACTCGCAGGACAAAACTCTTCATGTATCCAAACATCCGAGCCTCCAGCTCGTCGGACAAAGCTCGTCCTATATCTTCCAACCTTATTTGTGTGATATTGTCACATCATTCCCTTAACCTATTAGACTACTCTTATCTAATGTTTATTAGGCTTAGCAACTTATGGTTAGTCCTTGGACTGCCCAGGGCATACCCAGTGAAGGGCACTCGGGCCACTAGGAACTACGGTGGACTGAAGCCCAAAGATCCCTTTCTCTAGGATACTTACTTTTATTACTCTTTGACCATTATTAATGCCCAACTCTCTATGTTTCTCTTGAGTGAACCTAATGACTTAAGGTATTATAGGGAGAACGATAGTCTTCCGTCGATCTCCGTTATAATTACTTTCCATGGGCTTTGCACACTAACACTCATTATTACCTCACACCAACTAAGGTTCCAACTTCCCAATACGCTTCTCAATCCAACCGCTTATCATATCCCTTGTGGGTCCTAGTGTTATGTGTTACTTTATCCAAGCGCAACCCATGACCTAACTCCAGCCCAAACGGGATGACTTCCAATTCCTTGGGAAAAATGCCCCTAATTATTTATCATAGGTTTGTCATGTATGTAATATTGACCATTCAGAATTTCATCATTTTTCTAATTATTTTGGATAATAATTTAAATTAATTAATTAAGTAACCTAGGTCACTTTGAACATGAACTACTCTAACCAGTGGTCCATTATGTGTAAATAAATTATCCAAAGTGCACATAGGTTAAAAAATGTATGTTCATCAAAAATCATGATTTTCCAATTTGAATTTCCATATATTTTCTATTTATGATTAAACCCATAAATAATCCATTTTCCAAATGAAGTACTTAAAATATACAACCAAAAATTCCTAGAAAATTACTAGTGATTAAAATTGATATAATAATACTCAGGACAGAAATTCATAATCCTAATCAGTGATTTAACTTAACATAATCTCATATGGACATTATTACTAAAATGCCACTACCATGGTTTTCATCATATATGTTCATCCAAATATTCTCAATTAATTATGTTGGGTTTTAATAATAGAAATAGGATGCCATAAATTTTCCCATAATTATTCAACAGTAGATTTTCTTACTTTTAAATTAATTTCCAAAAAGGGTAAAATTATAAATCAACTATATACACAAGATATATACCTCAACTAGACTTATAACTTTTTCCAGAGATGTAAAATATCCTTTTACGGCATGTATAAAATTTTAGAATTTTACAAGGTCAGTAGACCTATATCCCTTTTTATTTTCAAAAGAGCTAATTTTCCATTAATTCAAAATAATGGGATTTTTATTCCCAAAAATCCCACTCTTTCTATTGGAGGTGTAATTCATCCTTATAAGCCTTTGTCCAAAATCCCATGGACATTCATTGGGTCAAATGGGCTAACTTCCCATTTTTACATTTTGGCACAATATTTACAAATCTAACTCCACCATGGATGTTGGATTTCCCCAACCTACAGAGGTCCAAATGACCTGCAACTTTTACCATGGTCATATAATGACCCAATGGTCATGCCACCCAAATTTGGAGGAATTTGGAAGAGGGAATCTTCATATATTCCATTTATTTAATAAATGATATTTCTATACTAACTATAGAAACATACATCCCAAAAATTCTGATTTTTGGACAGGGCCTAAGTCTTGCATAAACACGTGTATTTTCAAAATTTCATGACATGTGGACTTAGGGTTTGACTTGGGCACCCATTTAAAAATCTGCCCTAGCCTAGGACCAGTCATAGTAGAATGGCCCTACAGGGAGCTTCACTGCTCCAAATTTCAAATTTTGGGTGTCAAATTAAAGTTAAGACCTAGATCTACCTTTTTTATGTTGAGCATCATTTCTAAAAATGCATATAAGAGGGTTAAAATTTATAAGCAAATTGTTGTTCAAATAATGATAGAAAATGAACCTTTAAATAAACCTATAGTTTTAATATAATTAAAGGCTCATCTACCCCAATGACCGATGGTCCAGATTGCCCCAACCTGGGCAAACCTTGATCTTGCATTTCCCAGCCTTCTGGACGCCTCCACTGCCAGCGATTATCACCACCACATCCATTGAGGTGGCGGCTAGAGTTTCCCAGCGATGTGGCCGCCGGAGGTTGCTCCTCTGGCGAACCCAAGCAAGAATAAACGCTCATAATACTCTCTCACACATGGAATCGGGCTCATTTGAGCCCGATATCTCTCCTAAAAGAGCTGGACAACTAGCATAGAGGGAGGGGAGGAGAAACGGACCCTTGGACGAGCTTGACGGAGGGTTTGGTGGTGGTGCGCCATGGCCGTCCTTTGCTCTAGCTAATACTCTGCTCCAGCTGTCATTTTTTGCTCCTTAGGGTTCATTGAAGGTGATGGTGGGGTGGAATGGAAGTGAGGCTTGCTGTTTTAAAGGTTTTAATTCAATAGGAGTGGTTGGGCATGACCGGCAGCATGATTCCTTATTCTGCCACGTGTCAGCCATATATTGGACTGTCAGTCATTGCCATAAATATGTTTTCTTGAAATGGTAAATAGATTTACTGTAGAGATAAATTCCAAATGTCCCATCACTATTTTATCCTGAACCCGGCTCAGCCAGTATAAAAGTGAACCGGCTAACACATCTCTTCAATGAAAATTTCACCAAGTCCAAAAGCATTGAGTGTGTTGACACCACTCAATGCCACGTTGAGTGGTGTCGACACCAATCAATTCCTCCAGCAATCCTAAGTCAAGGTGTTGAGTGGTATCGACACCACTCAATGTCACGTGAAAAATGTTTAAGTTGTCTACCTAAATCACCTAGAGGGAGGTGAATAGGTGAGCTCTGTGTCTTTTTCCGGAATAAAAATTGAACGAGCGATGCACAGAAAAATAAGCAAGCATACACGGACGACACCAAGAATTATAGTGGTTCCCCAACCTTGGGTACATCTACTTTCCACCTCACCGATCTAGCAACGCACTAGACTCGGCTACTCCACTATTTTCAAATTGAAAATAATCCTACCACTTGGAACAAAGTTCCTACAACTCAATCCCTCAAAATAGGATCTACACTCAAAAGAGAAACTTCCTACAAATAACTCAGAGAACAAAGATCCTACAATTGGAGAATAATCTCCTGCAAAAATAAAATGAAATACAAAGAAATACAAACAGTATTTATCTCAGATCTGAAAACTTCAGCCCTTATTCTTCCTTGAACTTTGAAGCTCTGTCAGAAATAGATTGAAGAAGACATGGCTAAATCTCTGGATCTGAAAATTCTGGACTCAACACGATCAAGAAAAGAATCGGTCGATGTAGAAGATCTTGATCTGCTGAATCACTTGCTCCGAATCTCTTGATCGAAAGCAGATCGACGATGAAGACGATGAATAGCGGCGGCTTTCGATTTTCGAAAGAGAAAATGCAATTCAGAATACTTAGGGATTCTTCTTAGGGTTGGTCGATTATGATAAGACCTTTTATAGGACTTACCTAATGGTCATAATCATATTAAATGCATGACATGTGGACCAATCATGCGCTAATCACATTTGAAAACACGTCTGTCGAAACTTAGAAAAATTCAGAAAACAGTACAGTATTTCTCGAGAAGAATAATAGTACTCGAGAAAAGGTTTTCTGATTCTCGAGAAGAATGATGAGGATCTCGAGAAAAACACTTAGTAAAAGTATGGAGGTGGAAATCTGCAATTCTGAGAATGAAGGAAAGTACTCGAGAATAATAAAGTTTTGTTCTCGAGAACAATCATTCTGGTACTCGAAAACAAAGAAGTATCTCAAGAACAGATGTTTGGCTCTTGAGAAAAATATTATAGGTCTCGAGAAAACTTTCTGCTTCTCGAGAACTAAACATAGCCTTCTCGAGAAAAAATATTTTGCTTCTCGAGAAAAAGACTTGGTAAAAATATAAAGGTGTAATTGAGGCATCTCGAGAAAGAAAAGAAGTACTCGAGAAAAGTAAACTTCTATTCTCGAGAAAATATTCTGTCACTCGAGAAGAGAATCTGTTACTCGAGAAATGACTTCTGGATCTTGAGAAGTAATACTGACCTTCTCGAGAAATAGCATATGGCTTCTCGAGAAAAAGACTTAGAAAAATATTCTGTCTAGAAAAGAAGTAACTCGAGAAGGAAAGTCATGGAGTACTCGAGTACACAGGGCTTTCTCGAGAACAGTACTAGACTTTCTCGAGGACTGCTTTTGCAACTCGAGTTCATAACAAGTCTCACTCGACAATAAACTTAAGTTCCACTCGAGTATAAAGTTTCCTACTCTAGAAAAATACTTAAGAGTTTTTCTGAAAATCTGTAAACTTAATTTCTTCAAGATATACAGCTACCAACTTTTCTCCTATGCCTTTAGTGCTTGAAAAAAAGTGTTTCCCAATAGAGAGGCTACACATGAGTCAATACCAAGGATCACACAATGAAGGATTATATTGCATGGTCCTGTCTTTGGTGACTCATTGTAGACTGGCATTGGTCTACACTTGGCAATTGTATCCTACAAACACTTAACCAAAAAGAACATCAAATACAAACTTAATTCATCTTATTTCAAGGGTGACTTCATAAAAATTTGGGTTATTGTGGATGTAATACCCAACACCGCGTTGAGTGGTGTCGACACCACTCAACACCGCCGGAAATCCTAGGTCAAGGCATTGAGTGGTGTCGACACCACTCAACACCGCGTTGAGTGGTGTTGACACCACTCAATATCGCCAGCAATACTAAGTCAAGGCATTGAGTGGTGTTGACACCACTCAACTCCGCGTTGAGTGGTGTTGACCCTACTCAATGTCGTCATTATTCCAGACTTTTCCAAGTTAAGGCATTGAGTGGCATTAAGAACACTCAACGCCACATTGAGTGGTGTTGAGACCACTCAACACCAACATCATCCCGTAGCATCTAAGTAAAGAGGTGTCCAGACCACTCAACACCGCGTTGAGTGGTATCAAGTTCACTCGACGCTTTGTCGAATGGCGTCGATATCACTCGATGCCTAAAGTTTCCCAAGTATTTTCTATTTAAATTCGTCGAGTGGCGTCGTGTTCACCCGACTCACTCGACGCTTCCCAAGCCTGAGTCAATTCTCTTGACTCAAAATGTGTGTGAGGGGCCTAGCATGAAATCGGATGTTACAAATCCCAATAAACAAAAAATAATAATTTCGTCCCTGAAATTCAAGTACGGGTCTACGAGGTTTCTATGCACAAGAATTTTAAGAACTTTAAGCATAATTAAAAGGTACCTGAGACGAAAAGCTCTGGGTACCGTTCACGCATCAGATCCATCGGCTCCTAGGTGTGCTCCTCCCGTCCGTGGTTGGACCACAACACCTTGACTAAGGGAACCTTCTTCTTCTGTAGTGCTCGAGTCGATGTATCATCGATCCGGACTGGCTCTAAACGGACTGATCTATCAGGTGCTACCGGGCCTGCTGTAGTAGTAATATGCTGCTTTGGCTGAAGGAGAGCTCTCTGAAGTGAAGAACATGAAAGACGTCGTGTAAAGCCCCTAACTCTAGCGGAAGCTCCATCCTGTAAGCCAAAGCACCGATCCGCTCCAGGATCAAGTATGGTCTCATAAATCGAGGGCTGAGCTTCTTGTGCCTCCGTACTCGCGATACACCATGCACCATACGTATCTTCAAGAACACCTTGTCCCCCACCTGAAACTCCACCTTCTTATGCCTCGCATCATAGTACTTGGCCTGTCTACTTTGTGCCTCCAGCATCCGATCCCTGATCTGCCGTATCTGAGCATCCGTATCCTCAATATAGACTGAACCGAGTGCCTTGGGGTCCTCATTATGGACCCATGACAGTGGTGTCTGACACTTTTGTCGTATAGAGCCTTATATGGTTTCATCCCAATGCTCGCCTGGTGACTGGTATTGTAGAAGAATTCAATCAAGGGAAACAGTCTCTCCAAGAGCTTCCTCGTGTCCAATATACATAGACACAGCAGATCCTCCATAGTCTGGTGGGTCTGATTTGTCTGGCCATCGGTCTGAGGATGGAAAGCGGTGCTAAAAGCAAGCTAAGAACCTAAGTATGTTGGCACCGCTCTCCATTCCCTGGAAGTGAACCGACCGTCACGATCTGATACAATTGTCCTAGGGACGTTGTGGTACTTGACAAACTGCTCCACAAACATCCTCACCAAAATAGCAACTAGGTTGTCCTTCCCGATCAGTTTAAACCTGGCTACCTTGGCCAGTCTATTGTCAATTACCCATATAGAATCGTGCCCAGAGTGGTAGCGAGGCAATCCATGCACGAAATCCATTGCAATATCGTCAAACTTCCACTCTGGTACTGGTAATGACTGTAGTAACCCTCTTGGGCTCTTGCACTCTGCCTTTACCCGCTGGCAGGTCTCGCAATGCATCATATAAAATATGACATCCCTCTTCATCCCTGGCCAGTATATGCTCCTCCGCAGATCCGCTGTCATCTTGGTGATACCGGGGTGCACTGATTACTAAGAATAGTGTGCCTCCCAGAGTATATCCTCCCAAATACCGCCTCCTGTGGGTATATAGACATGGCCACGGAAATGAACGAGGTCATCACGCAAAGAATAGTCCATCAACTTATCCCCTTCCAGGGCTATCAATACTGACTCCAAATCCGCATCTAGCCTTTGTTGTGTCCTGATGCACTCTCGTATATCACACTCGATGACTAAGGAGTTCAAGTACTCCTAATAAACATCCGGCTCAGCTCTGGAAACCATGGTAATGTGCATATCCTCTAGCTTCCATACTAGCTCCATAGGCATCACCAGGGGCACCAGTCCAGAAGTGTCGGCTCTCCTGCTCAAGGTATCCGCCACAGTATTCTCCTTCCCCGGGTGATAATGCATTTTGTAGTCATAGTCGCATAGGAACTCCAGCCATCTCCACTGGCGCAGATTTAGGTCCTTCTGCATGTCAATATATTTGAGGTTCTTGTGATCTGAGAAGATATCATAATGAACACCATACAAGTAATGCCTCCAAGTCTTTAATGCGAATATTACAGCCCCGAGCTCCAAATCATGTACAGGGTAGTCTTGTTCATGCCTTTTCAGTTGTCTCGAAGCATACGCAATAACATGTTCATGTTGCATCAGGAAAGCACCCATCCACAGATATGATGTGTCAGTATAAATGTGAAATCCTTCCTTCCCAAATGAAAGTGCAAGGATGGGGGAAGAGGTGAGCATGTCCTTCAACTCCTGGAATGCTGCTTCGCACTTCTCGGTCCAGGTAAATGCTGCATCCTTCTTCGTCAAGGACGTGCGGGGGAGTGCTACCCTTGAGAAACCCTCAATAAACTTGCGATAACATCCTACCAGTCCCAAGAAACTGCATATATATGAAGCTGACTTTGGTCGCGGCCAATCTCGAACTGCCTGTACCTTGGCTGGGTCCACAGCCAACCCAGCTCCACTGATGGTATGCCCCAAGAATGCTACCTCCTATAACAAGAACTAGCACTTGGAGAACTTCGCGTACATCTGATGCTCTCTTAGCTTACCCAAAACCAGTGCCAAATGTTGGGTATGCTCCTCCTTTATCCAAGAGTAGATCAGAATGTTGTCGATGAATACTATAACAAATATATCCTGGAATGACTCGAAAACACAGTTCATCATACTTATTAATGTGGAAGGTTTATTCGTGAGTCCGAAGGGCATCACCAAGAACTCATATAGGTCATACCGAAAACTAAAGGCTATCTTCGGGATATCCACATCCTGAATGCGTAGCTGATAGTAACCGGACCTCAAATCAAGCTTGGAGAACCAAAAGGCTCACTGTAGCTGATCAGAAAGTTCATCGATCCGGGGTAATGGATACGTGTTCTGTACTGTCAACTAGTTCAGCTCTCGGTAGTCGATGTAAGGCCGTAATGATCCATCCTTTTTCTTAACGAATAGCATTGGTGCTCCCCAAGGTGATGAGCTTGGTCTGACAAATCCTGATCCAACCAAATCCTGCAACTGGGTCCAGAAGTCCGCTAGCTCCTTGGGGGCCATCTTATATGATGTACGAGATACGGGCTTCGCTCCCGGCACCAACTAAATCCAGAAGTCCATATCCCTAGTTGGTGGCAATTCGAGCAATTTCTCCGGGAATACATCAGAGAAATCTCAAACAACTGGGATATCAACAATAGAAGCTTCAGCTCCCACCATCTCAAAGCAAGTAATGTATACCTCCTCCCCTTGCTCAGAGGCCTTAACAGTCTGTATAGATGATAATAGAAGATTGGAGATTGGTCTAATACCTTCAATGATGATGTCGGTGTCCCCACAACATAAGGTGATCCTCCTTGATGTGCAATTGATTAGGGCATGGTTCCAGTGCAACCAGGTCATGCCCAAGATCAGATTGAAGTCTGGCATTCTCAAAATTGTTGTCAGCGCTTCAAATGTCTTTCCTCCAATTTCTACCTCCATGTTACACTTGGCAGATTATAATAGCTTTGGTTCGTCTGGCAGACGCACCCTCCTGGTTATGCCCGTGAATCATTCTATTCCTGCTAGTCCTTCTAGGAAGGATTTCGATACAAACGAGTGGGAAGCACCTGTATCGAACAATATATGAGCGTGCTTGCCGCAGACAAATGTTGAAGTTGGTGACCGGGCGGTCTGGCGGACTGTCTTGGCGGGTTGAAGACCGTGCGGTCTGGCGGTTTCCCTTCAGCAGTTTGGTTGCTATGCTGTTGCTGTCTGGAGTCTAAGCGGTCTAGAGGCTTGCCTCTAGAGACTTGGAGATCGGGCGGTCTAGTGGTCTCCCATGGTGATCTCTCTCTCTAGTAGTAGCCGAGCGGTTAGCCCTTCTGTCTAACCGCGCGGCTTATGCGGTTTGTGTCTGTATAGTCTGCTTGTGTCCTGTAAATTTTTAGTCTCACATATCTTATTTATATTCTCTCTTCTCTCCTCCATTCTATATAAGGGAGGTCATACCTTTGTAATAGACACCTTTTTCGGATAATAAAATTTTAGTTAAACCACTTCCGGTTTGTTTCTGTTCGGCTTTTACATTGTATCAAAGGAAACAGTCTTTTCCTCCTGATTGTGTGCGCTCTCTGATTCTCGCGGCTTAATTTTTATTTCCACGACCTGTCTTTGCGGATTTCTTCCTCCTCTGACTGTTGCCCTGTTCGCGCGGCTTGTTTCTGCTTTCCGCGACCTATCCTCGCGGCTTGCCTTCTCTTCTGACCGTTATCCTGTTCGTGCAGCTTGTTTCTCCTCGCTTCTCTTCTCCAGCTACTCTTCTTCGTTGTCGCGACCTGTCCTTAAGTCGCATCAACCTATTCTCTCTGCTCTCCTCCTCTTAGTCACCGCGACCTATTTAGTAGTCGCCACGACCTTGTTTCCTTCTAGCCGCTCCTGATTACTAGTCGTTGCAGCCTCTCTTTTGCAGTTCGACCTGTTTTCTCCTGCCTGCGGCCTTCCTATCCGTGCGGCCTTCTTCTGTTCGCCCGGCTTGCGACTGGTTGTTGTCGTCGCTGCTTCCTATTCTCTCTTCATCTCTCTTCAATGGATTCCGCCTCCAAGCTGTCCGCCTTGGTTGTCAGCTCTTCTGGTAGTGCCCACGCTGTTACTCATGGACGATGGTTGATCGACTCTGGTGCTCCAAATCATATGACAGACAATCCTCAGTTTTTCTCTCATCTAGAAACACATGATCGGTTGCCCCCGGTCATAGTTGCTGATGGCTCTCCCTCCCCGGTCAATTTGACGGGCATGGTTCAAGTCACTCCCTCTTTGTGCCTGGCAGATACCCTCTATGTGCCCCAGTTTCCTTGCAATTTATTATCAGTTACTTCTTTATGCAAGCAACTACGGTGCTCCGTCACATTCACTCCTACTTCTTATTCTTTTCAGGATCCAGTCTCCCAATGGACGATTGCTACTGGGACTGAGAGTGGTGGCCTCTACTTCCTCGACGTCTCTGCTCTATCCGCCTTCTCCTCCTCCTATACAGATCTTCTCCAATGGCATCTTCGCCTTGTTCATGCTCCTCCCAGGCTTCTTCGCTAGATTCTGCCCCACCTCCCTCTGCATCATCCTCCTCTTAATTGTGAAGCATGTCAACTTGGCAAGTATCACCGCTCCTCCTTTCCTCCAAAGAAAGATCGTGGTTCTACCTATCCGTTTGATCTTGTTCACTCCGACATCTGGGGTCCTGCTCCTACCCTTACCGTTGGTCGGGGTAGTTCCTATTTTGTTACTTTCATTGATGAATTTTCTCACTCTACTTGGGTATATCTCTTACGCAACCGCTCTGAACTTTTTGATGTATGGACATCCTTTTACCATTCCATTTAAACTCAGTTTGATGTCTCCATTAAAATCTTTCGCTCGAATAATGCAAAAGAATATCTCAGTCATACCTTTTCCTCTTTCTGCACGCAACATGTGATTATTCATCAAACCAGTTGCGTTTACACCTCCCAACAAAATGGAGTAGCGGAAAGCAAAAACCGTCACCTCCTTGATGTCCCTCACACTCTGCTAACGCAAATGCATGTCTCTCGCTCCTACTGGGGCTATGCTATTCTCATCGCTTGTTATCTCATCAATCGCATTCCCTCCATCGTTCTCCATGGTCAAACTCCTTTCTCCATTCTCTATCCGGGCAAAGAACCCTTTCCTCTTCCTCTACGTATCTTTAGCTGCACAGCCTTTGTGCATGATCCCTCTGCCACCCGCGACAAACTCTCCCCGCGGTCCACTAAATGTGTCTTTCTGGGGTACTCTCCCACTCAGAAAGGTTATTGTTATTTTGACCCCGTTACACGCAAGCAATTTGTCTCTGTGGATGTCATCTTCTTTGAAAATGCATCTTACTTCTCTTCCTCTTCCTCCTCTACTCCTGCTGATCCTACCTCTCACCACAACCCCACAATTCCCTCTGCTCCTACTACTGTTCCGCCACCTCCACCATCTCCACCATCTCCACTATCTCCACCCTTTCCCGCCTCTTCTCCCCATCTCCCTCCTCTTCGCCGCTATCGCTCTCTCCTCCCGGGCCAGCTCACTTTGCCACGGATGCTCCGGATACCGAGGGACCCGCCGACCTGGATCTTCCTGTAGCTCTTCGCAAAGGGGTGCGGACGTGTACCCTACACCCCCTTGTTGCTGTTGTTTTATATGATCGTCTTACCTCTTCTCGCAGGGCCTTTGCGCTGGCTATCTCTGCTACTGCCACACCTCGTTCCTACCAGGAGGCCCTTGTTATTCCTCACTGGAAGATGGCCATGGATGAGGAAATGGCGACCCTCACGGAGCGGGGTACCTGGACTCTTGTTCCTCCTCCCTTCGGTACTGATGTTGTTGGGTGTCGCTGGGTCTTTGTTGTCAAATTTGGCCCGGACGGCACGGTGGACCGTTATAAGGCTCGCCTTGTTGCTAAGGGCTTTACTCAGACCTATGGGGTTGATTACTTTGACACTTTCTCTCCTGTGGCTCGTCTCAGCACTATACGGGTCCTTCTCTCTGTGGCGGTCAATAGAGATTAGCTGATTTCCCAGCTGGATGTAAAGAATGCCTTCCTTTATGGTGATCTTCAGGAGGCCGTCTACATGGAACAACCTCCTGGGTATGTTGCTCAGGGGGAGACATGAGTGTGCCGGCTGAAGAAGGCAATCTATGGCCTCAAGCATAGCCCTCGAGCTTGGTTTGACAAGTTCAGCGGCATCGTGGCGGCCGTTGGTTTTGCGCGTAGCTCTGCCGATCACTCGCTATTTATTCGCAAAACCTCCTCAAGACTAGTGGTTCTTGCTATGTACATCGATGATATTTTTCTCACTGGCGATGATCAGGAAGCGGTAGCCTTGACAAAGCATCATCTTCGTCAACATCTGGTCATGAAAGATATGGGCTCTCTGAAGTACTTTTTGGGGATCAAAATCTCTCGGAAGCCCAACTCCTTAGTCCTCTCCCAGCGTAAGTATGCCCTTGATCTTTTAAAAGAAGCAGGATTGACTGGAGCCAAACCTGCCCGATGCCCCATGGCAATTTGAGAAGACAAAACCTGGACAGATGATTCGCCTCTTCTTTCAGATACTACACGGTACAGGGTTTTAGTTGGTAAGCTCATATATCTCACAGTGACCAAGCCCGACATTTCCTATGTTGTGGGCAAGGTGAGTCAATTCATGCAAGCACCTAGGGAGTGCCATCTACAGTCCGCCTTGTGGATCTTGGAGTATGTCAAAGCAGCACCTGGGAAAGGATTACTCTTTCAGAAGAATGCTCATCTGAGGCTTGAAGCATACTCAGATGTGAGTTACGCTGATGACAAAGGGGATCGCAAGTCTACCTCCGGTGTCTGCACCTTTGTTGGGGGAAATCTGGTAAGCTGGAAGAGAAAGGAGTCTGTTGTTTCCAGGTCCAGTGCTGAAGCAGAGTATCGGAGTATGGCATCGACCACTTGTGAGTTAAAATTGTTACGGGCTCTCATGCTGGATTTAGGAGAGGTCTATATCCATCCTCTACCTATATTCTGTGATAACAAGGCTGCCATATACATCTCTAAAAATCCGGTCTTCCATGAAAGAACCAAGCACATTGAGGTCGACTGTCATTTCATTCGTGAAGAGATTTTGAAGGAACAAATTTACACTCCCTTCGTCACTTCTGATAAAGAGTTGGCTGACATCTTCACCAAGCCAATATCCGCCTCGTTTCTTCATATTTGTGACAAGCTAGGCATGATCGATATATATGCTCCAGCTTGAGCGGGAGTGTTGAAGTTGGTGACCGGGTGGTCTGGCGGTCTGTCTTGGCGGGTTGAAGACCGCGCGGTCTGGCAGTTTCCCTTCAGCGGTTTGGTTGCTGTGCTGTTACTGTCTGGAGTCCGAGCGGTCTAGCGGCTTGTCTCTGGAGACTTGGAGACCGGGTGGTCTAGCGGTCTCCCATGGTGATCTCTCTCTCTCTCTCTGGTAGTAGCCGAGCGGTTAGCCTTTCTGTCTAACCGCACGGCTTGTGCGGTTTGTGTCTGTATAGTCCGCTTGTGTCCTGTAAATTTTTAGTCCCACATATCTTATTTGTATTCTCTATTCTCTCCTTCATTCTATATAAGGGAGGTCATACCTTTGTAATAGACACCTTTTTCGGATAATAAAATTTCAGTTAAACCACTTCCGGTTTATTTCTGTTCGGCTTTTACAACAAAGAATATGCTTGAGGTTTTTATTTGAATTACATCATGTTTGTTGTTCTACTAGGGTAGGCAAAGTACCATAAAATGAAAGCTAGATTGCAATTAATTTTAAATACCTGTAATGAATTCATCGGGTTTTCTTGGCTCGGCGAGGTCCAAAGCATACATCTGCTCCTGCCCAAGACCTCGGCCATAATGTCCTCGGCCTCGACCTTGGCCCTGCTGTGTCGGAGGGGCTACTAGAGGTGGAGGAGGAGGTGGTGGATGGAACTGTTGAGGGCAGTCAGCTCTTACGTGCCCCATCTATTGGCATCTAAAGCAAATCAACGGTCGGTTGCCACGGTCGTCCTGTCTCCTCGGGTCGTGTACTTGTAGTGGCTGGGGAGCTAGTACTGCAGGAGGCCCCTACTCCTGCCTCTAGTTGGGAATGATAACGTCCCTGACCCTTCTTGTAGCTCATCACTCTGCCACTGTGTGAGCCCCTACTATTCTCCCTGTGGGATGACCCTTCTAATGGTCTCTTTCCCTTATTTTGTACATTTAGTTGGTCTGCCTCCAGCCTCTTATCCATCTTTATGATCTGCGTTAAAGTGCCATGAGAAATAAATAATAGAGCCTGCCTGGTAGAGTCCTTAAGCCCCCGGTATAATCTCTTTATACACCTCCTATCATCCAGATGGTGTATCCCCGAGAATCTGCCCAGATGGAAAAATTGCTTCTGGTACTCTATCACTGATCTGGTCCCCTACTTGAGGTTCAAAAACCTCTCCTCTAACTCATCTCTATCTGTAATAGACATGAAGTTATCCAAGAAGGCCTCGCTGAACTTATCCCAAGAAATATCTGACAGCTCCTTATCTGCATATGTGGAGTCCCGCATGGACTTCCACCATCTCTTCGCGTGAGCATCCAGTATAGAAGTCGCCAAAGGGACTGCCTGCCTGACATGGCAGCTGATGCCTACAAGCATCTCCTGAATGGCCTCGAGCCACTCCTCAGTCTTTACCGCATTCTCTATCCCGTAGTACATTGGTAGGTACAGATTCTTGAAGGCAATCAACCAATTTGATCTCGGGTTTGGCTATTGGGACGGGGCATGCTGATCCCTGAAGGCATTGAGGATGGCCGTCAGAGTCGGACTCATCTCCGTCTGCTAGAAAGGTGTGGCAGCCGGAGTGGGAGGGATCACATCTTGCGGTGCAGCGACCTATGGAGGCTACATAAATGTAAGGTTTATATTATGATTGGCCTAACTCATTTCTTAAATGGACTATTTTCTGTGACTTGTACACATGGGCACACCACCGCTTCCGTTGCATAGTTTGTCCGCAAACCAATGCCTGAGTGGAGTGTTCCAGTATTGTGGACTTATTTCTCAATGATCGTTTTAGTAGTTGATACCAGTTTGTAAGACCCCCCTACCAAGGAGGTAACCCGGTCTTATGCCAAGAACTGCCGCCTTATGGTGACACTTAGCACACATGACTAGTCAACACCGCAAGATGTCGATCATGTCGGCTAGTACGATCGTTCAACCTATCGGCCAATCGAGAAAAGAAGAAATATAAGCAATTATATATCAAGTCCACATCACATCATCATCATAATATAAGTAAAATGAGTGATCCAATAGTCCACAATGAGTACATAATGAAAGAGAAAATGGCTTATGCTCAGTACATAGTAATCAATCTCTCTCACACAAAATATAACTAAGCGAAAGCTAATCTATCATCAGTACACGCATCATCACCGAACGTCGGGCTGCAGTAGTAGTAGTAGGTGGTGTCTGCTCCTCATATCCTGCCACCTCATCCTGCTGGTGCTCCAGCTCCTCGAGCTCATAAAATGATACAGTCACAACCAATCGTTAGTCATAAAGACTAAGCCATTTTGTCCTCGCCTCACCCCCACGACTCCTAGGTACCGAGCGGGAGGACTAAGCAGAGAACAACAGGGGGTATAAAAGGAAAGCAGGTGACAGTGAATCTAATCTATCAAGATTATGTAATAACAAGTATATCTCTACTATAACAGTTCTATATAGTATAAGTAAAGTAAGAAAGATCGGTACTGAAAGGAAGTGCTATAAGCAAAGTAGAAAACAGAGCAAAAAATAAACTATCTACTGCTAAGCTATCATCATAGGAGTACCTTAACTTATATGAATGCCCATACAAACTAATAAGTTAAGGTTTCACAAATGTAACTCATCATAAAAAAGAGCTCATACTAATTTATATGATAAGGATCTATGATGTGTATGTCCTAAGTATGTATGTATGGTATGGTAAGTGGGTTATGAATCATACAAGTGCAACTCACCCACATGACTCTATGCGCACAGACCTTTAGTTCCCACTTTTTGGAGTTAGCAGAACTCTCAGGTACTACCATTGTGGCTATGACAGCAGTGGTGCAGCCGTCTCCACTCCTAGGCGGGTATACACACTACCAGACCCGCATGACCCACCACTAATATGTTCTATTCACATGCAATTTATTTCCAACCCGAACCTCTAGCTCGCAGGATAAAACTCGTCCTGTATCGAAACATCCGAGCCTCCAGCTCGTAGGACAAAACCCATCATGTATCCAAACATCCAAGCCTCCAGCTCCCGTCATGTATCTTCCAACCTTATATGGGTGAGATTGTCACATCATTCCCTTAACCTATTAGACTACTCTTATCTAATGTTTATTAGTCTTAGCAACTTATGGTTAGTCCTTAGACTGCCTAGGGCATACCCAGTGAAGGGATCTCAGGGGCACTAAGAACTACGATGGACTGAAGCCCAAAGCTCCCTTTCTCAAAGACACTTAATTTTATTAGTGTTTGCCCATTATTAATACCCAGCACTCTATGTTGCTCTTGAGTGAACCTGATGGTTTAAGGTATTATTGGGAGAACGACGGTCTTCCGCCGATCTCCGTTCTAATTACTTTCCTTGGGCTTTGCACTCTATCACCTATTAATACCTGACACCAACCAGGGTTCCAACTTCCCAATACACTTTTTAATCAAACCTCTTATCATATCCCTCATGGGTCCTAGTGTTATGTGTTACTTTATCCAAGCGCAACTCATGACCAAACTCCAACCCAAACGAGATTTCCAATTCCTTAGTCCAAATGCCCCTAATTATTTATCATAGATTTTTCATGTATGTAATATTGACCATTCAGAATTTCATCATTTTTCTAATTATTTTGGACCATAATTTAAATTAATTAATTAAGTGACCTAGGTCACTTTGAACATGAACTACTCTAACCAGTGGTCCATTATGTCTAAATAAATTATCCAAGGTTCATATAGGTTAAAATATGTCTGTTGATCAAAAATCATGATTTTCAAATTTGAATTTCCATATATTTTCTATTTATGATTAAACCCATAAATAATCAATTTTCCAAATGAAGTACTAAAAATATATAACCAAAAATTCCTAGAAATTTACTGGTGATTAAAATTGATATAATAATACTCAGTACAAAAATTCATAATCCTAATCAGTGATTTGACTTAACATAATCTCATATGGACATTGTTACTAAAATGTCACTACTATGGTTTTCATCATATATGTTCATCCAAATATTCTCAATTAATTATGTTGGGTTTTAATCATAGAAATAGGATGCTATAAATTTTCCCATAATTATTCAACAGTAGATTCCCTTACTTTTAAATTAATTTTCAAAAAGGATAAAATTATAAATCAACTATATACTGAAGATATAAACATCAACTAGACTTATAACTTTTTCTAGAGATGTAAAATGTCCTTTTATAGCATGTATAAAAATTTTAGAATTTTACAAGGTCAGTAGACCTATATCCCATTTTTATTTCTAAAAGAGCTTATTTTCCATTAATTCAAAATAATGTGATTTTTGTTCCCAAAAATCCCACTCTTTCTATGGGAGGTGTAATTCATCCCTATAAGCCTCTGTCCAAAATCCCATGGACATTCATTGGTCCAAATGGGCTAACTTCCCATTTTTACATTTTGGCACAATATTTACAAATCTACCTCCACCATGGATGTTGGATTTCATCAACCTATAGAGGTCCAAATGACCTGGAACTTTTACCATGGTCATATAATGACCCAATGGCCATGCCACCAAAATTTGCAGGCATTTGGAACAGGGAATCTTCCTATATTCTATTTATTTAATAAATGATATTTCTATAAAAACTTTAGAAAAATACATCCCAAAAATTCTAATTTTTGTACAGGGCCTAAGTCTAGAATAAAAACGTGTATTTTCACAATTTCATGACATGTGGAATTAGGGTTTGACTTGGTCAACCATTTAAAAATCTACCCTAGCCTAGGACCAGTCATAGTAGAATGGCCATACAGGGAGCTTTAGTGCTCCAAATTTCAAATTTAGGGTGACAAATTAAAGGTAAAACATATATCTACCTTTTTCATGTTGAGCATCATTTCTGAAAATGCATCTAAGAGGCCTAAAATTTATAAGCAAGTTGCTTTTCAAATAATGACAGAAAATGAACCTTTAAATAAACCTATAGTTTTAATATAATTAATAGACGACATCGGCTCATCTTCCCCAATGAGCCGATGGTCTAGATTTTCCCAACCTGGGCAAACCTTGATCTTGCATTTCCCGGCCTTCTGGCCGCCTCCACCGCCGGCAATTATCGCCACCACCTCCGTTGAGGTAGCGGCTAGCATTTCCCGGTGATGTGGCCACCGGAGGCAGCTCCTCTAGCAAACTCGAGCAGGAAGAAATGCTCGGAATACTCTCTCACATGGAATTAGGCTCATGTGAGCCCGATATCTCTCCTAAAAGAGCCATACAGCTAGAAACAAGGGAGGGGAGGTGAAACGAACCCTTAGACGAGCTTGACGGTGGGTTTGGTGGTGGAGAGCCATGGCCGACCTTTGCTCCGGCTAATCCCCTAATCCAGCTGTCAGTTTTTGCTCCTTAGGGTTCACTGAAGGTGATGGTGGGGTGGAAAGGTGGTGAGGTTGGTTGTTTTAACGATTTTGACTCAATACGAGTGGTTGGGCATGGCCTGCTGTACAACCCCGTATTCGCGAAGAGAGAGCCTCAAAACAATGCATGATACTAGCTATGCATTTTTAAGCTTTTCAAGAGGTTTGGCACTCTTGGTGGCCAATTTAGGCTCAATCTGCATAATATACTAATAGGGGGATGAAGTATTTGCCTCCCCCCGGCACCTTGTATGGGGCGGGCCCGGTATGTGCTCTCCATGCGCCTAGCACGTCAGGCCAGCTCGCCCAGCTCGCCAGCCTTGTGCTCGCCCTGCGCCCAGCTCGTCAGGCCAGTTCGTCATGCCAGCTCGCCCAGCTCGTCAGGCCAACTCGTCAAGCCAGCTCGCCCAGCTCATCAGGCCAGCTCGTCAAACCAGCTCCCCAGCTCGTCAGGCCAGCTCGCCCAGCTCGTCAGGCCAGCTCGCCCAGCTCGTCAGGCCAGCTCGCCCAGCTCGTCAGGCTAGCTCGCCTAGCTCGTCAAGCCAGCTCCCCCAGCTCTTTAGGCCAGCTCGTTAGGCCAGCTCGTCAGGCTAGCTCGTCAGGCCAGCTCGTCAGGCCAGCTCGTCAGGCCAGTTCGTCAGGCCAGCTCGTCAGGGCAGCTTGTCAGGCCAGCTCGTCAGGCCAGCTCGTCAGGTAGCTCGCCCAGCTCGCCAGCCTTGGTCTCGCCCAAACCGCCTAGCTCTCTCCAGCTTGAGGTTCTGCCCTTTTGCCGCTGGTGGGCTGCGAATAGCTGTTCAAAACAGTGGGATTTGGCTGTTGGCAGACCAACCCGGGGGCATTTCGGTAATTTTTGGGGCAGCGGAGATTGGTTATTTGCAGGCCATTCCCAAAAAACTATAAATAGACCCTTAGGGGTGCCTTGGAGGGGATCACTTCTTCATCCTCTTTCTTCATCCTCCAAGGCACCTAGCTCAGCATTGGCTAGGGAGGGGGAGATCACCAAGGTCTTCCTGGTGTGAGGTGGGACCTCCACGCTAGAGCCGAGGGTCTGTTCCTAGTTTCCTGAGCCTTTGGTCTGTGATATTCACCTGAGTGCAGTAAGTGTGAGGTAACACCTTTCTAGGGACCCCGAACTCCACAGAGACCGATTTCTCGCTTTCAACATCTTGGTGCGGTGAGCGTGGAGAGTGACCAGCACAGAAGATCTCGGGAGAGTTTCATGGCTGGAGGTCAAGGAGGAAGTGATGATCTCGGCGAGCTCCCCAACCCAGGACCCTTTGTGGGGAGGGAAGAGTTCATGGAATCCATCCAAGACATCATGGAGATTCTTCGAAGTATTACTCCTCGGGGTGGCAGCTCCACTCAAACCCCCCAGGAGCTAGCTACCCACCCGTTCCTCTCAACGAGTCGACTCCTAGGGGTCTAGGCGAGGTGACCCCAGCAGGGGTAGAAGGAAGTGTGTCAGGAAGATAGTCCGGGAAGGAGAGGATGTGAGATGGGGTCGAGCGAGACTTCACCGGTCGGGAGTTGTTCTCAAGCCCGACGAGTGCCAGCCTTCCAGGCGAGTAGGTCACGCGAGTAGAGGCTGCGAGACCACCCCTCAGGGGGTCACCCTTCAGTGAGCTGATCATCTTATCTCCCATTCACGAGGGGTTCAGAGAGCCTGACATGGCTTACTATACCGGGAAAGATGACCCCGTCTAGCACCTGTAGTGGTTTGAGGATGTCGTCTCCATCAGGCCGATGACAGATGCCTTCAACTATCGCCTCTTCGCGATCATGTTGAAGGACAAGCTAGGGGACTGGTTCAACCAACTCCCACCGAGATCGATTTATGGGTTTGAGGACTTGAGTCGGAGCTTTCATCTTCGCTTCTCCACCTCCAATAAGAGGAAGAAGAGTCCTGAGTCCATCTTCCTGATAAGGCAGGGGGCCGAGGAGTCGCTGGCCCATTACGTTGATAGGTTCCAAGAGGAGATCCTGGATATCCAGGAGATGTCAGGGTATGCCCTCCAGATGGCGTTCATGGTGGGGTTGCGCGAGGGGTTCTTCAAGATGAGCCTGACCCGAAGCGCCCCCCTTTCCTTCAAAGAGCTGATGGAAAGGGCAGCAGAAGAGATAGCAACTGAGGCGGCAAACCAGGCATTTATCAAGAAGTTGGCAAGATTGATAGAGCTAGAGTCGAAGGAGCAAGGTGGCTCGAGGCATCAGGAGGGGAGAAGGAGAGAGTAGCAGAGAGCTCAGAGGTTCCAGGGACCTCGGGAAGGTCCGGAGCAAGGTTGGAGGCAGTAAGGAGGACCCGTTCAGTGTCTAGGAAGAGGTCTCATCCATGATGGGGGAACTTCCATGGAGGTGAGAGCCCTAGCCGAGGGAGAAATCACCCAGCCCGTCGAAGGAGGTAAGGAAGAGTGTTGACGTACTGTGACTTCCACCAGGTAGAGGGTCACGCGACAGCTACCTGCCCTGAATTCCTGGAAGTGAGAGAGGTGAGAGCCCTAGCCGAGCAGCAGCCGCCGGTGCGGATTGAAGAAGTTCTACCCAGAGAAGGGGGGATGATGTGTGTGAGGACCGGGTCGACATAGGAATCTGAGGTGGTATAGGAGTGATCCACGGTAGAGTGGGAATTGAGGCCACTCGAAAGGCAAGCCTCCATAACATGTACCGACGGAGCATCGCTTCAACATCCCAGACCCCGCCCCCAGAGGAAAGTATCACCTTCTCAATGAAGGACATGCCGGATCACGAGGATCCGTTCTACAATGCGTTGGTCATCCAGGCAGTCATCGAAGGTTACACCATCTCCCGAATCTTGGTTGACAACGGGAGCTCTGTCAACGTCATTTTCAAGAAGGCATTTAATGGAATGAAGGTGGAACCAAGGAGGGTGTTGCCCTCTGACGGACCCCTGTTCAGATTTTCAGGGGAAAGGAAGGAGGTGGAAGGTGGATTCAGACTCCAGGTGAAGTGGGGGGGGGGGGACTCAAGGAACTGCCGGTTCGTCATTATTAATGCCCCAAGCAGTTATAACGCCATCTTCGGAAGGCCCCTCATCATCGCCTACTGTTGTGTGCCGTCGTCTTTCCACCAGTGTCTCAAGTTCAACTCAGGAGGGGTTCAAGTCAGGATCAGGGGAGACCCCAGGATGGCAAGGCAGTGCTACGTCACGGTTGTCAATACCATCTCCTGGCTAGCCAAAGCAGAAGAGATGGAGAAGATCATGGAGAGCCTGAGCAAGATAGAGGTATCAGAGGAGGCGAGTGATGGTCATCGTGCTCAAGCAGCCTAAGGGAGCCTTGCCTTAGTGAGGTCTTTTATCTTTGTTATTCTTGTAATGAGCTCTACCCCTGACCAGCTAAGTCGGGATGTCATGTACCTTAAAATTTCCCTGTTTGAGGATGTTGAATTTAGTAAAGTTCGAATGACATGCCTAGTCACACCCCCGAGAGGATCTCCTCATCCAGGCTCTCACTAGCTGGTTGGGTCGAATGTGCCTTGGGGAGAGCAAGTCCCACCCCCGAGAGGATCTGCTCATTTAGTCTCTCACTAGCTGGTTGGGTCGAATGTGCCTCGGGGAGAGCAAGTCTCACCCCCCGAGAGGATCTCCTCATCCAGGCTCTCACTAGCTGGTTGGGTCGAATGTGCCTCGGGGAGAGCAAGTCCCACCCCCCGAGAGGATCTCCTCTTCCAGACTCTCACTAGCTAGTTGGGTCGAATGTACCTCGGGGAGAGCAAGTCCCACCCCCGAGACTATCTCCTCATCCAGGCTCTCACTAGTTGGTTGGGTCAAATGTGCCTCAGGGAGAGCAACTCCCACCCCTGAGAGGATCTCCTCATCCAGGCTCTCACTAGCTGGTTGGGTCGAATGTGCCTCGGGGAGAGCAAGTCCCATCCCCAAGAGGATCTCTTCATCTAGGCTCTCACTAGCTTGTTGGGTCGAATGTGCCTCGGGGAGAGCAAGTCCCACCCCCTGAGAGGATCTCCTCATCCAGGCTCTCACTAACTGGTTGGGTTGAATGGGCTTCGGGGAGAGCAAGTCCCACCACCCGAGAGGATCTCCTCATCCAGGCTCTCACTAGCTAGTTGGGTTGAAAGTTCCTCGGGGAGAGCAAGTCCCCCCCCCCCCCGAGATGATCTCATCATCCAGGCTCTCACTAGCTAGTTGGGTCGAATGTGCCTCGGGGAGAGCAAGTCCCACCCTCGAGAGGACCTCCTCATCCAGGCTCTCACTAGTTGGTAGGGTTGAATGTGCCTCGGGGAGAGCAAGTCCCACCCCCGAGAGGATCTCCTCATCCAGGCTCTCACCAGCTGGTTGGGTCGAATGTGGCTTGGGGAGAGTAAGTACCACCCCCCCCCCCCGAGAGGATCTCCTCATCCAGGCTCTCACTAGTTGGTTGGGTCGAATGTGGCTCAGGGAGAGCAAGTCCCACCCCCGAGAGGATCTCCTCATCCAGGCTCTCACTAGCTGGTTGGGTCGAATGTGCCTCGGTGGAGAGAAGGTTTCTACCCGAGGCCGTCTCGTCACCTAGGCTCCCATTAGCTGGCGTGATAGGTTGACCCCTCGTGGAGGCCAAGTGTTTTCTACCCTGAGGACCGTCTCGTCACCCAGTCTCCTATTAGCTGGCGTGACAGGTTGACCCCCGGGAGGCCAAGTGTTTTCGTCTCCAAGAATGTTATGCAGCAAATACGTTGGGTTGGATGTTTCTTTCAGAGCGTGGAACCCGCTCGAAAAAGCGAGGATTATGTATAACCCTTTATTCGCGAAGAGAGAGCCCCAAAATAAGGCATGAGACTGGCTATGCATTTTTAAGCTTTTCAAAAGATTTGGCACTCTTGGTGGCCAATTTAGGCTCAATCTGCATAATATACTAATATGAGGATGAAATATTTGCCTCCCCCCGGCCCCTTGTACGGGGCGGGCCAAGTATGTGCTCGTCTTGTGCCCAGCTCGTCAGGCCAGCTCATCAGGCCAGCTCGCCCAGCTCGCCAGCCTTGTGCTAGCCCTGCGCCCAACTCGTTAGGCCATCTCGCCCAGCTTGTCAGGCCAGCTCGTCAGGCCAGCTTGCCCAGCTCGTCAGGCCAACTCATCAAGCCAGCTCCCCCAGCTCATCAGGCCAGCTCGCCTAGCTCGTCAGGCCAGCTCGTCAGGCCAGCTCGTCGGGCCAGCTCGCCCAGCTTACCAGCCTTGGTCTCGCCCAGGCCGCCTAGCTCTCTCCAGCTTGAGGGTCTGCCCTTTTGCCCCTGGTAGGCTGCGAATAGCTGTTCAAAACAATGGGATTTGGCTGTTGGCAGACCAACCCGGGGGCATTTCGGTAATTCTTGGGCAGCGGAGATTGGTTATTTGCAGGCCATTCCCAAAAAACTATAAATAGACCCTTAGGGGTTCCTTGGGAGGGATCACTTCTTCGTCCTCTTTCTTCATCCTCCAAGGCACCTAGCTCAGCATTGGCTAGGGAGGAGGAGATCACCAAGGTCTTCCGTGTGTGAGGTGGGACCTCCACGCTAGAGCCAAGGGTATGTTCCTAGTTTCCTGACCCTTTGGTCCGTAATATTCGTCTGAGTGCAGTAAGTGTGAGGTCACCCCTTTCTAGGGACCTCGAACTCCACAGAGACCGATTTATCGGTTTCAACACCGGCAGCATGATTCCTTATGCTGCCACGTGTCAGCCATATATTGGACCGTCAATCATTGCCATAAATATATTTTCTTGAAATGATCAATAGATTTATTGTAGAGATAGATTCCAAATTTCTCATCACTATTTCATCCTAAACCCGGTTCAGCCGGTATAAAAGTGAACCGGCCAACAAAGCTCTTCAATGAAAATTTCACCAAGTCCAAAAGCGTTGAGTGTGTTGACACCACTCAACTCCACGTTGAGTGGTGTCGACACCACTCAACGCCGCCAGCAATCCTAAGTCAAGGAGTTGAGTGGTGTCGACACCACTCAATGCCACTTTGAGTGGTGTCGACACCACTCAACGTCGCCATCAATCTTAGGTCAAGGTGTTGAGTGGTGTCAACATCACTCAACGCCGCATTGAGTGGTGTTGACACCACTCAATGTCTCCAGCAACCCTAAGTCAAGGCGTTGAGTGGTGTCGACACGACTTAACGCCGCGTTGAATGGTGTTAACACCACTCAACACCGCCAGCAATCTTATGTCAAGGCATTGAGTGGTGTTGACACCACTCAACCCCGCATTGAGTGGTGTTGACACCACTCAACGCCGTCAGCATTCCAGACTTTGCCAAGTTAAGGCGTTAAGTGGCGACGAGGCCACTCAACGCAAACATCATCCCACAACATCTAAATAAAAAGGCGCTGAGACCACTCAACGCCGCGTTGAGTGGTGTCGAGTTCACTTGACGCTTCGTTGAATGGCATCGAGATCACTCGACGGCTAAATTTTCCCGAGTATTTTCTATTTAAATTCGTCGAGTGGTGTCATGTTCACCCGACTTACTCGATGCATCCCAATCCTGAGTCAATTCTATTGACTCAAAATGTGTGCGAGGGGCATAACACGAAATGGGATGTTACAAATTACTTTAGGCAATCTAATCTGAATGACATAACGCGGGTACAGTTTAGCTATTGCACGATGCTCAAATGTTCAGGTCAATGCCGACAGTCACAGCCATCATGGCGAACGACAAGATGTGGGTCAGCCTCCCCTTTCTCGTTTGGCTCACTGCCTTTTTGGCTGGGCACAACATGCTCTCAGCATCACTTGTCGCTCACATGTTCCCAGGACCTGAGCTGGCAATGATCAATCATGGTACTCATGGCCAATAGCTGGGCTCTCCATGCTCATAGCTTCTCATTCTCCACACCTTGTCTCCCGGACACAGGCTTTGCAACAACAAATGTTGTCTGGAATCTATCGCTAGAGATAGTCATAATCCTCTGGTGATGAGTTGTAAATATACGCATAATTTAGTACTTTATTTATATCGTTTTAGTCCTTATTCATAGTTTTTAGTTATTTTTATTCATAAATATATTTCTTTTTGTAAATATTTATATAACATAATCATTATTTTGATTTATGAAATTTTTAGGAAAAAAAGTCAAAATTTTTCCATGTCACGCCCGTGTACTTTGGGTCACGCCCGTGACCAGGGCATGATACGTCAAACCCGTGCAAAGCTGCAGATTTTGAAGAGAAACGTTAGTCACGCCCGGGGTCACGACCGTGTCATTTGACACGCCCCGTGACCGTGGTCGTGACACGCAAGCTCGGCGATTTGCACTCGACGTTCGTCGAACAACGGTACATGCCCGTGTCAGCCAACCCGACACGCCCGTGTCATTCCCAATCGACGATCAAGGCTCCCAGCTCGACGTTCCGCTCTCGACGATCGTCGAGCAAGCCAACACGCCCTGTGTTGACAGAGACACGGGCGTGACCGACACGTGTACTCCACCTGGCCAACAAGATGCTGTCGGCGACTTTTTACGCAACCCGCGCCGGATCTACCTTCCCGACACGCCCAGAGTCACGCCCGTGACTGGGGGCGTGACATCCTCATATGAAGCCCGAAGTAAACTATGTCGTCAAATCGCTGGATCACATCGCAAACAGTACTGACACACCCCCTTGACACGCCCGTGTAGGAGGGCGTGTACTTTGATTTTTTTTCCCTATAAATTGTCCATTTCTGTAAGGGCCAAGGGTTTTGTGGGATGCATCTGTGGATTCAAGTGCTATGTAAGGAGATTTCTCCCCCTTTTCTTTCATGTTTGTTTTTTTCTTTAGCTTTTAGCTTTGTAATAGTTTGATTATTTTAATAAAAATGTTAGATTTTCTCTCTTTACATGGCATGAAAAAATTCATATGGGTGGCTCATCTATTCCTCCATTTATCCCTTTGTATCTCTTTGTTTTTCTCTTTATCAAAAGTGTGTGTGTGTGTGTGTGTGTATGAGTGTAACTTGTTCATTTTCTATGTTTTTTTACTTGTCTCAATGATAGAGTTTGTTATAGATTTCATTTCCAAACATGGTATGATATGTTTATCTCTTCTTCTACATGTTCTTTCTTAGTGTATTTTTTTTTAAATTTCATTCCTTTGTATTTGTAAAAGAGATTTTAAATGTGATTTTGTTTTTTTTACTTAGCTTTGTTTTAGGATTGTAAAACTTTTTTGTTCCTGTCAATTTCCTTTCACTTTTTAATTATTTTTATGAAAACCTAAGAATGAAAAAGTTGTTATTTTAATTTTTTAAAAGTCTTTAGTTTTTGACTTGTTTTGAAAAACTTTTGTTCTCTTTTTTTTTAATTTGTTCTTTTTATGAGTTTTAGTTAAAATCCAAGTATAAAAAAGTAGTAGTTTTAATTTTTAGGTAACTTTCATTTTGTTTTTAGTTTGTGTGTGTGAGTGTATGAGTTAGATTTTCATTTTGTTCTTTTTAATTTTCATGATGTGTGTGAGAGTGTATGAGTATAACTTTTAATGATTTCTTTAATTATGTAGAGTGTGTGTGTAGGAGATAATTTTATTGCTTTCTTTTATGCTTTCTTCAATTATGTAGAGAGTGTGTGTGTAGGCGATAATTTTATTGCTTTCTTTAATCACTTTCTTCAAATTATGTAGAGTGTGTTGTCTGTGCGCATTTATTTCCGCCCACTCATTAAGAGTTAAATGACGTGCTTTTATTTTTCGCCTACTCGTTTGAGTAGGACTTGCAATTTTCTTTTTTTTTATTTTTTGTCTGCTCGTTAAGAGTTAAATGACGCGCCCTTATTTCCCGCCTACTCGTTTGAGTAGGACTTGTAATTTTTCTTTTTTTGTAACTTAGTTTTTTTTTTGTTTATTTATAATTTGAAGTGTGTGTGAGTTCTCTTTTTAGCTAACTTTTCTGTTTTCTAAATGTTTGTTATTTTCATGTCTTCTTCTTATAATTATTTAGCGTTTAATTACGAACTCGCACCTCATCAAATTATATAGTCGTCTCAATACCGATGTGTGGCTAATCGCTATTAGCCTCGTCATCGAATAGCATTGGGACATTTAAAATAATTTGAAATAATTAAAGTTCTTAATTTTCACTTTAAATTTAGGACTTAAGGTTTACCCCGGGTTAACGATGCGTAGAACCACAAATCGATGTGTGGGCCCTATTTCCGCTATCCATACACTAGCTAGCCGAGAGGCCATGCGTATGGACAGATCACCACCGGGTAAAGAGAGTTGTGTGCATACCCTCGAGAGAGGACAAGCGTAATTCTTCCGGATTGGGTTCCCCACCCAATAGCGGGGTTCTTAGCGTAAAGCGGACGTTAAGAGGAATCTTTCTTCGGACTAACGTTCGGTCGAATAGTCTTAGTGTTCAAGTGAGCAATATTAATAGAGATAAGTGCGCTCACATTTGTGGAACCTCCACGACCAAGTTGCCTTTTATTAATTTGAAATCTAAGTTAAATAATTATTAAAAGTTATTTTACTCTTAATCAGATTTGATGTCGAGCGTTAACCCTTCATCGAATTTTTATAAACCGTTTTCGCACTTCTCTTTTCTTTAGTTAATTAAAATCTCCGCCTTACTTTCAGTAAAATAATAGTCCTCCTGGATGAGTAAGAATAATCAACCCGACCCCGAGAACAATACGACCTCGGTATTCTCCCGAATATCGAGTACTACTTACGATAGGTGCACTTTCCTACCTTAGCAAGCCCGCGACGATCGACTTATCGAACCAACCACAATAAGAGTCTGTTCGCGGGCCATCAATTTTTTGGCGTCGTTGCCGGGGAGCTCTTTTGAGTTGTTATTTCGAATTCTGGAGTCAATTACTTTTACTTATTTTCTTAAAAAACAAACAAAAACCAAAAAAAAAAGTTTCTTTCATTTTTTATTTTTTTAGGGTGTATGACCCGTGGACAACCCTCCGAGTCTGAAGATTTTGACTTCGACCCTGAGATCAAATGCTCGCTCGCGCATATTAGATCTCAAAGCCGAATTCCTTCTTTAGACCCCGAAGAATCTATCGGCGAACCCTCTGTCGTAGTAATGGCCGACCCTAATCCGAACGCGGCCACCGAGCGAACAATGTCTTATTATGCCCGACCGAATTTGGACGATACTGGGTCTAGTATTGTTCGCCCTACGGTGGCGAATAATAATTTGAAATAAAATCAAGTGTCATTCAAATGGTCCAAAATGTTGTGCAGTTCGATGGACTGCCAGACGAGGACCCGAATGTCCACTTGTCCAACTTTTTGGAAATATGCGACATCTTCAAAATTAATGGTGTCACTGATGACGTCATTCGCTTGCGCTTATTTCCTTTTTCCCTTAAGCCTAAAGCCAAGGCGTGGTTGAATTCCCTCTCGCGATGATGTATCACCACGTGGGCTGAGTTGACGGAGCGGTTCCTAACGAAGTACTTTCCGCCCGCAAAAATTACAAAGTTGCGGGCGGACATTTCTCTGTTTGTGCAAAATGATCCTGAGTCTCTTTATGAGACTTGGGAATGGTTTAAGGAGTTCCTCCACCGGTGCCCGCACCACGCGCTGCCAACGTGGTTGCAGGTACAAATTTTTTATAATGGCCTGAACTTTCAAACGCGTCAAATGATTGACGCGGCTGCCGGGGGTACCTTGAACAACAAAACCCCCGAGGCCGCCCAGGCTTTATTCGAAGAGATGGCTATGAACGCCTATCAATGGAACGTCCCTCGGGGACGCTCAAGGCCGGTGGCTGGCCTTTTTGAAGTGGATGCCACTACACTTTTAACCCTTCAAGTTGAAAGGTTAACAAAGCAGGTGGCGGAGATGTCTGCTGCCTCCTCCACTCCGCCTTGTTTTATTCCCCCTAACATCTGCGTGGCTGAAGAGTTCGTGGATTTCATGCTAAATTCTGGTCGTCCTTCCTTAAACCATAACAATAACCCTTATAGTAATAACTATAATCCGAGTTGGAGGAATCAGCCAAATTTCTCTTGGAGCAACCCGAACAATGCTCAGCGTCCCCTTATTTCTTATGCTCCCGGATTTCTGACGCCTCCTCCTCTTCCAAAACCCTCCCCGATGGAGGAATATTTGTCGAAGTATATTGCGTGCAACGAGTCAAATATCTGGAACATCACCGGATCGCTAAAAACACTTGAACAACAGGTTGGACAGATGGCGAGGATGATATTCGAGCGCGCGCTCGGGGCACTGCCGGGAAACACGAAGCCCAATCCGCGGGAGAATGCCAACTCTATAGCCCTCCGTAGCGGAAAGGAGGCGATCGATCCAAAACAGATCGATCCTCAGGTACATATTTCACCTCCCACCCCTCTTCCCTCTTCTTCGTCTACGTTACCTTTACCGAATATAAATGAAAAAATTATTTTAAACAAGGCCTTATCATATCCGCATAGCTTAGATAACGAGCGTAAGGACGCGCAATATGAAAAATTTATTTTATGATTAAAACAAATTCATATTAATGTTCCTTTTTGCGAGGATATCTCGCAAATGCCCAAATATGCAAAATTTTTAAAAGAATTACTTTCTAATAAACATAAATTAGAGGATATTTCGTATGTATCTCTCAACGCTGTCTGCTCGGCGACCCTTACTAATAAATTGCCCACAAAACAAAACGACCCTGGATGTTTTCCATCCCGTGCCTTTTTGGCGATATATTATTAAAATACGTCTTAGCTAATTTAGGGGCTAGCATTAATTTGATGTCGTTCTCACTCTTTCAACGTTTAGGTTTGGGTACTCCTAGTCCTACGAATATGCGCATCCAATTAGAAGATCGCTCGGTTAAGTTCCCTATCGGGGTAGTGGAGGACGTCCTTGTCCGAGTAGACAAGTTTACCTTTCTGGTAGACTTCGTCATCTTAGACATCAAGGAGGACGCTGAGGTACCAATAATACTCGATCGCCCTTTTCTCGCCACCTACCGCGCACTAATAGATGTTAGTAATGGTAGTATTCTCCTTCGAGTACGCGATGATCAAGTTACTTTCTGTATTAATCCCTCGATGGACATTTTGTCATCGAGTGACGATTTCTGCTATTCTTTAGATACCTTTTTTGGAGATCGTTCTTCTCCCGTTTTCGAGTCCGTATTTTTAAAACGACAATATTTATGCGCTCGAAAAGTTTAAATGCGATGAGGATACCTCTATAGACTTGCCTTTCGAACCAATTGGTAAGGAAGACATAGGAATTAAAACCTCCCTAGAAGAACCGCCCATCCTAGACCTCAAACCCTTACCCGCATCACTCAAATAAGCTTTTTTGGGAAAAGGCGATAAACTTCCTGTTATTATTTCTTCGGACTTAAGTGGTTCGGAGACTTCCGATTTATTGGAAGTTTTATTTAGACATCGCCACGCAATTGCGTGGCAAATCTCTGACTTAAAGGGGATTAACCCCTCCTTTTGCACCCATAAGATATTTCATAACGATAATTGCCGCAAAACGATTCAGCCGCAGCGTCGTCTTAACCCAAACATGAAAGACGTCACTAAAGCCGAGATTATTAAGTTATTAGATGCGGGGATTATCTACCCTATTTCGGACAGTGCATGGGTTAGTCCCGTGCATGTCATGCCCAAGAAGGGCGGTCTAACCGTAGTGGCGAATGAGCATAACGAGCTAGTCCCAACTCGTACTGTTATGGGTTGGCGAGTGTGCATCGATTGTAGAAAACTTAATGATGCCACCCGCAAGGACCATTTCCCACTATCGTTTCTGGACCAGATTTTAGATCGTTTATCCGGTCATCCATATTATTGTTTTCTTAATGGTTTATCAGGGTTTTTCCAAATCCCCATTTCCCCCGATGATCAAGAGAAAACAACTTTTACTTGCCCGTTTGGCACCTTCGCATATCGAATAATGCCATTTGGACTCTGCAATGCGGCGGCTACATTCCAACGATGTATGCTAGCGATCTTTGGCGAGCTAGTAGAAGACATTATGGAAGTATTTATGGATGACTTTTCTGTTTTCGGACGCTCTTTTCCCGATTGCCTTCATAATCTAGATCGTGTCCTTCAACAGTGCGAGGACACAAGCCTTGTTTTAAATTGGGAAAAATGCAATTTTATGGTTCGAGGAGGTTTGGTCCTCGGCCATATGATTTCTTCTAAGGGGATGGAGGTTGATAAGGCCAAGATAGAAATCATAGAAAAACTTCCGCAACCAACAAACGTAAAATCTATTAGGAGATTCTTAGGCCATACGGGCTTTTACCGACGTTTTATTCAAGATTTTTCAAAAGTAACAAAGCCGCTAACTCACCTCTTGGAAAAGGAATCACGTTTCATCTTTAGTAGCGAATGCGAGTCCGCCTTTAATTTAATAAAACAAAAACTTATCACCTCACCAATTTTAGTGGCCCCTAATTGGTCCCTTCCGTTCGAAATTATGTGCGATGCTAGTGATATTGCCTTAGGTGTCATTCTTGGCCAATGCATAGAAAAACATTTTCATCCAATTTATTACGCTAGCAAAACGCTGACTTCCGCACAAGTAAATTACACCACAACAGAAAAGGAACTCTTAGCCATCGTCTTTGAAAGTGCGAGTTAGATCTGGTATACTCTAGAGGGGGGTGAATAGAGTATGGTGCTTAAAAACTTTTTACAACAATTGTTGTAATCTGAGTGAACAGGGAAGCAAATAGTACAGAACCTATCACAAAACAAAAGAAACTAATCACAGATCCTAACTAATCACAGATCAATCACAGCCAGAAACAAAAATAAAGACAAGAAAGCCAGAAGACACAAGGAGCTATAGTGGTTCCCCTAAACTTGGGTACATCCACTCTTCTACCACCCTAGGTAGGAATCCACTTCAGGATGAGTTGATCAGGTGTCCTGGGCACCAATGAGCTTTTGATAAGGTGCTCAAAAACCAAATCAGATTTTTTGATCAGGTGTCTTGCCACCAATGAGTTTTTGATAAGGTACTCAAAAACCACACACAAACTTTTGAAGGGAGTTTGAGAAACCCTTTACAGAGATGGGGATGAGAGAGTGATGGAAGTCTTCTCTTTCTCAAAGCAGCTGAGAAGACTATATGGATATGATGTTGTCAAAGCTCCCCCTGAGTTCTTGAGATGTTCAGGAAATGAAGCTTTGTTGTAGGGTGATAGGCCTTCAGAAAGTTGATCTCCAGCAATTGATGATTTCAGCAACTGCTGAAATGTTAGGTGTCTGGAGTCTTTGAATGATGTTGGCCTTGAACACTTGAATCAAAAGAGATCTGAAGATTTCAAAATGGTTGATCTCCTTAGTTGTGTGTTCTTGTATGAATTCTTTGAGACGGAGAATGTCTACAGCTCTTTCTCTTGTGAAATTGTTGTTGAGAAAGATGTTGTTCCAGAGAAGAGTTGTAGCAGAGAATGTTTTGTTCTTTTCTTCTTCTTGTGCACTCTCTACAGATCCAATCAGAAAAAATCCAAAAAATCTTATCTTTTATTCCTTTTGTGCTGAATAGAAATGATCCTCTGTCAAGAATAGTCGTTGGCCTGTCATTAAATGCATCCTTAATTGCAATTGTCTTCTGGGGGAAAGTCCAAAGAAACATTCCTTGATAATCCCTTGAAACTTGGTTCAGAATAAATAAAAATGGCTACAAGATCTTCTGAATTAATTGCTGAGAAAAACTCCTTAACTGTTCTGAATTTGAATCTTGAAAGTCATTTAACTCTTCAGAAAAACGTCGAACTGAGCTCTATTATCGTCGAACTGAGCTCAATGATTTGGACTTATACAGCAACAGAGATCGTCGATCTGAGCTCAACTATCGTCGAACTGAGCTCAGAGATAGAGAATCAAAAATGGAGTCAAGATCGTCGAACTGAGCTCGAAGATCGTCGAATGGAGTTCGACGATTTGTTGAAGTTGAGCTCAGCAATCGTCGAATGGAGTTCGACGATCCGTCGAAGTGAGCTCAACGATCGTCGATTGGAGTTCAACGATTCGTCGTACTGAGCTCGACGAAATAACTTAGTCTCCAAACTGAAAAACCTTGGTCTTGAGGGCAGCTTCCAAACCTAACTACTAACCCTTAGACTCAATTCTAATTGACCTTTAGATCTATACAAAGAGGTCAAAAACAGGTTTCCTAAAGACATAGTGATCCTGACCCAAATTAGTAATAGGGTGTTCCAACAGTCTTCGCTTTTGAAAAGTTTCGCTCGTATACAACGCTATATAAAGTTATCGTATTTACCGATCACTCCGCTCTTAAATATTTATTAGCTAAAAATGATGCGAAGCACCGCCTTCTTCGATGGATTCTCCTCCTACAAGAGTTTGATTTGGAAATCCGAGATAAGCGGGGCGCGGAAAATCTTGGGGCAGACCACCTCTCCCGCTTAGAAAATTCGGGTGCGGAAGAGCTCGTCGAATCTGAAATAAATGACAGATTCCCCGAGGAACGCCTCCTAACAATTCATAATTCTTCGTCATCTTCGCCTTGGTTTGCAGATTTTGCAAATTATCTAGTAACGCGGGTGCTTTCTAAAGAGTTTTTAAGTCATCAAAAGAAGAAATTCTTTTCTGACTTGAAAAATTTCTTTTGGGAGGACCCATTTCTTTTTCGTATCTGTGCGGACCAAGCGGTCCGAAGATGCGTTGCGGGTGTGGAGTGCTTACAAATTCTTAAGCACTGCCACGAGGGTCCAGCCGGTGGGCATTATCAAGCCAACCAGACCTCTCAGAACGCGCTATAGGTGGGCTACTTTTGGCCCACTCTATTCAAAGACGCGCACACTTTTGTGCGTGCATGCGATAGCTGTCAGCGGTCCGGTAACATCTCTCGTCGCGACGAGATGCCCCAAAACATGTTTTTAGAATGCGAAGTCTTCGATTTATGGGGCATAGATTTTGTTGGCCCCCTACCTCCCACTTTCAAAAATATGTATATATTAGTGGCGGTCGACTACGTATCGAGGTGGGCGGAAGCGCAAGCTCTCCCCACCAACGATGCGCGAGTCATCGTTATATTTCTTAAAAACTATTTTCTCGCTTCGGCACGCCTCGCGCAATTATTAGTGATAGGGGAACGCATTTTTGTAACGCTCTTATGGCTAAAACGTTAGCTAAATACGGAGTCATGCACAAACTCGCCACCCCCTACCACCCGCAAACTAGTGGCCAAGTTGAGGTAGTTAATCGAGAGATTAAGTGAATATTAGAGAAAACCATTTCACTAAATAGGAAAGATTGATCTGTTAAACTGGACGATGTGTTGTGGGCGTATCGGACGGCATACAAAACCGCAATTGGTTGTACGCCGTTCCGGTTAATCTATGGCAAAGCGTGTCATTTACCCGTAGAACTAGAGCATCGCGCTCTTTGGGCTGTAAAACTCTTAAACCTAAACGCCAACTTAGCCGCTCAGAATAGGAAACTGAAACTAAACGAGCTCGATGAATGGCGTGCAAACACTTACGAGAGTAATAAGTTCTATAAGGAGCGTTCTAAGTTATATCACGATCGAAAAATCAAGTCCCCAAAATTATTTTCTCCGGGCGATCTTGTCCTTCTTTACAATTCACGTCTTAGGCTTTTTTCGGGTAAACTAAAATCTAGATGGTCCGGTCACTTCTAGTTGAAGAAGTTTTTCCATATGGGACCGTACTCGTCTCCCACTCGGAAAAAGGTTCGTTTAAAGTAAACGGTCATCGGTTAAAGTCTTATATAGCGGGCGATCCAGTGATCGGTTTTAACGAAATCATAACTTTCCTCCACATTATAAACTCGCCAAAATAGTCAAGCTATACGACTATAAACAAAGCGCTCTTGGGCGACACCACTCGCTTATCGTTTTCGCACTTTCCTTATTATGTTTGCTGTTTTTTCTAATAAACGCAGGGTTTCTGATCGGCCTCCACAAACGCATTTCAGGGAAGCTTCTACACACCCCCCCCCCCCCATCTCCTTATTTTTTTTGTACTTATTGCATTTCCGATTTGTTCTGAATACTTACGTTACAACATTGGGGACAATGTTAGACTTAAGTATGAAGGTATTGTCGTGCTTTATTTTCTGCACTTCTATTTTCTGCATTTCAAAAACAATATATATATATATATAACAAAAAAACAAAAAAAAATTAAAAATTAAAAATCCAAAAAAAAATTTCTTTCCTTATAAAACACAAAAATTTCAAAAAAATTATAAAACAAAAAATTCAAAAAATTACAAAACAAAAATTCAACAAAAAATATATTTTGATTTTACTTTGTAAATATTTTTTTTCTTTTTAGATTTTTTTTTATTTGTAAATATTCTTTTTGTAAATACTCTTCACTCTCTCCCCCTTCCTTTTCTCTCTCATTTTTGTAAAAAACTTCTCTTTTTCTCCCACTTTTTGTAAATAGAATGAAAATTTTCTTAAAAATTACAAAAAAATTTCGCAAAACTTAAAAATTCAAAAAAAATGTTTTGCATTTTCCTTTCTTTATTATGTATATATTAAATACATAAACATAAAAATACAAAAAAAAGATAAGTCAAAAATTCAAAAAACGATTCTTAAATTCAAAAAATTTAGTAAAACAAAACAAAAATTCAAAAAATATAATAAATTAAAAAACACAAAAAAATGATGATAAAAACTAAAAACTCCAAAATAATGTTTTGAAAATCAAATATACCATTCTTAAATTTCCTGCTATCCAAAAATTTTATTTTGAGTTTATTTATATGTGAATTTTATTAATTCTTTGTTTGTTATTCGTTTGTTAATTATCGATTGAAATATTTAAATAGTCGGGGTTAAATTTTAAAGAATTCATTTTACTTTCTTAAAAATAGAGAACTCATTTTAGGCACTACTTCTAATTTTTCATTGATATGAGCACGTGTATTATGTTAGAAACTAACGACTATAGAATTCAATTATGTTTACTTTTAGCTTTCTGAAAAAATTGGAACGTATAATTTATTAAGATTGCTCTCAAAAATATTTTAATTTAAAATCTAGTTTTCTTTTCTCCACTTATCATGCCTTACTTGGCATGATAAAATTTCTATCCCAACAAAAAAATTATTATAAAAAGATCATATATCAATGGGAATAAGATTTCGTTCTGTAAAAATAGACACTCAATAATTTAAAAAGATTATATGTTACACAGTAAGAGGATAAAATTCATTACTCCCACACATATACATTGGGTCAATTTTAATATGAAGTTAAAAAAATGATATTAGGAAAATAAGATTTCATTTTCCTAATAATACAGAAGAAAAAAAATTGAGGTTCGAGAAAAAATTACCTCACCTCAATATCCAAACCCTCTTCATATACCAACGTCAACCCCCTTAGCCAATTTCATGATTCTAGAATTAATTCAAAAATCTTTTTGAGAGCATAATTTATAAATTGCATTATTTCAGTAAAACTCCTATAAGCTAAAGTTCATATAATTCCAAACTATTTTTGTTTATCTAACCAGTACAATTTTTGTTTTCTATTTGATTACATCAAGAGTCTTTTGGCCAAAATTTTTGCGCTATTTAAATTATCTACATAATCTTAAGACTTAACTCTTATTACCCCGTACGTTTATTTAGATCTCTCTTATAATTAATTAAGCGGTAGCTAAACTTAGAATTTTTTCTATTCCTTATAAGTTCACCTCAAACTTTTGCTCTGGAATGGCAAAAGCTTAAGTATGGGGGTATTTGATGAGTTATAAATATACGAATATTTTAGTACTTTATTTATATCATTTTAGTCCTTATTCATAGTTTTTAGTTATTTTTATTCATAAATATATTTCTTTTTGTAAATATTTACATAACATAATCATTATTTTGATTTCTGAAATTTTCAGAAAAAAAAGTCAAAATTTTGCCATGTCACGCCAGTGTACTTTGGGTCACGCTCGTGACCCGGGCGTGATACGTCAAACCCTTGGAAAGCTGCTGTTTTTGAAGAGAAAAGTTAGTCACGCCCGGTGTCACGCCAGTGTCATTTGACACGCCCCGTGACTGTGGCCGTGACACGCAAGCTCGACGATTTTCACTCGACGTTCGCCGAACAATGGTACACGCCCATGTCAGCCAACCCGACACGCCCGTGTCATTCCCGATCGACGATCAAGGCTCCCAGCTCGACGTTCCACTCTCGACGATCGTCGAGCAACCCGACACGCCCCGTGTAGACAGAGACACGGGCGTGACCGACATGTGTACTCCTCCACCTGGCCGATAAGATGCTGTCGGCGACTTTTTATGCAACCCGTGCCGAATCTACCCCCCCCCCCCCCCCACATGCCCAAAGTCATGCCCGTGACTGGGGGCGTGACATCCTCTTATGAAGCCTGAAGTCAACTATGCCGTCAAATCGCCGGATCACATCGCAAACAGTACTGACACGCCCCCCGACATGCCCGTGTCGGAGGGCGTGTACTTTGATTTTTTCCCTATAAATTGCCCATTTATGTAAGGGCCAAGGGTTCACTTTTTTGAGCCAACTTTAGTGTGTTTTGTGGGCTGCAGCCGTCGATTCAAGTGCTATGTAAGGAGATTTCTTCCCCTTTCCTTTCATGTTTGTTTTTGCTTTAGCTTTTAGCTTTGTAATAGTTAGATTATGTTAATAAAAATGTTAGATTTTCTCTCTTTATATGGCATGAAAAAATTCATATGGGTGGCTCATCTCTTGCTCCTTTTATCCCTTTGTATCTCTTTGGTTTTCTCTTTATCAAAAGTGTGTGTATGTGTGTGTGTGTGTGTGTGTGTGTGTGTGTGTGTGTGTGTGTGTGTGTGTGTGTGTGTGTGTGTGTGTGTGTGTGTGTGTGTGTGTGTGTGTGTGTGTGTGTGTGTGTGTGTGTGTGTGTGTGTGTGTGTGTGTGTGTGTGTTGTGTGTGTGTGTGTGTGTGTGTGTGTGTGTGTGTGTGTGTGTGTGTGTGTGTGTGTGTGTGTGTGTGAGTGAGTGCAACTTGTTCATTTTCTATGGTTTTTTTACTTGTCTCAATGATAGAGTTTGTTATAGATTTCATTTCCAAACATGGTATGATATGTTTATCTCTTCTTCTACATGTTCTTCCTTAGTGTTTTTTTTAAATTTCATTCTTATGTATTTGTAAAAGAGATTTTAAAAGTGATTTTGTTTTTTTTTACTTAGCTTTGTTTTAGGATTGTAAAACTTTTTTTGTTCTTTTCAATTTCCTTTCACTTTTTAATTATTTTTATGAAAACCTAAGAATGAAAAAGTTGTTATTTTAATTTTTGAAAGGCTTTAGTTTTTGACTTGTTTTGAAAAACTTTTGTTCTCTTTCTTTTTAATTTGTTCTTTTTATGAGTTTTAGTTAAAATCCAAGTATAAAAATGTAGTTGTTTTAATTTTTAGGTAACTTTCATTTTGTTTTTAGTTTGTGTGTGTGAGTGTATGAGTTAGGTTTTCATTTTGTTCTTTTTAATTTTCATGATGTGTGTATGTGAGTGTATGAGTATAACTTTTAATGCTTTCTTTAATTATGTAGAGTGTGTGTGTGAAGGAGATAATTTTATTGCTTTCTTTTATGCTTTCTTCAATTATGTAGAGTATGTGTGTGTAGGAGATAATTTTATTGCTTTCTTTTATCGCTTTCTTCAAATTATGTAGAGTGTGTTGCTTGTGCTCATTTATTTCTGCACACTCGTTAAGAGTTAAATGTTGTGCTTTTATTTCCCGCCTACTCGATTGAGTAGGACTTGCAATTTTCCTTTTTTCTTTTTTGCCTACTCGTTAATAGTTAAATGGCGCGCCCTTATTTCCCGCCTACTTATTTGAGTAGGACTTGTAATTTTTTTTTTGTAACTTAGTTTTTTTTGTTTATTTATAATTTGAAGTGTGTGTGAGTTCTCTTTTTAGCTAACTTTTCTATTTTCTAAATGTTTGTTATTTTCATGTCTTCTTCTTATAATCATTTAGATTTTAATTACGAACTTGCGCCTCATCAAATTATAAAGTCGTCCTCATACCGATGTGTGTCTAATCATTATTACCCTCGACATCGAAGAGCATTGGGACATTTAAAATAATTTGAAATAATTAAAGTTTTTAATTTTCTCTTTAATTTTAGGACTTAAGGTTTACCCCGGGTTAACGACGTGTAGGATAACAAATCGATGTGTGGGCCCTATTTCTGTTATCCATACACTAGCTAGCCGAGAGGCTGTGCGTATGGATAGATCACCCCTGGGTAAAGAGAGTTGCGTGCATACCATCGAGAGAGGACAAGCATAATTCTTCCGGATTGGGTTCCCCACCCAATAGCGTGGTTCTTAGCGTAAAGCGGGCGTTAAGAGGAATCCTTCGTCGGACTAATGTTTGGTCGAATAGTCTTAGCGTTCAGTTGAGTAATATTCCTAGAGATAAATACGCTCACATTTGTGGAACCTCCACGGCCAAGTTGTCTCTTATTAATTTGAAATCTAAGTTCAATAATTATTAAAAGTTATTTTAGTCTTAATCCGATTCGATGTCGAGCATTAACCATTCATCGAATTTTTATAAATCATTTTCGCACTTCTTTTTTCTTTAGTTAATTAAAATCTCTGCCTTACTTTTCGTAAAATAATAGTCCTCCTAGAGGAGTAAGAATAATCAACCCGACCCCGAGAATAATACGACCTCGGTATTCTCCCGAATATCGAGTATTACTTGCAATAGGTGTACTTGCCTACCTTAGCAAGCCCGCGACGATCGACTTATCGAACCAATCATAATAAGAGTCTGTTCGCGGGCCATCAAGTTTTTGGTGCCATTGTCGGGGATCTCTTTTGAGTTGTTATTCTGAATCCCGGAGTCTATTACTTTTACTTATTTTCTTAAAAAAACAAACAAAAAACAAAAAAAAAAGTTTCTTTCGTTTTTATTTTTTTTAGGGTGTATGACCCGTGGACAACCCTCCGAGTCTGAAGATTTTGACTTCGACCCTGAGATCGAACGCTCCCTCGTGCGTATTCGATCTCAACGCCGAATTCCTTCTTTAGACCTTGAAAAATCTATCGGCTAACCCTCTGTCATAGTAATGGCCGACCATAATCCCAATGTGGCCGCCGAGTGAACAATGTCTTATTACGCCCAGCCGAATTTGGACGATATTGGGTCTAGTATTGTTCGCCCTACGATGGCGAATAATAATTTTGAAATAAATTCAAGTGTCATTCAAATGGTCCAAAACGTTGTGCAGTTCGATGGACTGCCGGACGAGGACCCGAATGTCAACTTGTCCAACTTTTTGGAAATATGCGACACCTTCAAAATTAATGGCGTCACTGATGGCGTCATTTGCTTATGCTTATTTCCTTTTTCCCTTAAGTCCAAAGCCAAGGCGTGGTTGAATTCCCTCCCGCGAGGATGTATCACCACGTGGGCTGAGTTGACGGAGCGGTTCCTAACGAAGTACTTTCCGCCCGCAAAACCTGCAAAGTTGTGGCCGGACATTTCTTCGTTTGTGCAAAACGATCCTGAGTCTCTTTATGAGACTTGGGAATGGTTTAAGGAGATCCTCTGCCGGTGCCCGCACCACGCGCTGCCAACGTGGTTGCAGGTACATATTTTTTATAATGGCCTGAACTTTCAGACGCGTCAAATGAATTACGCGGCTGTCGGGTGTACCTTGAACAACAAAACCCACGAGGCCGCCCAGGCTTTATTCGAAGAGATGGCTATGAATGCCTATCAATGGAACGTCCCGCGGGGACGCCCAAAGCCGGTGGCTGGCCTTTTTGAAGTGGATACCACTGATCTTTTAACCCTTCAAGTTGAAAGGTTAACAAAGCAAGTGGCGGAGATGTCTGCTGCCTCCTCCACTCCGCCTTGTTTTATTCCCCCTAATGTCTGCGTGGCTGAAGAGTTCGTGGATTTCATGGGAAATTCGGGTCGTCCTTCCTTCAACCCTAACAACAGCCCTTATAGTAATAACTATAATCCGGGTTGGAGGAATCATCCAAATTTCTCTTGGAGCAACCCGAACAATGCTCAGCGTCCCCCTATTTCTTATGTGCCCGGATTTCTGCAGCCTCCTCCACTTCCAAAACCCTCCCCGATGGAGGAAAATTTTTCGATGTATATTGCGTCTAACGAGTCAAATATTCGAAACATCACCGGATCGCTAAAAATAATTGAACAACAGGTTGGTCAGCTGGCGAGGATGATGTCCGAGCGCGCGCTCGGGGCACTGCCGGGAAACACGAAGCCCAATCCATGGTAGAACGCCCACGCTATAACCCTCAGTAGCGGAAAGGAGGTGATCGATCCAAAACGGATCGATCCTCAGGTATATATTTCACCTCCGACCCCTCTTCCCTCTTCTTCGTCTACGTTACCTTTACCGAATATAAATGAAAAACTTATTTTAGACAAGGCCCTACCATATCCACATAGATTATATAACGAGCATAAGGACGCGCAATATGAAAAATTTATTTTATTATTAAAACAAATTCATATTAATGTTCCTTTTTGCGAGGCTATCTCGCAAATGCCCAAATATGCGAAATTTTTAAAAGAATTACTTTCTAATAAACGTAAATTAGAGGATATTTTGCATGTATCTCTCAACGCTGTCTGCTCGGCGGCCCTTACTAATAAATTGCCCACAATACAAAACGACCCGGGACATTTTTCCATCCCGTGCCTTTTTGCCGATATATTATTAAAATACGCCTTAGCTGATTTAGGGGCTAGCATTAATTTAATGTCGTTCTCGCTCTTTCAACGTTTAGGTTTGGGTACTCCTAGTCCTACGAATATGCGCATCCAATTAGCATATCGCTCGGTTAAGTTCCCTATCGGGGTAGTGGAGGACGTCCTTGTCCGAGTAGACAAGTTTACCTTTCTGGTAGACTTCGTCATCTTAGACATCGAGGAGGACGCCGAGGTACCAATAATACTCGATCGCCCTTTTCTCGCCACCTCCCGCGCACTAATAGATGTTAGTAATGGCAGTATTCTCCTCCGAGTAGGTGATGATCAAGTTACTTTCTGTATTAATCCCTCGATGGACAATTTGTCATCGAGTGACGATTTCTGCTATTCTTTAGATACCTTTTTTGGAGATCGTTCTTATCCCGTTTTCGAGTCCATATTTTAAAAATGACAATATTTATGCGCTCGAAAATTTTAAATGCAATGAGGATACCTCTATAGACTTGCCTTTCGAACCAATTGGTAAGAAAGACATAGGAATTAAAACCTCCCTAGAAGAACCGCCCATCCTAGACCTTAAACCCTTACCCACATCACTCAAATACGCTTTTTTGGGAAAAGGCGATACGCTTCCCGTTATTATTTCTTCGGACTTGAGTGATTCAGAGACTTCCGATTTATTGGAAGTTTTATTTAAACATCGCCACGCAATTGCGTGGCAAATCTCTGACTTAAAGGGGATTAACCCCTCCTTTTGCACACATAAGATATTTCTTAACGATAATTGCCGCAAAACGATTCAGCCGCAGCATCGTCTTAACCCAAACATGAAAGACATCGTTAAAGCCGAGATTATTAAGTTATTAGATGCGGGGATTATCTACCCTATTTCGGACAGTGCAAAGGGTTAGTCACGTGCATGTCGTGCCCAAGAAGGGCGGTCTAACCGTAGTGCCGAATGAGAATAAGGAGCTCGTCCCAACTCGTACTGTTACGGGTTGGCGAGTGTGCATCGATTATAGAAAATTTAATGATGCCACCCGCAAGGACCATTTCCCACTATCATTTCTCGACCAGTTTTTAGAGCGTTTATCCGGTCATCCATATTATTGTTTTCTTGATGGTTTATCGGGGTTTTTCCAAATCCCCATTTCCCCCGATGATCAAGAGAAAACAACTTTTACTTGCCCGTTTGGCGCCTTCGCATATCGAAGAATGCCATTTGGACTCTGCAATGCGTCGGCTACATTCCAACGATGTATGCTAGCGATCTTTGGCGAGCTAGTAGAAGACATTATGGATGACTTTTCTGTTTTCGGACGCTCTTTTCCCGATTGCCTTCACAATCTAGATCGTGTCCTTCAATGGTGCGAGGACACAAGCCTTTTTTTAAATTGGGAAAAATGCAATTTTATGGTTCGAGGAGGTTTGGTCCTCGGCCATATGATTTCGTCTAAGGGGATGGAGGTGGATAAGGTTAAGATAGAAATCATAGAAAAACTTTCGCAACCAACAAACGTAAAATCTATTAGGAATTACTTAGGCCATGCGGGCTTTTACCGACGTTTTATTCAAGATTTTTCAAAAATAACAAAGTCTCTAACTCACCTCTTGGAAAAGGAATCACGTTTCATCTTTAGTAGCGAATGCGAGTCCATCTTTAATTTAATAAAACAAAAACTTATCACATCACCAATTTTAGTGGCCCCTAATTGGTCCCTTTCATTCAAAATTATGTGCGACGCTAGTGATATTGTCTTACGTGCCGTTCTTGGCCAACGCGTAGAAAAACATTTTTCATCCAATTTATTACGCTAGCAAGACGCTCACTTCCGCACAAGTAAATTACACCACAACGGAAAAGGAACTCTTAGCCGTCGTCTTCGCTTTTGATAAGTTTCGCTCGTATATAACGCTATCTAAAGTACTCATTGCATTTCTTGTTTGTTCCACATACTTACGTTACAACATTGGGGACAATGTTGGACTTAAGTATGGGGGTATTTTCGTGCTTTATTTTCTGCACTTCTATTTTCTGCATTTCAAAAACAAAATATATATATATAACAAAAAAATAAAACAAAAAAATTTAAAAATGAAAAATCCAAAAAAAAATTTCTTTCCTTATAAAACACAAAAATTTCAAAAAAATAATAAAACACAAAATTCAAAAAAATTACAAAACAAAAATTCAACAAAAAATATATTTTGATTTTACTTTGTAAACTTTTTTTTCTTTATATATTTTTTTTTATTTTAAATATTCTTTTTGTAAATACTCTTCTCTCTCTCTCTTCCTTTTCTCTCTCATTTTTGTAAAAAAACTTCTCTTTTTCTCCCACTTTTTGTAAATAGAATGAAAATTTTCTTAAAAATTAGAAAAAAAATTTGCAAAACATAAAAATTCAAAAAAATCAAAAAAAAAAATGTTTTGCATTTTCCTTTCTTTAGTATGTATATATTAAAGACATAAACACAAAAATACAAAAAAAAAGAAGATAAGTCAAAAATTCAAAAAAAGATTCTTACATTCAAAAAATTTAGTAAAACAAAACAAAGATTCAAAAAAGATAATAAATTAAAAAACACACAAAAAATGATGATAAAAACTATAAAACTCCAAAAAAATGTTTTGAAAATCAAATATACCATTCTTAAATTTCTTGCTATTCAAAAATTTTGTTTTGAGTTTATTTATATGTGAATTTTATTAATTCTTTGTTTGTTATTCGTTTATTAATTATCGATTGAAATATTTAAATAGTCGGGGTTAAGTTTTAAAGAATTCATTATGCTTTGTTAAAAATAGCGAACTCGTTTTAGGCACTACTTCTAATTTTTCATTGATAGCAGCACGTGTCTTATGTTAGAAACTAACGACTATAGAATTTAATTTTGTTTATTTTTAGCTTTTTGAAAAATTGGTACGTACAATTTATTAAGGTTGCTCTCAAAAATATTTTAATTTTAAATCTAGTTTTCTTTTCTCCTCTTATCATGCCTTACTTGGCATGATAAAATTTCTATCCCAACAAAAAATTATTATAAAAAGATCCTATGTCCATGGGAATAAGATTTCGTTCTGTAAACATATGCACCCAATAATTTAAAAAGATTATATGTTACTGAGTAAGAGGATAAAATTCATTACTCACATACAAATACATTGGGTCAATTTTAATATGAAGTTAAAAAATGATATTAGGAAAATAAGATTTCATTTTCTTAATAATCCAAAAGAAAAAAATGGAGGATCGAGAAAAAATTACCTCACCTCAATATCCAAACCCTCTTTATATACCAAAGTCAACCCCCTTAGCCAATTTCACGATTCTAGAATTAATTCAAAAATCTTTTTGATAGCATAATTTATAAATTGCATTATTTCCAGTAAAACTCCTATAAGATAAAGTTCATATAATTTCAAACTATTTTTGTTTATCTAACCAGTACAATTTTTGCTTTATATTTGATTACATCAAGAAGTCTTTTGGCCAAAACTTTTGCGATATTTAAATCATCTACATAATCTTAGGACTTAACTCTTATTACCCCGTACGTTTATTTAGATCTCTCTTATAATTAATTAAGCAGTAGCTAAACTTAGAATTTTTTCTATTCCTTATAAGTTCACCTCAAACTTTTGCTCTGGAATAGCAAAAGCTTAAGTATGGGGATATTTGATGAGTTGTAAATATACGCATATTTTAGTACTTTATTTATATCGTTTTAGTCCTTATTCAAAGTTTTTAGTTATTTGTATTCATAAATATATTTCTTTTTGTAAATATTTACATAACATAATCATTATTTTGATTTCTAAAATTTTCCGGAAAAAAAAGTCAAAATTTTGCCATGTCATGCCCGTGTACTTTGGGTCACGCCCGTGACACGGCGTGATACGTTAAACCCGTGGAAAGCTGCTGTTTTTTAAGACAAAAGTTAGTCACGCCCGGGGTCACGCCTGTGTCATTTGACACCTCCCGTGACCGTAGTCGTGACAGGCAAGCTCGACGATTTACACTCGACATTTGTCGAACAATGGTACACACCCGTGTCAGCCAACCCGACACGCCCGTGTCATTCCTGATCGACGATCAAGGCTCCCAGCTCGACGTTCTGCACTCGATGATCGTCGAGCAACCCGACATGCCCCGTGTAGACAGAGATACGGGCGTAACCGACATGTGTACTCCTCCACCTGGCCGACAAGACACTGTCGGCGACTTTCTACGCAACCCGCACCGGATCTACCTCCCCGACACGCCCAGAGTCATGCATGTGACCGGGGGCGTGACATCCTCGTATGAAGCCTGAAGTCAACTATGTCGTCAAATCGCCAGATCACATCGGAAACAGTACTGACACGCCCCCCGACACGCCCGTGTCGGAGGGCGTGTACTTTGATTTTTTTCCCTATAAATTGCCCATTTTTGTAAGGGCCAAGGGTTCCCTTTTTTGAGCCAACTTTAGTGTGTTTTGTGGGCTGCAGCCGTGGATTCAAGTGCTATATAAGGAGATTTCTCCCCCTTTCCTTTCATGTTTGTTTTTGCTTTACCTTTTAGCTTTGTAATAGTTCGATTATGTTATTAAAAATGTTAGATTTTCCCTCTTTACATGGCATGAAAAAATTCATATAGGTGGCTCATCTCTTCCTCCTTTTATCCCTTTATATCTCTTTGTTTTTCTCTTTATCAAAAGTGTGTGTGTGTGTGTGTGTGTATGAGTGTAACTTGTTCATTTTCTATGTTTTTTTTACTTGTCTCAATGATAGAGTTTCTTATAGATTTCATTTCCAAACATTGTATGATATGTTTATCTCTTCTTCTACATGTTCTTCCTTAGTGTTTTTTTTTAAATTTCATTCTTATGTATTTGTAAAAGAGATTTTAAAAGTGATTTTGTTTTTTTTTTACTTAGCTTTGTTTTAGGATTGTAAAACTTTTTTGTTCTTTTCAATTTCTTTTCACTTTTTAATCATTTTCATGAAAACCTAAGAATGAAAAGTTGTTATTTTAATTTTTGAAAGGCTTTAGTTTTTGACATGTTTTGAAAAACTTTTGTTCTCTTTCTTTTTAATTTGTTCTTTTTATGAGTTTTAGTTAAAATCCAAGTATAAAAAAGTAGTTGTTTTTATTTTTAGGTAACTTTCATTTTGTTTTTAGTTTGTGTGTGTGAGTGTATGAGTTAGGTTTTCATTTTGTTCTTTTTAATTTTCATGATGTGTGTGTGTGAGTGTATGAGTATAACTTTTAATGCTTTCTTTAATTATGTAGAGTGTGTGTGTAGGAGATAATTTTATTGCTTTATTTTATGCTTTCTTCAATTATATAGATAGTGTGTGTGTAGGAGATAATTTTTTTGCTTTCTTTTATCGCTTTCTTCAAATTATGTAGAGTGTGTTATGTGTGCGCATTTATTTCCACTCACTCGTTAAGAGTTAAATGGCGTGCTTTTATTTCCTGCCTACTCGTTTGAGTAGGACTTGCAATTTTCCTCTTTTTTCTTTTCTGCCCACTCGTTAAGAGTTAAATGGCGCGCCCTTATTTCCCGCCTACTTGTTTGAGTAGGACTTGTAATTTTTCTTTTTTTGTAACTTAGTTTTTTTTGTTTATTTATAATTTGAAGTGTGTGTGAGTTCTCTTTTTAGCAAACTTTTCTGTTTTCTAAATGTTTGTTATTTTCATGTCTTCTTCTTATAATCATTTAGGGTTTAATTACGAACTCGCGCCTCATCAAATTATAAAGCCGCCCCCATACCGATGTATGGCTGATCGTTATTAGCCTCACCATCGAAGAGCATTGGGACATTTAAAATAATTTGAAATTATTAAAGTTTTTAATTTTCACTTTAATTTTAGGACTTAAGGTTTACCCCGGGTTAACGACGCATAGGACCACAAATCGATGTGTGTGCCCTCTTTCCATTATCCATAAACTAGCTAGCCGAGAGGCCGTGCGTATGGATAGATCACCCTTGGGTAAAGAGAGTTGTGTGCATACCCTCGAGAGAGGACAAGCGTAATTCTTCCGGATTGGGTTCCCCACCCAATAGCCGGGTTATTAGCGTAAAGCGGGCATTAAGAGGAATCTTTCGTCGGACTAACGTTCGGTCGAATAATCTTAGCACTCAGGTGAGCAATATTCCTAGAGATAAGTGCACTCACATTTGTGGAACCTCCATGGCCAAGTTGTCTTTTATTAATTTGAAATCTAAGTTCAATAATTATTAAAAGTTATTTTAGTCTTAATCCGATTCGATGCCGATCGTTAACCCTTCATCAAATTTTTATAAATCGTTTTCGCACTTCTCTTTTCTTTAGTTAATTAAAATCTCTGCCTTACTTTCAGTAAAATAATAGTCCTCCTGGAGGAGTAAGAATAATCAACCCGACCCCGAAAACAATACGACCTCGGTATTCTCTCGAATATCGAGTACTACTTGTGATAGGTGCACTTGCCTAGCTTAGCAATCCCGCGACGATCGACTCATCGAACCAACCACAATAAGAGTCTGTTCGCGGGCCATCATCTGGCATTAGTGACAGAACTCACTTCTGTCTCCAAACTCAACCACAACTGGAACATCTTTCCAGCCAAAACCCTGCAGTATCCTGAAGTGCCAGAAAACTGTTCTTTCATAGCAATCATAGCACACCAAGAGCTATCCCCAGCGATACTTGTTATCGCCCTACGATATCCAACAGTTATGCAGACTGTGGTATTTTTTGTGTATTTTCCTAGAGCGCACCTCTAGTACTGTCTGCTACTCTCATTTCACAGGTACAACCCACAGACCCCGTAAACTACTCGTTTATACTGGAGTCTTCTCTGATACACAAAATAAAATATCATCAATCTAGACCAACCTGTCTTGATGGACTTCACACAGCATTCATATTCTGTACTACAATTTCCAGATTCTATATGCAAAATCACATAGGGATATCATGTATCAAACCATCAGAATTCCCTCGATTCTCCACCTTTTGGTGGGGGATTCCATACATATGCAAAAGGACTTCACTTGTCCAAGAAGGAAGATTGTTACCCTTGTAATTCGTTTCGGAACCATGAACGGCCTTTTTATCCAACTGGAAAGGAGCGCCTCACTTTCCCCTTCACGGATCTTGCCTCAGTTCTTCATTCTGACTCCTGGATCTTCTTCAGCAAGTCTTCTTAAGCTCAGCCTCAGCCTTCTTCTTCCTTAGCTCTTTTATCTCAAGAGGTTGGATGAAAAAGAGGAGAGAGAGTGAGAAGAAGAGAAATGACCTCTCTTTTCTCCACTCCTCTGCTTAAGTGACCTCGGGATTAATCCCAGCCACAGGATCATTTCATTCGAAGAAAGTAATGACCACAATTTCAGCTGACAAGTAAAAGTTAATGTTATCGCCTGGCGATATCTGCTATCGCCTGGGCGATATCATAGGTAGCCGCTTTGACCCCAGTCAAAAACCACTCTTCGGCAGCCATCCGGCCATCCGACATGTGCCCATCCATACATAGCAGTATCGCTCAACGATACTCACTATCGCCACTCTGATAGCTCATTCAATGCTTCGTCGAGTGCGTTGAGACCATCGAGTGTGTCGAGAGCATCGAGTGCGTTGAGTCTACTCAATGCTTTATTGAAAGCGTCGAGTGCTATCGCTATTGCTAGTGATACCCACTATCGCCTGGATGTAGCCACTTTTAAGTTTTGTTTTCTAGTTTTTTGGGTGTTACACGGCGCACACGAATGACTCAAGGTTCATTCCATTAAGAGTATGTCAATCCTGGCCAGTCTAATTCACATGAGGATGTCATCATCACGCCAGATACTACCATTGCCAGAGGGTTTGCTCGCTTTGAGGAGCATCATGCGGAAGTACTCGCCCTCCTCAAAGGCATGCAGACTCCTAAGCACCCATAAGAGTAACAGCCCTAGAGAAGGCACCACCGCAGCAAGCTCGAGAGGAGGAAGATTTTAAAACCACACAAGAAGATAGCACCAAACATCCCGTCTGCCAGGCCAGGGCCGCAGAAATCAGCCCGCTTCACCAGCGCCAATGGATGGGAGCTCCCGAAGATGTAACCATAGGAATGACACGAGAAGAGATAAGAGAATTGTTCAAGGAAGATTTCGGTCAGGTGGGCTGCCAAATAGCATAATTCCACCACCCAATAACAAATAGATCGCTGCTAGAACAAAAAGTGTTGGCGCATCCAGTCCCATTTGGATTCAAGCTCCCAAGCATCGATACATATGACGAGACGAAGGATACCCTAGAACATATAAATCATTTCACCATAATCCTTTGCATCTACAGTGCATCCGATAAATTGCTTTGTCAGATCTTCCCTGCCACATTGAAAGGACAAGCAAGGACATGGTACCACTCGCTCAGATAGTGAACTGTCTAAATCTTTGCTCAGCTCACCCAGAAATTCTTAGACTAATTAATTATCAACCTCCATATTACAAAGGATCCCTCCAATATCTCCAAAATCTGCCAGAATGAGGTAGAGACCCTTAAGGAATTCTTCCACAGATTCACCGCAGAAGCCAGATAAATGCTATGGGTGTATTTGGAACTCCTGTCTGGAGTCTTCCATGGGGGTCTGACCTAGAGGGTTTTACTCTGCTTTAATGAGGGAGACATCCCCAGTTACATGAACCTTGTGCGTCAGGTCGAAGCCCTGATAGCGGTCGATGAGGCAATTGAGGCTCATCGATGATAATTAGTAGGAGTTATGAGGAAGAGAAAAGAACCTCCCCAAGGCGTCAAGAAGAGCGCAGGGGCAACCCCCACCAGCAAAAATGTCGTGAGGACCGACCCCCCAAATGGTATCAAAAGTACACACAGCTCAACACTTCAGTGTAAACATACACTATGCAATTTGATATGACCCAGCACTGTGAATATCTTTAGAAGTCCCCATTGGTAAGGGGATCAATCAAAATACTGTGATTTCCATAAGGGGACGAGACATTCCATGGAAGTATATGTCAGGCTAAAGATGAGATTGAGCGGCTCATCTGGCAAGGGGTCTTGGAAGGTTCCTTTAAGACCAGGAGAGAGGCCAATCAGCTCAGCAGTGGAGGGAGCAGCCACCCGTAAACTAGGAAGCAAATGGGGCAGGCAAGTTATGGGGATGGTCGAGACCATAGCAGGGTCTTCGTTCTACACAATAAACTCAATTGTGCAGGACGGGCCCAGGCAAAGCACACCAATGAAGGAGAAGATCAACATTGGTGACAAGGATCTCGAGGGATTGCTGATACCGCACCAGGACACACTAGTTATAACGGCCGAAATTGGTGACCCGAGCTTCCGCATCAAGAGGATATTGGTAGATAATGAAAGCTCGATAAACGCATTTTTCATGCCAGCACTTCGAGGAATGCACATCCCAAAGGAAAGTCTTCAGCCAGTGGCAAGCCTAATCTACAACTTTAATGGGGGACCGGTGCGGATTGAGGGAACCATAACCCTCTCGGTTACCTTAGGGGAATTCCCAAAACAAGCAACTCGCCAAGTTCAATATTCATGGTCGTGGAGACAAAATTGTCATCCAATGTAATTTTAGGCTGCCCTCTCTAGACCACGTTCAGGGCAATCCCTTTAATTCTACATCTCTCTATGAATTTCACCACGTCGGCAAGTATTGGAGTCACAAAAGGGAACCAGTAGGAAGCTCGGACATGCTATTTGTAGTAGATGTGCCCAGGATAAGGAGCAGCTCTATGCTATGCTTGGGGAGATGCAAGCGGGTCAGGAGGGCCCTAGCAGAAACCCCAGAACTAGAAAATGGCATCAATGTCCAGCCTTGCTATGTTATCTGAACATCAACAAACCTCTATTCTTTTAATCAACTGACAGCTAACTTTATAAAGTCACGAGCTTGTACTCGTGCACGAACTATTTTATTTCTCTTAACTGTTAAATAGTATGATAATTTCTAATACTGCTCTTACATGGACATATCTGGAGTCTGCCCCTCGGTGCAATTCTGTGGACGATCCCCTGTGGACTTCCCACTACCACGGATCAAAGGCTTGAACATCCCCCACACAGTTGGTCGAAACAAACGCCAGGGTTCTCCCCCTCCATCTCTTCGGGACTACGTCCCCGCGACCTCCCACTGTCGATGATTGAAGGTCTGCCCTTCTCTATGCAATTGGTCATGGTGTAGTCAGGGCCTGCCCCCTCGCTCTCCACCGGTTCGAAGATCTGCTCTTCACTGCATCTTTTGGACCACGTCCCTGCGACCTCCCACTACCCACGATCGAAGGTTGCCCTTCTCGTCGTAGTAGGTCGTGGCATAGTCAGGGCCTGCCCCTTTCTCACCACCGGTTCGATCATCTTCTCTTCACCGCCTCTTCAGAACCACGTCCCTGCAGCCTCCCACTGCTGACGATCGATGGTCTGCCATTTTCTCTGCAGTAGGTCGCGACGTAGCCAAGGCCTTCCACCCTCGCTTGCCATCGGTTCAAATATATGCTCTTAACCACCTCTTCGGGATAGCGTCCCTGCGACCTCCCTTTACCAACGATCGAAGGTATGTCCTTCTCTCCACAGTATGTTGCGGCATAGCTAAAGCATGTCCACCCTCGCTCGCCACAAGTTCGAAGATCTTCTCTTCACCTCCTCTTCGGTACCACGTCCCTACGACCACCCACTGCTGATGATTGAATGTCTGCCCTTCTCTCCGCAGTAGTTCACGACATAGCCAGTGCCTGCCCCCTTGCTCTCCACAAATTCTAAGATCTGATCTTCACCTCCTCTTCAGGACCATGTCCCCGTATCCTACTACTGCCGACGATTGAAGGTCTTCCATTCTCCTTGTAGTTGGTTGCGGCGTGACAAGGGCATGCACCCCTCGCGCTCGCCACTAGTTTGAAGGAATTCCCTTCACCGCCTCTCCAGGACCACCTCTTTGCAGCCTCCCACCGCTAGAGATCAAAGGTCTTTCCTTCTCATATAGTAGGACGCGACACTGCTAGAGCCTCCCTCACGATAGACCAAGCTTGAAGGTTTGCCCTTCACCACCAACCACTCAACAACATCGACTGGATTGGTAAACCCGACCTCGTACTACCCGATTAGAAGCATCCACCCTTCACCCTGGTAGTAGGTTGCGGAGCCTTCTAGGTCTCATCCTTCAACTATCACGAATGCTAAGTAACACTAGATAGATCGAAACATCTGCCCTTCACCCTAGTAATAGACCTCGGTATTATCTAAAGCCTCGCCATCCAAGGCTCAATCTCAAAGGAGCATGGATGCATCAAAGTAACCCGCACAAGGATAGCAAAGCCGATAAAACGAGCTTCTCAGAAGGATCCAAAAACATAGGAAAGAAGCCACTCAGAAGAGATGCAAGAGCACATAAAGCTGCAATATTAAAAGTAGGGGTACAAAGCCCGATCGCAGATACACATCAGGTACAAGCAAATACAAATGAAGTAAAATCTACAAAGTTGGAGTCTACTCCTTCATGTAAAACTTAATTCACTAGTACTCTGAAAGGTCTTCGAAACCGAGGTCAGATACATCACACTCATGCTTGCAAGATATCATCTGGAGGGTCTTCGCCATTCCACGACGGAACGCTACCTCCCAAATATCGCAAAGCTCGGGTTCAACCTCCCTCGTCCAGACTTCTTCATAAATCTCTTGTACTCCATCACCCTTATTGCCTTAAGCTTAGAAGCCGCTCTTCTAAAGAGATACGCCCCACCTTGGAGTCTAGGCGTGCAACATCCCCCAATGCATTCTCCGCCAAGGAATTCTTATCCAGGATATTCTCTTAAAGCCTCGCCACCTCATACTTCGGGTCTGACTCAACCTACCGATGACGAGGCATGTTGTGCTCACGTCTCTCGTTCAAATCCAAAAAAGAAAGTTTACGTGCCTCAAAGTTTCTCATGAAGGGAGAGGTATGCATCCTTCAAGCCAACATAACAGTCATTACAAGAAAGAGCCATCTAAGCTTGCACACCAAACTGCAAGGGGGAGCAAAGCGAGGTAAGATACGAGCCACAAGAACAAGTTAGGGCATAAAAATGAACTCACTGCGGTCAAGAAATAGAGAGCACGCTTCCCTTTCGCTTAGGCCGAAGCAAGAGCCTCCTCAACAGGAGCATAGGGGGCAGAAGAATCCAGAACATCAACATCCTGGTCATCGACAAGACGAGCCCCGTCTACTCGAGAACCACAAGGGATCGCTCCCAGTTGTCCCTTTGGCGGGTTAGCAGGACGGCGCGTAATAGACAAGTCTGCATGGCCCTTGAACAACAATTTTCTTCTTCAGTCACAGGCCAATGGGGCAGCGGCAGAACGCTCCTGATCAACAGAAAGGCCACACAACAGCAGACATTTCTCTTCTATGAACAGGGACATACTAAAGAGATGATCCGCCAACTCATGGGGCACCACAAATCCCATCATTGGAGTGAATTCATGCTCGCGGCCCTTCATTCAACGACACCTGTCAGCAAGAGAGCTCCAAAGCTCGGGTGATTCCCAATAATTGCAGATGTAGCCATACACTATATTCCCTTGATGCATGTCCATCCAGCTCTCGAACACCAATCAAGTCTTACTGGTGTGGACCTTTACACGACCACCACCGTAAGGGCTCACGTCACACTATTCTATGAAAAGCTCCAACGAAAACTTCAAACCATGTTCGCGAAAGAAGGCAATCAAACACATGATACGTGTCATCGCTAAAGGGGTAAACTGAGATGTCGGAATGCCATAATACTTCAGAATCTCAGTAACTTCATCACACTGTGAAAATTGAAGCCCAACCTTCAAATACGGCTCGCATAAGTCATCCAACCCAACAGGGAACTCTGCACCCACTGCTTGCCATGACGAATCTTGATTTCAAGACCGGTAGGGAAGTTGTAATGCCTTCTCCAGGAACCAATCTGCTAGACGATAAGGGTGGAGCACATACGCATCGGTCTGCCATGAATAACATGACACAGAGCCTAAAAAATGCATGGAAGATAAGTTAAATTCCAAGTAAAAAAAGAACCTCAGGAGACACATCCAAGACACCATGTACGATAATGCCCTTGCGCACACACACCACATATGGAAGCACATGGGGCGCACACACTCCGTCGTAGCAGCATTCCCCTCGTGATCGCATGCGCTCTGTGCTCAAGGCACTGATAGGGTGCACCCTGTGCATGGGCGGGGAGCACCCCATGCGAGCGTGCTATGCGCAGGGGCGTGGCCCTCATGTCAGAACCGAGCACAGGGCAAGGCCCATGCACTGGGGTACGGCCCGTACCCACACTCACTGCACACAGGTCATGCCCTGCACGCACATGTGATGCGTGCGGAGGGCACCATGCTAGGCATATCACCCCGGTCTATCCATTCCTCACACCTGATCGGGTTTTTTCTCGTATTTCCCTCATATACCATACCTTATCAGTCTCGACTGCACCATCGTGCTTGTCTCCCATAGCCCCCGCCATTGCGATCCAGATCTGCAAAAGAATAAAAGTCCATGGATTCTGCTAGCTATGACTCATAACTCCGAGCGCATTGGGGGGTAAATGATGTGATTAGCCCCAATTTATAGCGAAATTGGGTTTCACTTAGCCAGTTCACCCACTCCCCCCTGTCACAACCCGCATTTCCTCAACGAGTACATCGTATCAGAGTAAGAGGAACTACGGGTTATGATGCCACGTCGTGCAGGGGATAACTGCACACGCTCAGGCAACTCTTGACGCTTACTTTATGAGTTGAAATTCAACAGTGAAATGTAAGAAAACCTTTAGATTGAATGACCGTATCCCTCGGCCTTAGGTAAGAAAACTGATTTGTACGCTGCGGAAATACTTTGTTTATTTATGATGAGCTCCTATATGCAGTCTATAGTGATACTACTATAAGAAATCCTCTTTGTTTACGTCATTTAGAACATATGTCTTAGTTGCTCAAAACATGTATGCATGATATACAATAATAGGTTTTGTGTAGCTTAAAAATACCTAATGCAACCTATCATAAACCCTTCCCAAAAGCAAGTAGACGTCATTCCATCTACATGAGTCATATTAGCAGTCTAGTATTCATATAGTACAAGTAAAGAAAACCACCAATGAGCGCCAACAAACTGACACGAACCCATTGGGGCACATGTATGTCTGTACAACAAAGAAAAGAACTACCTCACTGCACAAGCTCGGCTAGTTCCCAAGAAACGCCTCCAACAAACCTAGCCGCTCAACCGGCTACAACCTGCACCTGAGGCATTAAGGAAAGAATACCTCAGGAATCAACCAAGCTATACAAAAGAGAGCATGAATTTCATAATCAATAAAGAAGAGGCTTACCGACCCCATAGCAATGTTTCATATAAGTAAAAAGAGTGCATAAAACAAATGCGTACAAGTAGTAAACAATGTCATTCCAAAGTGTCAACCGCACCAAGTGCGTACAAGTTCAACAAGTCCTGCTCCACCCGTAAGAGAAAAAGGGCAATACACATGCCCAAACTCAGCATCTTACAAACAAGAAACAACCAAATGAGTGAAACATAAGCAGCGGTTAAGTTCAATTCCGCAAGAGTCTTTCGGTGGCGGCCCTAAAGTGGAACGCACCAAACAAAACCAGCCCACATCGGGGCCAAAGTGGTCTCTCTAACCACAAAACCAAAACCCAGTGGCCATAGGCTGAAACCACACCACCCCTTGCAGAATTCTCACACAAATGCTCCTACCATGGTTCACAATTCGTCTCGCAAAACGCCCCATAACCCAAGCTAAATACGTTCCTTTCATCGTTCTCACGCATGACAACAAGTTGCTAGAAAAGTAATTAAGCTCGAATCTACATGAAGTACATGATGAGGAACAAGAACAAATCACATGATTAGGAAAGAAAAAGGCTACATGAACATGAATAAATAGAGCTACATGAGTCACATGAACAAGATAAATGACATGAAGCAACCTATCATAGACTTGATAACCAAAGAAAACTAAGCATGGAAATCATATTCCTGGAGTATAGGACATTCAAAAGCATAATCATAAAGCTAGTGAGGAATAACTCAACACAAGAAGAACAAGCTAGGGAATTTGAAAGATAAGCACTAGCTATGTTGGCACAATCAAAATCAAGAAAGAAGATTGGCAAGGGTGAAGAACACCGCTTGCCTGAACCGAGACGATGCCGCGACGGCTGCTCCTCTCTTTCCTTGCCTTGCTTGCTCCCTTGCTCTCTTGCTTTCTCTTTGAGGATGAAGAAGAAGATGAAGAGAAGATGACTCTGTTTCGGCCTTATTTCTTCCAGAACAGAGCTGGACCGTTAGATGCAGAATCAAGGAAATCAACGGCACAAAAAAACTGGAAAAAGTCGATTTTTCTGGCCGGTCACGCCCTATGTCACGCCCGTGACACAGGGCGTGTACCATAAGCGGCGCAGAAAGTCGGCAAAATCCAAGTTTATCCACACGGTACACGGCTGGGTACACACCCGTGACGGGTCGGTCACGCCCGTGACCTAGGGCGTGTAGCCCGTGTCTCGACACCTTGTCGACACAAAGTGTCGACACTCGACACAGCTGGACACGCCCTGTGACACGCCTGTGTCACAGGCCGTGTCCCCTCTCTCGACACCCGACACTCGACACTCAACACTCGACACTCGATACTCGACACTGCGGGACACGGCCCGTGACACGCCCGTGTCACGGGGCGTGTGCCCCATTCGTTGAGCTTAACTCGACACCAGAAAATCGTCGAGTCAAGGAGATCACGCCCAGGTCACGGCCTGGGTCACGCCCGTGTCAGGGGGCGTGTCTCACACAAAAACGACCATTTTTCCCTATTTTGAAAAATGTTCCTGTGACGTCCTAGACCATTTTTGCCTTAAGAACTTTTTACCCCTTTTTTTCCTGTACCAGCAACTCACTTTCAGCAACATTTCCCGGGCACGAAAAAGTGCAAACATTCCCTAAGAGGCCTCACCGAGTCCCCAATTTGGACTCCGGTTTGCTGGGGAATCGTGCAACTCGGCAACCAAAACAGCCACTCGCAAGCCCGCGGGAAAAACCATGCTCGAACAACGTTCAAAGCCAACGTAACACCATCATGCGTACGCAATCAAAAATCCGGGGCGTTACACCCCCCCCCCCCCCTACAGTGTCATGGGAGGTTACATGCGTAACCACCACACACATGATCTGGGTGCCCGATCCCCATAGTAACCACCATGCACCAGATATCAAACGTAGTGTACCCAATGCCTATCGGCAGCACCACCGACCTCGCCCTCTAATAGCCTGGCCATTCCCTGGTGGCCTATCCATGGCTGACCCCACAAGGTCTGTCCGAGGCCGCCCGACCCCAGGAGGCCTCGCAGCAGCCAGCCCTCGTAAGGGCTCACTAGACATGATAGGGCTGTCCAAGACCGCCTTTTCCCAGATGACCTCGTCTTGGTTAGACCTCGTAAAGGTCGGCCATGGCCGCTCAGCCCCGGGCGGTCCCCTCGCAGCCAGCCCTTGCAATGGCCTTCCGGGGGCCCCGTATCCGGGAGGTCTCGCCGCTGTCGGCACTTATAAGAGTCGGACAGGTTCCGCCCTACTACGAGCGACCTCGTCATGGCCATCCCTCATGAGGGCCCGCCTAGCCCTCCCGTGCTTGGGTAGCCTCACCGCAGCCGGCCCCCGCAAGTGTCGGCCAAGGACACCCCTACTCTAGCAGCCTCGCTGCAGCCGGCCCATGCCTGAGCCGGCCAAGGTCGCCCGTTCTCGGGAGGCCTCGCCGCCACCGGCCCCCATAATGGCCAACCGGGGGTTCCTGACCCTGGGTAGCCTCTCCGCGGTCAGCCCGGTCAAAGGGCGGCTGAGGCTGCACAGATCCAGGAGGCCTCACCTGGGGAGGCTCCCTAGCTGCTGGTCAGGCATGTGGACGGTGGCCGCCGCCCCTGCCGTTATTGTCGGGCTGCCAATTTTGGCAGGTGGGTTCTTTTTTGGCCCAGGGGTGGGTGTAATGGCCCAAAATGTGAAGTGATCCAAACAAATAATAAATTTAATACAAAATTTCCCCTATGATGATCATATAAAAATCAGTGACAATATTAGTTATAACCATTTATTTTGAATACAAGTTTTCTTCCATGTTGGATAACAAAATTTTATACTTGATAGACATCCTAAATGTTTTTATGTGCTAGTTGTTGGGCTTTGGTGATGCTCTTCTAAGTATGGGCTGGTTGTAATGTGGGGCTTCATTGAAGAAGCCCGGACAGTACCTGTTATAAATATAATTTGTAAATGACAAAGCGGTTTGTTGCAGTATGGAGGATGGGCAGTCTGTTACTATTCGGAGACCGGGCGGTCTGGCGGTTTATCCTAGTCGACCTGTCTGCCGGGCTGTTGCTGTTTGGTATCCCAGCAGTCTGGCGGTTTGTCTCAGACGACTTGGAGACCAGGCGGTCTAGCGGTCTCCTGTGGCGGCTTGCTCTCTGTGGTGTTGGTTCTTCTTTTGTTGGTTGTCGGACGGTTAGCCGGCTTATCTAACTGCACGACCTGACCGGTTTGTCTATTTGTAAAGCTGCATATACTTGTAAATTTTTAGTCCCACATTGCTTAATTGTAATCTCTCTTATCTCCTCCATTCTATAAAAGGGAGGATATACCATTGTAATTGATACCTTTTTTGGATAATAAAGTTTGCATTACTCCAAATTTTTGGTCTGCTTTTTCCTATTCGCACATGGTATCAGATCACTCGGTCCTTTCCTCTTGATTGTGTGAGTGCTCTCTGTCCACACGGATTGTTTCTTCCTGCGACCTATCTTCGCAGCTTGTTTCTTCTTCCCGCGACCTGTCTTCATGGCTTGATTCCTCTTCTGACCGTTGCCCTGTTCGTGCGGCTTGATTCTCCCTGTTACTACCCTTTGTGTTTGTGACCTCTTCTAGCCGCTCTCCTCTTCTTTGTCATCACGACCTGTCCTTAAGTCTCCGCGACCTGTTCTAGCCGCTCTCCACTTCTTTATCGTCGCGACCTATCCTTAAGTCGTCGCGACCTTGTTAGCCACTCTCCTTCTAACGACTTCTTCTTCTAGCCGTGACTTGTTTCTCTCGCTGCTTTCTTCTATGCCAACTCTGATATCTCCACCGCCACTACTCCCATTGTCGCTCATCCTCCTACACCTCCCACTCCTTCTGGTAATCTTGCCACCGCTTCCAAGCTTATTGGTCCCAACTATCTGGATTGGAGTGTCGCCTTCACCTTCCTACTCCGCTCTCAATGCAAACGTCATCATCTCATAGATGACCCTCCTCTGCATGATTCCCCTCTCTTTGATGACTGGGATGGCAGTGATGCTCTTGTCTGCACATGGCTGGCTAATAGCCTCTCTGATGAATGCCTCCCTGTCATCCGTCATGATGAAACCGTCATGGTCGCTTGGCTACATCTTGTCGCTCTCTACTCAAAGGGGGCTCAGACGTCTTGCATCTATACTTTATATGCAGACCTCTTTGCCCATCCCTCCATATCTCCAGTGGTTGCTTACCAGCAAGTTCAGGCTCTCGGAGCCGAAATTCTTCAAAATCACCTGTTCTTTGCTGATCTCGCTGAGTAACACAAACACTTCCAGGAGCTTCTGGTTGTGTGTTATCTTCTCCGACATCCTGAGTCGTATAATATGATACGTCAATAGATTCATGGTGAGGTGGAGTCTCCCACCCTGGATGCCACCGCTGCCTGCATCTCTGATATTATATCTTTGCTCCAACGTCTGCTGTTATCCTCCCCTCCTCAATCGGACAACTCCGCTCACCATACTCAGTGAAGTGGCTCTGGTGGCCGCCACTTCCCCTCCAGCGACCGCAGTGCTTCCCGCTTTATTTACTCTCACTGTGGCCTCACCGGCCACATGGTTGATCGCTGTTGGAAGAAGCATCCTCATCTTCGACCATCTGGAGACTCTTCCACTTCCTCTTCAAAGTCATCCGCCTCTATGGTCACGTCTTAAGGTAGTTCCCACGTCGCTACTCAAGGTAAATTGCTGATCGACTCTAGTGCTACCAATCATATGACCGGCAATTTACAATGTTTTTCTCTCCTAGAATAGCATGACCGGTTTCCCCTGGTCCTTGTTGCGGACGGCTCTCCCTCACTGGTCAACGGAATGGGTGTTATTCAAGTGACTCCGTCTCTTCGCCTGGCGGACACCCTCTACATGCCCAAATTCCCTTGAAACTTGTTATCTGTTACTTCGCTTTGCAAACAACTACAATGCTCTATCACATTCACTTCTACTACTTATTCTTTTCAAGATCCGGGCACCAAGCGGATGATTGCTACTAGGACTGAGAGTGGCGGACTCTAGTTCCTCGACAACATCTCCGCACTCTCCGCCTTCTCCACATCTTCTACTGATCTTCTCTAGTGGCACCTCCATCTTGGTCATGCTCCTCCACATCTTCTTCGTCAGATTCTACCACATCTTCCTCCGCAAGGCCCACCGCTCAACTATGAAGCATGTCAACTTGGCAAGCATCACCGCTCCTCCTTCCCACCAAATCAAGGTCATGGCTCTTCCCGACCATTTGAACTTTTTCACTCCGACATCTGGGGTCCTGCTCCTACCCTCACCATAGGTCGGGGTAGTTCATATTTTGTAATGTTTATTGATGACTTCTCTAGATGTACATGGGTATATCTTTTAAAGGATCGCTCAGAACTTTTTTCTGTATGGACATATTTTTATAATATGGTTAAGACTCAGTTTGATATGTCTATTAGAATTTTTTGGTCTGACAACGCTAAGGAATATCTTAGCAATGCTTTCTCTTCCTTTTGTATGCAAAATGGTATTCTTCATCAAGCTACATGTTTTTATACCTCCCAAAAAAATGGGGTGGCGGAACGCAAGAACCGTCACCTTATCGATGCCGCCCGCACTCTGATGACACAGATGCACGTTCCTAGCTCCTATTGGGGCTACGTTGTCCTCATCTCTTGTTACCTCATTAATCTCATTTCGTCCACGGTTCTCCATGGACAAACTCCCTTCTCCCTTCTATATACAGGCAAGGATGTGTTTCCTCTTCCTCTACATATCTTTGGGTGCAAGGCCTTTGTGCATAATCCTTCTGCAACGCATGACAAACCTGACTCGCGTGCCACCAAATGTATCGTTTTTGGTTACTCAACTACTCAAAAAGGCTACTGTTGTTTTGATCCCGTTCTTCGGAAACAATATGTCTCTGTAGATGTGACCTTCTTCGAGAATGTGTCCTATTTCTCCTCTGACCCGCCTCCCGCTCTTTCTACTTCTCCCACCGTCCCCACCCCGTATAATCCCATCGAGATTTTCCCCCCATCACCTCCACTGTCTCCTCCTTCCCTCTCCTCCTCATCACCACTGCTCTCTCTCCCTCTTCTCCGCAGCCGTCTCTCTCCTCTCCCAGGCCAGCTCTTTCGGCCACGGATGCTCCGGTTACTGAGGAACATGCCGACCTGGATCTTCCCATTGCTCTTTACAAAGGGGTGCAGACGTGTACCCAGCACCCTATAGCTGTTGTTATTTCATATGATCATCTCACTCTTTCTCGCAGGGCATTTGCATTGGCTATCTTTGCTACTGACACTCCCCGCACCTACCAGGAAGCTCTTATTATTCCTCATTGGAAGGCCGCCATGGATGAGGAAATTGCTACCATTTCTGAACGGGACACCTGGACCCTGGTTCCCCTCCTTTGGGCACTGATGTCGTTGGCTGTCGATGGGTCTTTGTTGTCAAATTCCATCCAGATGGCAGCGTGGATTGCTACAAGCCCCGCCTGGTGGCCAAAGGCTTCACTCAGACCTATGGTGTTGATTACTTTGACACCTCTCCCGTTGCTCGTCTCAGCACCATTCGGGTCCTTCTCTCTATCGCTGTCAACAGGGATTATCCCATTTCACAGCTGGATGTTAGGAATTATTTCCTCTACGGTGATCTGCAGGAAGCTGTTTCATGGAGCAACCTCCTGGGTATGTTGCTCCGGGGGAGACATGAGTATGTCAGCTAAAGTAGGCTATCTATGGCCTCAAGCAGAGCCCTCGTGTCTGGTTTGACAAATTTAGTGGCATTGTTGCGGCCATTGGTTTTGCAAGAAGTTCAGTCGATCACTCCTTGTTCATTCGAAAAACCGCCTCTGGTTTGGTAGTTCTTGTGTTTTATGTTGATGCCATTCTTCTTACTGGAGATGACCAGGATGGGATAACTTTGACAAAGAAACACCTCCATCAATACCTGGACACAAAGGATATTGGCTCCCCAAAATACTTTTTGGGGATTGAAATCTCTAGGATGCCCAACTCCATAGTCCTTTCCCAATGGAAGTATACTCTTGATCTTCTAAAGGAGGCAGGATTGACTAGTGCTAGACCTGCTCGTTGTCCCATGGCTGCTAGAGAAGACAAAACTTGGACAGATGACTCTCCTCTTCTATCCGATATTACGAGGTACCGGCGTCTGGTTGGCAAACTCATTTATCTTACGGTAACCATACCCGACAACTCTTATGTCGTTGGCAAGGTGAGCCAGTTCATGCAAGCTCCTAGGGAGTGTCATCTACAATCTGCCCTGAGGATATTGGAGTATATTAAAGCAGCACCATTAAAAGGACTCCTCTTTCAGAAGAATGATCACTTAAGGGTTGAAGAGTACTCAGATGCGAGCTATGTTGATGACAAAGGTGACCGCAAGTCAATATCAGGTTTCTACACGTTTATTGGAGGCAATCTTATGAGTTGGAAGAGCAAGAAATAGTCTGTGGTCTCCGGGTCTAGTTCAGAGGCGGAATATCGCAGTATGGCATCAACTACGTGTGATTTGAAATGGTTACGGGCTCTCATGCTTGATTTAGGAGAGGTATACAACTATCCTCTTCCTATGTTCTGTGACAACAAGGCCGTGATATACATCTCCAAAAATCCGATCTTTCATGAGAGAACAAAACACATAGAAGTCGACTGTCATTTTATTCGAGAAGAGATCATGAAGAAACAGATTTGTAATCCGTTCGTCACTTTCGTCAAAGAGCTGGCAAACATCTTCACCAAATTGGTGTCCGCCTCCTTTATCCACATTTGCGACAAGCTGGATATGATTGATATCTATGCTCCAGCTTGAGGGGGAGTGTTGCAATATGGAGGTCGGGCGGTCTATTGCTGTTTGGAGACCGGGCGGTCTGGCGGTTTATCCTAGCCGGCATGTCTGCCGGGCTGTTGCTGTTTGGTATCCCAGCGGTCTGGCGGTTTGTCTCAGACAACTTGGAGACCGGGCAGTCTAGCGGTCTCCTATGGTGGCTTGCTCTTTGTGGTGCTAGTTCTCCTTCTGTTGGTTGTCGAGCGGTTAGCCGGCCTGTCTAACTTCACGACATGTCCGGTTTATCTATTTGTAAAGCCGCATATACTTGTAAATTTTTAGTCCCACATTGCTTAATTATAATCTCTCTCATCTCCTTCATTCTATAAAAGGGAGGCTATACCATTGTAATTGATACCTTTTTTGGATAATAAAGTTTGCATTACCCCAAATTTTCGGTCTGCTTTTTCCTATTCGCACATTGTTCAATTGGTATCATTTATGGGAGACTTTGTTATGATATGTATTAATTATAATTGTGTTGCATCTTATGTCATTCCTATGGGATTAATTGATTATGACCCGGAGGCGGTGGAAAGGAAGTGAAATAAATGGAGGAGATATTTATACCATTTCTGATCACTTGTTGTTACCGACCCTTTCTCCCGTTCTCGCCCAAAACCACAGCTAGGGATCCCTGAAACGCATTTGTTCTTCCTCCCCTCTTCTCCTCATCTTCCACTCTTCAGTTCACGAAATCATCGGATCCTGTGATTATTGTTGGGATCAGAGTTTGGCAAGGCTTTGATTAAGCTGTACTTGGTCGAGTTTGTTTTTTTCGGACTGAATCGGTGCCTAGAACTATTTTACTGCACCGTAAGCCATCTTTCTCATTGTTCCTTTATTTCCTGTTAGACTTCATGATCATGCAAGTTAGGGTTCCCGATTTTTAGTCCTGTGTGTGTTTGTGTTTTTATTTGGACGGCTATTGAGCTATGTGTATATGTGTGTTTTCTTTTGTTGGTCAGTTGTTATTACTCTTCTTATTGTGGGTCATGTTGCATGAATCTAAGTTTGGAAATTACTTATTTTTCATGTTATTGTTTGGACAGATGTTATAGTATAAAACTGATCAAGAGTTATTAGGGGGTTCTTATGGCCTTTGACTTGTTGACCGGCTATTGCTGCTCCTCTTCTTATTGTAGGCAATGTTAAGTAACTTGAGACAAATCTTGTGACTTTGGGGTTCTTGCAGTGCATACCTGGTTGGCCCTTATTGATTTGGGGTTTTCATTTTGAGTTATGGATAGCGTTTGGTTGCCCAGTTGTCGTGGTTTATGGATAACTTGAGACAAATGAGCACAAAGACCATCAGTGCAAAGGACTGATGGCTATGTCTGAATAAGACCAGTGTCAGGATCAACCTGGCCCCAGTAAGGTAAAAAGTTCATCTGTTGATTCTGATTACTTCACAGGGTCAGAATCAGATGCATCTGCATCAAGAGATGTGGATGGGTCTGAATCTGAAGGAGATATTCATCAGCTTATAGATGAATATGGGGATTTGTTGCAGGCACTTAAGAGAAGCAAAAACCTGGCCAAAAATCAGGCTAAGGGAATTGTAGCTCTTAAGTTGGCTGCATCTGATTCTGATAAGCTGCTGGATCAGAAGATGAATGAGATTGCTAGACAGAAAAACATAACTATTATTCAGATGGGTACAATCGCATTCAAAAATGATCAGATTAAAAGTCTGGAAGACAGACTTCAGAAAGATAAGGAGATAGTGGCTTGTTTCTCTAAGCCAAAATCTGTCATACCCCTAATTGATGACTTTGTGTCTCAAAAGGGTAAGGCAATATTAGGCTTTAAGGGAACTGCATAGGCTGCTCAGTCCAATAATAAAGGCAAAGCCCAAGCACAAAACAAAAGATCTGCTGCAAACAATACAGCTAAGATTGTACCTAAAAGAGGTATAATAAGTATGAGTGCTGGTGTTGTGGTAAGATAGGCCATTATGCCTTAGACTGTTGGCACAATACCAGTGTCAGGAAGGATAGCAGTCTACATGTTAGAAGAACTGCAGGCAGATTTGTCAAGTTTCAGGCTAACTTGAACCAAGGACCCAAAAGTTATTTGGGTTCTAAGGTTAAGTAATCTTTGTTGTAGGTGAGTCCAAGTTGTCATGCCCCTATATGGTACTTGGACAGTGGATGTTCCAGGCACATGATTGGAACAAGAGGATTGCTGAAGGACTACTCACCAATACTGAATGGGCCTAAAGTAATTTTTGGTGGTTCTGAAAAAGGAGTCATCAAAGGGTTTGGTAACATCTCTAACAACTCAATCACTATCACTCAAGTGGCTTATGTGAAGGGTTTGAAACACAACCTAATAAGCATTAGCCAGCTGAGTGATCTTGGATATGACATTTCATTTATTAAGAATGGGTGTCATATCAAGAGGTCTAGTGATTAAAAAGTCATATTGATTGGCTATAGAAATAGAAATGTATATTGCCTAAATTTTGAGTGTGAGAATAAAAATTCTCCTACCTGTCCTGTGGCTGATGAGAAAACCTCTCATTGTGTCAAATGGCACAAGAGGCTAGCTTATCTTAATTACAAGACTATTGACCAACTCTTTAGTAAAGAGTTAGTGAAGAATGGTCCTCAAGTTAAGTGTTATAAGGATGGTATATGCTCAGCTTGTCAAAAAGGCAAGCAGACCAGATCCTCCTTTCATAGCCTAGAAACCAAAGACTCAGTAAGATGCTTATACCTCTTGCATATGAATTTATTTGGTCCTATGCCAGTTCATAGTCTAGGTAGGAAGGTCTACACTTTTGTGGTGGTAGATGACTATTCTAGATTTTCATGGGTATTCTTTCTGAGGAAAAAATCTGAAACCCCAAATGTCTTCTGCGATTTTGTCAAACAAATTCAGAATGAATTAGATAGTTCAGTGGTCAAAATCAGAAGTGACCATGGAACTGAATTCCAATCTGAAAGTATGATAAGGTTATGTGAAGAATTTTTGGATTCATCTGGAATTCTCCTCACCTAGAACACCTCAGCAAAATGGTATTGCTGAAAGAAAGAATAGGACATTGATTGAGGCTGGAAGAACACTATTCAGTGACACTACTCTCCCAGAATATTTCTGGGCTGAAGCAGTAAACATTGCATGTCATGTGCTCAATAGGGCTTCCATCACCAAAAACCACAAAAAGAAACCCTATGAGGTTATGAAAGGCAGAAAACCAAATTTATCCTATTTTAGGATCTTTGGTTGCAAATGCTATGTGCTTAACAATGGCAAATCTCACCTAACTAAGTTTGCTGCCAAATCCCAAGATGGGATATTTGTTGGGTACAGCAACAATAGTAAGGCTTATAGGGTCTATAATTTGGCTACTCAAGTTGTAGAAGAGTCAGTTCATGTCATATTTGATGAATCTAGACTTATTAACAGTGAGTTTCCTAGTAGTTCTTGTAGCTCCACAGGTATACAGCAGAAGATGGAACAGCTTACTATCAGAGAAGATCCAACTACAAAGCAGGATGAGGAAAATGATAGTTGCTGTCCAGGGGGAGTACAAGACACTCAAGAGGAAAATGAAGACCATGAGGTGCAGCATAATGAAGAGATTGAAGAAGGTCAAACTATTGGTAGATTACCTCCAGCAGTTAGACATTTAAAGGATCATCCTGCACACCAGATCATTGGTGATCCAAGACATGGAGTACAAACAAGGTGCGGGAACTTAAATATAGTTCTTTGTTCAAGCTTCTTATCTCAACTGGAACCCAAGAGATTTGAAGAAGCTATTCAAGACCCACACTGTATTGATGCTATGCAGGAGGAGTTAAATCAATTCAGAAGGTGCAAGGTCTGGGAGTTGGTTCAAAAACCAAAGGGTCACAATGTCATAGGGACAAAGTGGATTTATAGAAACAAGCTTGATGAGAGTGGGATCATAGTGAAGAATAAGGCAAGATTAGTTGCCAAAGGATACAGGCAGGAATAGGGCATAGACTTTGATCAGACCTTTGCTCCAGTGGCACGGTTGGAAGCAATCAGGCTATTCCTATCCTATGCAGCATATCAAGGTTTCAAAGTGTTCTAAATGGATGTTAAGTCAGCATTCTTAAATGGAGACTTAAAAGAGGAGGTCTGTGTAGAACAGCCCTCAGGTTTTGTTGATCCTCTCAAACCTAATTATGTTTATAGACTTAGGAATGCTTTGTATGTGAAAGAAATAGTGTCTAACCAACTAGAGGGGGGGTGAATAGGTGTTCTTTTTCTTTTTAATTTTAAAGCAGAAATACTGTACAGTAAATGCAATTCTACAGCTATCACAACACAACATCCACAAAAACTAACATTCACAGAGTGCACACAGATTTTTATAGTGGTTCCCCAAGGTCTGGGTACATCCACTTTCCTCCTTCGCCTATCTAGTAGTGTACTAGATTCGGCCTAACTTCTCCACTTCTTCTCAGATCCTCAGATCTTACAACTCAGAACCCCAAACAAGTTCCTACAACTCAGGCACAAAGTCTTACCACTCAATCTTTACCAAGACCTACACTCAGGCTAAACAGCCCTACCTCAGCCTTTAATCAAGGCCTACACTCAGAGAATAGAATCTCCTACACTCAGGCACAAAAGCCCTACCTCAGCCTTTATAGTTTAGGCTTACAACTCAGATCCCTTAGGATCCTATAGAAAATAAAGTTTACAAAGTGAATAACCACAACTCTGACAGAGAGAGATGAGTTGATTGGCTTCTTGATGAGTTCTTGGAAGAACTTGGCAGAGATCAACCACCCTTGGCTTTCTTCAAAGCTTCTTGAATTTGAACATAGTAGGGTTGAATCTCCTGTGCAGATGTTCTTCAGTCAACTACTGTCTTGAGATTCAGATCTCAATCTGAATCTTACTTAGCAGCCCGGTTCAGCAGCTGCTCTACTTAGAAGGAGCTCTCTCTCTCTCCTACTTCTTATATCTTCTGTTGAAGGTCTTCTTTGTGTTGTTAGATCTCTTGATTAATTGTGATTCTTCTCACTTGTTGTGATTCCTCTTTTGATTGTTGAAGGAGAAAGTCCTTTATATAAGCTTTCTCCATGGTGACCGGCTGATCCGGTTTCTAACAACCTTCTAACGGCTCTGACAGTTGCAGTTGACCGGTTGAAATGGCAGCTGTCAAGTCATCCAGTCACTTCTTGAAATCTCTGTCACTGTCTGAAAGTGTCGAGACAGATAGTCATTATGTGTCGACACAAATAGACTAAGTGTCGACACAAGTAGACTAAGTGTCGACACTAGCCTTGATGGTATCGACACAACTTCTTGTGTTGTTGTAACAGCTTCTCGACACTGCTTCTTCAGAATGTGTCGACACAGATCCTGTGTGTCGACACAAGCCTTCTATAGAATGTGTCGACACTGATTGAGTGTGTCGACACAAGTTCTTCTTCTTTGATACTTAGTTGAATTCTGTTGTGTGTCGACACAACTCCTTTGTGTCGACACATCTCCTTTTGTTGTAGATACTTGCTGAGTGTCGACACATCTCCTTTGTGTCGACACATGACTTCATGTGTTGAAACTTTGCTGAGTGTCGACACATATCCTTTGTGTCGACACAAGTACTTTAACTTTGTTGAAGTTTGTTGAGTGTCGACACAGCTCCTTTGTGTCGACACAAGTACTTTAACTTTGTTGAAGTTTGCTGAGTGTCAACATAGCCTCCTGGTGTCGACACTTTTGATGTCGACAAAGTTTCTCTGGGTGTCGGCACTGTCTCTAAGTGTCGGCACTGATTATGTAGACAATTATTCATTGTGTGTCGACACTGTCTGTATGTGTCGACACTTTTCTTCTGGTGTCGACTCTGCCTTTCTAGTGTCGACACAATTACTCCATGTGTCGACACAGCTTCTCTGGGTGTCGACACAAGCCTTCTTAAGTGTCGACACTTTTCTTTTAGGTGTCAACACATGGACTTAGAAACTTTTCCTGCAATCCTGCAGTTACTTAACCTGCACAAATAAACTCAAAGCACATCAAATACATCTTGATGTATATCATTGAGTAGGGTGAGGCTTCTTCAAATCAGGTACATATATTCCAATGTACCTAACAATCTCCCTCTATTTGGAGAAGTCATAACCCTTAGTCAATGATATACACCATACATAACAAATTCTCATTATGATGTAAAACAGTATTATATGACAGGGTATATACTTAACAAAACATGTATAAACAATCATTACAGAATACAAATGTAACAGATCAAACATTATTTTGTTATAACTTCCAATAGTCACATTAATCAAAAGTTTACATTGATTTTAATGTAAAAGATTACAGAGTTGTAAACTTAAGAAAATCCTAATCTATGGCTGCTCTGGCTCCTTGATAACAATGCCCTATCCAGATTGAATCTTTGCTTGAACTGGAGCATCATTGTCATCAACAAGCTTCTTCCCTTTAAGATCTTTCTTTTTCTGTTCTTCAGCCCTTATCTTTTGTCTCTCAAAATAGTGATAAGGCTCAGGGAAATACTTACTAGGCTCCTATGCATTAGGAGGTAGCTTCCCTAATTTAGCCTTCCTTTTGTATTGAACTATGGCCTCTTGCCTAGCTTCATGCTTTTTCCACTCTTAGTCAAAATACCATTTTCCCCTCTCTAGAAAATTATCTTTTGCAGCCTTCCAAGCAGTTAATATGATATTCCTAGAGGTTGGGCTCCATTGCTCAAAGTCTGGCCTTAATTCAGCCTGCTCTCTGAACCTCTTCTTAGATAATTGGGCTTCTTGCTCCTTTAATAATGCATCTTGCTCTTTTAGTACTACCTCTGGCACAGACTGTACAACTTTCTCAATGATAACATTCTGATTACCCTCAGGAGGACTATACATAGATTGAACCTCCTGATGTATCATGTCAAAATCTATAGGAGGATATATCACTTGAGCCACTTCAGCTTGTTCTCCTCCAAAATATGCAGGATTAATTCCATACTCTACCACATTATCATCATCACACAAGGGTGGATATCCAAGGGTAGCTCTGATGGAGTTTGAAATCCATTTTGCATGATCATAGCCGGCTTTAACTAACACCCTCTCCCCCTTTATGACTTTTCTTTCTATATGATCTCTAAGATCATCCTTTTGGAATCTGATTTGAGCATTTAAATAGTTAACTCCATCTTTATAAAAAGGTTTTAACCTTTGTAGCTTGTCAGTAATTATCTTTTGAGAATCTGCAATGGCAGTGTTAACTGCATGTAGGCTGTCTTGTAGTTGTTTAGCAAACTCTTCCTTGGCAGTAGCACTTGCTGCAGTCTGAGCTGCTGCAAGATTCTTCATTTCAGTGACTATCACATTATGTGATTCAGTTAAATTTTCATTCATTCTAATCTGGTTTTCCATAACATATCCTTGTTTGACAGTCATGTCATCAACTTGAGTCTTGATCTGCTCTTGATGTGTGGCCAGATATACCACTGTATTGCCTCCTTTATGGAAACAATCAGTCATTTCTTTTTTATGTTGATTAACTTCAAATCTAATAGTTTTGATGTCTTGAGCTGAGGACAATTGTAATTCCTTATGATGCTCATCCATATAAGTTTACATTTCCTTCCTTTGCTCATCTAGCTTTATTTGCAATGCCACCAACAGAGAACTACAATCAGTAGTTGGGGCAGACTGTGGAGTAATTGTCTGCAATGCTTTCTTGTAGTTCTGGCTTCTTCTCTTGAAAACCTGGAACTGTCTTTTCTTGGCTCTAGCAGCCTCTTCATCTTCAGATTCAGATGTACTAGCAATGTCTACCCTGTCCTTAGGACTAGGAGGTAAATCCTTCTCAGTCTGTGGTAGTTCCTCAACATTCCTTTGCTCCTCTGTCTCTTTTGTAGCAGTTTCCTCTATTTGCTCCCCCTTAAGATTGACCTTCTCCCCCTCAACAGCTGCTTTCTCTCCCTCAAAGTCAGTCTGTAAAAGATCAGGGAATAGCTCTTCTAATGTAAACTCATGTTGAGGTTGTATAGTAGAATCTCTTAACTCTGGAGCAACTAATTCTACTTTATCAGCAACTGATGTGTCCTCCATGACAACATCTTGTGGTTGACTATGTGACTGTGGATGCTGATCAACATCATGTAATGATTCAGTCAGAACTTCATCCTCAATATTGAAATTTAATTAATGAACTTCAGTGATTACCTCTAGAATTATTTGGGTAGCCCTTTCACTCTCTAATTGGGTTGGCTCATCTACATGTAGAGGCTCCCCCTGGAGTGGATCCAGGTGAATAGGGCTAGCTGATGGTAGCTCCCTCTGCCTCTGAGCATCTTCTTGTCTTGATGGTGACTTGCCAGCATTGTCATCTTCTCCATCATCAGAACTAAAAGCCATCTGCTCCTCTGAGCTACTGAGGATTCTGGAGCCACAATGGCTTTCTTCTGCTTCTTCTTCTGAGGTGTTTCCTTCTCTGGTGTAGGCATTTATTTTGTCAATACTCTATCCCACCTTGAGAAAATTCTAACATCCATTCTCCTCATGTGGTTTATCTTTGAACCTACAGCTTGGTTCATCACTTCAGGAATACTTCCAGCTAAGTATAAACTCAGAATTCTACCCAGATTGGGTTTCTTCAGACTCTCTTTTATCTTTTCAAACATGACTGCTGACCAATCAGTATTAAGTTTGAAAACTATCCTTGTCATCAAACTGAACATGTGAGCTAATATCCTATCATGCCCACCAGGCTTGCTCAGTATCACCTTGCCCACTATTTCAGATAAGAACTTGCCCTGCATGTTCATCCCTTTTCTATTGAAAACTGATAAAATTTTCATGCTTGAATCAAGTCCACACCATGTCAGTGCCTCCCTTGTCTTAGATGCAGGTACATCTTCCTCATCTTTAGTTTTAGGGAGATGTAGAATCTTCCTTAGACTTTTTAGGGTAATCTTGACTTTTGTTCAATGAACTTTGGACTTAATCTTGAGTCCAGATTCATCAAGAGTAGCTGCACTCAAGAATTCAAGGACCTCCTTCTTCCAGATCTTGATTTGTTCTGACACAAGATACTCTAACACAGTCTCAGCAACTAGGGTTACCACACCTTGGATTTCTGGTTCCGCGTCGTCAAAGGCGTATCGCACGAGCTCATATCCTTCACTAATATTCTCTTCTAGCTTGGGCGCCATTAGGGTTTGAAGAAATTTTGAATTTAGAGAAGAGAGATGTCGACACACAAGTTTGGTCTCGAAACTAAGGTGAGCGTGTCGACAAACAATGGTGAAGATCTATTTATACCTTTCTAAAATTGAAGGTGAAAAGGCGTGTCAAAATACTTAAAAAGTGTCGACACAGTAGATAAGTGTCGACACATACTTCTAATGTCTCGACAACTATGTGTCGACACAAATATAGTCGACAGAATATATGTGTCGACACTTATATATCTCAGCTCGACACTTAGTCGAGACTCTACTAGACGAATTCTGTGTAAATCCTAAGTGTCGACACCACCCTGGATGTGTCGACACCTACACTGCATGTGTCGACACTAATTCTCTGAACTGTCGACACAGACTTCCTAGATGTGTCGACACCATTTCTCTGAAATGTCGACACCACTTCTATGTGTCGACACAGACAACTCTGTGTGTCGACACTATTTTACTTAGCCAATTTTTTGTAAACTATTCTAAGTTTATCATTCCTAATTCAATTTTAAGCTTATTGAATTTGGTTTCATCTAAGGGCTTAGTAAACATATCAGCTAACTGATTATCTGTCTTAACATACTCTAGGGAAATGTCTTTCTTTTGTACATGTTCTCTTAGAAAATGGTATTTAATTTCTATATGCTTAGTCCTACTATGTGAGACAGGATTATTTGCAATAGAAATAGCACTTGTAGAATCACAAAGTCAAGGTGTTCTACTTACTTGAATACCATAATCTTTTAGCTGGTGTTGTATCTATAGTAGTTGTGCACAGCAGCTTCCTGCAGCAACATACTCTGACTCGGCTGTGGAGATGGCCACACTGGTCTGCTTCTTACTACTCCATGACACCAGCCTTCCACCTAGAAATTGACAAGTTTCTGTAGTACTCTTCCTATCTTCCTTGCAGCCTGCAAAATCTGCATCTGAATAACATGTCAGTACAAAATCTCCATTCCTAGGGTACCAAAGGCCTAGATAAGGTGTGCACTTAAGATATCTCAAAATCCTTTTGACTGCTATCAGATGAGATTCATTAGGGCAAGCTTGATACCTAGCACAGACACATGTAGCATACATGATATCTGGTCTACTAGCAGTCAAATACAGTAGGGAGCCAACTATCCCTCTATACAAAGTTTCATCTACAGGTTTCCCTACATCATCTTTGCTTAGAGACATGCTTGACCCCATAGGAGTTTTCATGGTAGTGGATGATTCCATACCATACTTCCTTATCAACTCTAGGGTGAACTTAGACTGGCATATGGATAATCCATCTTCAGTCTATCTAACTTGGAGACCCAAGAAGAACTTAAGTTCTCCCATACTGCTCATTTCAAATTGTCCTTGCATGAGTTTTGCAAACTTTTTGCAAAAACTACTTTCTGTAGACCCAAATATTATGTCATCTACATATATTTGGACTAAGATAATCTTGCCTCTGGATTCCCTAAGGAATAGAGTCTTGTCTATTTTCCCCCTTGAGAATTTATTCTCAATAAGAAAACTAGACAGGGTTTCATACCAAGCCCTTGGGGCTTGTTTTTAACTCATACAAAGCCTTCCTAAGTCTATAAACATAATCAGGTTTAATAGAAGCAACAAAACCTGATGGCTGCTCTACATAGACTTCTTCCTTCAGATTTCCATTCAGAAAAGCTGACTTAACATCCATTTTATATACCTTAAATCCTTGATATGTTGCATAGGCAAGGAACATCCTTATTGCTTCCAGTCTTGCTACTGGAGCAAAGGTTTGATCAAAATCAATACCTTCTTCCTGCCTATATCCCTTTGCAACAAGTCTAGCTTTATTCTTTATGATGATTCCATTCTCATCCAACTTGTTCCTAAAGATCCATTTAGTTCCAATAATGTTATGGTCCTTGGGCTTAGGAACTAGCTCCCAGACCTTGCATCTTTTGAATTGATTCAGCTCCTCTTGCATGGCCTCAATCCAATGAGGGTCTAAGATTGCTTCTTCAAACTTCTTTGGCTCTACTTGAAATAGAAAACTGGAGTGAAGAACTGTACTTAGATTCCTGCTCCTTATTTGCACCCCGTATCTGGGATCTCCAATTATTTGATTATGTTGGGTACATTGGTTAAATGTACCTGATTTGAAGAAGCCTCACCCAACTCAATAATATACATCATAATGTATTTGATGTATGTTGAGTTTACTTGTGCAGGTTAAGTAATTACTGGACTGAAGCAAAAAGTTTCTAAGTCCATGTGTCGACACCCAGAGGGAAAGTGTCGACACTTAAGAAGACTTGTGTCGACACCCAGACAAGCAGTGTCGACACTTGGAGTCATTGTGTCGACACCTGGGATGCAGAGTCGACACCAGACAGAAAGTGTCGACACAAGGAGCTGTGTCGACACCCAGTGAAGCTGTGTCTACACCAGAAAGTGTCGACACTTGGAGCTGTGTCGACACTCAGCAAAAGTCAGCAGAAACTAAGTTAAAGTGTCTACACCAAGAACAAAGTGTCGACACTCAACAGAAGAGTCAGCACATGAAGTAAGTGTCGACACCTAGAACAATGTGTCGACACTCAGCTGAAGACTCTACACTTGAAGAAAGTGTCGACACATGGAGCAGTGTCGACACTTAGTAAAGAACAGCAAGATCAAAGAATTATTCTAAGTACAAGTGTCGACACTAAGGGAATGTGTCGACACTCAGCTGAAGTCTCAACAGAAGAATCAAGTGTCGACACAAGGAGCTGTGTAGACACTCAGCAAGTATCAACATAGAAGACTATGTGTCGACACCAAGAAGCAGTGTCGACACTTAACAGATTCAACACAAGAAGTTGTGTCGACACAAAGGAGATGTGTCGACACTTAGAAGAATTCAGCAAGTTATAGAAGATCAAGTACTTGTGTCGACACTCAATTTCAGTGTCGACACATGAAGAAGAATCTGTGTCGAGACATACAAGAAGTTGTGTCGACACCTTGTAGACTTGTGTCGACACTTACACAACTTGTGTCGACACTTGGCCTGTAAGTGTCGACACTTAAAGACAGAAAGTCTCGACACTATCAGACAGTTAGAGATTTTCAAGAATTGACTGGATGACTTGACAGCTGCCATTCCAGCCGGTCTATAGCACCTGTCAGAGATGTCAGAATTCAGTTATGGACCGGACCAGCCGGTTACCATGGAGAAGGCCTATAAATAGCTCATACAGTTTACAGAAACTGTTGTTCAGATTATTGTTCAACTAGTTATTGAAGTGGTACACAGAGTATCAACACAAGAAGATCTAGCCGTCCAAGTGCAGATCTAAGAAGTTGGAGAGAGAGGGCTCCATCCAAGAAATCAGCCTTTGGAACTAGGCTGAGAAGAAGGGTTCAGATATATTCTGGATCTTAAGAAGCAGAGATCAAGGATCAACTGCAGGAGGATTCATTCTTATTCAGTTCTACTCAAGAAGCTTTGAAGAAAGCTAAGTCAGATTGAATCCAGTTGAGTTCCTCCAAGAACTCATCAAGAAACTCTCAACTCCCCTCTCTTGTTTCTGAGCTGTTGAGTTAACATTTGTAATTCATTTTTAACTTGTAGGATCCTTTGGATCTGAGTGAATTGTAAGCCTGTAATTATAAAGGCTGACAGTAGGGCTTGAGAGCCTGAGTGTAGGAGATTGAAATCACTGAGTGTAGGCCTTGTTGGCTGAGTGTAGGCCTTGATTGGCTGAGTGTAGGCCTTTGTGGCTGAGTGTAGGCTTTGGGAAAAGCTGAGTTGTAGGGCCTTGGGCCTGAGGTGTAGGAACCAATTTGGGTTCTGAGCTAGTGGAGAAGTTTGGCCGAATCTAGTACACTGCTAGATAAGCGAAGGGGGAAAGTGGATGTACCCAATGCTTGGGGAACCACTATAAAACACTGTGTCTGCTGTGATTGTGCTGTGATTGTGAATGCTTGTGTGATTGCTGTGCAAAAGTAGTTAGAATTCTGTGATATAACTGATTGCTGCCATTAAAGTTTAAAAAGGATTAGGTCACTTATTCCCCCCCCCCCCCCTCTAGGTGTTTAGGTACTATTTCTTTCAAGTGGTATCAAAGCGAGGTTCCTCAAAAAGGACTAACAGTCTGGGGAGATCCTGATTGGCAGATTCAGTCTAAGTCAAAATACAGATTCAAGAAAATCAAGAACCATGGGTTCCTCTGAAAATCACAAGGAATTGGGTTCCATGAAATTGCCCATATGCAGGAAAGAGATCTTTGGGATCTGGAAGGAAAGGGTAAGGCTGTTTATGGAAGCCTCTGACCCTAGGATATACATCACAGTCAAGGAGGGGCATTATGTACCCATGAAGATATCAGTTCTAGATGCAAATCAGAGAACCCCAAAGGATTTCTCTGAGATGACTAAGGATGAGATTGTCCTAGCCACCATGGACAAAAGGGCACAAAACATTATAGTGAGTGCCATAGATAATGCAACTTTTCAGAATCTTATACACTGTAAGACAGCCAAAGAGATGTGGGACACTCTTATTGTGTATATGGAGGGATCTGAAGAAGTTAGACAAGATAGAAAATCCTTGCTAAATCAGGAGTATGAAAGTTTTAGACAAGAAAAGGGTGATAGCATAACTGAATGCTATAAGAAGTTCTACATAATAGTGAATGAACTCATGTCTTATGGAAGAGAGTTCAGTAACTATGAACTAAATGACAAGTTCCTAAGGTCCCTAACCAAAGATTGGGACACCAAGATCTGTGTCATTAGAGAAATGGCTAAGTTGGGAGAAATTCCTCCACCTACACTGTTTGGCAAATTGTTGTCATATGAGATGTTGTTGACAGTGAGAAAAGAGGAGGAGAAATCAACAAGAACTGAGCACAAGGAAAGAACAGTAGCCTTCAAGACAGAAGCCTCCAGAAAGTGCAGGAATAAGTCACCAACTCCACCTCCAAAGGTAGTTGAATCAGAGACAGATGAGTCAGTCAGCACAAAGTCTGAAAGCAGTGAAAGTGATGAAGACTTTGCTGCCTTCACTAGACACTTTCAGAAATTCTTGAAGAAGAAACAGTGGAGGACAAGGCCCTCTACTTCAAAAGGAAAAGAAGATTTTTATCAGGATAAAAAGGCTTCAAAGAAGGACAGGAAGAGGACAAAATCTAGCAAGGCAACTGGTTCTAAGATAGTGTGCTATTGTTGCAATAGACAGGGCCATGTTATTGCAGACTGTCCTGAAAAGAGGAAAGACTCTAGTGACAAGAAAAAGACTTATTTCAAAGGCAAGAAATAAAAGTCTTTTGTTGCCAAGAAGGAGAAGACTCTTTCAGATATCTCTTCTTCAGAAACTGAGTCTGAGGCTGAAGCATACATAGGGCTGTTTGCTGAAGAAGAAGAAGAAGAAGAATTCATGCAGATAATGGAGTCTATTTATGAACAAGAAGACTGTCAATGCCAAGGGCTAATGGCTTTGACATAGAATGACAAAATCCTGAAGCAGCCAGGACCCAGTAAGGTACAATGTTCAACTCTAAGTTCAGTTTCTTGTTCTAGTACAGAATCAGATTCATTATCATCTAGTGATGAGAGTGTATCTGAGTCTGAGGAAGATATTCATCAACTTATAGATGAATATAAAGTGCTGTTGCAAGCTTACAAGAAAAGCAAGTCTCTAGCCAAAAGTCAGGCAAAGGAAACTGCTGATCTAAAAGCTGCTGTAACAGATTTTGAGAAGCAATTTGATCAAAAGCTTAATGAGATAGCCAGGCTGAAACACATAACAGTGATTCAGATGGGGACTATCACCTTTAAGAATGATCAAATCAAGAGTCTGGAGATCAATCTTCAGAAAGAGAGAGAGCTTGTTGCTAGGTTTTCTAAACCTAAGTCAGTGTTACCTTTAATTGATGAATTTGTTCATCATAAAGGCAAGGCTGGACTGGGTTTTATTAGACCTGCAAGGACTGAGCAGTCCAAGCCCAAGTCCAAGGGCAAAGCCCCAACATTCAACAAGTCTGCTGTAGATAAGACAGCAAAGACTGTACCTAAGCAAAGGTACAATAAGTTTGAATGTTGGTGCTATGGCAAAGTTGGTCATTTTGCAGTGGACTGTTGGCACAATGCTAGTGCCAAAGTGAGTACCAAACTACCTGTTGGAAAGCCAGTAGGTAGCTTTGTCAGATTGCAAACTAACAAGTACCAAGGACCCAAGAATTCTTTGGGTTCTAAGGTTCATTAATCTGTTTTGCAGGTGAGTCCAAGTGGCCATACCCCAACATGGTACTTGGACAGTGGATGTTCCAGACATATGACTGGAACTAGAGGATTACTGAAGGACTACATACCAATAAAAGATGGTCCAAAAGTCACCTTTGGTGGTTCTGAAAAAGGAATCATCAAAGGATTTGGTAACATTTCTAGCAACTTGGTTACCATTACTCAAGTGGCTTATGTTAAAGGGTTGAAACACAACCTAATAAGTATAAGTCAATTAAGTGATGTAGGGTATGACATCTCATTTGTTAAAAATGGTTGTCATATCAAGAGGTCAAGTGATCAAGAGATCATTTTGACAGGTTATAGGAAGAGGAATGTCTACTGCCTAGACATTATGATTGAGAACAATGGTTCTCCAGTTTGTCTTGTAGCTGATGAGACAGTCACTCATTGTGTCAAATGGCACAAGAGGCTAGCCCATCTTAACTACAAGATTATTAGCAAACTCTTTAGCAAAGAGTTAGTGAGGAATGGTCCTCAAGTTAAGTGTGTTAAAGATGGTATTTGCTCAGCTTGTCAAAAGGGCAAGCAGACTAAATCCACCTTTAGAAGCATAGAAAACAAAGATGTTGTGAGGTGTTTATACCTCTTGCACTTGGATCTCTTTGGTCCAATGTCAGTTCACAGCTTAGGTAGGAAGGTTTATACCCTTGTAGTTGTAGATGACTACTCAAGGTTTTCCTGGGTGTTCTTCTTAAGACAGAAATCTGAAATACCTAGTGTCTTCCATAGCTTTGTCAAGCAAATTCAGAATGAACTAGACAGTACAGTGGTCAAGATTAAAAGTGACCATGGTACTGAGTTTCAGTCTGATAGCATGACAAAACTGTGTGAAGACTTTGGGATATTTCAAGAATTCTCTTCACCTAGAACACCTCAGCAAAATGGCATTGCTGAGAGGAAGAATAGGACCTTGATAGAAGCTGGTAGGACCCTACTAAGTGATACATCACTGCCAGAGTATTTCTGGGCTGAAGCAGTCAACACTGCATGCCATGTTATAAATAGGGCTACCATCACTAAAAGGCTTAACAAGACCCCCTATGAAGTTGTGAAAGGCAGGAAACCAAACCTATCCTACTTCAGGATCTTTGGTTGCAAATGCTTCATACTTAACAATGGGAAGTCTTACTTAACTAAGTTTGCTGCCAAGTCCCAAGAGGGAATTTTTGTTGGGTACAGCAATAATAGTAAGGCTTATAGAGTCTACAACTTGTCTACACAAGTTGTAGAAGAATCTGTGCATGTAGTTTTTGATGAGACTAAACTTATTAACAATGAGTTGTCTAGTACTGTATGCAGCCCCACAGGTTTAACAAAGAAAATGGACAAGCTTACTATAGAAGAAGTACCTGCTGCAAGACAGCAAGGAGAGGAGAGTAGCTGTTGTCCAGGGGGAGAACTACATGTGCCAATTGCTGATGAAGTACAAGGAATACAGCATGATGGAGATGCTGAAGAGGTTCAACCAGAAGTTAGGATGCCTCCAGCCAATAGGCATCTTAGAGATCATCCAGTAGAGCAGATTATTGGAGATCCAAGACAAGGAGTACAAACCAGGAGCAGATACATGAATGCAGCAATCTACTCCAGTTTTCTATCACAAGTTGAACCTAAGAAGTTTGAAGAAGCAATACTGGATCCACAATGGACTAAAGTAATGCAAGAAGAGCTTAATAAGTTCAAAAGGTGCAAGGTCTGGGAACTTGTTCCTAGACCTAGAGACCACAATATAATAGGAACCAAGTGGATCTACAGGAATAAGATGGATGAACAAGGGGTCATCATTAAGAATAAAGCAAGACTGGTTGTTAAAGGATATAGGCAAGAAGAAGGTATTGACTTTGATCAAACTTTTGCTCCAGTAGCCAGACTGGAAGCCATAAGGATGTTCTTGGCCTATGCAACCTATCAAGGATTCAAGGTTTACCAAATGGATGTCAAGTCAGCATTCCTAAATGGTAATCTTAAAGAAGAAGTCTATGTGGAACATCCTTCAGGTTTTGTTGTTCCAACTCTACCTCATTATGTCTATAGACTTAGGAAAGCTTTATATGGGTTAAAACAAGCCCCTAGGGCTTGGTATGAAACCCTATCTAGTTTCCTCATTGAGAACAAGTTCTCAAGGGGGAAAATAGATAAGACTCTATTCCTTAGGGAATCTAGAGGCAAAGTTATACTAGTCCAAATATATGTAGATGACATTATATTTGGGTCTACTGAAAGCAGCCTTTGCAAAAAGTTTGCAAAACTTATGCAAGGTCAGTTTGAAATGAGTAGCATGGGAGAGCTAAAGTTTTTCTTGGGTCTCCAAGTTAAACAGACTGAGAGTGGTTTATCCATTTGTCATTCCAAGTTCACCTTAGAACTCATAAGGAAATATGGTATGGATTCATCCAGTACCATGAAGACTCCTATGGGGTCAAGTATGTCTCTCAGCAAGGATGATGCAGGGAAACCTGTAGATGAAACCTTGTATAGAGGGATAGTTGGCTCCCTATTATACTTGACTGCTAGTAGACCAGATATCATGTATGCTACATGTGTCTGTGCTAGGTATCATGCCTGCCCTAAAGAGTCTCATTTGACAGCAGTCAAAAGAATATTGAGATATCTAAAGGGCACTCCCTATCTAGGCCTCTAGTACCCTAGGAATGGAGATTTTGAACTAACAGGTTATTCAGTTGCAGACTTTGCAGGATGCAAAGAAGATAGAAAAAGCACTACTGGAACCTGTCAATTCCTAGGTGGGAGACTAATTTCATGGAGTAGCAAGAAACAAACCAGTGTGGCTATCTCCACAGCAGAGTCAGAGTATGTAGCTGCAGGAAGTTGTTGTGCTCAACTTTTGTGGATACAACATCAGCTAGAGGACTATGGATTTCAGGTAAGTAGAACTCCACTTTTCTGTGATTCTACTAGTGCTATTTCAATAGCTAATAACCCTGTATCTCATAGTAGGACAAAATATATTGAAATTAAATATCATTTTCTTAGGGAGCATGTAGAAAGAGAAGATATTTCATTAGAATATGTTAAAACTGATAATCAAGTAGCTGATATGTATACTAAGCCACTAGAAGAAGCTAAGTTCAATAGATTCAAAATTGAACTAGGAATGATAAACTTAGAGTAAGTTTACAGAATTGAAAATGCCTAAGTAAAAAGGTGTCGACACATAGACAAGTCTATGTCGACACAGAATAGTGGTGTCGACACTTCAGGAAAAAGGTGTCGACACATCTAGGAAGTTGGTGTCGACACTTCAGAATATTAGTGTCGACACATGTCAAGTAGGTGTCGACACATCCTCAGTGGTGTCGACACTTAAGTTTTACTCAGAATTTTCTAAGTAAAGTCTCGACTATGTGTTGAGTTATGTTGTGTCGACACATAAATAAGTGTCGACACATAAAATCTATTGACTAACCTTGTGTCGACACATATGTGTCGAGACATTATAAGTCAGTGTCGACACTTATTGCCAGTGTCGACACATTTTAAGTTAGCTGTCCCGCCTGTTCATCTTCAAAATCAGAAAGGTATAAATAGGGTTTTGTCTTAGTTTGTCGACACGCTTTCAAAGTTTCGAGACCAAAACTACTGTGTCGACACCTCTCTTCTCTCAAGACAAATTCTACAAACCCTAATGGCGCCTAAGCTAGAGGAGAACGTCAACGAAGGATATGAGCTGGTGCGCGGTGCTTTTACTGATGCTGATCAAGAAATTCAGGCAGTCGTAACCCTAGTCTCTGATTCTGGATTAGAATATTTAGTTTCAGAACCTACTAAAATATGGAAGAAAGAGGTTCTTGAATTCCTAAATGGAGCTGAAGTGGATGAATCTGGATACAGAATCAAATCCAGAGTTCATGGAACGAAGGTCAAGGTATCACCAAAGAGTTTGAGGAAGATTCTACAGCTTCCAAAAACTCAAGAGGAAGATGAAGTTACTGCATCCAGGACCAGGGAAGCTCTAACCTGGTGTGGACTTGATCCTAAGATGAAGATAGGTTCTGTTTTTAACAGGAAAGGCATGAACAGCCAAGGCAAATTCATGTCTGAAATTGTTGGAAAAGTGTTACTCAGCAAGCCAGGAGGGCATGACAGAGTGTCTGCCTATATGTTTGGAATAATGACAAGGATAATCTTTACTCTGAAAACAGACTAGTCTATAGTAGTTTATGAGAAGATTAAGGAGGGCTTGAAGAAGCCCAACCTGGGCAGAATCATTAGTCTTTATCTTGCTGGTGTAATACCTGAAGTAATGAGTATTGCTGCTGGAAGTAAAATAAACCACATGAGGAAAATGGACATGAGGTTGTTTTCAAGATGGGACAGGGTGTTGTCAAAAGAAATGCCAACCCCTGAGAAACTAGTTCCTGAGAAAGAAATTCCTCCTAAGAAGAAAAGGAAGACTGCTCTAGTAGCACAAGAGTCCACTAGCAGTTCTGACAGTGAAGAACAGGTTGTCTTCACTCCAGATGACCATGAGGAAGAGCCTGCTGAAAAGACTCCTGCTCCTCAAGAGGTTGCTGAGATCCAGGGGGAGCTGCCTCAAGCTAGCCCCATCCACAAGGATCAAAGCCAGGGGGAGCTTCCAGTTGTAGAAGAACCCTATACACTAGAAAGTGAACAAGTCACCACCATCATACTAGAGGTACTCACTGATCTAAATTCTTTAGAATTTCTTATAGAAGATGCTGATTTGTCTGATGTTCGTCAGCAAACTCAGCTGGATAGTCAAGATCCAGATGTTGTTATAAAAGACACATCTGTTGTACAAGCAGTGGTTCCTGATCCAGTGGTTGAAGGGCAAAGAATGTCTCCAATTCATTCACCACCAGAATACACCATGGAAGATTTATTCCTAAATCTAGACCAACATGACTTTGACATGGACAAGATTGCTGCTGATAGAGAGAATGCTGCTACTGAGGGGGAGCAAGTGCAGATACAAGTTCTGGAAGAGCCTATAAGGCAAGAAACTGAGAAAGCTCCAGCTGTGCAAGCTGAAAAGCCTTCAAGCCCTAAGGAAAGGGTTGACATAGCCAGCTCCTTAGAGTCTGAAGATGAGGAGGCTACTAGGGCAAAGAAAAAGAAACTTTATGTCTTCGGGAGAAGAAGCCAGAGTTACAAGAAGGCTCTCCAAATAGTTACACCACAACCTATAATTCAACAAGCCCCAGCCATTGATTATAGTGCACTGATGGTGGCAATGCAAATCAAGTTGGATGAGCAAAGGCAGGCCATAGAGAAGTATATAGATGAAGGGCAGAAATCTTTACAATTTGATCTTGCCCAGGACATCAAGTCTATAAGGTTTGAAATGAACCTTAACAAGAAAGAGATGATAGAATGCTTCCACAAAGGTGGAAATGCAGTGGTGTACTTGGCAACACACCAGGAAAAGATCAAGGCCCAAGTGGATGACATAGCATTGAAGCAAGGATATGTTCTTGAAAATCAACTAAGGATGAATGATAATTTAACTGCTTCACATAATGCTATAGTCACTGAATTGAAGAACAAGGCTGCTGAACCTTCTACTTCCACTGCTGCTATTAAAGCTGATTTTGACAAAGCATTTCAAGAAGAAATCTCTGCTGTTAAGACTGCTATCCAAGCCTCCCAGAAAGCCATATCTGACCAACTTCAAAAGCTCAAACCATTCTTTAAAGATGGAATCAGATACTTGGATAGTCAAATCAGATTTCAGAAGGATGATGTCAGAGATCATATGGCTAGAGAAGTCATAAAGGGGAAGAGAGTGTTAGTCAAGGCAAGCTCTGACCATGCTAAGTGGATATCAAATTCCATCAGAGCTACACTTGGATATCCTCCTCTGTGTGATGACAATGATATTGCTGAATCTGGCATTAACCCTGCCTATCTTGGAGGTGAGCAACCAGAAGTAGCTCAGGTCATTTATCCACCTCCAGATTTTGAAATGATTCATGCTGAGGTACAGACCATGTACAGCCCATCTGGGGGTAAGGACAATATCCATATTGAAAAGGTTGTTCAGCCTATATCAGAAGCCATGCAAGAGGCATTGCAGAAAGAGGAAGAGACAAGGTTGTCTAAGAAGAGGTTTAGGGAACAAGCAGAACAAAGGCCAGACTTTGAACAGTGGAGCCCTACCTCTAGAAACATAATATTAACTGCCTGGAAAGCTGCCAAGGATAACACTCATGACAGGAACAAGTGGTTCTCTGAACCTGAATGGAGAAAGCATGAATCTAGACAAGAGGCCATTGTTCAATACAGAAGGAAGGCAAAGATGGGAAAGCTACCTCCTACAGCTCAGGAGCCTAGCAAGTACTTTCCAAAGCCATATCACTATTTTGAGAGGCAGAAGATCAAAGCTGAAGAGCTTAAAAAGAAAGATCTGAAAGGCAAGAAGCCTGCTGATGCTGAAACTGCTGATGCTGCTGTCCAAGCTAAAGTCCAAGCTGGCAAAGGAATAGTTATCAAGGAACTAGAACAGAAATAGATTAAGAATTTACTTGAAGATTATTTTGTAATCTTTTGAATGTAAAACATTTTTGTGAACTACTGAAAATGTATAAGACAAATGTTAGAACAATATATGATCAATATATTTCATGTTTGTTCTGTGAATGTGTCTATTTCTTATTTGTTCTGAAATGATGAATTTGTATACATGTGAAATTAATACATGTTTATGTTTACCCTGCTGAATATAATCCTGCTTTACATCATTTTGTAATTTTAATTATAAATGGTGTATATCATTGACTAAGGGTTATGACTTCTCCAAATAGGGGGAGATTGTTGGGTACATTGGTTAAATGTACCTGATTTGAAGAAGCCTCACCCAACTCAATGATATACATCATAATGTATTTGATGTATGTTGAGTTTACTTGTGCAGGTTAAGTAATTACTGGACTGAAGCAAAAAGCTTCTAAGTCCATGTGTCGACACCCAGAGGGAAAGTGTCGACACTTAAGAAGACTTGTATCGACACCCAGACAAGCAGTGTCGACACTTGGAGTCATTGTGTCGACACCTGGGATGCAGAGTCGACACCAGACAGAAAGTGTCGACACAAGGAGCTGTGTCGACACCCAGTGAAGCTGTGTCTACACCAGAAAGTGTCGACACTTGGAGCTGTGTCGACACTCAGCAAAAGTCAGCAGAAACTAAGTTAAAGTGTCTACACCAAGAACAAAGTGTCGACACTCAACAGAAGAGTCAGCACATGAAGTAAGTGTCGACACCTAGAACAATGTGTCGACACTCAGCTGAAGACTCTACATTTGAAGAAAGTGTCGACACATGGAGCAGTGTCGACACTTAGTAAAGAACAGCAAGATCAACAAATTATTCTAAGTACAAGTGTCGACACTAAGGGAATGTGTCGACACTCAGCTGAAGTCTCAACAGAAGAATCAAGTGTCGATACAAGGAGCTGTGTCGACACTCAGCAAGTATCAACATAGAAGACTATGTGTCGACACCAAGAAGCAGTGTCGACACTTAACAGATTCAACACAAGAAGTTGTGTCGACACAAAGGAGATGTGTCGACACTTAGAAGAATTCAGCAAGTTACAGAAGATCAAGTACTTGTGTCGACACTCAATTTCAGTGTCGACACATGAAGAAGAATCTGTGTCGAGACATACAAGAAGTTGTGTCGACACCTTGTAGACTTGTGTCGACACTTAAACAACTTGTGTCGACACTTGGCCTGTAAGTGTCGACACTTAAAGACATAAAGTCTCGACACTATCAGACAGTTAGAGATTTTCAAGAATTGACTGGATGACTTGACAGCTGCCGTTCCAACCGGTCTACAGCACCTGTCAGAGATGTCAGAATTGAGTTATGGACCGGACCAGCCGGTTACCATGGAGAAGGCCTATAAATAGGCCCATACAGTTTACAGAAACTGTTGTTCAGATTATTGTTCAAGTAGTTATTGAAGTGGTACACAGAGTATCAACACAAGAAGATCTAGCCGTCCAAGTGCAGATCTAAGAAGTTGGAGAGAGAGGGCTCCATCCAAGAAATCAGCCTTTGGAACTAGACTGAGAAGAAGGGTTCAGATATATTCTGGATCTTAAGAAGCAGAGATCAAGGATCAACTGCAGGAGGATTCATTCTTATTCAGTTCTACTCAAGAAGCTTTGAAGAAAGCTAAGTCAGATTGAATCCAGCTGAGTTCCTCCAAGAACTCATTAAGAAACTCTCAACTCCCCTCTCTTGTTTCTGAGTTATTGAGTTAACATTTGTAATTCATTTTTAACTTGTAGGATCCTTTGGATCTGAGTGAATTGTAAGCCTGTAATTATAAAGGCTGAGGGTAGGGCTTGAGAGCCTGAGTGTAGGAGATTGAAATCTCTGAGTGTAGGCCTTGTTGGCTGAGTGTAGGCTTTGATTGGCTGAGTGTAGGCCTTTGTGGCTGAGTGTAGGCTTTGGGAAAAGCTGAGTTGTAGGGCCTTGGGCCTGAGGTGTAGGAACCAATTTGGGTTCTGAGCTAGTGGAGAAGTTTGGCCGAATCTAGTACACTGCTAGATAGGCGAAGGGGGAAAGTGGATGTACCCAATGCTTGGGGAACCACTATAAAACACTGTGTCTGCTGTGATTGTGTTGTGATTGTGAATGCTTGTGTGATTGCTGTGCAAAAGTAGTTAGAATTCTGTGATATAACTGATTGTTGCCATTAAAGTTTAAAAAGGATTAGGTCACCTATTCACCCCCCCCCCCTCTAGGTGTTTAGGTACTATTTCTTTCAGATTAGATGGATGATCCTTTAAGTGCCTATTTGCTGGAGGCAGCCTGTCTTCAGGTTGTACACCTTCAGTCTCTTCATTTAGCTGCATCTCTTGGTCTTCTTCAGCATCAGGAGTATCTTGTACTCCCCCTGGACAACAACCACCATCTTCCACTTACTTACTTGCAGAAGAACCTTCTGTTAAGGTAAGCTTGTCCATCTTCTCAGTTACACCTATAGAGCTGCAAACATTTCTTGGCAATTCATTGTTAATAAGTCTAGCTTCATCAAAAACTACATGAACAGGCTCTTCTACAACTTGAGTAATCAAGTTGTAGACCATATAAGCCTTACTATTATTGTTGTACCCAACAAAGATCCCCTCTTGGGATTTGGCAGCAAACTTGGTTAGATAAGACTTACCATTGTTAAGGATATAACACTTGCAACCAAAGATCCTGAAATAGGATAAATTTGGTTTTCTGCCCTTCACAATCTCATAGGGGGTCTTCTTGTAGCTCTTGGTGATAGTAACTCTATTGATCACATGACAAACAGTGTTTACTGCCTCAACCCAGAAATATTCTGGGAGAGATGTGTCACTCAACAGGGTTCTACCAGCCTCTATCAAGGTTCTATTTTTCCTTTCAGCAATACCATTTTGCTGAGGTGTTCTTGGTGAGGAAAATTCCTGAAAAATTCCAAATTCTTTACACAGTTTTGTCATACTTTCAGACTAAAATTCAGTACCATGGTCACTTCTGATTTTGACCACTGTACTGTCCAATTCATTCTGAATTTGTTTAACAAAACTATATAAGATACTTGGGGTTTCAAATTTTTGTCTAAGGAAGAACACCCAGGAATACCTTGAATAGTCATCTACAACCACAAATGTGTAGACCTTCCTACCTAGGCTGTGAACTGGCATAGGACCAAATAGATCCATATGCAAGAGGTATAGACACCTCACAGTATATTTGTTCTCAAGGCTATGAAAGGTGGATTTGGTCTGCTTGCCTTTTTGACAAGCTGGGCATATCTCATCCTTTATACACTTAACCTGAGGACCATTCCTCACTAACTCTTTGCTAAAGAGTTGGCCAATTGTCTTATAGTTAAGATGAGTCAGCCTCTTGTGTCATTTAACACAATGTGAGACTTTCTCATCAGCTACAAGACAAATAGGAGAAACATTGTTCTCACATACAAAGTCAAGACAATAGATATTTCTCTTCCTATATCCTGTCAGAATGATCTTTTGATCACTTGACCTTTTGATATGACAACCATCTTTGACAAATGAGATTTCATATCCTAAATCACTCAGCTGACTTATGCTAATGAGGTTATGTTTCAAACCCTTTACATAAGCCACTTGAGTAAATGTAATTTGGTTACTAGAAATGTTACCAAAGCCTTTAATGATTCCTTTTTTTGAACCACCAAAGGTAACTTTAGGACCATCCTTGATTGGTGTATATTCCTTCAGCAACCCCCTAGTTCCAATCATGTGTCTGGAACATCCACTGTCCAAGTACCATATAGGGGCATGGCCACTTGGACACACCTGCAAAACAGATTACTTAACCTTAGAACCCAAATAATTCTTGGGTCCTTGGTGCAGGTTAGTTTGACTTTTAACAAAACTACCTGTAGCTCTTCTAGCAGGTAGTTTGCTACTCTCCTTGACACTTGAATTGTGCCAACAATCTATGGCAAAGTGGTCTATCTTGCCATAACACCAGCACTCAAACCTGTTGTACCTTTGTTTAGGTATAACCCTGGCTGGATTATCTCCTGCAGCCTTCTTGTTTAGTGCTGGGGCTTTGCCCTTAGATCTGGACTTAACTGTCCAGGCAGATTTTGTAAACCCCAATCCAGTTTTACCCTTATGAGATACAAACTCATCTATCAAAGGTAAAACAGATTTTGGTTTAGAAAAACTTGATGCAATCTCTCTCTCCTTCTGAAGTCTAGCCTCCAAATTTCTAATTTGATCATTCTTAAATGTAATAATACTCATCTGAATAACAGTAATGTTCTTCAGCCTGGCTATTTCATTCAGTTTCTGATCAAATAACTTGTCTGAATCAGCAGCAGCCAATTTAAGATTAGCAATCTCCTTTGCCTGAGTTTTGGTTAAGGTTTTGTTTTTCTTCAAGGCCTGCAACAAGTCCCTATATTCATCAATTAACTGATGAATATCTCCTTCAGATTCAGACCCACCCACATCACTTGATGCAGATGTATCTGATTCTGACTCAGTACTAGAAATTGAACTAGAAGAACAACTTTGTACCTTACTTGGTTCAGGCTGATCCTGGATTTTGTCTCCTTCAAATAAGGCCATCAGCCCTTTGCACTGATTGTCCTCATGCTCATAAATTGAATTCATTAACTGCATAAACTCATCTTCCTCCTCTTCAGCAAACAATCCAATATAGGCTTCAGCTTCTGAGTCTGTTTCTGAATATGACTGATCAGTCAAACTTTTATCTTTCTTAGCAACAAAGGACTTTTCATTTCTGCCTTTAAACTGAGTCTCCTTTTTGTCAGTTGACTCCTTCCTCTTTTCAGGACAGTCAGCCACTACATGTCTCTGTCTATTGCAACAATAGCATACAATCTTTGAAGATTTAGCTTTGCTTGGCTTGGATCTGCTTCTGTCATTCCTTGATGAATTTCTTTTCTGATAATAGTCATCTCTTGGCTGAGAAGTGGAAGGCTTAGACCTCCACTGCTTCTTCTTTAGAAACTTTTGAAAATGCATAGTGAATGCTGCAAAGTCTTCATCACTTTCACTGCTAACTGAATTCTTGCTTTCTGAATTATCTGTCACAGCCTCAGCAACTATTTGAGGTAGAGAAGGAGACTTGCTTCTATACTTCCTAGTGGCTTCAGTTTTGAAGGCCATAGATCTTTCCTTGTACTCCACTCTAGTAGTCTTCTCTTCCTCCTTTCTAGTTAATAACTGCATCTCATAAGATAACAGTTTTCCAAATAAAGTTGGAGGAGGTATATCAGCTAATTTGGTCATTTCCCTAATGGCACAAATCTTGGTGTCCCTGTCCTTGGTCAGGGATCTTAAAAACTTGTCATTCAGCTCATAGTTGCTGAATTCTCTTCCACAGGACATCAATTCATTTACTATCCTATAAAACTTCTTGTAGCATTCAGTAATGCTATCAGACTTTTCTTGTCTGAAGCTTTCATATTCCTGATTTAACAAAGACTTCCTGTCTTGTCTTACTTCTTCTGATCCCTCCATATAGACTATTAATGTGTCCCACATTTCTTTAGAAGTTTTACAATGAATTAAATTCTGAAATGTTGCATCATCAATTGCACTAACAATAATATTCTGGGCCATCTTGTCCATAGTGGCCAGAATGATTTCATCTTTGGTCATTTCTGAATATTCCTTAGGAGTTTTCTGATTTGCATCTAGAATGGATATCTTCATTGGCACATATGACCCTTCTTTGACTGTAATGTATATTCTTGGGTCAGATGCTTCCATAAAGAGTTTAACCCTCTCTTTCCAAATGCCAAAAATCTCTTTTCTACAGATTGGCAATTTTATGGACCCCAACTCTTTGTGATTCTCACTAGAACCCATTTTCTTAATTCTTGTTTATTTTGTTTCTGCCTACAGGATCTTACTCAGACTGTTATGTCCTTTTTGAGTAACCTCGCTTTGATACCACTTGAAAGAAATAGTGCCTAACCACCTAGAGGGGGGTGAATAGGTGTTCTTTTTCTTTTTAATTTTAAAGCAGAAATATTGTACAGTAAATGCAATTCTACAGCTATCACAACACAGCATCCACAGAAACTAACATTCACAGAGTGCACATAGATTTTTATAGTGGTTCCCCAAGGTCTGGGTACATCCACTTTCCCCCTTCGCCTATCTAGTAGTGTACTAGATTCGGCCTAACTTCTCCACTTCTTCTCAGATCCTCAGATCTTACAACTCAGAACCCCAAACAGGTTCCTACAACTCAGGCACAAAGCCTGAGTTGGTTGCTGGAGGAGCTGTAGAGTGCGGATTGAAGATCTGAGAGCGGATTCGTGAAGGCAAAGCCGAGGCAGTGACTTCTATCCGGCTACTTCATGGCTCCGAAGCGATCTTCAAGGGTAATGATCTACTTCTTGGACATCGAAGTCCTTTTTTTATGTATGTGCGTGGAATCCTCCACCAAGAGGTGGATCTCGTAAGAGATTCCTTGGTTGAGTCTGCATTTAGGGCTGGAAGTGGGGAGTACGACATAGGCATGCAGTGTGAAGCCCATCTGGACTGGTCGTCTGGATTGGTGATGATCATGGGTAAACCGGAGAAGACACCGTGGATTTAACAATATGAAATATGTGTTTTGTGTTTGGATGAATGAACGATATGTGATGTTGCTTCTGGATGAATGTAGGATTTGGTTAAGCCCCTTATGTTATGAGCGCTGTCGGTGCTCTTTGCTCTGCGAGAGCGGTGAAAAGCTGCGGCTGATAAGGAGGGAAAGCTGACCCGCGTCAAGCTGCGGTGTTGACGATGTGAGCACGGGAAAAGGCTGACCTCTACCTTGTCATTATGGGAGATCGATGGGTGGCAATGCAAATGGGGGATGCGGTCATACCCGACTTGCTACACCACAGTGGTGGGTCGATCTAAATGCTCAATTTTGCTGTGGGGTTAGGACCTCTGAATGGTTTGGGCGGAATGCTCACATCATGCGTGTTGTGGTGACTAGGACCGACCAGCTAACAAGTTAATAACCCCTGATCGGCGATGTACGACTGGGATATCCGGTACACCAAAAAGGTGCCCTGTGTGCACGAGCCTCTGGTGGATACCGTCGTTTGTGATGTGATTGCGAGTGCTGAGCTAATAGAGATTATGATATGGCATGGCATACAGGGAAGGAACCACTGCCCCAGCTAAGGGGTAGGGTCGTTATAAGTGGTCAGCTGAAGATGATCGTTACTTTGTTTGCCGCTCCTTGGTGGAACTGTGTTTGCAGGTGCTGTTGCTTGATATGAAATGAGCGGACTGGAGGCTTGCTGCTAAAGGCCCTTGAAGGCCGTGCGAAGCGTGTTTTGGATTTCATGTGTGGCCGGCCTGCATGCCGATGTACGAAGCTGTATTTGTGTAAAGAGAAACATGTAAGGCCTTAAGGCCGTGTGTGTGCGTTGTATACATTCCTGGTTTGGATATATAAATGTGGAGTTTATATATTAGTGGACATTCTTTGAGTTGAGTTCATGATAACTTACAATGTTGCGCTAGAATGTTTTGAGATAGGATGCGAATAGAGTTTGATTTCTACACGTAATTCCGCCGCTTGTCTGTGACATATGGCATGGAGCCCAGGCCGGACCCACCATTATATGCCATGTGACGGGTGGGGGCGTTACACGGGCGCATACCGAGAGTGTGCCCGGTTGCTCTCACTTGGGTTGCGCGCGGGCCCGCGTACCTGTGGAATGCGCCCCGGGGGCGCGTACGTGAACACCAGTGGACATGCTGGGTCCTTATCTGCGGCTTAGTCATTAAATCTACAATCTGCTGCTCTAGAGAAATAAAAGAATAAGCAAGATTACATCGGTCATAGTGTTCACGTAGGAAGAAAGCATCAACTCTGATATGTTTGGAGAGTGACTGCTTCCTTGGGTTTAGAGTAATTTGAATCACACCAGTGTTATCACAGTGGAGTGGGCAAGATCTGCAGAAGAGAAACAAAGGTCCTTAAGAAGCCAACAGAATCAAATTATATTCTCAGCGGTGGTAGTCATTACCCGAAGCTCAACCCCAATCTAGAATAAGAAACACCAGTCTGTTTCTTGGACTTCCATGCGATTAGAGAAAAACCCAAGAACAGATAGAAACCGGTGACAGAGTGACGATCAACTGGATCACCATCCCAGGTAGCATCCGAGTAAGCATATAGCTGCACAGAACAGCTAGTGGAGAAGAAAAGACCACGAGAAGACGTCGCTCGGAGATAGTGCATGAGTCGCATTAGATGATTGTAGTGTATAGAGGTGGGTGCACTAACAGACTAGCTCAGCACATGAACATAATGAGCAATGTTAGGTCGAGTAATGGTGAGGTAGATAAGGCTCCCAACGAGGTGGCGGTAGTGAGTAGGATCGAAGAGTGGAACACCATCATCCGGACGTAACTAAAGGTAAAGCTCCATAGGAGTGTCCACTATGCGAGATTCAGAGAGAGCAGCCCGAGCTAGGAGATCTCATGTGTATCTCTGCTAAGAGAGCTGAAAACTGCAGTTTTAGAGCTGACCTCAAGACCCCAAAAAGTAGCTCAGTTGTCTAAGGTGTAACATCCCGCCTTCAAAAAAGGGGTCTAGACGATTCAAGTGAACCCAGGAAGCGGTTTGGACCGGGTCTTGGCAAACTATGACCCGACCTACGTTGCATGTTTAAGGATAACGTGCTAAAATATCGAGCATACGTGCTCTGAATCGACTTCCGTCAGTTGCATTGGACTCGTATAGTCTATACGAGTGCACCAGAACTCATTTAGTCTCAATCCAATGTCGTTTAGTGAAAACGACCTTTTTGAGTAGGGTTACGCGCCGCAACGACGTTGCGTTAAAATATCGAGCATACGTGCTCCGAATCGACTTCCGTTAGTTGCATTGGACTCGTATAGTCTGGATGAGTCCACCAGAACTCTTTTCGTCTCAATCCAATGTCGTTTAGTGAAAACGACCATTTTGAGTAGTGTTACGCACCTCAACGACGCCGCTTTAGAATATTAAGCATACGTGCTACGAATCGACTTCTGTCGGATGCATTGGACTCATATTGAGAATACGAGTGCACCGGAACTCATCTTGTCTCGATCCGAGGTCATTTGGAGAAAACAACTATTTTATGTGACGTTGTGTGCCGCCATAACGTCTTTTAAAATATTAAGCAAACGAGCTTTGAATGGACTTCTGTCAGTCTCATCAGGCTCGTACAGTAAGTACGAGTGCAACGAGACTCGTTTCATTGAATTCTGATATCATTTGATCAGTTAAATAAAAATAAAGCTTGTAAAATATTACGACGTCTCGAACCATTCAAACGGATGAATTCAACTCCCTCGCCACTATCAACTCGACACTCTATGACTCGGATTCATAATGACAATGTTCCACATAGGGGACCTACTCCAAGGTTGACCTTGGTCAAACATTCTTTTGAGAGAGGCTTTTATAAAGGGGTTTTGGCAAATCTTCTTATATAGACTCTCATCCACCGAAACCATAACTCATGGGCTTCAAATTTTAGAAGGAAATGGGCTGGATCCAAAGGCTAAACCATCTATATTATTAGTTCTCTTTCACCAAATCCAAGCCTCTCTCTCTCTCTCTCTCCCCAACTCAAAGCCAATCCAAACCACTCATTTCTCCCTAAGAAACACAATTTGTGGGAATTGCTCTGATTGGCTAACTCAAGGAAGTGCAAGGTACACTCCTCCAACCTCTAAGGCCTTGACAGCTGCTCCTTACTAAACCATGGTTTAGACAACCATGGCTCTGCTTGGCCAAAACAAAAGGATAGAGGTGAGGGGGTGCTCTCGGGCGGGTTATTTAAAGCTTCTCATTGTTGGAGTGGTGGAACACTTCTTGTCCTCTTGTTTCTCACACCGGGTTAGCCCAAGTGAGCTTAGAGAAACAGGAGTGCGAAACTGACGATTCGTCGATCCTTGTTTTCTGGCTGTTTTCACAGGGTATATAAGTCCTGGTTACTGGGCTTAGGGTACAGAACAAGGGAAACAAGGAGGTTGCTGTCGTTCGAGGGATAACGGCTGAACTTCTGGAGATTCACACGAAGGTTTATTTGTGTAGGGAGTTCTTCAGTGGCGGAGAGTAAGTAGCCCAAACTTGGGGTGAACCTCTGTATTTTCTTTGTGTTGATTTATTCAACTGGTACATCGAATTTCTACTTCTTGGTGCTCTGAATCTTTACACTCATGGCTTTAGCTGAAGAGGAGGAACCCTCAGGGGAAACAGGACAACCCCAAATGAGGAAGCACCAGCGGTTTTGAGACTTCGCCGGCACCGGAGAAGGAGGAGAGGAGAGCCGACCAACTCGCCACCTTCCCTCCATGTTGCTGCATGAAGGGATCCAGAGCCCTCTAAAGCTGTCTAAAGAGCCATACATCGCTGGAGAGGGGCCGGCGACCCTCTCCGGGAAGCTCAGGAGGAGGCATTCCCTGGACTCTCTTCTCCGGCGAAATCCGTGGACGGATTCCCTGTAACACCTCCTCCCGGCGGCCGTTGGAGGCGCCAGGCCGCCGGACCACCGCCGGTAGGTGCTCCCGCCTCGGGCGAGTTGGCCGGAAGCGGTGGCGCACTGGTTCCGCCGACCAGGCGGTGGCAGCGGGAGGCTGCGTGTTTGCTGCTTCCACCTCAGCTTTCCATGTTGCTGCATTTGTCGTGGGTGCGACATTTGTCGTGAGACCGACATTTGTCGTGGGACCGACATTTGTCGTTGGTGCGACATTATGTCGTGGGGCCGACATATGTCGTGGGTGCGACATATGTCGTGGGTGCGACATATGTCGTGGGTGCGACAAATGTCGTGGGACATATGTCGTGGGGGCAACATTTGCCGTGGAGGCGACATTTGTCGTGGGGGCGACATTTGTCTTGGGACCGACATTTGTCTTTTCCAAATATGAAGAAAAACTCTATGTTATACCCATATCATATGAATGACGAAATTGGATATTTTCTCTCATGTCATCATCCGCATAATTACATTTTAGATATTATAGATAACATTGAATTAAATAATTGTAAATAATATGAGCATATGCAACTAAACAATGATATTTTCTCTCATGCCCTATTTCCATTTCATGTCAATCGCTCTAAATACAACTTGGCAAACTCCATCAGTTTATATAGAAGTTAATAAGAATATGTTCTTAGGTTCGCAGCTATATTGGATAAGAATATGTTGGATTTTATGGAGAAATTGAGAAAGCAAATCATGTGAAATCAAGAAATTCGTACAGCAATAGTACTGCTCTAAGTAAAAAAATTAAGGAAGTATAAATCTCTGATAACCGAAACAAATAGAAATTAATAGTTTCAGACCTTGACAAAATTCAAACATAACAAATGCAATGAATTTATTTAAATAAGTATGTGAACGGTGATTACCAAACAATAGCAGACCTTATTTTTTATACAACAGGTATCATAACCTTGAACATCAGAATGTCAGTTGTAGAAATAATATGATAAGTTGAACCAGCATTGTAAAGAATTTTCTGTTGTTGATCAGCTGGGAACTGCTGCCTTTAGGAGTCACAGTTTGTAATGTTAATGATAATGGGATTTGTACTCTCTACAAAGAACAATTGAAAATAAAAATGTTAGAGCAAAATTTCAAACAAAGAAGAGATTGATCTCAGATTGAGAGTAGAGGGTCTCAGTGCATTACACATTGATCGAAAATGTATTAGAAATGAAATCCAAAAAGAGTTAAAACAAAAGCAACAACGAAATCAAAACCGAAAAAAACGAAATGTTAGAAGCCGAGGACCATCCCGCCCTCACTCAGCGGGAGCTAAGGAAAAAGGGGGTGAAGGGTCCCCAGCCTTCTCGCCCTCCCTTAGGCAGAAGTGGGTCTCGGCCGAGGCTTGACGCGATCATTCTCGCTGACTCCTAGGAGGGAGCCCTTTCGCTCTGAAGCCCAAAGCCCCGAAGCTAGTCCAATCCTGACCGTTGAGGGGATCCTGGTTCTACCCAACGAATATAGGGTTGTACACATAGCTAGTTGGAATGCTTATGAAGTATAACATTGACAACAAATGACTATATAGTTGTGTGAAATGACATGTTGACAATATCCCAGAGTAGTTATTCTAGTATCTTGAGAAAATCATTGCATTATGACAAACAGTTATTGGGCAATACAAATAAAAATTTGTTGTTTCTTAGTAATTGCATAAAAACACATTGACAAAGCCAAACATCAAAATAGAAATGAAAATGGAAAAAATTTAGTAGATTCGTTGCGGGATTTGTCGATATGTATGCAGTTTCTTAGGTTTAATAAGCATGGGAGTAGTTTTTTTACCGGAGGTTACAGAGGAGGTTGAATGTTGGTCATCATGGCTTTGATTAAAAGAAGCGGAAGTGGCTGTGCAGATGTTGGAGGAGGCGCGCTTTGGAGGCTTGCTTCGGAGGGAGGAGGCATTCTGACATTGGAGTGGCGAGGGGTGCAGAGCGGGGCTGCAATGGAGGTTCACAGGGGTTAATTCCCGCACAGAGGAGATGGGCTGCAATTTTAATCTACACTTCATCATGAAGGTACCCATGAGCTCCCATTTTTTTTCAATGAGTTAGAACTCAGATTTATGCCAAATTTTCATTTGCCTTTAAAAATAACAAAATTAAAATTTGAAACTTAAAAGTGACAGCACACAATTGAAATTTGAAACTTAAAAGTGATAACACAATTGAAAATCTGAAAAGAAGAGATGGGGGAAAGAAGAGAAGAGATATGATATTACCTTATAGATGTGTCATTGTGTCGCCATTGAAGAGGTGTTGGAAGTAGTTGAAGATCAGTGGGTTGGGAGAGGCCGAGAGAAGGTCGAAGAAGGTGATTCTTACATAGAGAGGAGATCGGCGGAGGAGCTTCTTGCGCGGAGAGGTTCACCGGTGTGGTTTTCTGCGGTGGGAGGAGGGAGCAGCAGCGGGGTGCGGGAACGTACTTTGCGTGAGCCGGCAGCGGTGGTCACGACGGAAGAAGCAGAGGCGTGGTTGCGTGCTTCGACGCCGGAGAGTTGTGGGCCGTCGGAGAGCAACGACGACGGGCGGTGTGGATTCTGAAGGAGACAAACGTGAGGCTGAAGAAGATCACCGCAGCGGTGCGAGATCTTTTGATCAATAGATTTAGGGCAGATTTAGGGCACGATAGGGTTGGAAAGCATCCTTCGTCGTTGATGGAGATGAGGCTGAAGTTAGGTAGTAGCAGGCGGTGTCGGTCCTTGGCAGAGGCGGCGATAGGGTCAGGCACGAATGAGAAGAGATCGCGGGGGAGAAGCGCTGGGGGAGAAGGACCTAGGCATCGGGTTTTGGAGGAGAATGGGAGAAACCTAGGCACCCGGTTTTAAATTTTGTAAATTAAAAAATTAAATTTAAAGGTTGATCGGACGGCTGGAATGAATTAGATGTCTCATATAGCTTGTCAAATACATCTTGATGATACTTTTTTTAATATATATATATATATATATATATATATATATATATATATATATATATATATACAGTAATATACTTATGACTTTATATACATATAAAGTTATATTCAGCAATTATGTAAGGAGTAGCACTTGCTTGCTACGAAAAATTTGGGCAAATGAAATTTGGGCCTCGTTTGTCAGGGATTAATTGCTTCATGAAGTTGTGTCGTAAACAACTTTATCATATATATATATATATATATATATATATATATATATATATATATATATATATATATATATATATATATATGTTGTTGGCAAGACAAAGATTAAAAACAGTTATCAAGAAAATAAAATATTTTGAGCGTAAATATATGGTTTTTGTTAGAAGAGGTTGGGTGTTCACGAAGAACGGTTCATGGCCACCGTGTTCACAATCACCACCAGCATGCCAAATGAAGTGTTAGCTTGTAAAAATACGTGCAAGTATTTACGCAAATCATATGGCTTGATGTAGTTTTATTTTGATAAAAGTCATGCCTACATGTTTTATAAAGGGGCAGCCCTCCCCTAAGAACTATTTAGTATAGTATGACTCATGTGGGTAAGAGTTAACCACTTTTACAATTTTGTTCTAAATAATGCCGAACTGGCTGCCACTCTTCGAGCAGAGTGGACAGATCGAGTTTTAGGCTTTTGTTTCAGTGCAGCCTTTAATTGCCGAACTGGCCGTCACTCTTCGAGCAGAGCGGACGGATCAAGGTTTAGGCTTTTGTTTCAGTACAGCCTTTAATTGTCGAGTTGGCCGCCACTCTTCGAGCAGAGCGGACAGATCGAGGTTTAGGCTTTTGTTTCAGAACCGCCTTTAATTGCCGAACTGGCCGCCACTCTTCGAGCAGAGCAGACTGATCGAGGTTTAGGCTTTTGTTTCAGTACAGCCTTTAATTGTCGGACTGGCTGCCACCATTCGAGCAAAGCGGACAAATCGAGGTTTAGGCTTTTGTTACAGTGCAGTCTTTAATTGTCGGACTGTCCACCACTCTTCTAGCAGAGCGAACAGATCGAGGTTTAGGCTTTTGTTTCAGTGCAGCCTTTAATTGCAGAACTGGCCGCCACTCTTCGAGCAGAGCGGACAGATCGAGGTTTAGGCTTTTGTTTCAATACAGCCTTTAATTGCCGAACAGGCCGCCAGTCTTCGAGCAGAGCGGACAGATCGAGGTTTAGACTTTTATTTCAGTGCAACCTTTAATTGTCGAACTGGTCGTCACTATTCGAGCAGAGCGGACATATCGAGGTTTAGGCTTTTGTTTCAGTGCAACATTTAATTGTCGGACTGACCGCCACTCTTCTAGCAGAGCAGATAAATCGAAGTTTAGGCTTTTGTTTTAGTGCGGCCTTTAATTGTCGGACTGGCCGCCACTCTTCTAGCAGAGCGGACAGATCGAGGTTTAGGCTTTTGTTTCAGTACATCCTTTAATTGTCGAACAGGCCGCCACTCTTCGAGCAGAGCGAACAGATCGAGGTTTAGGCTTTTGTTTCAGTGCATCCTTTAATTGCCGAACTTGCCGCCACTCTTCGAGCAGAGCAGACAGATCGAGGTTTAGGCTTTTGTTTCAGTACAACTGCCTTTAATTGCAGAACTGGCCTCCACTTTTCGAGCAGAGCAGACAGGTCGATGTTTAGGCTTTTATTTTAGTATTGCCTTTAATTAATGTCGAACTAGACCGTCGCTCTGGTCAGTTGAGCAGTGCAGATCAGTTGGGGTAAGGCTATTTAATTGGTTTCACTCTCGATTCATAGTTGACTTGGTGACCCAACCATTGACTCAATCCCTGCTTATCTAAAGGTTAGTTGGTTTTGGCTTGTGAAGCTTTAAACGACATAATGTTTATCGTTCATACGCTATGGTAGATTGTGCATTCGGAATAAGTTGTGCCTCCGAGATATTATTCCCCTACCGGAATAAATTGTGCCTCCGAGTTATTATTCCTATGGGATTTATTGGGTACATTGGAAAATGTGTACCAGATTTGAAGAAGCCTCACCTTACTCAATGATATGCATCAAGGTGTATTTGATGTTGTTTTGAGTTTATATGTACAGGTTAAGTAAATGCAGGAATGCAGAAAAATTTCTAAGTCCATGTGTCGACACCAGGAGAAGCTGTGTCGACACTTATGAAGGCTTGTGTCGACACTTGGAGTTAATTATGTCGACACTTGGAAAGACTGTGTCGACACCAGAAGCAACTGTGTCGACACACAGAGGCAGTGCCGACACACAGAGAAAGCATTGTCGACATTAACTGTGTCGATACCAAGAGGCAGTGCCGACACACAGAGAAGCTTAGTCGACATCAACTATGTCGACACCAAGAGGCAGTGTCGACACACAGAGAAGCTTAGTCGACATCAACTATGTCGACACCAAGAGACAGTGTCGACACACAGAAGACTTTGTCGACATCAACTGTGTCGACACACAGGACTTGTGTCGACACACAGCAGAGTTTTAACTAAGTTAAAGAGAAGAAGTGACTGTATCGACACACAGAATTAGTGTCGACACATTTTACAGAAGCTGTGTCGAGAAGCAGTATCAACAACAAAGGACATGTGTCGACACCACCAAGGCTTGTGTCGACACTGAGTTCACTTGTGTCGACACTTAGTCTACTTGTGTCGACACATGATGAAGTTCAGTCTCGACACTTTGCTGACAGAGATAGAGTTTCAAGAAGTGACTGGATGACTTGACAGCTGCCATTATCAACCGGTCTACTGTAACTGTCAGAACTGTCAGAAGTTTGTTAGAAACCGGATCAGCCGGTTACCATGGAGAAAGTCTATATAAAGGCATTCTCCTTCAACAAAAATAATCTTTGAAAGATCAGATTGATCACAGAAGTTATTCTGATACAGAATACATACAAACAAAAGAAGATTTTCGTAAGAAGATCTAAGAAAAAGTTGGAGAGAGAGAGCTCCATCTATTGAAGAGAAGGAAGGGGCTTATATCAACAAGTCCCTGAAGTGCAGTTGTTGAACCAGGCTGCCAAGAAGCATTCAGATTGAGATCTAAATTTCAAGAAAGAAGCTGATTGAAGATCAACTTCAAAGGAGTTCAACCCTACTGAGTTCATATTCAAGAAGCTTTGAAGAAAGCTAAGAGTGGTTGTTCTCTGCCATCAGATTTTTCCAAGAACTGATCAAGAAGCTATCTATCATCTCTCTCTCTACCTGGGTGGTGGTAAAATACATTGTGAAATCTATTTTTTTGTAGGATCTGTTTAATATCTTAGCTGTAAGCCTGTTTTATAAAGGTTGAGTTGTATGAGATTTAGATCTCTGAGTGGTAGGCCTTGTTGAAGGCTGAGGTAGGGCTGTGAGCCTGAGTTGTAGGAGATTGTTATCTCTGAGTTGTAGGCCTTGTGTAGACTGAGGTAGGGAAGATTGCCTGAGCTGTAGGAGTGTGGACTCACTCTGAATTGTAGGAGCCTTGCTGGGGTTCTGAGTTGTAAGATCTGAGGATCTGAGGTGAAGAGCAGAAGTAAGGCCGAATCTAGCACACTGCTAGATAGGCGAAGGGGGAAAGTGTATGTACCCAGATCTTGGGGAACCACTATAATAACTGTGTGCACTCTGTGATTGTATGATTTTGTGAATTCTGTGATGTGTTAGCTGTAGAACTAGTTGTTTCTGATTAGATATTCTTCCTTAAAAAGAAAAAAGAATTACACATATTCACCCCCCCTCTAGTTAGTTAAGCACTAATTCTTTCAAGTGGTATCAGAGGGAAGTTCCTCAAAGTTAGGTTTAACAGTCTGAGTGAGATCTGTAAGGCAGAAATACGATCAAGAAGATGGGTTCAGGATAAAACCATAAAGAACTTGGTTCAATGAAATTGCCCATCTGCAGGAAAGAAATATTTGGAATATGGAAGGAAAGGGTCAGATTATTTATGGAGGCATCTGATCCTATAATTTACGTAACAGTTAAGGAAGGACCATATGTTCCTATGAAGATTTCTGTTCTTGATGCCAACTAAAGAATTCCAAAGGATTTTTCAGAGATGACTAAGGATGAAATCATCTTGGCTACAATGGATAAAAGAGCCCAGAATATTATAATAAGTGTCATTGATGATTCAACATTCCAGAATCTAATTCATTGTAAAACCTCCAAGAAAATGTGGGACACATTAATAGTCTACATGGAGGGTTCTGAAGAGGTTAGGCAAGATAAAAAAATCTATGCTTAATAAAGAATATGAGAGTTTCAGACAAGCTAAGTCTGAAAGTATTACTGAATGTTATAAGAAGTTCTATAGGATTGTCAATGAACTGATGTCTTATGGAAGAGTTTTCAGTACTTATGAGTTAAATGATAAATTCCTTAGGTCTTTGACTAAGGATTGGGATACAAAAATCTGTGTCATAAGGGAAGTGGCCAGATTGGCTGAGATTTCTCCTCCAACACTATTTGGAAAATTGCTGTCATATGAGATGCAGCTGTTAGCTAGAAAGGAGGAAGAAAAAATTACAAAGGGTGACTATAAAGAAAAGTCAGTAGCCTTCAAGGTAGAAGCCACAAGGAAAAATAGGAGAATGTCTCTATCTTCTCCTAAGAGAGATGCAGAAATGATTTCAAAAAATTCAGATAATCTCAGTTCAGACAGCAGCAATTCAGATGAAGACTTTGCAGCATTCACAAGGCAGTTCCAGAGATTCTTGAAGAAGAAATAGTGGAAATCTAAGCCTTCCACATCTCAGTCCAAGGATGATTATTATCAGAAGAGGAAATCCTCCAGGAAGGACAGGAATGGGACAAAGCCTAGCAAGTCAACTACATCCAAGATTATATGTTATTGCTGCAACAAAGCTGGACATATTGTGGCTGACTGTCCAAACAAGAGGAAGGAGTCTGCTAATAGAAAGAAGACTCAGCACAAGGGCAAAAAGGAGAAATCCTTGATTGCTGAGAAAGAGAAAAGTTTGACAGATCAATCAACTTCAGAATCTAAATCTGAGGCTGGGGCATATATTGGTTTGTTTGCTGAAGAAGAGGATGAATTCATGCAATTGCTGGACTCTATCTATGAGCAGGAAGACCATCAGTGCAAAGGACTGATGGCAGTGTCTGAAGAAGACCAGTGTCAGGATCAGCCTGACCCTAGTAAGGTAAAATGTATATCTATAGATTTTGATTATTTTACTGGGTCAAAATCAGATGCATCTTCATCAAGAGATGAAGATGGGTCTGAATCTGAAGGAGATATTCATCAGCTGATAGATGAATATGGAGATTTATTGCAGGCACTTAAGATAAGCAAAAGTCTGGCCAAACATCAGGCTAAGGAAATTGCAGCTCTTAAGTTGGCTGCATCTGATTCAGAGAAACTGCTAGATCAAAAGATGAATGAGATTGACAAATTAAAGAACATAACTGTTATTCAAATTGGAACAATCACATTCAAGAATGATCAGATTAAAAATCTGGAGATTAGACTTCAGAAAGAGAAGGAGATAGTGACTAGTTTTTTTAAGCCAAAATATGTATTACCCTTAATAGATGACTTTGTGTCACAAAAGGGTAAGGCAGGAATAGGCTTTAAGAGAACAGCTTGGGCTGCTAAGTCCAATAAGAAAGGCAAAGCCCCAACACTGAACAATAGATATGCTACTAATAATTCAGCTAAAGCTGTACCAAAATAAAGGTATAATAAGTTTGAGTGCTGGTGCTGTGGCAAGATAGGCCACTTTTCCTTAGACTGTTGGCACAATACCAGTGTCAAGGAGAGTAGCAGTCTGCCTGTTAGAAGAGCTGCAGGCAGATTTGTTAAGTTTCAGACTAACTTGAACCAAGGACCCAAAAGTTATTTGGGTTCTAAGGTTAAGTAATTTGTGTTGTAGGTGAGTCCAAGTTGCCATGCCCCTATATGGTACTTGAACAGTGGATGTTCTAGGCATATGACTGGAATAAGGGGATTGCTGAAGGACTACTCACCTATGCTGAATGGGCCTAAAGTAATCTTTGGTGGTTCTGAAAAGGGAGTCATCAAAGATTTTGGTAACATTTCTAATAACTCAATTACAATCACTCAAGTGGCCTATGTAAAGGGTTTGAAGCATGATCTAATAAGCATTAGCCAGCTGAGTGAACTATGATATGACATTTCATTTGTCAAGAATGAGTGTCATATCAAGAGGTCAAGTGATCAAAAGGTCATATTGACTAGATATAGAAAAAGAAATGTATATTGCCTAGACTTTATGTGTGAGAATAAAAATTCTCCTATCTGTCTTGTGGTTGATGAGAAAGTCTCTCATTGTGTCAAATGACACAAGAGGCTACCTCATCTTAACTTCAAGACCATTGGCCAACTCTTTAGCAAAGAGTTAGTAAGGAATGATCCTCAAGTTAAGTGTTATCAGGATGGAATATGTTCAGCTTATCAAAAAGGCAAGCAAACTAGATCCTCCTTTCATAGCCTTGAAACTAAGGATTCAGTGAGGTGCTTGTACCTCTTGCATATGGATTTATTTGGTCCTATGCCAGTTCAGAGTCTAGGTAGGAAGGTCTATACTTTTGTGGTTGTAGATGACTATTCTAGATTCTCATGGGTATTCTTTCTGAGACAGAAATCTGAAACCTCAAAGGTCTTCTACAATTTTGTCAAACAAATTCAGAATGAATTAGATAGTTTAGTGGTCAAAATCAGAAGTGACCATGGAACTGAATTCCAATCTGAAAGTATGACAAGGCTGTGTGAATAGTTTGGGATTCATCAGGAATTCTCCTCACCTAAAACACCTCAGCATAGTGGCATTGCTGAGAGAAAGAATAGGACATTGATTGAGGCTGGAAGAACACTATTGAGTGATACTTCTCTCCCAGAATATTTCTGGGCTGAGGCATTTAACACTGCATGGCATGTGCTCAATAGGGCTTCCATCACCAAAAGCCACAAAAAGACACTCTATGAGGTTGTAAAAGGCAGAAAACCAAACTTATCCTATTTTAGGATCTTTGGTTGCAAGTGTTATATACTTAACAATGGCAAATCTCACCTATCTAAGTTTGCTGCCAAATCCCAAGATGAGATATTTGTTGGGTACAGCAACAATAGTAAGGCTTATAGGGTGTACAACTTGGCTACTCAAGTTGTAGAAGAGTCAGTTCATGTCATCTTTGATGAAACTAGGCTTATTAACAATGAGTTGCCAAGTAGTTCTTGTAGCTCCACAGGTATACAACAGAAGATGGACCAGCTTACTATCAGAGAAGATCCAACTGCAAAGCTGGATGAGGAAAATGGTAGTTTCTGTCCAGGGGGAGTACAATACACTCAAGATGTTGATGAAGATCATGAGGTGCAACATAATGAAGAGATTAGAGAAGGCCAAACTATTGATAGATTACCTCCAGCAGTTAGACAGTTGAAGGATCATCCTGCACACCAGATCATTGGTGATCTAAGACAAGGAGTACAAACAAGGAGCAGGAACTTGAACACAGTTCTTTGCTCTAGCTTCTTATCTCAAGTGGAACCCAAGAGATTTGAAGAAGCTGTTAAGGACGCACACTGGATTGATGCCATGCAGGAGGAGTTAAATCAATTCATAAGGTGCAAGGTCTGGAATTTGGTTCCAAAACCAAAGGGCCACAATGTCATTGGGACAAAGTGGATATATAGAAACAAGCTTGATGAGAGTGGGATCATAGTGAAGAACAAGGCAAGATTAGTTGCCAAAGGATACAGACAGGAGGAGGGCATAGACTTTGATTGGACTTTTGCTCCTGTGGCTAGGTTGGAAGCTATCAGACTATTCCTAGCCTATGCAGCATATCAAGGCTTCAAAGTGTTCCAGATGGATGTGAAGTCTGCATTCTTAAATGGAGACTTAAAAGAGGAGGTCTATGTAGAGCAGCCCTCAGGTTTTATTGATCCACTCAATCCTACTTATGTCTATAGACTTAGGAAAGCTTTGTATGGGTTGAAACAAGCCTGGTATGAAACATTGTCTACTTTCCTCATTGAGAACAAATTCTCAAGGGAGAAAATAGACAAAACTCTATTCCTTAGGGAATCCAAAGGAAAGATAATCCTAGTCCAAATATATGTTGATGACATAATATTTGGTTCTACTGAAAGTAACCTTTGTAGAAAGTTTGCAAAACTTATGCAAGGAAAATTTGAAATGAGCAGTATGGGAGAACTTAAGTTCTTCTTGGTTCTCCAAGTAAGACAGACTGAAGATGGCTTGTCCATATCCCAGTCTAAGTTCACCCAGGAGTTAATTAAGAAGTATGGTATGGAGTCATCCACTACCATGAGAACTCCAATGGGGACAAGTGTATCTCTTAGCAAAGATGATGCAGAGAAACTTGTAGATGAAACTTTGTATAGAGGAATAGTTGGCTCCCTCCTATATCTGACTGCTAGTAGACCAGATATCATGTATGCTACATGTGTCTGTGCTAGGTACCAATCTTGCCCTAAAGAATCTCATCTTACTACTGTCAAAAGGATTTTGAGATATCTTAAGGGCACACCTAATCTAGGTCTTTGGTATCCTAGGGATAGAGATTTCCTACTAATGGGTTATTTAGATGCAGACTTTGCAGGTTGCAAAGTAGATAGGAAAAGTACAACAGGCACCTGTCAATTTCTAGGAGGAAGATTGGTGTTTTGGAGCTGTAAGAAGCAGACTAGTGTGGCAATCTCCACAGCTGAGTCTGAGTATGTTGCTGCTGGAAGTTGCTATGCACAGCTATTGTGGATACAACATCAGTTAGAAGACTATGATATTCAGGTAAGTAGAACTCTATTACTATGTGATTCTACTAGTGTTATTTCTATTGCACATAATCCAGTTTCTCATAGTAGAACAAAGCATATAGAAATTAGATACCACTTTCTTAGAGACCATGTAGAGAAAGAAGATATCTCTTTAGAATTTGTTAGCACTGATTTACAACTAGCTGACATGTTTACCAAGCCTTTAGATGAAACTAAATTCAACAATTTCAAAATTGAATTAGAAATGTTGAACATAAATTAGTTTAACAAAATTGGCTAAGTAAAATTGTGTCGACACAAGAAGTTGTTTGTGTCGACACATAGAAGTTGGTGTCGATATTCCAGAGAAGTTGTGTTGACACATCTAGAAAATTGGTGTCGACACTTCAGAGAAGTAGTGTCGACACATCCAGAAGTGGTGTCGACACATCCAGAAGTGGTGTCGACACTTAGGATCAATACACAGATTTCGTCGAGCACAAATAGAATAAGTGTCGATATATAGAAGTCAACACTTATGCCGAGACATTAGAAGTTTGTGTCGACACATTTCAGCAGTGTCGACACATTAAGAGGATTTTGACGAGCCTTTTGACCTTCCTAATTTAGAAGGGTATAAATAGGTCAACAACATAGTCTGTCGACACACTCTCCATAGTTTCGAGACCAAAACTTTGTGTCGACAAATTCTCTCTTCTTAATCCAAGCTTTCTCTCAACCCTAATGGCGCCAAAGCTTGAGGACAATGTCAACGAAGGCTATGAGTTGGTACGCAACGCCTTTGATCATGCGGAACCCGAAATTAAATCAGTAGTAACCTTAATTGCAGAAAATGGGTTGGAATTTCTGGTATCTGAACCAACAAAGATTTGGAAGAAGGAAATACTAGAATTCTTTGGCGCGGCTTCTTTAGACTCAACTAGACTCAAGATCAAATCTATAGTTCAGGGTGCTAAAGTTAAACTAACCTTGAAGAGCTTGAGGAAAACACTTCAACTACCAAGAACTCAAGAAGAGGAAGAAGTACCCTCTACCAAGACTAGGGAAGCCCTTCAATGGTGTGGATTGGATCCCACCATGAAGATTGGGTCTGCAATGAATAGAAAAGAGATGAATCAGCAAGGAAAATTCCTTTCAGAAATAGTTGTTAAAGTCATTATCTGCAAGCCAGGGGGACATAATAGGATTTCTGCCTATATGTTCAGCCTAATGACTAGGATCATCTACAGACTAAACAAAGATTGGTCAACAGTAATTTTTGAAAAGATTAAGGAAAGTATTAAGAAGCCAAATATGGGAAGAATTATGAGTCTGTACTTGGCTAGAACAATTCCTGAAGTAATGGAACAAACTACTGGTTCAAAGATCAACCATATGAGGAGAATGAACATAAGGATTATCTCCAGATGGGATAGAGTCCTAGCAAAGGACATGCCTGATGAGGAGAGGCAAGAGATTCCTGAAAAATCTTCAACACAAGATATTCCTGCACAAGACCCTACAGATGGTGCTCAAGTGCAGGGGAGCCTCATCTTGAGGAAGAGCCAATACACTTGGAAAGTGATATGGCTACACAAACATTACTTGAGGTAATACATGAAGTTAATCAAACAAATTTCAATATTGAGGATGAAATACTAACTGAATCCTTGATTGATGTTGACCAGCCAACTCAACTAAATAGTCAAACACAAGATGTTAACATGGAGGATACATCTACTGTTGCTAATGCTCCTGAGTTGGTGGTGCCTCAAGTCCCTACTAAACAAGAGTTCACTCTTGAGGAGTTGTTTCCTGATATAGTACACGCAAGAACTTAGGGGGAGAAACCTGAATTTGAGGGGGAGAAAGCTGACTTTGAGGGGAAGCAAGTTAACATTGAGGAGGAGCAAGTAAGTATTGTGGGGATGGAGCAAGGGACTCGGGGGGAGCTACCTAGCACTGAACAGGAATTGCCTCATAGTCCTAAGGATAGAGTTGATATTGCCAGTACCTCAGCTTCAGAAGATGAAGCTGCATTTCAAGCCAAAAAGAGGAAGCTGATGGTTTTCAAAAGGAGGAGCCAAAGCTATAAGAGGGCATTACAAACTGCTCCTCAACCTGCCCCAGTAACTGAATATAGCTCCTTATTAGTCTCATTGTAGGTAAAGTTAGATGCACAAAGTATTGTCATGGAGAAATATATGGATGAGACCCATAAAGATCTGCAACTCTCCTTGGCTACAGATATTAAATCTATAAGATTTGAAGTAAATCAGCATAAGAAGGAAATGACTGATTGTTTTCACAAAGAAGGCAATATTGTGGTTTTCCTTGCAACACATCAAGAGAAAATCAAGACTCAAGTTGATGATATAGCTCTTAAACAAGGCTATGTTCTAGAGAATCAGATTAGAATGAATGATAATCTGACAGAATCACATAATGTGATTGTTACAGAAATGAAGAATATTACTACTGCCCAGACTGAAGCAAGCACTAAAGCCACGACAGATTTTGACAAGCAATTACAGGAAGGACTAGCTGCTGTCCAAACAGCTATTAAGGATTCTCAAAAGACTATTTCTGCACAACTACTAAAGTTAAAGTCTTTTTATAAAGATGGTGTAAATTTTCTTGATGAACAAATCAGATTTCAAAAAGATGACCTCAGGGATCATGTTGCAAGAGAAGTCATAAAGGGGGAGAGAGTGTTAGTCAAAGCTGGCTTAGATCATGATAAATGGATATCTAATAGCATCAGAGCCACACTTGGATATCCACCCCTCTGTAATGATGATAATGTGGTTGAGTCAGGTATACACCCTGCCTTTTTTGGAGGTGACCAACCTAAAGTTGCTCAAGTTATTTATCCTCCAGCAGATTTTGAGATGATTCACCAAGAGGTGTAGTCAATGTACAGCCCTCCAGAAGGTGCTCAAAATATTATTCTTGAGAAAGTAGACATGTCAGTGCCAGAGGCAGTTTTGAACAAAGAGCAAGATGCTCTATTGTCTAAGAAAAGATTTAGAGAACATGCTGAGTTGAAGCTTGATTTTGAGCAGTGGAGTCCAACATCCAGGAACATTATACTGACTTCTTGGAAAGCTGTAAAGGATAAGACTCATGATAGGGGCAAATGGTACTCTGAGCAAGAATGACTAAAGCATGAAGCCAAACAAGAAGCCATTGTTCAATATAGAAGAAAGGTTAAAGCTGGGAAGCTACCTCCTAATGCTCAGGAGTCTAGCAAATATTTCTCAAAGCCCTTTCACTACTTTGAAAGGCAAAGAATAAGGGCTGAAGAACAAAAGAAGAAAGATCTAAAGGGAAAGAAGCCAGCTGATGATAATGATGTTCCAGTACAAGTCAAGGTCCAATCAGGCAAAGGTATAGTTATCAAGGAGCCAGATCAGCTTTAGATTAGATTTACTTGATTTTACAACTTTGTAATCTTTAGTGTTGAAATCTATGTAAACTTTTGATTAGAAACTTTTGAAAGTTGAAACAAAACAATAATTAATGCTCATTCTGGTTGCATTTTTATTCTGCGATGACTTGTTATATATGTTTTGTTTTAGAAGTTACTATGTCATATAATGTTGTTATACATCATAATGTGTATTTGTTATGAATGTGTATATCATTGACTAAGGGTTATGACTTCTCCAAATAAGGGGAGATTGTTGGGTACATTAGAAAATGTGTACCAGATTTGAAGAAGCCTCACCTTACTCAATGATATGCATCAAGGTGTATTTGATGTTGTTTTGAGTTTATATGTGCAGGTTAAGTAAATGCAGGAATGCAGAAAAATTTCTAAGTCCATGTGTCGACACCAGGAGAAGCTGTGTCCACACTTATGAAGGCTTGTGTCGACACTGGAGAAAAGCTGTGTCGACACTTGGAGTTAATTATGTCGATACTTGGAAAGACTGTGTCGACACCAGAAGCAACTGTGTCGACACACAGAGGCAGTGCCGACACACAGAGAAAGCATTGTCGACATCAACTGTGTCGACACCAAGAGGCAGTGTCAACACACAGAGAAGCTTAGTCGACATCAACTGTGTCGACACCAAGAGGAAGTGTCGACACACAGAAGAATTTGTCGACATCAACTGTGTCGACACACAGAACTTGTGTCGACACACAGCAGAGTTTCAACTAAGTTAAAGAGAAGAAGTGATTGTGTCGACACACAGAATTAGTGTCGACACATTCTACAGAAGCTGTGTCGAGAAGCAGTATCAACAACAAAGGAGATGTGTCGACACCACCAATGCTTGTGTCGACACTTAGTCCACTTGTGTCGACACTTAGTCTACTTGTGTCGACACATGATGAAGTTCAGTCTCGACACTTTGCTGACAGAGATAGAGTTTCAAGAAGTGACTAGATGACTTGACAGTTGTCATTACCAACCGGTCTACTGCAACTGCCAGAGCTGTCAGAAGTTTGTTAGAAACTGAATCAGCCGGTTACCATGGAAAAAGTCTATATAAAGGCATTCTCCTTTAACAAAAACAGTCTTTGAAAGATCGGATTGATCACAGAAGTTATTCTGATACAGAATACATACAAACAAAAGAAGATTTTCGTAAGAAGATCTAAGAAGAAGTTTGAGAGAGAGAGAGTTCCATCTATTGAAGAGAAGGAAGGGGCTTATATCAACAAGTCCCTAAAGTGCAGTTGCTGAACCAGGCTGCCAAGAAGGATTCAGATTGAGATCTGAATTTCAAGAAAGAAGCTGATTAAAGATCAACTTCAAAGGAGTTCAACCCTACTGAGTTCAGATTCAAGAAGCTTTAAAGAAAGCTAAGAGTGGTTGTTCTCTGCCATCAGATTCTTCCAAGAACTGATCAAGAAGCTATCCATCCTCTCTCTCTATATCTGGGTGGTGGTAAAATACATTGTGAAATCTATTTTTCTGTAGAATCTGTTTAAGATCTGAGCTGTAAGCCTGTTTTATAAAGGCTGAGTTGTAGGAGATTTAGATCTCTGAGTGGTAGGCCTTGTTGAAGGCTGAGGTAGGGCTGTGAGCTTGAGTTGTAGGAGATTATTATCTCTGAGTTGTAGGCCTTGTGTAGGCTGAGGTAGGGCAGATTTCCTGAGCTGTAGGAGTGTGGACTCACTCTGAGTTGTAGGAGCCTTGTTGGGATTCTAAGTTGTAAGATCTGAGGATCTGAGGTGAAGAGCAGAAGTTAGGCTGAATCTAGCACACTGCTAGATAGGCGAAGGGGGAAAGTGGATGTACCCAGATCTTTGGGAACCACTATAAAAACTGTGTGCACTCTGTGATTGTATGATTCTGTGAATTCTGTGATGTGTTAGCTGTAGAACTAGCTGTTTCTGATTAGATATTCTGCCTTAAAAAGAAAAAGGAATTACACCTATTCACCTCCCCCCTCTAGGTGGTTAGGTACTAATTCTTTCAGGATTAAGTTATGCCTCTAAGATATTGTTTCTACGGGAGTGATTTGTGTCTCCGAGATATTATTCCCCTACGGGAATAAATTGTTCCTCTGAGTTGTTATTCCTACAGAATAAGTTGTGCCTCCGAGTTATTATTACTACTGCAATAAGTTGTGCCTTTGAGACATTATTCATATGGGAAAGAAATGTGCCTCGAGATGTGATTCCTTCTAGAATGTATTTGTGCTTTCAAAAAAAATGTGTCTCGAGATGTGATTCATTCTAGAATGTGTTTGTGCCTTTGGGATATATGCCATGAGAAAATTATCGGATGGATGACGAGTTTTACTCAGAGGCAACCCACATGGTGGATGGTCTGGGAAGACAACCCGTGCGAAACTATAGAACTATGTTGGTCTGAGACCGTATGCAGGGTGATACGGAGTACGTAGGCGGTGGTCATGGGAAGACCGCCTTGACCCAAAATAGAAATTCCATATCTACCTCCCTTAAAAATACTACTACACTTGATGCTATTAGGGTTTGGATTCTATACGTGGTTCTAATGATTTGTCATTTGCACAGGTGACATGTGCGGATAAAGGATATTACCCAAAAGGAACTGGCTTGTTCAGGTTTTGGGTATGGAGTTTCTGTAAAGGGTAATCTTTCGCTATTGTTGAAGTTGGTGATCAGGCGGTCTGGCGGTCTGTCTTGGCGGGTTAGTGACCGCGCGGTCTGGCGGTTTCCCTTCAGCAGGTTGGTTGTTGTGCTGTTGCTGTTTGGTAGTCGGGCGGTCTGGCGGTTTGTCTCAGCCGGCTTGGAGACCGGACGGTCTAGCGGTCTACCCTGGCGATCTCTCTCTCTCTGGTGGTAGCCGTGCGGTTATCCATTCTGTCTAACCGCGCGGCTCGTGCGGTTTGTTTTGTATAGTCCGCTTAGTCCTGTAAATTTTTAGTCTCACATCTCTTATTTGTATTCTCTCATCTCTCCTCCATTTTATATAAGGGAGGGCATACCTTTGTAATAGTTATCTTTTTGGATAATAAAACTTTGAATTATTCAAAATTCCGGCTTGTTCTTTGGTCGTTTGTTCGCTACTTTAAAATAGTATCTGAGGGATCGATTTTCTCCTCCTGATTCTGTGCGCCCTCTCTGACCTCGCGACCTGTCCGCGCGGCTTGCTTCTTCTTCTCGCGGCCTGTCCTCGTGGCTTGTTTCTTTCGCCTGCTTGCGCCCCTGTTCGCGCGGCTTCTTCTCTCCTTGTCATTGCCCTTTGTGTGCGCGACCTCTTTGTTTCTCCTTCTTCTGCATCCTGTTTGCCTCCCAGCGGACTTTTCTCTGTTCGCGTGGTGTCTCTTTCTTCTGTTCACGCGGGCTGATTTCTAGCCGCTCGACTTCTTTCCCTCTGCTTGCTTCTGCGGCTTGGTCGTGGTTTTTCTGGCCGCTGGTATCTATCATCGTGACCGCTGCAGATATCTTTCTCCTAACCACTGCACTTTCTCTCTGTTCGCGCGGGTTCTTCCTTGTTTCGGCGGCCTCTCTGTCTTTCTTCCTTTAGCCGCTCCTGCTTGTTAGTCGCCGCGACCTCCTGTTAAGTCGCGCGGCTTGTGCTTCCCTCTTCTTCCCATTTGCCTTGATCTGCACCTTAGTCGTGGCCCTTCTTGCCGCTGGTGTGCTGTCACCGTGACCGCTGCAGTTTTTTATTCCTCCCTTCATGGCTTTCATATCCTCCTCAATGTCGTTCGCCTCGGTGGTCACGTCTTCTGGTAGTGCCCACGTTGTTACTCAAGGATAATGGCTGATCGACACCGGTGCTACAAATCATATGACCGGCACTCTCCAGTGTTTTCTCTCCTAGAAACACATGATCGGTTGCCCCCGGTTATTCTCGCTGACGGCTCTTCATCATCAGTCCATGAGACGGGGATAGTTCATGTCACTCTATCTCTTCACTTGGCGTATACTTTATACGTGCCCAAGTTCCCGTGCAACTTATTATCTGTTATCTCTTTATGCAAGCAATTACAGTGTTCCGTCACATTTACTTCTACTTCTTGCTCTTTTTAGGATTCGGACTCCCAACGGACGATTGCTACTGGGACTGCGAGTGGCGGCCTATACTTCCTGGACAACATTTCTGCTTTCTCCACCTTCTCCTCCACATCCACAGATATTCTCCAATGACATCTCCGCCTTGGTCATGCTCCTCCACGTCTTCTTTGTCACTTCTGATAAAGAGCTGGCTGACATCTTCACCAAGCCAGTTTTCGGCTCGTTTCTTCATATTTATAACAAGCTGGGCATGACCGATATATATGCTCCAGCTTGAGGGGGAGTGTTGAAGTTGGTGACCGGGCGGTCTGGCGGTCTGTCATGGCGGGTTAGTGACCGCGCAGTCTGGCGGTTTCCCTTCAGCAGGTTGGTTGCTGTACTGTTGCTGTTTGGTAGCCGGGCGGTCTGGCAGTTTGTCTCAGCCGGCTTGGAGACCAGACGGTCTAGCGGTCTACCCTGGCGATCTCTCTTTCTCTCTGGTGGTAGTCGTGCGGTTAGCCATTCTATCTAACCGCGCGGCTTGTGCGGTTTGTTCTGTATAGTCCGCTTAGTCCTGTAAATTTTTAGTCCCACATCTCTTATTTGTATTCTCTCATCTCTCCTCCATTCTATATAAGGGAGGACATACCTTTGTAATAGTTATCTTTTTGGATAATAAAACTTTGAAGTATTCAAAATTCTGGCTTGTTCTTTGGTCGTTTGTTCGCTACTTTAACAGCTATGAGACTAGACATTCCGCTTTCTGTGATAAGGTGCACCCGTTAGTGGTGACTTCTGTCGGGAAACTACTTCCCCTTACTCTGGTATGTATTGTTGTTCGTTTAACATCATCGTTAGTATGCGACCGGGGGAAACTGAAGGGAGATGATGGAGATGGGTGTGCCTCTGTTTCTCCTTCGGTGTCGTATGTTGGCGGCGATGTGCGGTAGGATCCCCCTGTTTGTGTCGGTTTTTGTGAACCAAGGGGAGGGGGGTCTTACAAAAAGCCTGTCATGTAAAACTGTTGTTGAAGATGATGTTTGGTAAAAGTCATATAAGAAGGATCATCGCCAGTAATAATCATATCATCAACATATAGTAACAAAAGGGCCCAACCACGAGAGGAGTATACAAACAGAGCTGGATCATGTGAACTTGTTTGGAAACCGGTGGTTGTAATGGCTGAGATGAAACATGCAAATCACGCGCGAGGTGCCTATTTGATCCCATAAAGGGCTCGCCTCAAGCTGCAGACAAGACCTGGAGGAGAGGATGGGTCAGGAGGAGGGAGCATGTATACCTCATGTCGAAGATCATCGTAAAGAAAAGCAATCTTCACGTCGACCTGAGACAGAGACCAGTGGTGAACATCTGCAGCTGCAATATGGATTTGAATCATAGTCATTTTAGCGGGGCAAATGTTTCGTCATAGTCTATACCTGCTCCTATGGAAAACCACGAATAATGAGTCGAGCCTTATATCTCTATATAGATCCATCAGAGGGAGTCTTGACCATGAATACCCACTTGCAAGTAATAAAAACAACACCATGTGGGAGAGGAATAAGATCCCATGTACGTGAGTGCTCAAGTGCCTCTAACTCAACAAACATAACAACTTGTCACTCGGGTATCTGGGAAGCCTCACAGTAGGTAGTCAATTCCGAAGTACAACAAGTAGTAGCAGGAAGGGCAGGTAGGTCCAGTGGTAGTGTAGCAAGGCTAAGGCGATCAGGAGAGCGTCACTTAAGAGGTGGGTGGTGACGCACAAGAGGATCGTCCACATAACACTCGTTGGAGGATGCAGACACTGAGTCTGGGGGCACTGTAGGTAAGGAAACAGGAGGAGGACGTCGAGACGAGGAAACAAGAGGAGGACGCGAGTATAGTGATATGGAAGGGGGCAATAAACGTGTTAGAGGGAGAAGTGAGAGATGAAGAGGAGTGATAAGGTGAGCCTGGAGAAATCGGATATGGCTTTGGGGATAAAAAGGGGAGAGGGGGTAAACATACTGGTGGAGAAGAGGAGACATGTGACGGGGGTATGAGAAGGGTGAGAAAATTCACATCAGAGGGGGACATGGATGAGTGCGAGGTCGAGGGGATAGCGGACACAAAGAAAGGGTGAGACTCATCAAAGGTGACATCATGTGAGATACGAAGTCGGCGTGCAATGAGATCATAACATATATAGCCATTGTGCTCAACACTGTATCCAAGAAAGATACATGATATAGATTGAGCAAAAAACTTGGTACGCTCACGTGAGGGAAGAAGAACATAACACCGACAACCAAAAATACGTAGATGAGTATAACGTGGGGGTCTGGAGTACAACCACTCACTAGGACACTGACCCTGAAGAAAAGTAGAGGATTGTAGGTTAATAAGATAGACAATAGTGGAAACATCCTCAACCTAACAATGAGGAGGAATGTGGGAGGAAATGAGAATAGTACGAACTGTCTCAATGATGCGGCGATGTTTTCTTTCTGTGGTGCCATTTTGAGCATGTATGAAGTAATAATAATAATTTTATACTTTAAAATACCTAACATGCAACATAGCATAAAACCTTCCCAGAGAGCAAGTACAACTAACCTAAAAAGGTAAACTAGCAGCTAGCAAAGTATTCAATATTCCAAAAGAAAACTATCAGTGAGCGTCAACAACCTGACGGAAACCTACTGAAAGTATACAAGTCTGAACTAAAACTGAAAAACAACAACTACCTCACGACAGTGAGGAAAACTACTGCAATAACTGCAGTCCAAAAGCTACCACCCAACATAGCCGCTCCACCGGCTACAGTCCTGAACCTGAAACATTCAAAAGAAGAACACATCAACAAGTAATTACAAGTGGCAAAAGAAATAAGCAGGTAATAAGTAAGAATGCAAGAAAGGGTTTACCAAACCCGACTATAAGAAATGCTGAAACCACAGTTGATTAGCCAAATAAAAACAAGTAACGTAAAAGTTGCAATAAAGGAGTTAAAAAAACATTTGCACCAAGTGCGGAATGAAGCCATGCTTCGACAAAATCTGCAAGGATAAGCACAAAATAACATAAACTGATCTAAGAAGCAAACTGAGCACAAAACAGCTCGAAAACGTGAGTCATTAACACTTGATAAAAACAACCGGGCTGGAGTCGGTGACCAAAACGTCCAAACTCGAACTACCAGACTCAAATGTCTCACAAAGGCACTGCGGTGGTGGCCACCTGGCCCAACACAACCCAACATGCCACAAAACAGAGAACAAACCAAACCACCAAGTGTAATGACTCACACACCGGCGTCTAGTTGGCGGTCCTTTATCCACTGTCAACCTTCATAGCCAAAGAAACATCATACCCAAACACTCCAAACCAAAACCCAAGCCTAAACCCGAATAAACACCTAAACCAGTCCTAAAATCACCCTAAGGACCATACAAGACGAATCCTACATGAAACGATAAAATATTCTAATATTAAGTCCTAGCCAAATTCGGTGAGTATACCCGATGAAATAAATGGATACTCGACAAATTTCCACAACACTCGGCGAATAAGACCTCTGATACCTGACGAAGTCCTACTATACTCGACGAATAAGGCTTGCGATACTCGGCGAATTCCTACTATACTCGACGAATAAGGCTTGTCATACTCGACAAATTCCTACTTTACTCGACACATCGACCAACGATACTCGATGATTTCCTCTGATATACGACGAATCTGCCTTAACGACAATTTCAACGATACTCGCCAAATCCTAGCTAATTGATACTCGACGAATTGCATAACGATACTTGCCGAATTATCCTTAGACTAAATCCCTCCATACCCGGCGAATTTCACTTAACGATTTACGATGAATTCTCACCCGGCTAACCTACCATATTCGACAAATTCGGCTACGATACTCGGTGAATTTCTAACCCATACCCGCCGAATTTTACTTAAATCACTAAATCTATTCTCCATGTTTTGGCCGAAAACTTGCCCTACTCTATGATTTTTTCACAGTTAACTTACACTAACCCCACTCTCTAAGGACGGAGGAAAGAACGGAAGAAAAAAGGTTAAAAATGGACATGCAAGGGGGAAAATCCACTTGCCTTGATTCTCCAAAAAAACGCCTCCCGCTCGCACCGCGATAAGAATCAGCCGCCAAATGATCTTAGCAACGTTTCATGAAACTTTTGGAGGAAGAAGAAAGTCAAAATCACTAACCCTAACGCCTAAAAATCGAGGAATCGGGAAAAGCTTGCCACGATCGGGTAGATCTCCGCGAGAGCTTTCCGAATCTCTACCACGACGACAAAAACGGCCACCCAAGCACACTCTACCGCCGACCGAACGCACGGGAAATCCACTGCTCTTCTACCTCTCGCGAAAACGCTGCCTCTCGGGTTCGGGAAGAAGATGAATAAGAACAGTTGGGTTTGACGCGGCGGATTCCTATTTATACTTATAAATATAATATATATTAAATAATTAAATAACGTTAAAACGACCCGAAATCTAAACCAACTCGGAATGTACACGTTATTTGTCACAAATATAAAAGAAGATTGTTAGTGTATATTTGAACGAATAACAGGTTCGGAGGCATAACGGGTCAGTTCGGACACGTGTAGATTTGATACCCGTAGAAACTCCTTGGGTTTGCCTATTTATACCCACCTAGGGGCAACGGGTAGGTGATACCACTTTGATCATCACTCGGATGCTTCGAGCAACATTAACACTTCATGCCTTCCTAGTACCTCACCTAGTCTTTTGGTTGCGGAGGGGAAATTTCTCTCAAACTTCCGGGTACGTGGTGGGACCTCCCTGCTGGAGCACTTGAGGTGTGCTTATAGATAGTTTTCTCTCACTCGCGATAGTCATTTGACTTGTGGTGTCGGATCACAGAATCAGTAACCTTAGGTTGTCATGATCCAAATTTTGTGGTTGAGATTTTTCAGGCTTCAACAATACCGTTCTCCATTAAAAGAAGAGCGTTTATCTTAGAGCCTCTCTCTTATGAGCAGATCAATTTTAACTAATGGTAATTAATGTTAGACAAAAATGATGAACTATGGAGATGTGTGAGCCCTAAAAAGTTTGGTCTGCCAGTAAAATTTCTTGCAGTTTTCTTAGAACACAGTCTGCCCATAGCTGTTAGCGTGCCCTCACGCTGTGTAAAATGGGTGTGTTAATAGAAGTAGGAGTATGCTATGCACATGTATTAAGTATAAAAGGTAAAATTTACTATTTCCAAATTGCGAAGTGGCGGGCGGTCGCAAACTCGTTGGTTATGAACTGTCGTTCGAGAACATCCGGCCTCATTTGAGAAATTTAATTCACTTTTATGTTCGAATCTAGTTTTTTGTGTGTCAATCGTATCTGTTGTCATGTCAAACATGCATTTTATGATGGTCGGGCTTTTGACCAAACGCCAAAACATAATGCCACACAGAGCCTTAGTGAGTTCACTCGTGAAAATAGGAAGAGAATGCTCTCACCAACCACATCTAATAGTACCCTCGAGGAAGCATTCGGTAGGAATAGATGGAATACATCTTGCAAGTGAGGAGTTAAGCTTGTAGGTTCCCCGCAAAAATAGGCGTTGAAATTGATGACGAACTAGATATATATCAACAAGATTTGCCCTCGTGAGTTCTAAACTCCGGAGACTCAAATCTGCAAATTATCAATTCAGCTTTGGCTCTGTTTGACACGGTGGCGGCGGTCCTGAATATGGTGGTTAAATTGTCATTCGTTAATGCCCACCTATGGAATTTCATTTACTTTTATGTTCCTACCAATGATGTTTGTTAGGCGATACTTAATGAATAACGGTTTAACCCTTGAGTTTACAATCGTTACCACCATGCCAAACGGAGCCAAAATCGATTGGAAAAAAACACCCACATCATACATGTTAAATTGAGATTGTTTCTTTTTTTTTTCATTAGAAGAAACAAATAAATATAATTTCATTGAATCTACACCGTGTATAATAATAAGATTGAATCTATACCGTGAAATTGACTCTCCGACCTTATTTCTATCTCCGGATTGGATTGAACTTCCACCCAGCCATACGATCATTTCTCTCTAGGGCACGGACTCCTCCTCCCGTTCCAAAGGCTGCAGCCGCCGGACAGCCGGACCGCCAGCCAACCTCCGCTCCAGGTACTCCATTCTGACTGCAGCCCTCCCTCAATATCCCCCACTACGACATCATAACCTGTTAAGGACTCAGGCAGTAGGGCGGAATACCCTGAAGTTCCTCCATGTTTTTGCATCTCCATCTTCCAAACCATAGTAAAAATATCTAAGCAACAGATCCCGGCCACCGGCCCGCAGCAACCTCCCTCACAGTAGAATACGGTTGCACTTTTGATGGGATTCAATGTCATCGGAGCTCATTTTTGAACGAACAGTTTTTTCCCTTGCATGTTAAGGTTCATTAAACTTTGGATAATCTAATAATGTTCAGTGAAGCAGTTGCACTGATCGTTCGGGCTTAAAACTCTTTATTTCACTTTCTCAGTCACATAGGACGCTTCAATTATAAACCCTTTCACAATAATTTCTGCCTACCTTGATTTTTTTGTGACTATTCATTGATTACAAATAAGAATTGAGGTGATTGCATCTGATTGTGCAATGATAATCGACAACGACAAGGGATTTTTTTAAAGATTATGTAGCTTTGATTTTTCTCGTAATGTTGTCTATCAATATTTTGTATTTGGTTGATTTTGTGCTGCTAGAAATCTTGTTTTTATTTCACGCGCAAAGGTTCATTTGCACTGTAGTACCCCGTGCCCCTGCCACTAGTCAGTTTCTATGATTGGGCACTATGGTAAATCTGGTGATTAGTTTAATGACCAATCTTCATAAAAGTATATTAATTCAGCAATTAAAGAAAGTAGTCCTTGAGACAACGATAGCCAAGTATGATTGACAACAGACGGATTCGAAAATAAACTAGATGTTACAAACTTGATGTTATAAACTTGGTTAAATATCTAAGAGACGGATTTGAAAATTTCTTACAGCGGCAAAAAACTTACATTAACCAAATACACTGCAAGTAATTCCTTGGATGTTACAAACTTATGACGGATTTCAATAAACTAGATGTTACAAACTTATGAATGTGTTTACAGAACTTATGACAGCTTATGACATCTTCTTATGAATGTGTATGCACTGCAAGTAATACACTGCAAGTAATCTTCTTATGAATGTGTTTACAGAACTAGATGAGGACAACGAAAAAAATATTAGGTCTTTTGGATTTAAAGAAACTCATGTGACTTTGGCCCTTGGGAACGGAATAGCTGACCACTGAATCGGCAATGATCGGCAGAGAAGTGGAGAATGCGAAAAAGGAGCAGCAAACAAGCGGCGAAAACCCTGGAGTTTAGTTACAGAACAACGGTAGAGGAGGTGAAAATTGAAATGAATCGGTACTTAACAGAACAGCGGGAAGGAGTCGTACCAGTTCGGGATGGCAAGAGGCGGTCGAACCCTTCTCGTGCGAGCAAACACCAGCGGCGGCGACGACGTTTCACTGCCGTGTGCAGGCGGAATAGGGCGACAACAACGTCTCACACCCTCACTGTCGCGCGCAGGTGGAGTAGGGCGGCAACGGACAACAGCTTCTTCGCACAGCGCAGGAGGGGTGTGTCGGGCCGAACCCTAGGGAGAAGAGGAGATTATAAGCAGTAATTCCCAAGTTCGCGAGTTATTATAACTTATAGGCGTTTCCCGTGGAAACGGTAGGATCGTACGATCCTACGATCCTAAACGGCGATCCTACCGTTTCTACGGAACGCACGATCTAGGCTCGCCCGACGATTGTTTCCCCCGTAAAAAATGTAAGATCGTACGATCTTACATGTAAATTCGTGATTTTGACAACATTGGGTGTGTCGCAATCCCAAGGAAAAGGCAGAAGATTGGTCGTCAGACCTTGGAGGAGGCTCCGACGTCGGGGTGGCGGTGAGAGGTACGGTGAGATTGCGCTGGAGGGGAACCGAAGAAGACAAAATAAGTATTTCGGCGAGATCACCGACGTTGGATATGCGGGATCAACGGTTTAAATTTCACCCGCTCTCAGAGGAAGGAATGCTACCCGTACACAATTATTATTCTTAAAATAGAGCTATAATAAGGAGGAATTTCTAAAGGCGCCAGTTGTTTGAAAAAGGGAAGAAATGACAATTTTCAAATGGAATATAGTGGGGGAGTCAAAACGGTTTATTGGGCCGGCTACTTTTTAATAGAGGAATGAGAGGGGTTGCCAAAGGTTTTTATATTTAATATAGGGGTTTTAAAGAGGGAATTTCAAAGGGTATTGTCTTTCCATGAAATAAAGATTCAACATTTAAAATATGGAATTATAATTTTTAACTTTAGAATTAAAATATTAACTAATTTTCAAAGCTTGCCTAGATTAATACTACTCCTAATTTGACGTACTTATTCGTTTATGTTCTTATTGGTCGATCACTTCAATAAGTCGTACAAACAAACACGAGTACAAATGAGCGCGAGTGACAAGCGCGATTAAAATGCATAAAACACACATACACGTATAACACGCGCTAAGAAGTGCGCGACACTAATAAAATGCGGGAAATAAAAGTAAAACATGATGCAACTCAGGTTGCATCACATACATAATTTTTATTGACATGGTTCGTGAATTGGAATTGTTCCATTGGAATGGGAATTGGTATTTTAGTGTTAGAATTATTTTTGTGTCTAAGGTTTTTAAAATTGGATCTGAAGTTGAACCGTTGAAAGAAAAAAATTAAATGTGTTAGAATTAATAGTATTTATATTGTTGAGTTTAGTCCCACACCGCCTATCGTTGTTGGGTGTCATGTTGTTTCTCCAATATTATGCCCCTTTGAGAAAGAATAAAATCGCACCTTTCATTTCTCTCTACATAGTATCAGAGCACTCGATCTGAAACCTAAATAATTTTTCCCGTGCTTCCGCCTCTGTGCTTCTCCCCCGTCCCGTCCTCCAGCGTCCGTGCTGTTAGGGCTCACGCCCGCCGTTCCCACTCCTGTCGACAAAGTTGATCGTTGATCCCGTCAACAGGAGCGGCTCCGATTTCGTCATCGACGCCGTCTGCTGCTTTATAATACTATAAATATAGAAGTCACTGGTATAATATATAGTTTCTTTTAGTAATTCTTGTAAAATATTCAAAAAAACGAAAGAAATGGGATAAAGTCACTGATATAATATTTAGTTTCTTTTAGAAATTCTTGTAAGATATTCAAAAAGGGAGATAAATGGGAGCATTTAATATTTAGTTTCTTTCAAAGGGTTTTGCTCCTCGACAACTATGCTGCTTCATAGTTTCATTAGCCTCATGCGTTGGATCGTCCGAATCTGCCCAATAATCTATTTGCAATGTTTGGGTGGTACATTCCTGTAAATGCCCGTCTTTGCATTCCGTCCTGCAGCCGAACCGAAGCATTGAAATATTCAATTCCTATGACCCAAACCTTCGTGCAAACTAACACGGGAATTTGTTTTGACCCAATTCCAAAACCTCTGTGACTTATGTTTTCGGGCAAAACCAATTCCTGCATCTCAAAACCTACAAATCGAACACACCCTAAAGGAAGATTATAAAGCAATTAAAAAAACGAAATAAAAAAGAGGAAATAAGAACAAAATCAAAAAAAACGGAGAACCCTAAATCACAAACAGAATAGAAACAAGAAGTTTAAACGAAATCAAAATCAAAATCCCAAATGGAAGATTATAAATCAATACAAAAACAGTAAAAAAAACTAAATTGTTGAAGTTAGATATGAAGAAGGAAAAAGAAATCCTGAGAGAACCTGTGAAGCACCGACACTTCAAAATGCTCAGCGTGTCGGTGTCGGACTCTCCGACACTCGTCTGACTCTCCGACACTCGTGTCGGAAGTCCGACACTCGTGTCGGAAGTCCGACACTCGTGTCGGAAGTCCGACACTCGTGTCGGAAGTCCGACACTCGTGTCGGAAGTCCGACACTCGTGTCGGAAGTCCGACACTCGTGTCGGAAGTCCGACACGCTGGCTCACGTGGGACTTGCGTGTCCCGCTCAATCGGACACACGTGTCCCTCGCAATCGGACACACGTGTCCCTCGCAATCGGACACACGTGTCCCTCGCAATAGGACACACGTGTCCCTCGCAATCGGACACACGTGTCCCTCGCAATCAGACACACGTGTCCCTAAGCTAGCTACTCACGGTAAGCCTGGAGGCCATTGTCTTGGAAGTGCAATTTTTGTGAAAAAGGTTTTATAAGTTCATATACAAGAGTGAAAGCACATTTGTTAATCATTGGAGGAAAAGAAATTGGAAAGTGTGTAAAAGTCTAAGGAGGGAACTATTTGAGGTGAAAAAACTATAAGAAGAGGTAATGTGTTAATGTTCTATCATTTTTTGACCTTCTATTAAGTTTTGCATTGTAATATTTGATGAGAAATATTTAAACATCTTTTAATTTATTTGAATATTTGTTATTTGTTCATTTTAAATTTTTTGTTAAATGTTTTAGGATTTTCATAATTATAAAAAATATATATTTAATATGCGTGTCTCAGCGTGTCGAAATATGATATTTTCTGAGAATTCAGGAGTCGCGAGTCGTGTCGTATCGCGTGTCGCGTGTCGGTGTCGGTGCAACATATGAGAGAACAATAAGAGATCGCACGAGAGAAGGAGAATGTGTTCTCACAGGCGATATGGCAGACTTTCTCCAGACTGGTGACTGGTGGAAAGGAGGGTTGTGGAGGTCGTCGGTGATGGGTAGGCTGGCCGTGGAGGCCGTCGGTTGCGTGCAGATGATTTGCGGCGACAGGAATATCACCGGAGGAGCGTGGGCGGGAGCTGCGTAGGAGAGCGAGGAAGGTGCCGTCTGAGAGGTTTACGGTTTAGGGCTGAGGGTTGTCGGGAGGGAAATGGTGCGGGTTTTCATTCCTGCGGTAGAGTTGTATTTGATGGGACGGTACTTCTCGTTTATGATTTAATAGGTGACTTTTTAATTCATTGATATATGCACACCCTATACTTCATTAATAGATGACAAGTTGTACTTAATCATGTTCTGTGTACTATAAAAGATTCAAATCACATTACTGTTCCCGACTTGTTAACTCGAGCTTACTGGGTCAGAGTGTCACAGATTAAGACATGTGACCTGCTTGTAGTGTTGTAGTGCTCATAGAACAAGAAGATCCCTCTAACGGGTTTTCTCCTGCAGGGTAAGGCCAATCTGTGTTGGACTGGGCACTTAGCGGATGACCTGGTTGATAAGAATCTTAGTTCAAATCTTCATTTTCCTTAGTATACAATATCCTTTTAGCACAATAACAATGTGAGGTTTAATTATGTGAGGTCGTTCAGCAAATATATTCATGTGAAACGACTTCTCGAAGACGCTAGCTAGTTGGTTCGCACCTCCATCCAAACGTTGCAGCCTCCGGAAAAAGTACCTTAGGCTCATTTAGGGGGACAGATCCTTCTTAGCCTATAAGCGGGAGCTTACCCACTATCTCATTATGCATGCACTATGTAAGGGGATGAGAATAAGAAATGCAGTCATTTCATGGATGGATTGCTCGACTCTCTGAGGCAGCCACTAATGATGATGGTCAGTGATGATTACAAGAGTTTAGTTGACACTACAAGGAAGTTGGAAGCTGATGGGAAGTGGGTGCAAAAGCTTAACAATTTCTATACAAAGCGGCCTCAGGATGCACCGCAGCAACAGAAAAAAGTAGTCAATAAAGGAACTAGAATAATAAATAGAGAACTGATGATAACAAAGGTGGTCAGACCTGGGCCAGGGTTGAGGATTATCCTCTATGTCCTAAATGCTACCACCACCATCTGGGCGAGGGTTTAACTACGACGGGGGTATGTTACAAGTGTCAGTAACCCGAACATATGGCCCGCTATTGCCAGGAAACTCTTGTGTATTAGGTACACAAGTGCCCTTGTGTGAATATTTTAAATTATATCCTTTCCACATTAGTCTTAAAATCACAACTCATTTTTGTAGCCAGAATTAAAGGTTAGTGGAAGACAACTAAGACTTTTTATGGCCAACTCAGCTTTCTCTTTAGCAAGACTCTGTGCTCGACTGATCCCCCCAGATTTCAGGATCAATTCAATTGCTTTCTCCAATGAGCCGTCCTCCCTGATTTTAGGGTCTTTTTCTAAAGCAAAAATAACTGGGGCGGTAAGGTTGCCCTTAGCAAGGTCACTTCCAGTTGGTTTCCCGAGCTGCTTCGACGGCTGGGTGAAGTCCAGGATGTCGTCCACAATCTGGAAGGATAAGCCCAGGTTCTTCCCATATTCATACATCTGTTCAGAGATGTTGCCGCTCGCTCTGCTGAATATGGCTGCAGATTTTGTGCTTGCAGCAACCAGAGAAGCTATCTTGTAGAAGCTTTTGAGGAGATAGTCTTCGAGGGTGACATCGCAGTCGAAAAGACTCGAGACCTGTTTTATTTCGCCGCTAGCGAAATCCTTGATGACCTGAAAGGCATGTCAGCTGTTTCAGAATACAATTTGCAGTCTCTGAAGGTTAATAAGGTAAGAGAAGTTGGAAGACATACTTGACTGATAAGTTTGATGATATCCAGGTTCTCGAGATTAGCTAGGTACCAAGAATATTGTGCAAACATAAAGTCTCCCGCAAGCACGGCCACACGAGTCCCATATATTTGGTGAATTGTTTTCTTTCCTGCAGATAACAGTTATTTAATGCATTAGAAGTTGGTCAGTTATATGAATTACTAATATTAAAGGAGATGATTACTAAATAATCTAACCCTTAATTAATTAGGATAACATAAGTAATTTTAGTTCTTTAATAACTATTTTGATCCTTTTGTTGCATTAAATCTTAAGAGGGCTTGAGGAAAATAGACAGTTCAACGATCAATTTTGCCTTGGGATGTGTAGAATAACAGGAGTGAGAAAAATAACCGAGAAGTTTTATTATTTTTTCAAATTCTTGGTATGTGTAGAAGAATTACTATTTTGATCCTTTTGTTGCATTAAGTTAGTGGTGGCAGTCATGAACAATTGAACATGAGAGTTAAATTGTCATTTGTTAACACCCACTTAAGGAACTTCATCCACTTCTATGTTCAAACGAATGATATTTGTTAGGTGATTCTTAACGAATGACGGTTTAACCCATGCGTAAAAAGTGTAAGCCAAATTTATGTGAGGATAAAGTAGTTGAGATTATTTACTCTCTTGTCCTAATTTCAAGAGAAAATTTATCTGCCAACCCTAAATGCTTTCCGCAATTAAGAAATTTTACATCGATTTTATGATTTTCTCGGCAATTCACGCTTTTCCTCATTATTAATTTTTTGTTTTTCTTTCACAGGTAAAAAAACTATTTGTTCCGTAGATATTTATCAGCACGATGGTTCAATACAACTTCAAAAAGATTACAGTCGTTCCTCCGGGGAAGGAATTAGTGGATATCATCCTTTCTAGAACTCAACGCCAAACTCCAACTGTTGTTCATAAGGGATATGCCATTTCACGCCTTCGTCAGTTTTACATGAGGAAAGTGCGATTCACCCAACAGAACCTTCACGAGAAACTATCTACTATCGTCGATGAATTTTCGAGGTTAGCTGACATCCATCCATTCTTTGGGAACTCCTTCACATCCTCTACAACGAGGACCACTACAAACTTGCACTTGATCAGGTCAATACTGCGAGGAACATTATTGGAAGGATTGCGAAGGAATACGTGAGGGCGCTCAAATATGGCGACTCTCTTTATAGATGCAAGTGTTTGAAGGTGGCTGCTATTGGCAGGATGTGCACAGTGATAAGGAGGATTGGCCCCAGTTTAGCTTACATGGAGCAGATTAGGCAGCATATGGCTATACTTCCTTCCATCGATCCCAATACTCGCACCATATTGATCTGCGGATACCCGAATGTGGGCAAGAGCTCGTTCATAAATAAGATTACGAGGGCTGATGTGGACGTCCAGCCGTATGCTTTTACCACAAAATCCCTCTTTGTTGGTCACACAGATTACAAGTACCTAAGGTATCAGGTCATCGACACTCCTGGGATTCTTGACCGGCCTTTTGAGGATCGAAATATTATTGAAATGTGCAGCATCACCGCACTTTCGTACCTTAGAGCCGCAGTTCTCTTCTTCCTCGACATCTCTGGATCGTGCGGCTACAACATCGCACAGCAAGCCGCACTGTTTCATAGCATCAAGGCACTCTTCATGAAATAGCCTCTTATCATCGTCTGTAACAAGATTGATTTGCAGCCATTGGATAGTCTTTCGGAGGAAGACATGAAGTTGGTCATGGAGATGAAGTCGGAGGCCATGAAAACTGTCGTGGCACAAGGCGGGGAGCCCAATGATGAAGGGGTTCTATTGAGCATGAGCACTTTGACTGATGACGGCGTTATCGCCGTCAAGAATTCTGCTTGCGAGAGAATACCGAATCAGAGGGTGGTGGTGAAGATGAAATCCAAGAAGATTAATGATTGCTTGAACAGGTTCCATGTCGCCATCCCGAAGCCTCGTGATAACAAAGACCGTCCTCCTTGCATTCCTCAAGCGGTTCTCTATGCCCGAGCAATGGAGAACTCTAAGATGGAGAAGCGGAAACTCGAAAGGGATCTCGAGGACGAGAACGGCGGGGCTGGCGTGTACTCTGCCAGTCTCAAAAAACATTATTTTTTGGCCAATGATGACTGGAAGGATGACGTTTTACCCGAGATCTTAGACGGACATAATGTGTACGATTTTGTGGATCCTGACATCCTACAACGGCTGGAAGAACTGGGGAGGGAGAAGGGACTCCGTCTGGAAGCGGAGTCTAATGAACTGGAATTTGAAATGGATGGGACGGAGCTGACGCCCGAGGAGCGCAAAGTTCTGGCAGAAATTTGACAGAGGAAGAGCTCGCTCATTCAAGAGCACAAAATAAAGAAGAGCACCGCCGAGAGTCGCCCCACCGTTCCTAGAAAGTTTGATAAGGATCGGAAGTTCACGACATGTAGAATGGGGAGGCACCTCTCGGGCTTGGGACTGGACCCGAGCACTGCCGTCGACCGTGCGCGGAGCAGGTCTCTCTCTCGGAGGGGACGGAAGAGGGAGAGATCGTTGGTGGCAGACGACAAAGAAGCCATGGATATCGATGACGAACACAAGATCAAGAAGCTGCGGACGAGATCTAGGTCACTCTCTCGACTTCCGGTGGAAGTCGCGCCTGGAGAAGGATTCAAGGACTCCGCCCAGAAAGTTAGGGCGATCAAGATCAAAAGGAAGTCTGAGAAGAGCAGAAACAAGACGACTCGGAGGGGAGAGGCGGACAGAGTCATTCCCTCTCTTAAACCCAAGCACCTCCTCTGGAAAACGTTCAAGTGGAAAGACAGAGGCGCTGGTAATGTTCTCTACTTGATTTTATTCCTCTGTTGATATTGATGATGAGTTTTATGTATGATTCTTTTAAAAATAAGTGCAGGTATTTATGCTTGGAGCACTCTTTGGAGGAGGAAGGGCTGTAGGAAGAAGGATTAAGGTTATGTCATCATCATTTTGCATCAGGATTCCCATTTTCTACACCTTTTGTTTTGTTTTTTTATGCATCTGACTTTGCTATGAAAGACGGGATTCGTAGCAATGGGGATTTAACTAGTTGACTTACAGTACATGGGAATTTTACTTATCTCAATGTTGTTTCATTTTCACATTTTTCATAAATGTTGTGTTTACACTCTTCTCCAAATTCTGCTATATATGTGTGTGCATGTGTACAATTACCCCCCAAAATTCCTTCGAGCTAGCAAAATTATAGGTTGCACCCCTATTTTTTGAAATTACAGAAATACCCCTTGGATCTTCCCTCTCAGGCGGGTATTTCTATGCGTGAATGTTTTGAAATGTAAACTTTGAAGGGAGTTTTTTATAATTTCAAAAAATATAGGGGCGCAACCTATTAGGCGCTGTGAGAATTTAGTCACTAGACATGTTAAACGTGGGAAGGGTCCATCAAAATAAAGACTTGGAATGAAAATATAAGAAAATATGTGTTGTACTTGGGCATTAGTGAGATTATGACTCGAGATAGGGCACACTAGTGACAGGATCCATATAGCCGACCCCATAGGAGTGCAACATGTAATTTTGCAAACTTATAGAGCTGATTTTTGTGAACGTGTGTGTATGCGTGTTTGTCATGTATTGAAACTATATCGAGTTAGTTTATCAGTATTATTGTTGTTGATGTTGAGGGTCCATAGACATTTCACTAGTTGAACAGAAATGTCGTGTTGTTGTGCACGCACGCATTCGCTCGAACGAGCTGGTCATGAGGGTGTGTTGTTGTGCACACACGCATCTGCTTGAACGAGCGGGTCATGAGGGTCGGGCAGATATTATAGAAGTTGACAGAACTGCTCGAGGGTGACATGATTTCCATTCAGTTATTTACCAATTTAATATGTTTTGTGCCTACATATGATTTGGAGGTTTGCATGATTTTTGTGCCAACTTTCATTGCATGAGGATTTATTAGTGCATTATTTGTTGATTGGGGGTAAATTTGCAGGTATTCGATTCTCACAGCTGCAATAAATTGTCATCAAAGTTTCAAACGCATGTAAATAATTATCATCATTGTGCTTACTATCACGGATTTACACAGCCACTGCTCAAACACCATAGCTGTCCCAAACGTAAAACCTTGCTCATTGTAAGAGTGGAATGGTGTTAATAAATCCTCGATGTAACAGTGGAATTCAACTCGTGATGTAACAGTGGAATTCAACTCGTGATTTTCTCGGCGAATTTTAAAGACTCTACAACATTGTAAAATTGTGGTCGTAAATGTAATAGTGGAACTCAATTCTTGTGGCTGAAATGCTGTTGAAAAACACTACTGATCAAATTCTAATTTCGTTGACTAAGGCTCCGTTTGTGAGAGCTTATTTTCAACGGTCAAGCGGTTACGACCACATGAACCAGACCCTAATTATGGTTCGGTTCATGCGGTCGTAATCGCTTGACCGGTGAAAATAAGTCCATTCAAACGGAGCCTAATTCATCTTGCAGCAGCCTAACATCAAAATTAAAATTATACACAATGTCAATTCATTCATGTATTGATATTGTTCGAAAAGTCAATTCCATGCATTTGTAAGGAACCCTAGTGTTTCGCGCCTTTTTACTTGAAATGCGTACGCAGTTTGCCACCCCCCTTAAAGTACTTCACACTGATAATGCTCGCGAGTATACGGGTCGCACCTTCTCTAATCTCTGCACCGAATTTGGTGTCATCCATCAAACTTCATGTGCGTATACCTCTCAGCAAAACGGGGTGGCGGAACGCAAAAATCGTCATCTTCTCGATGTTGCACGCTCACTTATGTTCCAAATGCACGTTCCAACCGAATATTGGAACTTTGCTGTATCCATCGTCTGTCATCTCATCAACCGCCTTCCCTCGTCTGTGCTTAATTTTGCCTCACTCATCCAACTCCTCTCTCCCGCCACCAACCTTACCTCTCTCACACCGCGGATCTTCGGGTGTGTTTGCTATGTCCACCTTCTTGGTCCTCCTGCCAACAAACTTGCTACTCGGGCCGCCAAGTATATGTTTGTTGGTTACTCCCGCACTCAAAAGGGGTACGTCTGCTACTCTCCTTCTGATGGCAAGCTGGTTGTTTCTGCGGATGTCACTTTCTGCGAAGACCACCCCTTCCACTTACCTAGCATCACCTCGTCTTCTGCTCCCTCTATTCCTCGACCTGCCATCCCGGTCACGCCATCTTTGTCGTCCTCTCCCCACGTTCCTCCTTGGGTTCCTCCACCACTTATCCGTGTTTACTCTCGTCGTCCATCCAAGGATGCTCCTGTGACCCAGCTCTCTGCTACCAGCGATACCTCGGCTACGGCAAATCCCGCTCCCGGCTCTACAACTCATCACTTGGCCAACTACGTCTCTCTCCATCGGCTGACGCCGCCTCTCTATGCATTTGCCACCTCTCTTTCCTCTATTTCTGTACCTAACACTGTGCATGAGGCGCTTCAACACCCAGGGCAGCGGGCCGCTATGACTGATGAAATGCGGGCTCTCTGGGCTAACCAGACCTGAGATCTGGTTCCTTTTCTTGCAGGTCACACCCATGTTAGCTGCAAATGGGTCTTTGTCATTAAACATATGGCGGATGACACTGTCGACCGTCTGAAGGCCCGCCTCGTGGCCCGGGGCTTTACTCAAAAACATGGCCTTGATTATGAGGAAACCTTCTCTCCCGTGACGAAATTGAACACGGTCCGCGTTCTTCTCTCCTTGGTTGTTCATCGTCACTGGCCCCTTTATCAGCTGGATATTAAGAATGCGCTCCTCAACGACGATCTCCAGAAGACAGTTTACATGCAGCAACCTCCCGGGTTTGAGACCACGGTGGAGTCTTTGGTATGTCACCTTCGGAAATCCATTTATGGTCTCAAACAGTCCCCACGTGCGTGGTTTGAAAAATTCAGTAAGGTGGTCTGTGCTGGTGGCTTCACTCGGAGCTCGGGTGATTTTTCTCTCTTCACCCGACACCGGTCAACCGGGACTGTGGTTCTTCTGGTCTACGTTGATGATATCCTGATTACTGGCGATGACACGACAGGAATACAACAGATCAAGGAACAGTTAAATTCCGCCTTTCAGACCAAAGATTTGGGCAACCTTCGATACTTTCTTGGGCTCGAGGTCGCACGACGCACTGATGGTCTTGTGTTATCTCAAAAGAAGTACTGTATAGACCTCCTTCATGATGCAGGTTATTCTGGGTGCAAACCTGCGGAGACTCCTATGGACGCCAATCACAAGCTCTCGACCCATAGCTCTGACTCTGACAAGTTGTTTATAAATCGGGAATATTACAGACGCTTGGTTGGGAAGCTGATCTACCTTACGATGACTCGACCGGACATCTCGTTTGTTGTGGGAGTTGTGAGTCGGTTCATGCACGCTCCTCGGACATATCATCTTCAAGCTGTCGAGCGCATCCTTCGATATCTCAAGATCGCCCCCGGACAAGGGCTTGTGTACAAACCATCCACATCTCTATCTCTTGTCGCATATTCTGACGCTGACTATGCAAGATCTATTGATGATAGACGCTCCACAACTGGGTTCTGTACTTACTTTGGTGGACACCTCATAACTTGGCGTAGCAAGAAACAGACTGTGGTTGCGCGTTGTTCTGCTGAAGTTGAGTACTGGGCTATGAATGTGGTTGTTTCTGAGCTAACCTAGCTTGAAGGCCTTCTGGGAGACTTGGGTGTTCGTCTCTCATCTCCGACAACCTTATTTTGTGACAGTAAGGCAACAATTCATATTACTAAGAATCCGGTCTTTCACGAATGCACAAAGCATATCGAAGTTGACTGTCCCTTTATCCGGGAAAATGTACAATCAAAGAAGATAGATTTGGAGCATGTTCCTCCTACCGATCAAGTTGCGGACATCCTGACGAAAGCTCTCTCCAGGCCGCTATACTAGCAGTTTCTATCCAAGCTTGGTGCCTACGACTTGTACGCTCCAGCTTGCGGGGGAGTGTTAGAAAAGCCCTATTATGGACCCATGTTTTTCTTCTTTCTCTCTCCTTGTATTAGTCCCACATCATGTATTAGGATTTCTCTCTTCATTCTTCTCAACTATTCGTTCAACAAAGTATATACAAGATTGGAGCTCTCTTTATAGAAACGATAGAATAGTCAAATCAAAATTACTGTTCATCTCATGTTGAAGAAATATATATTTTTATATGTTTTTGTTTTATGAAAAATTCAGTTTTTGTGAGTAGGGTATGTGGATCTCAAAGTTAAACAATACATCTTTGTTCTCATCTTTTTCATAAAGAATTGTCAATTGGAAAAAAGCATTCATTTACATACCTTCATTAATTCCATTACCTATTAATTACATTATAACCAAACACCTATGAAACTATGAAGTTAATTGCATTTACATCTTTTAACTACATTACATTGGTTTGTGCTAGGATGATTGATTACATTAATTGGGAAAGAGACGGGAAATGAAATAGAGATGATTTTTGGGGATAACTTGTAAGATTGAGGAAATATTTGAATTTCTAGTTTTTTCAAAGAAAATAAGCAAAATTGGAAAGGTTTGGTTTTACTTTGTTTTGGAAGCTCTGTTTGGTTTGAAGGAATTACAAGAGAGGAGAATAAAATGGTTAAAAAATGGAAATGATAACGGAATTTACTTGATTTTTTTCATCTACTTTTATTGGTTGATCGTAAACTGAGTGATAAAATAATTTTTCTTGTCTTGATGATGAAAATGCTTTGCAACGAGGGCATCCGAGCCACATTGATGTTCGATAATTTTGCCCTCCCATTTTTCATTAGGGTTTGGTAAGAAATGATTAATGGAAATGTGCGGTTGTTGCCATTATCTAAAACAAGTATTCACCTATTAGTTTGAACCGAACACTTACTTTTGGTTCCTTGAACTTTAAAGGAGTTGAAAGAGAGGAAGGAATATACATAATTCTATGGAAGGGCCATTTACCGGGACCTCCCCTCCAAGTTTGCTAAATTACTGGTTGCACCCCTCTTTTAAAATTATTAAAACCTCCCCTGTAAGTTTACATTTCATAGCATCCATGCACAAAAAGACACCCTAAAGATTTACTCCAAAGAGGTACTTGTGTGCGTGGATGTTATGAAATGTAAACTTATAGAGGAGGTTTTTGTAATTTCAAAAATAATAGGGGTACAACTGTAATTATGCTACTTTGTAGAGGAACTTTTGGTAATTAATCCTTTTATGGAAAGTACTTTTAATTTACTTGCTTGGTTGAGAAGATTGGATGAATCAATTTATTAGTTCTTACTGATTGATGAGTAATTGAATTTAAGGTTTATTATGAAGAGACCAGATAAATTTCTCACTTAGGCTGTGGGAGTAGTTAATGGAAAAAATGCATTTGTTCATATTTCCTAGGAAAGCCAAATATTTATTAGTTGTGTTTGAACCAAACATCTAATATGCAACCATGAAGTAAATTTTATTTGCATACTGTCATATTTCCTTCAAACCAAGAAGGGCCAAATTGTATTTACATTTCTTTCAATTGTGTCAAACCGAAAAGAAAAGCAAGCAATTTTGAGATGAATGGTAAAAATATTTGAAGGAGAGGGAAAAAAACTCGGCAAGGATGAAGTGGAGCCGTCTAGGTTGATAAAAACGGAGAGGAGCTTTTAAGGCTCGAACATAATTAAAACATAAACATAATATTGGTTCAATTTTTTTCTAGGTAAGAATATAGTGCCACATCGAAAAAATCGTGTAGTTTTGTGGGATTGTTTTCCTCTCCACCTACCGCCAATTAATTTCGAGTTGTATGCATGGATTCTAACGTACTATCTGAGAAGGTTAGGCCTGATTTCGCGCTCCTACAACAAACAATCCACGTGTTTTTGCCAAATGTTCTACACATCAGGGGGCATGCTGATATTAAACACTTTGGGCTCCATCAACAATTGTCTTTTGGGTTGATGTGTAGTTTCGGAGGTATGTTGGACAGGTCTGTGGTCTATCTGAAACCTGCTATGTACTAATTTGCTCGAGGAAAAAAACTTTTCTCATCCAAGACAAGTCTGAGGTTTATCTGAGACCCGCTATGGACTGATTTACTCGAGAAAAAAAACATTTTGCATCCTAGACAGGTCTGAAGTTTATCTGAGACCCGCTATGTATTGATTTGCTCGAGAAAAAAACATTTTGCCTTTGTATGATGAAGCTACATGGTACTGGCAATCTCATTATCTTTATATACGCAATGTTTTGCACTTCTGATAGCGTCTTTGTTAATCAGATGACGGTGATTTCGAGGATGTTTACATTGCGAGGGAGGAGGACTTCACTTCGTTCTCTTGAGAGAATCGATCGCGCCCATCCTTACCATGAATATCATATTGGCACTGTGGTTTGTTATGTTTGTAAAATCGTGTAATTTTTTGTTCATGTTTAAACTATATGACTGTAATATTTGATGAACAAGCCATCACAACCATTGTTTCTGGGCTGAGGTATTTATATTTGTAATTTTTTCAAGATATAATAAGAGTGATGTTAGGTGCGGACCTAATTTCGCGAGGTGCAAATCGTTTTAAAAAAAACCCAATCTTAAATTAAAAAAAAAACTATCTTAAATCTGAAATCACCTAAGTGCAGCCCCCCCGCCTATTTCTTCTCACGAGCTCTGCGGCTGTTCCCGTTTCGCGTGAAGGGCGAAATCCTAATCCCCGACTGCTCCGGCCACTTCGGGCCTCATTTTCACCTGTGAATGGCTTCTCCACCGCCGGTTTCTGCATGGAATGCCGATGGTGAATCCTCTCCTCCATCCGGTGATTCTCCATCGAGGTATATTTCCGCCCGATCAAGTTTTCTTCCATTTTTTTTTGCATTTTCGGGAAGTTCTCATTCTTTGCATTTGTCGACTATATCCTCTCATTCTCTCCCCCTTGCTCAGATTTCTTATTTTTTTCTTCAGATTTTGTATTTTTTGGATTTCTCCTTCAATTTTTTTCTCCTTTTTGGATTTCTCTTTCAGATTTCTTACTTTTAGATTTCTTCAGATTTTTTATTTTTGAATTTCTCATTTTTAGTTTTATTTTTAGATCTAACGTTGTTTCCCTCACCGATATATGTAGAGAGAATGACACGACTTCCATTACTTTGTTGTAGGATCCTCGAGACGCCTTTATTTGGATCTTCGATCGCTGGAGACTCAGTCACGCAACCTTCAGATGATGGTATTGAAAACTTGATCCCTTCTCCGTCGTTGATTTGTAGATAATGGTAGAATTTTTCATCTGTAGATATCAAACAGTTATGTTATGATGATTCAGATTCATCTACTTGTGTTGATGTTGGTATTCATTTTATCACCTCACATGTTTTTCCAAGTAAGATTGAGATGCTGTGTTGGGCTAGAGATATTGCGAAAAGTTTGGGGTTTGTCATTACTGTGAATAGTGCGGATAAATTAACTAGTAGGCCTAAACCTAGAGTTCTACTTGGATGTGACAGAGCAGGGTATTATCGTGAAAACCAACGGAACAAAGGATGAGTGAGACAAAATAAAAGAAAATCCACATCAAAAAGGTGTGGTTGCATGTTTTCTCTTAAATGTCAAAAAAGTGCATGTTCGGATGAGTGGAGTTTGGAAGTGATGTGTGGGTTTCACAACCATGAGTTGGTTCATTTAGAAGCTCATTCATATGCAGGGAGATTGAAATTTAATGACCAGGCTATTGTCAGTGAGATGTTTATTGCAGGTGTCAAGCCAAGGAAAATACTTACATCTTTGAAGCAAAGAGATCTCTCTAACTGCACAAGCTTACGAACAATGTACAATGAAAGAGTGAGAATGCAAAAAGAAGAATTACAAGGTGGAACATCTATTCAATTCTTATATAAATTCATTATCGAACACGGATACGTTAGTCATAACGGGATTTCCAAAGAGAGTGGTGCTTTGGTGAGTTTATTTTTTGCTCACCCGGTTTCTGTCAAACTTTCTAAAATGTTTCCAACTGTCTTTCTTATGGATTATACTCACAAGACAAATAGGTATCGCTTGTCAATGCTAAGCATTGTTGGAGTTACTTCTACTAATCAAACATTTTATTCAGCATGTGCTTTCATATCAGATGAGACACAAGATAGTTATGTTTGAGCGCTCGATTGATTTAAATCTATTTTGGACCAACATTATATGCCACATGTGATTGTAACTGATAGAGAGATTGCCTTGATGATTGCTATTGAACTTTTGTTCCCGTGAACAAAAAATATTTTATGCAAGCTACATATTAGTAGGAACATTTTGGCCAAATGCAAAAAAAGTTTCAAAAATGGCAAGCTTTGGGAAAAATTTCTGGCTGAATGACATATTATTGTTGACTCGCGTACTGAAGATGAGTTTAGTGAGCGGGTTGCTTCTATGTTGCAAGAGTACAATGAAAATTATCCGGATGTTTGTTCGTATGTGGTTTCTACTTGCCTTGATCCGTACAAAGAATTTTTTGTTTATGCATGGGTAGACAGGTTCTTGCACTTGGATAATTCTACCACGAATCGTGTCGAAAGTGGACTCAGTCATCTAAAAAAAATCCTCGAAGTCTCCGTTGGAAATCTAACAACGAAGTCTCCGTTGGAAATCTAACAACTATATGAAAGACCTTCAATCAGATGCTAATATTACAACACTCGGAGGTAAGGACAGCCTTTGGGCAAAGTACAATTCAACAAAATAAAGAGTTTAGTGGTCCTTTATACTTTGAGCTTGTTGGTCGTGTCTCTTACACCGCTTTGGACTTGATAAAAAAGGAAGAAGTCTTAGCGAAGAATGGGTGTGTAGATGTTTGCAATTGCACGCATAGATGTCGACATGCATTGAGTCTACCATGTGCACATGATTTAGTGACCTATATGTCGAATGCTAACTCGTTTCCACTATGGATGATCCACAACCATTGGAAGCAATTGACATTAGATAACAATGTCACTAATAAAAACATAAAAGTTGAAGTTGTGAATGAAAGTGAAATAGATATTGAAATGGAGAGTATTTTGAAGCGATACAAGAACACAAGTGCTTTACAAAAGCAAGAAATAATAAAAAATTACGCGATATAATGAATCTGACATCAACTCAAACATTGGAGCCTAAGTTATCAAAAGCAATGAAAGGTCGGCCACGGGGTAGCTACAAAAGTTTAAGGATGATGCAAAATCTACAAAACGCAATCCTTCTCTTTTTGAGTATGTATTGATGGATGGGAAACTATCGCATGCCACAAGTACATTATATCCTAAACAAAAGGTGGTATTAAAAGAGAGCAGAATGTTACATATTATTCAAAGGGAAATGTCACCGTGTGTTTCTGAGTTCGTTACAGATGTGATTGATGTATTAGCAAATGGTCATTGTGGGTACAGAGTGGTAAGTAATGCAATGGGCATGGGTACTGATTGGATGAAGGTACGCAAACAACTATCATTGGAGCTACAAAGTAGGGAAAACATGTATGATAATATATTTGGCAAGGAAAGAAGATTGGTGCTGCTTAGTTCACTAGATTGTATTGTTTCTCTAGCTCCGTATGACAAGTGGATGTCAATGTCGGATATTGGATTAGTGGTTGTTTCTTGTTATAACCTAGCATTTGTCCACTTATCTAGATACCATTCATTCACACTTCTAACTTTGCATTCACCTCCTCCGGCGTCTCCAAAGATAGTTTACCTCGGATTTGTAAATGGTAATCATTTTATTAAACTGCAAATGCGCGACGATTTTCCACTGCCTCCTACAATATCTCTTTGGAGAAGACATCGGGCCGAAAATGCGGAGCACTGGAAGAAGTTCAATGAAAAGGTTTTAAAGAAAAATTTATTTCAAGGTACAATGATTTTTGTGTTAATATAAATTATTTAAGTCATTTACTAACACAAAAATTTTAACATGCAGCATTCTATGCAATATATGAGGTTTATTTTGGTGACAAGTTTACCCCCCTCATATTGGTAAGTTAATGATTAACTAGAAGTATAACTCATTTAATAAGATTTTTTATTGAGCTCATATAATTTTATATTTTAATGCAGATGACAACTAATTTTGGACTAACAATTGGACATGGAAAAGAATGTTTCTGGTGTATTAAAGTTTTGTATTAAAATATATTTTATATAGTGATTAGTATGATCTTTACTAATGAAGTGATAATTTTTTTAAAATTTTCTTTGGTTTGCACATAACAAAGTGGTTTGCACGTAAAGTTTTCTGCTTTGCACATAACCGCGATTTGCACGTAGCCAAAATGGATTTGCACATATAATTACTCTATAATAATGATGTACCCCTAGTAAATGTGTATGTTATCTATTGTGATCATTTATAAATTATTATTAAATTTAGGACTATTTACCAAAACTTCCCTTGGATATTAGGGCAATTACAGGTTGAACCCCTCTTAATTTTGAAATGACAAAATCCTCCCCCGTAAGTTTACATTTCATAAATTTCATGCGCAAAAATGTCCTTGAGTAGGTTTTTGAGGGTTTTTTGAAATGGATGTTATGAAATATAAACTTAATGTGTGGTTTTTGTAATTTTAAAAGTAAGCAACCTGTAATTTAGCAAACTTAGGTCCCGTTTGGGGGGGGGGGGGGGGGGGGCTTATCTTTGAAATGGATGAAGTTCAATGATGGTTCGTAACCACCGCTTTCGTGATCATGCCGCTCTAAACAAAGCCTTAGTGGCGAGGTCTAGGTAAATGGTCCCTAAATTTAATAATGCATAATTCTAAGACATGAAATGATGCATGCATGGTTGTTGAAATGCACATGTTTTTTTTCTTGATGAAACAAAGGCCCCGTTTGGGGGGATTTATTTTCACCAGTTAAGCAATTACGATAGTATGTACTGGATCTTAATTAAAGTCTAGCTCATGTGGTCGTATAAGTCCCCCCAAACGGAGCCAAAGTGGGGAGATCGGGTTCATACTTTGATTCAACTTGAGATTAAGCCTGTAGTCATGAATGACTGTCCGTTTGGCGCATTGTTTTTGCTCCGGTATGTTCAGACTTAGACAAAAATGCCATTGCTATTTACACGTGTCAAGGCACAACAACACTTCGGCTGTTGTTGCAGAAAATTCTCATTTTAAACCATAAAGGCATGCTTTATTCAGACGCGAGGTTTAACATGCACAAACTATAGTTTTTGACCACTACTATGTTCATAGAGCTCTAGGTCTGGAAGATCTGCGAATTCCTCCTGCATATTCCAAAACTTTCCAAGGTCCACCTCATGACATCCAAGTTGAAAGAGACAAATTGAACAAGTACGGTCGTCCCCTATTGGGATGTACTATTAAACTAAAATTTGGATTATCCGCAAAAAAACTACGGTATAGCGGTTTATGAATGTCTACGAGGTGGACTTGATTTTACTAAGGATGATGAAAACGTGAACTTACAACCATTTATGCATTGGAGAGATCGTTTCTTATTTTGTGCCGAATCAATTTATAAAGCGCAAGTTGAAACGGGTGAAATCAAAGGGCATTACTTGAATGCAACTGCGGGTACATGTGAAGAAATGATAAAAAAAGCGGTATTTGCCAAATAATTGGGAGTTCCTATCGTAATGCATGACTACTTAACCGGGGGCTTCCCCACAAATACTAGCTTGGCTCATTATTGCCGTGACAACGGTCTACTTCTTCACATCCATCGCGCAATGCATGCAGTTATTGATCAACAGAAAAATCATGGTATGCATTTTCGTGTACTAGCTAAAGCATTACGTATGTCTGGTGGAGATCATATTCACGCTGATACAGTAGTAGGTAAACTGGAGGGGGAACATGAGATGACTTTTGGTTTTGTTGATTTATTGCGTGATGATTTTATTGAAAAAGATCGCAGTCGCGATATTTTTTTCACTCAAGACTGGGTCTCCATGCCAGGTGTTCTGTCCGTGGCTTCTGGGGGTATTCATGTTTGGCATATGCTTGCCCTAACCGAAATCTTTGGGGATGATTCTGTACTACAGTTCGGTGGAGGAACTTTAGGGCACCCTTGAGGAAATGCACCCGGTGCAGTAGCTAATCCAGTGGCTTTAGAAGCATGTGTACAAGCTCGTAATGAGGGACGTTGTTGAAACCAAAAACTTGGCCTCCGTGTAGTTCGGGGTCCCTAGAAAGGGGTGACCTCACACCTACTACACTCAAGAGAACGTCACGGACCAAGGGATCAAGAAGCTAGGAACAGACCCTCGGCTCTAGCGCGGAGGTCCCACCTCACACCCGGAAGGCTACCTGAGCACTTCCCCTCTCTAGCCAATCTCGAGCTAGGGTGCCTTGAAGAGCTCTCTCAACTCTACCAAGAAGAAGCTAAGGGAGGAGAAAACTCAGAAAAGGCTCCTCTCCAAGGCACCCAAGGGGGTCTATTTATAGTTTTCCAAATCCCTTGGGCCAAAAATTACCAAAATACCCCTACGGCCAAAAGGCCTCGGGCCAACAGGAAACCGCCACGCCGGGGGGTAGCGAAGGAAAAACGCGTCACCTAAAGCAAATAGGGGACCCACCCTGCGGGATGGGGCGAGACCCAGCCTGGGGGCCGGTCTCGCCCGGCCTACCTGCCGGGCTCGGCGAGACCCGGCCTGGGGGCCGGTCTCGCCGGGCTGCCCGCGGGGCGGGGCGAGACCTGGCCCGAGGGCCGGTCTCGCCCGGCCTACCCGCCGGGCTCGGCGATACCCGGCCTGGGGGTCGGTCTCGCCGGGCTGCCCGCGGGGCGGGGCGAGACCTGGCCCGAGGGCCGGTCTCGCCCGGCCTACCCGCCGGGCTCGGCGATACCCGGCCTGGGGGCCGGTCTCGCCGGGCTGCCCGCGGGGCGGGGCGAGACCTGGCCCGAGGGCCGGTCTCGCCCGGCCTACCCGCCGGGCTCGGCGAGACCCGACCTGGGAGCCGGTCTCGCCGGGCTGCCCGCGGGGCGGGGCGAGACCTGGCCCGAGGGCCGGTCTCGCCCGGCCTACCCGCCGGGCTCGGCGAGACCCGGCCTCTGGGCCGGTCTCGCCGGGCTGCCCGCGGGGCGGGGCGAGACCTAGCCCGAGGGCCGGTCTCGCCCGGCCTACCCGCCGAGCTCGGCGAGACCCGGCCTGGGGACCGGTCTCGCCTGACTGCCCGCGAGGTGGGGCGAGACCCGGCCCGAGGGCCGGTCTCGCCCGGCCTACCCGCCGGGCTCGGGGTTGGTCTCGCCGGCCTGAGGGGAAAAAGGCGGAGGGGGAGGGCCTGCTGATCCCGCCTCCACACCCAATTGGCCCGGGCGGGCGCCTACCAACCTGCCGCTCTCACACTCCAACTAAGGGGCCGCGGGGGGAGGCCGATTTCTCCTCCCCTTACTAGTATATATCCAAGCTATAGCCAAAATTGGCCACCGAGAGTTCAAAATACTCAAAAAGCTTAAAAATTAAGCACACCTCATTTTGGGTCCACTCTTCGCAAATACGGGGTTGTACACAATCCCCACTCTTTTCGAGGTTGGCACAAGCTCGGAAAGAAACATCCAACCCAACGTGTTCGCGGAGTGTAACTTCCCCTCGGGGTCAACCTGCCATGCCAACTATGGGAGCCTGGGTGGCGAGACCTCCGCTGGGTGAAAACACTTAGCCTCCCCGAGGGGTCAACCTGTCAAGCCAGCTAATGGGAGCTTGGGTGACGAGCGGCCTCGGGGTGCAAACACTTACTCTCCACGAGAGGTACCACCGGCCCTGTCAGTTAGTGGGAGCCTGGCAGCGGGACCACCTCGGAGCAAAGAGACTTACTCTCCACGAGAGGTACCACCGACCCTGCCAGCTAGTGGAAGCCTGACAGCGGGACCACCTCGGAGCAAAGGACTTGGGCTACCACGAGAGATCAACCTACCCAGCCAGCTAGTGGGAGCCCGGCGACGGAATCGTCATCGGAGCAAAGGACTTGGGCTACCACGAGAGATCAACCTGCCCTGCCAGCTAGTGGGAGCTTGGCCGTGGAATCATCATCGGAGCAAAGAACTTGGGCTACCACGAGAGATCAATCTACCCAGCCAGCTAGTGGGAGCCTGGCGGCGGAATCGTCATCGGAGCAAAGGACTTGGGCTACCACGAGAGATCAACCTGCCCTGCCAGCTAGTGGGAGCCTGGCAGCGGAATCATCATCGGAGCAAAGGACTTGGGCTACCACGAGAGATCAACCTGCCCTGCCAGCGGAATCGTCATCGGAGCAAAAGACTTGGGCTACCACGAGAGATCAACCTGCCCTGCCAGCTAGTGGGAGCCTGGCGGCGGAATCGTCATCGGAGCAAAGGACTTGGGCTACCACGAGAGATCAACCTGCCCTGTCAGCTAGTGGGAGCCTGGCCGCGGAATCATCATCGGAGCAAAGGACTTGGGCTACCACGAGAGATCAACCTACCCAGCCAGCTAGTGGGAGCCTGACGGCGGAATCGTCATCGGAGCAAAGGACTTGGGCTACCACGAGAGATCAACCTGCCCTGCCAGCTAGTGGGAGCCTGGCCGCGGAATCATCATCGGAGCAAAGGACTTGGGCTACCACGAGAGATCAACCTGCCCTGCCAGCTAGTGGGAGCCTGGCCGCGGAATCATCATCGGAGCAAAGGACTTGAGCTACACAATCAAACCTTACCAAATCCTACATCCTCAAACGGGGAAAATAGATGGGTTACATGATCCCCCTGACTCAGTTGGTCGGGGGTTAGACTCATTACAAGATAAGATACATACAGGACTCTGTCGGGGCGAGGCTTCTTCAGGGGGTCTGGGCCCGGTGGTCGTCATCCACTTCCTCCTTGCTGGACACTTCCATCCTGCTCAGGCTCTCCATGACCTTCTCCATCTCCTCTGCCTTGGCCAACCAAGAGATGGTGTTGACGGCCGTGACGTAGCACTGTCTTGCCATCCTGGAGTCTCCCTTGACTCTGACCTGGATCCCTCCTGAGCTGAACTTGAGGCATTGGTGGAATGAAGATGACACGCAACAGAAGGCGCTGATGAGGGGTCTTCCGAAGATGGCGTTGTAGCTGCTTGGAGCGTCAACAATGACGAACCGGCAGTTCCTCGAGACTCCTCCCAATTTTACTTGGAGCCCCACTCCACCTTCGACCTCCTTCCTCTCTCCTGAGAATCCAAACAGGGGTCCGTCCGAGGCCAACACCCTCCTTGGCTCCACCTTCATCTCGTCAAACGCCTTCTTAAAAATGACATTGACGGAGCTTCCGTTGTCAACCAGGATCCGGGAGACGGTGTAGCCTTCGATGGCTGTCTGGATGACCAGCGCATCACAGAACGGATCCTCATGATCCGGTAGGTCCTTTACCGAGAAGGTGATCTTTTCCTCTGGGGGCGGGGTCTGGGAGGTTGAGGCGACGCTCTTTCGGTACATGACATGGAGGCTTGCCTTCCGGGTGGCCTCAACCCCCCACTCCACCGTGGATCACTCATATACCGACTCGGGTTCCCATGTCGACCCGATCCTCGCATATATCATCACCCCCTTCTCCGGGTAGAACCTCTTCTACCCGTACCGGCGGCTGCGGCTGGGCAGGGCCTCTCTCCCCCCTCACCTCCAAGAACTCGGGACAGGTAGCTGTGGCGTGCCCCTCCACCTGGTGGAAGTCGCAGTACAGCAACGCTCTTTCTCCCCTCTTTCGGCGGGCTGGGCGCTCTCTCCTGTTACCTCTTCCCCCTCCTATTGCCAAGGCTTGCTGCGGCGGGGGTAAGAGTTGCCTTGGGGCCTGCCTCTAGAAGTTGAACCTCCCTTGGCCCTCGTGGAAGTTCCCCCCTCCTTGGATGAGAGCTCTTCCTAGACCTTGGGCAGGTACTCCCTGCTGCCTCCAGCCTGGTTCCGGACCCTCCTGTCCTTGGAACCCCTGAGCTCTCTGATCCTCTCTCCTTCTTCCTTCCTGATGCCTTGAGCCACCCTGCTCCTTTGACTCCACATCCGTCAACTTTTCCAACCTCTTGACAAATGCCGGGTTGGCTGCCTCCATGGAAATCTCCTCTGCCGCCCTTTCCATCAGCTCCTCGAAGGAAAGGAGGGCCTTCCGGGTCAAGCTCATCTTGAAGAAGCCCTCCTTCAGCCCAACGGTGAAGGCCATCTGGAGAGCATACTCTGGCATCTCCTGGACCTCCAAGATCTCCTCTTGGAACCTGTCTACGTAGCGGGCCAGCGACTCCTTGGCCCCCTACCTTATCAAGAAGATGGACTCAGGACTTCTCTTCCGCTTCTTGGAGGTGGAGAAGCGGAGCTGGAAGCTTCGGCTCAAGTCCTCGAACCCATAGATCGACCTCGGAGGGAGTTGATGGAACCAGTCCCTTGCCTTCTCCTTCAGCGTGATCGCAAAGAGGCGACACTTGAAGGCATCTGTCATCGGCCTGATGGAGACGACATCCTCGAACCACTGCAGATGCTGGACGGGGTCATCCTTCCCTGTACAGTAAGCCATGTCTGGCTCTCTGAACCCCTTGGGAACGGGAGCTGAGATGATCAGCTCGCTGAAGGGTGACCCCCTAAGCGGTGGTCTCGCCACCTCCACTCGCGCGACCTGCTCGCCTGGGAGGTTGGCACTCGCCGGGCTGGAGAACAGCTCCCGGCCGGTGAGGTCTCGCTCGACCCCATCGCCCATCCTCTCCTTCCCGGACCTTTTTCCTGGTGCACTTCCTTCTCCCCCTGCTGGGGTCATCTCGCCTAGACCCCTGGGAGTCGGCTCGTCTAGAGGGGGAGCTAACTCCTGGGGGGTCGGGGTGGAGCTGCCACCCTGAGGAGCAATGCTTCGCAGCATCTCCATGATGCCCTGGATGGAGGCCATGAACTCTTGCCTCCCCACAAAGGGTCCTGGGGTGGGGAGCTCGCCGAGATCATCACTACCTCCTTGACCTCCCGTCATGACACTCTCCCGAGATCTTCTGTGCTGGTCACCTCCACGCTCACCGCACCCAAATGTTGAAACCAAAAACTTGGTCTCCGTGGAGTTCGGGGTCCCTAGAAAGGGGTGACCTCACACCTACTACACTCAAGAGAACGTCACAGACCAAGAGATCAAGAAGCTAGGAACAGACCCTCGGCTCTAGCGCGGAGGTCCCACCTCACACCCGGAAGGCTACCTGAGCACTTCCCCTCCCTAATCAATCTCGAACTAGGGTGCCTTGAAGATCTCTCTCAACTCTACCAAGAAGAAGCTAAGGGAGGAGAAAACTCAGAAAAGGATCCTCTCCAAGGCACCCAAGGGGGTCTATTTATAGTTTTCCAAATCCCTTGGGCCAAAAATGACCAAAATACCCCTACGGCCAAAAGGCCTCGGGCCAACAGGAAACCGCCACGCCGGGGGGTAGGGAAGGAAAAACGCGTCACCTAAAGAAAATAGGGGACCCACCCTGCGGGACGGGGCGAGACCAGCCTGGGGGCCGGTCTCGCCCGGCCTACCCGCCGGGCTCGGCGAGACCCGGCCTGGGGGCCGGGCTCGCTGGGCTGCCCGCGGGGCGGGGCGAGACCTGGCCCGAGGGCCGGTCTCGCCCGGCCTACCCGCCGGGCTCGGCGAGACCCGGCCTGGGGGCCGGTCTCGCCGGGCTGCCCGCGGGGCGGGGCGAGACCTGGCCCGAGGGCCGGTCTCGCCCGGCCTACCCGCCGGGCTCGGCGAGACCCGGCCTGGGGGCCGGTCTCGCCGGGCTGCCCCTCCCTAGCCAATGCTCGAGCTAGGGTGCCTTGAAGAGCTCTCTCAACTCTACCAAGAATAAGCTAAGGGAGGAGAAAACTCAGAAAAGGCTCCTCTCCAAGGCACCCAAGGGGGTCTATTTATAGTTTTCCAAATCCCTTGGACCAAAAATTACCAAAATACCCCTACGGCCAAAAGGCCTCGGGCGGACAGGAAACCGCCACGCCGGGGGGTAGAGAAGGAAAAATGCGTCACCTAAAGCAAATAGGGGACCCACCCTGCGGGATGGGGCGAGACCCAGCCTGGGGGCCGGTCTCGCCCGGCCTACCCGCCGGGCTCGGCGAGACCCGGCCTGGGGGCCCGGGCTGCCCGCGGGGCGGGGCGAGACCTGGCCCGAGGGCCGGTCACTCCCGGCCTACCCGCCGGGCTCGGCGAGACCCGGCCTGGGGGCCGGTCTCGCCTGACTGCCCGCGGGGTGGGGCGAGACCCGGCCCGAGGGCCGGTCTCGCCCGGCCTACCCGCCGGGCTCGGGGTTGGTCTCGCCGGCCTGAGGGGAAAAGGCGGAGGGGGAGGGCCTGCTGATCCCGCCTCCACACCCAATTGGCCCGGGCGGGCGCCTACCAACCTGCCACTCTCACACTCCAACTAAGGGGCCGCGGGGAAGGCTGGTTTCTCCTCCCCCTACTAGTATATTTCCAAGATAGAGCCAAAATTGGCCACCGAGAGTTCAAAATACTCAAAAAGCTTAAAAATTAAGCACGCCTCATTTAGGGTCCACTCTTCGCGAATACGGGGTTGTACAGACGTGATCTTGCTCGTGAAGGTAATGATATTATTCGTGAAGCTAGCAAATGGAGCCCTTAGTTAGCCGTTGCTTATGAAATATGGAAAGAAATAAAATTTGATTTCGACCCAGTGGATAAGCTAGATAAATAGACAAAAAATGCGTATAATTAAGCAATTGTCGTTTGTTCTCCTAATTGATTGCAATGAAACTTGACCCAATCTTTTTTTAGGAAAAGATTGGTCGAATAAAGAATGAACATCTTATACTAATTCAATACTATGAACGACTTTTGTGTATTTGCATATATCTCATATATATATATATATATATATATATATATATATATATATATATATATATATATATATATATATATATATATATATATATATATATATATATATATATATATATATATATATATATATATATATATATATATATATATATTCTAGCATCTTCGAACGGGCTCCGCCCGTTCTCGATGCGTCGTTGCGGGCTTCCCCGCTTGACCCCCTGGCGGCGGGCTTCGCCCGCTTGACCCCCTGGCGGCGGGCTTCGCCCGCCCCCCGCATCTTCGAACGGGCTCCAACGGGCAGAGCCCGTTCTCGATGCGTCGCTGCGGGCTTCGCCCGCAATCAAGCGGGCTTCGCCCGCTTGACCCCCCGGCGGGCTTCGCCCGACCCCGACGCGCGAGGCCCGTCCCCCCCGGCGGGCTTCGCCCGCCCGGGCAAAATCTAAATAATTAAATAATGTAATAAATAATTATTATTTTAAAATAGGGCTTCACCCACAATCAAGCGGGCTTCGCCCGCTTGACCCCCTGGCGGGCTTCGCCCGACCCCGGCGCGCGAGGCCCGTCCTCCCCGGCCCGCCCGGGCAAAATTTAAATAATTAAATAATGTAATAAATAATTATTATTTTAAAATAAAATCATAATTTAATAAATAATTATAGAATAAAGTAAAAAAAATGAAAAATACCAAAATCCGCGGAAAAGCCCTCCTCTGCCTCCGGCAGCTCCGCCGGCGGCGGCCTGTCCGGCGCCCACCGACGGGTTCGCCTGCCTCCGACGAACCCGCCGGGGGTTGTCCGGCGGCGAGCGGGCAGGGCCACCGCCGGCGGTGGCCCTGCCCGCTCGCCGCCGGACAACCCCTGGCGGGTTCGCCGGAGGACGGCGAACCCGTCGGTGGGCGTCGGGCAGGCCGCCGGCGGCGGCAGAGGAGGGCTTTTCCGCGGAAACGGCTATCGAGTTTTTCCGCGGATGAACAGTAGCCCGCTTGGATTTTTTTTAATGGCAGGCCACCCTTTAGGAATTCAACGGTTAGATTTGATTTTCTGTAGATCGGACGATCCAGATGAGATTCATGATGTGATTGAGATATGCATATTGTATTATATAATAAAGATATATACAATATTAAAAAGAAATAGAAGGTCTGCCAATAGTGATAAATTAAAATTTCATGGAAATAATTTGAAGCGTCAGATTGTAAGATCATAGACTGCAAATAAAATTTTTCCCAAAATTATCATTCATCTCTCTCTCCTCATTCCTATTCCCAGAAAAAACTCTCAATATTATACAAAAAAGCCCATCCTCCCTCGCTCTTGCCAATGCCCCGCTACGAGCCAAACTTTGATTCAGCCATTTTCGTACATCCTCTTCCAACGACAACAAATTACAAGATGATTTCGCTCTCTTTCTTGGGCTTAGATCAAAGGTTCCTGAATATTATACTCTTATTCGGCCCATCAATAGGCTGTGCCTGTGCCTTGAAATGGATCCTTGCGGTGGCGAGCATGATTTCCTCACTGACCCAATTTTCATCCAGCAAACGGTGGTGGACGGTCGCTGGACCACCGTGCATAGGGTTGCCGACCTCCGTCGACCTTATCGAAGGTATCCCTGCCCCTATTCCGTTGTCCCACCGTCGGCGACAGCTCTAGGCGTAAACTCCCGAAGGAGAAAGATGACATACAGTGAATTTTATAAAATAAAGGAATTAGATTATTTAAGTAAAATATAGCATATAAAATAGATAAAATAATAAATATAAGAGATTTGGAATAGAAATATATATGTAATGTAAGTACTCTGAGTTTCTTTTCCTTCCAATATGATCCTGATTGTTAGAATTATAATTAAATTTGTGTTAATCATTAATCAGCTTAATTAAATTCTTAATAATTATGTTATCTTCATATAATTTCGAATAACTTTTTATAAATTTTTAATGACAGTATGATTATTGAATCTGGAATTTCTTAAGGATTTGAGATCATCTTAAGGTCCTCTTATCTATGAATGTCTCATATATATTCACCTACTATGGACAGAAATAGGCAAAAAATAAATAAATGTGGAAATATACAAATGAACAAATATTTAGCCATTGTGAATAGCAGGAGTGTCGTCGCGCAAGAACAATGTCATAGTCAGGATAATGTCGCGCAGGGCAAGAGGGCCCCCCTGTGCACTATTGTAGTCGAGGTACTGTGATGGTTGGTCATTTTTGAATTTTTTTAATTATTTCAATTATATTCGAAAAAATTTATATAAAATTACAAAAAAAAATAGATAGTACGAAAAATAATATTAGAAAAATTCTAATTATAAAAATAAAAAGGCGTGCGAAGCCCGCCTGCCGCTGCATTCCGTGTACTGTCACGCGAAGCCCGCCGCCATGGAGGATACTATCGCACGGGGCACGAGGGGCGGAGGCCCGTGCCTGTCACTCGTATATATATATATATATATCTATACTATCTTAAAAAGATATATTAAGGCCTGCAAATAGCATGAGTTCAAAAATAGCATAATTACATGAACCGTCAGATTTGACTATCTTATTTCTAAGCCGCTGGATCCTGAGCTGCAAATAGCCACAGAGGTCTGCAAATAAAAAAAACTGAACAAAAGCTAAAAATTTCTCTCTCCTAAATCCCGCACAGCAAAACCGCACCCCCCGCCCGAATTTCGGCCTCCCCCACCGTCGGCGGCCCCCGATAGGTTCGCCGGGAGCAGGCGAACCTGCCGGCGGTGATCCGGTGGCGCTCCGGCGGGGCCACCGCCGGCGGTGGCCCTGACCGTGAGGCCCAGATCTGGGCCTCACGGTCAGGGCTACCGCCGGCGGTGGCCCCGCCGGAGCGCCATCGGATCACCGCCGGCAGGTTCGCCTGCTCCCGGCGAACCTGCCGGGGGCCGCCGGTCAGGCCGCCGGCGACTCCGCCGCCGGCGGTGGGGGAGGCCAAAATTCGGGCGGGGGGAGCGGATTTTTCTTTTTTTATATATATAAAAATTAAAATATTAATATATATAATATATTAAAAACGTAAAATATAAAAATTATATAAAATTTATATAAAATAATTTTTTTATATTAATTATTAATATATAATATATTTTTTATATTAATATATAAAATATTTTAAAAATCTTAATTAAAATTAATATAAAATTTAAATTGGGCGGGCGGAGCCGCCGGGGGGTTGCGGGCAGAGCTTGCCGGGGGTGGTGGGGCGGGCGAAGCCGCCGTCGGCAGCCAGATACTGTGGCGCGTAGCCATCGGGCCGGATGCCTGTGCCTGCGACTCGTGTATATATATATATATATATATATATATATATATATATATATATATATATATATATATATATATATATATATATATATATATATATATATATATATATTATATAAAGCAATATAGGTATTTGGAGGCGCACCATAGATCAAACAAGAGTCATTGGATTATGAGAGAGAGCATGAGATGGGGAGAGAGAGTTGGGAGAGAGAGGAGGGAGAGAGAGAAAGAGAGAGAGGGAAGGAGAGAGAGATGGGAGGAGAGAGAGAGAGGGGAGGAGAGAGAGAGAGTGGGAGAGAGATCGCGGAAGGGAGAGGAAAGAGGGGGAGGAGAGAGGGAGAGAGAAAGGGATAGAGATGAGGAAGGGAGAGAAAGAAAAGGAGAAAAAGATTGCGTGAAATTAATGTTTTTAGGACAAAACGTAATTTTTTTTTTTTTTAAAAAAAATTGTAATATTGATTTATGTTTTTTTACGATCATTTTGAGTACTCATATGTATATATTGCGAGCACTGCCCGTCTTGATGTTGCATCCCGTTTTGATGTGGGCGCATCCCGCTTTGATGCGGGCGCAGCCCGCAACGACGCATCGAGCACGGGAGAAGCCCGTTCGGAGGCGGGCAAAGCCCGCTTAGATGCGGCCGAAGGCTGCCCGAGAGCATCGAGCACGGGCGTAGCCCGTGCGAAGATACTCGTGTGTATATATATATATATATATATATATATATATATATATATATATATATATATATATATATATATATATATATATATATATAAATAGAAAATTTAATACGAATTTAATAATTTTGTAAATTTTATAAATTATAAATAAATTTAATAAAATATATAATTAAAAAAATAAAAAAAATTAAAAATCCCCCCCCCCCCGCATCGGCCTGCTCACGCAGGCCGATCTTCTCGGCCGCCGGCGGCCTGCCCGACGCCCTTCGGCGGGTGCACCGGCCTCCGGCGAACCGGCCGGGGGTTGTCCGGCGGCGAGCGGGCAGGGCCACCGCCAGCGGTGGCCCTGCCCGCTCGCCGCCGGACAACCCCGGCCGGTTCGCCGGAGGCCGGCGCACCCGCCTGGGGCGCCGGGTAGGTCGCCGGCGGCGGCGGGGGTGAGCCCGTGAGGGGGCGGGAGCGGAAGCTAGGCATCAGGATTATTTCAGGAGTGAACAGTGTTTTGGGGGGGGGGGATTTGGATATTTGCAGGCCTTTGTTGAGATCCAATGATCAAAAGTCATTTTTTGGATATCGGACGGTCCAGATTCATTTGTTGGTGTGATTGAAGATATGTATATTGGTTTATATGATAAAGATATATATATATATATATATGCAAAATCTAAAGATAAGATCGATGAATGAACAACTTATCTATTTATGTATTCGATTCTTTATCGTTGGGACCATAAGGTTAATTATGGATGTTTGGGATTGGATTGATGGATAATTTAAGACTATTTTGTTTCAGGCCATAGATCATAAATAAAGCCAAGGGAAGGATCCTTTCTACCCCCATCCTGAAAATTGTCTTTTTCGTTCTTTAAACTCATTTTCTTCTTTGATTATATGACACGAGATTCTACGAGAATCCATTTTTCATTTATGGGAATAAACAACTATGTATTTTTTTATGAGAATTCCTAGTTTTACATGAGAGAAACCTGTCTTTAGATTTTTTTTTTTGAGGAAAAGATTATATCATAATAACAATCAGAATCCATATTGAAATGATTCATTGTATTCCCAAAAATGATTGGATCATATGCTTCATTTGAATTATGATGAGAAATAAAAAAATAGTAAAATTCTTTTTTCTTCATCAAATGACTATTCATCTATTAGTATTAGGTTTTTATAAAATAGGGGGCAGAAAGACTTTATGGGAAAATGTTGGTTCCATTTGATGTTGTCTAACAAGAAGTTAGAACATAGATATGTACTAAGTAAATCGAAGGATAGTATTTGAAAGTCCACCTAGTGTCGGCTATGTGCACCTATGGGGGGGGAATAGGTGACGTGTGGTTCTTTTGCGGAATTCACAGATGTACCTGCACAATAAAAGCCACAAACACAGAACACAGAATACACAGCAAATTTATAGTGGTTCCCCGACTTGGGTACATCCACTTTCCCCCTTCGACCTATCTCCCCAACAAGGGACGACTCGGTCACTTCTCCAACGGGATTGAAATCCAATCCCCTCACTAACGGAAGGAGCCCTTCCACACGTGAGAGTCAACACTCCCACAACTCGGGTTGCATCCAACCCTTACACCACGGAACAAAAGTTCCTTTACAACACAAGTAAATATGGAATGTATATGAAATACAAACTTCTTTTGGAGACTTCGGTGTTCCTCTTTGTTCGACGACGTGTTCTTGAAGTCGATGAAGAGTCTACGACCTTGGCCTCTCTTGGAGAAGATCTCCCCGGAACCAGCGGCGGCACACGAGCGGCGGCTAGCTTCGGGATCAGCGGCTACGATGAAGAGTGGCTGCAGAACTTGGAGATCTAAACTTCGTAGCGAAGCAAGCTAGGTCTACCAACGGTCACTCTAGGATCAGTCGTCTCGATCGATTCGGACGGGGAATTTTTCCCGGTCAACGAATCGAGAGACAAGAGATCTCCGGATAGACGCGTGAGACACAAGCCTTGCTAAGCTTCTGTCACCGGAGATCGGGAAGAGGAACGATCAGCAGCGGCGACCACTTGACGCGAGCGGCGGCGGCGGAGCGGAGCGAGTTCGCGGATTTAGGGTTACGTAGCCGCTCGTTTTTCTTTTTCTCTTATCCGTCATCTACTGTTCAAAAATACTCATGTATTTATACTGTAGTATTCTCAAATATGACCGTTTGTGGGACCCACAAAAGAAATCCCCAAAATCCGGTTCAAATAAGTCCAGAAGCAGAATCCGGTCCAGCAGCAATCTGAGAAAACGTCAAGTAAAAATCGGCGAGAATCGCAGACGATTCTCGACGAATCGGCGAGAATCACCAAATGATTCTCGACGATTCGTCGAGAATCGTTTGTGATTCTCGTCGAATCACTTTTCGATTCTCAACGAATTGGACTAGGTATTCATGGGCTGCATGACCACTGGTTCGGCGGGAATTACACGTGATTCTCGCCGAATCTTGCTTGGCACCATATTGAGATGGCCAGAAGGAGTCGGCGAGAATCACTGATGATTCTCGTCGATTCGGCGAGAATCACCAAGTGATTCTCGCCGATTCGGCGAGAATCACTTGGTGATTCTCGTCGAATTTGCCTTGGACGATTTTTCGTCTTCCACTTAGGAGCTGCTCCTTGATCCTCCATGCTCCTTGTCTTCTCTTGCATATGAGCGGTCCTGTACTTGAAAGTAAGTGCACTCCAATAGAGAGAGTACACATAGGCCAACACACTGATCTGCTCAACGAGGGATTACGTCGTGCAGACCCGTGTATATTGACCTACTGCACCCTGACATTGGTGTGCACTTAGCGTGGAGAAACTGCAAGTACAACTTGAAATGTTTCATCAAATACATTGTGAATTCATCTTAGCTTGACATGGGGCTTCCTCAAATCTAGGTAATCGTGGATACAATACCCAACAATCTCCCCCTATTTGACGAAGCCAAAACCCTACTAGCTAAGATGAATAACACCTATCAAATAATAATTATTGCATTTACAAATTAATTATGCCACACAAGGTAATAAATGCAATTAGAGCAGTACTTGAGTCATTCACACATTCAAGAATATATATATATATATCAAGAGAAATATATTCACATATAAGTCAGAATTGTTCACACGACAGTAATAATGGTTAAATGTTCTTAATACACCGTGACCAGCTATAATATAATGACTATTTGTCCTTAGCTCCGTCACCCTTAAGAGTTTGCGCCAAGTACTTTTTGCTCTGCCTTTCCATGTATTCCTTGGGCTTTGGGTAGTATCTAGGAGGAGCAACTTTGTCAGGATCCTTGTTGTTTCTGAAGAAAATGTTGCGTTTCGCCTCGAATGCTTTGTGCGTCTCCCATTCATATTGGCTATAAACTTCATTTCGATTTATCTCTCCTCTTTCTTGCAGCAGGAATGTGTCTAGGATGATGCTTCTTGAGACTGGGCTCCACCTTTCGTTTCTTACCTCCTCCTCACTTAGTCTGATCCTCTTTTGAGTTGGTGTCTCCTTTGATGTCCCTTCCTGAATTTTCCTCTTTCCCCTTGCTTTAGCTAAGGCCTCCTGGTCAAACATGCTTCTCAGCTTAGATTTGGAGATGGCCCTAGCGTCAGCTTCATCAGTGAAAATATCAGCAGCACTTGTACTTACATTCTCAGCAATATGTACTTCCTCGGCAGCCGTAGAAGTCTCAGGAGCCTGAGCACCGGCAGGTTGGTCAGGTAGGACGACTCCTAACGTGCCCAGTGCCTGTTGTAGCATCCACCAGCAACTCTCATAGACGTAGTTGCTTGATTTCACAAAGTTTGCATCCATGCTTTTCTGGAGCTCAGCCATCTTAGCGATATACTCCTTCTCCCCTTTTTGGCTTCTTCAGCTATGCAATTGGCATATGAGTGCAAGGAGTCATCAATATGCTTCGTTGTCTTGGTGAATTCATTGACCAGGGTCTGCTGATTTGCATTTAAAGTGACCATATTTCCATCAAATTTCTGAATATTGTTGGCCACAACGTGTGCGTTCTGATCGACAACAGCCAGAGTATCTGTATTCTTTTTCAGACCGGCCATTAGGAGTGTGACAGCTGTGCCGGCCGCAGTATACTTTTCTTCGAATTTCTTTTCCATCACATCCAGCTTATGGTTGATTTCCACCATATTCTTCAGCATGAGATCTTCAGAAATCTTAATCTCTTGCAGCATTGTCTTCTGAGATTTATCAAAATAGGTTTTAAGCTCATTCACGATTCCTGAATTATGTGTACGGTGTGAATGGCTAGGTCATCGCGTAATGGGATAGCCGGAGGCACTTCTTGGCCTTGCTCTGGCTCGGCAGTAGATGCATCAGTAGAGCTGGATACCATCACAGTCTCTATGGGAGGAATGTTGGTGGTCTCATTTACCTCCCCCTCCACTGGTGCAGACTTATCAGTAGGAGGTTCATTAGTATCCGGAGACTCAAACACTTCATGGCCCTCATTCACAGCGTCCTCTCCGTCCTCATCCAAGAACTCATCCACCTCAGCATCTTCTTCCACTTCTTGAGCAGCAGTGACCAGTGCCTCAGCTTCAGTTTCGTGGGTGTTTCTGTTTAGGACCTCCTCATCCTCCAACCCAGGTTCACTTTCTTCATGAACTGCTGCCACCGCATCCCTTGCCACCTGGGCGATTTCAGATATGATATCCAGATGAGTGGGTAGAGTCTCCCCCTCGATTCCTGCAGTCACAGTATCAGGAATTTCACGGGGGGAGGATGCTGGAGAAACTTCCTCTTGCTCTTCTACAGCCGGCTGCCCGATGCGCCGCTCCCATCGGTCAAACACAGTCGCATCCATCTTTTTCAAGTAATGTAGAGGAACTCCTTTGCTCATGTCGAATCTGTCTCCGTTGATCTGGTTAAGATAAAGACTGATAATGCGGCCGAAGCTTGGAGTGCCCAGAGTATCCTTGATCTTTTGAAACATCAACTCTCCCCAGTTGAACCGCTTTCTGCAGGCCACGACTATGAGAATTTTGAACATATCTCCGGAGATATGATCATGGGAACCTGGCTTACAGATGAGTACTTTTCCTATGATGTCGGATAGGAGCTTCCCTTCTTCATTCATCTCTTTTCGTTTTACGGACCGAGTGCCTCTGGGTAGACCGCAGAACAGGAGGGTTCTGGCTTTGTCCTCGTCCTTCAAATAGTCTTCCTGCTCCGCACTTGAGAGCTGCAGGTAGCGTGTTAGCTTACTGGCAGACATCTTTACTTTAGTCCCCGCCACCTTACTCTTGATGATGGAGTCTCTGTTTCGAAGCCTTGCTGTAGAAAAGAATTCCAGCACTTCTTTGTCTAAGACTTTGCAAGGATGCTCCAATACGAAGGTTAGTCCGGCTTCTTCCAGCATGAGAACGATGTTCCGGAACTCGTCCGAGGCATGAGAGAAACCAGTGCGAACCAGTTCGCAACCAGAAGTCAAGCCTGCAGTCGTCCTTGGGGCCATTGAGGATCTAAACGGAAGCCCGACGCCAAGCATTAGTGTATATTCAAAAAGAAGGCATCACATGGGTTCGGCCTTGGAGCCAGTGAGGAGGAGGTTACCTAAGGGCTTCGGTGGAAGAGAGTTGGTGAGCTTCGGGAGAAGAAGATCACGCACAGAAGCGATTCGACTGGGTCGACGAGAACTTCGGAGGGCTGCGGGAGTCGGCGAGTTCACGGAAGAGCACTTGCGCGAGGAAGGCGGGGGCGTCCAGAGGTCTCCTGCGCGAGTCGAGAGGAAGGTGAACAGGCGGAGTTCTTTCGGCGGGATTTATAGGAATCGTCGGGATTCGGGGGAAGCCGAGCGGTCGCGAGTTCCTTCGACGGGATTCAGCGAGATTCGTCTAATTGGGGTTCTAATACCGTTTGTCTAATTCGGCGAGATATAAAATGATTCGGCGAGATTCGGAGTATATATTGATGTTTTACTTGACTACTTTGGGAAGCATTGCACCATTTTAGATTTTCCGATGTCAAGTCACTAAAAAGGAATGATAAATGCAAGTATATTCTAAAGTCAATCTAGTTGAATTTTACTGAGGTTTTTGCAAAGTCTTCTAAATGTCAATTGTATGTTGTCGAAATTTACAACGACATGTCCTCGAATGTCATGTTGATACAGGATTAATACATATATGTTTGTTATAACGACACTTCATTAGGATTAGAATGAGACCTCGTCAGACCCTTCTTGGTGTCAACTGTGATGTGTCAAAATTCGCAATGACATATCTTTGTTATCCTTTTATCGATGTGTAATGGTTTGCATGTCGCGTGATAATTTCTCCTTAAAGGTGCACACATATATGAGAAGCATGAGTATACTTATACACAAGGATAAAAATATATATATATATATATTTAATTTGAATGAGGATGCATCATGACACAAGTCCTTGAACTGAACAAAGTTACCTGGGATAAGGAGAGTCATCATCTTAGTCCCACAGGTAGAACATATCAGTAGCTTACAGTGATTATGCTCAGCAGGTAGCGCGTCTGTTATTGTAGACGCTTGTTCCAAGTTAGCCTTGAGCCACGTACTGTCTAGTTCCCAAGTATTCACGGGGATCTAGACTACCCTACAAAACAGAATTACTTTACCTTAGGAACCCAAATCATATTGGGCCCTAGGTTTCTATTAGCATGAACACGCAACTGCCTTCCTTGAGAAAACCTGTTTGGAAGACTGTCTCTGTCCCTATAATGTGGAGAAGCCCTTGCTGTGGGCACAGAGAGGTTGTGCCAACAGTCGATGGCAAAGTGTCCCACTTTGCCGCAGCACCAACAAGAGTGAATGTTATATCGCCGTTTTTGACCTGATCTAGTGACTGATGTAGTCACGGTCCTAGGTCTCAAGGGGATAGGGCATGTTCTTGTTGCACAGATTCCTCTTCCATCGAGGCATGATGAGGGGTGGAATGAATGCATGATGTGAGCGTTATGAGGCCGAGAAGGTGGTGCCATTCTTTCAGGCATCTTCCTTGCTGAGGCTCCATGACGCCTGACATCATGACTTCTATTCTCCCTATCCCGTGTCCTTGAATGGAGAGAATTCTTCTGTGAACCAGGACCTGCAGATCCACACTTTGTTGTGGCAGTGGCCGTGAATACAAATGGCTCAGACTGAGCCTTAGGTATTTCTTTAAGGGTGGCCATGATGCCTCTTGCACTGTGGACATTTCCACATGGGGACAACTCACCCTTACAGTGACCACGATTATTCCTGTGGTCATACCTGAAGGCATGATGAGTTGTCTTTCCGCTTGGAGTGGGAGGTCGGAACACCGTTTCCCCATTTCTCCATCCCTGGATAATCCGGGAGATCCACCCGGTTTCTTGTTTTCTCTTTATAGCATCAACTTTGGAGAAGTTGGATACTATACGTTTCTCATTTTCTAGACTATTCTCTAGAGCTGAGATCTTAGAGTCCTTGACCTTGTTGGACGCCAATTGGAGAATCAACAAGATCTTCAGTTGAGCAATCTCTCGAGCTTGCTCCTCAGCAAGTAGATTGCTCTCCGGAAGGGCTCTCTTCAGGGAATCAGTATTTTCTGGAGGAGAGCAGTTTCTGTCTTCAGAGAAGTCAAAAGATGAGGGACAGGATGAAGATGATACCTGCTCATCTGGGTTATTGTCATTAGAATCAGTGATCAATGGTTCTTCCTCGTCGGAGCTGCTTTCCTCACTATCTTCTTCAGTCTCTGACAAGGATACTGGAGCTCTGATGCAATCCGAAGGATCCTTGCAATCATCTTCAGAAGTGATTACCCCCACATATGCTTCATCCTCAGATTGGCAGCAAATTTCAGCTTCCTCTGACCCCCCCCATCAGCTCTGAGATCATCATCCATAGAGATTTAGCCGTTTTACATTTTTCCAACCTGGAGCGAGAGGCTCCAGACCATACATCCATAATAATTTGTCAAATCCTCTGGTCCAGTTGGAAAAACGAGAGTTCCATCTCTGTCATCTCAGGAATACACATGGGCACTTGGGTCCCCGAGTCGGTGGTCTTCATAGGGATAAATGGACCCTCTTCCAGGATGAGGGATGCTCGAGGATCAATGGCATCCAGGTGAAATAACACTCTCATCCTCCAGATAGGATAATAATCCTTTGTGCATGCAGGGAGTTTGAGTGGCAATACGTCATAATCCAGATCCATGCTTCTGACACTGGTGGCAGGATTCACCTCAAGGTGTTAGCCTTTTTGTTGAGGAACCTCCCTCTGGTACCACTTGAAAGTCCACCTAGTGTCGGCTATGTGCACCTATGGGGGGGGGGAATAGGTGACGTGTGGTTCTTTTGCGGAATTCACAGATGTACCTGCACAATAAAAGCCACAAACACAGAACACAGAATACACAGCAAATTTATAGTGGTTCCCCGACTTGGGTACATCCACTTTCCCCCTTCGACCTATCTCCCCAACAAGGGACGACTCGGTCACTTCTCCAACGGGATTGAAATCCAATCCCCTCACTAACGGAAGGAGCCCTTCCACACGTGAGAGTCAACACTCCCACAACTCGGGTTGCATCCAACCCTTACACCACGGAACAAAAGTTCCTTTACAACACAAGTAAATATGGAATGTATATGAAATACAAACTTCTTTTGGAGACTTCGGTGTTCCTCTTTGTTCGACGACGTGTTCTTGAAGTCGATGAAGAGTCTACGACCTTGGCCTCTCTTGGAGAAGATCTCCCCGGAACCAGCGGCGGCACACGAGCGGCGGCTAGCTTCGGGATCAGCGGCTACGATGAAGAGTGGCTGCAGAACTTGGAGATCTAAACTTCGTAGCGAAGCAAGCTAGGTCTACCAACGGTCACTCTAGGATCAGTCGTCTCGATCGATTCGGACGGGGGAATTTTTCCCGGTCAACGAATCGAGAGACAAGAGATCTCCGGATAGACGCGTGAGACACAAGCCTTGCTAAGCTTCTGTTACCGGAGATCGGGAAGAGGAACGATCAGCAGCGGCGACCACTTGACGCGAGCGGCGGCGGCGGAGCGGAGCGAGTTCGCGGATTTAGGGTTACGTAGCCGCTCGTTTTTCTTTTTCTCTTATCCGTCATCTACTGTTCAAAAATACTCATGTATTTATACTGTAGTATTCTCAAATATGACCGTTTGTGGGACCCACAAAAGAAATCCCCAAAATCCGGTTCAAATAAGTCCAGAAGCAGAATCCGGTCCAGCAGCAATCTGAGAAAACGTCAAGTAAAAATCGGCGAGAATCGTTTGTGATTCTCGTCGAATCACTTTTCGATTCTCAACGAATTGGACTAGGTGTTCATGGGCTGCATGACCACTGGTTCGGCGGGAATTACACGTGATTCTCGCCGAATCTTGCTTGGCACCATATTGAGATGGCCAGAAGGAGTCGGCGAGAATCACTGATGATTCTCGTCGATTCGGCGAGAATCACCAAGTGATTCTCGCCGATTCGGCGAGAATCACTTGGTGATTCTCGTCGAATTTGCCTTGGACGATTTTTCGTCTTCCACTTAGGAGCTGCTCCTTGATCCTCCATGCTCCTTGTCTTCTCTTGCATATGAGCGGTCCTGTACTTGAAAGTAAGTGCACTCCAATAGAGAGAGTACACATAGGCCAACACACTGATCTGCTCAACGAGGGATTACGTCGTGCAGACCCGTGTATATTGACCTACTGCACCCTGACATTGGTGTGCACTTAGCGTGGAGAAACTGCAAGTACAACTTGAAATGTTTCATCAAATACATTGTGAATTCATCTTAGCTTGACAGGGGGCTTCCTCAAATCTAGGTAATCGTGGATACAATACCCAACAGTATTGATGCTGATGCTCTTGGACATACCAGTGGAAGTGAAGAACCTTTTTTAAATGATGTGGAGAAAAAGATTCCTAGTTGGGACAGTTATAGTTTAAGTAATATTCACTATCTAAATTCTTTCTTTGATAGCAGGAATATTTGGAGTTTAATCTCTGATTATACCTTTTTAGTTAGAAATAGTAATGATGTCAGTTATTCTGTATATTTTGATATTGAAAATCAGATTTTTGATATGGATAATGCTATTTCTTTTTTGAGTGAACTAGATATTTTTTTTTAGTTTTTTTAAAAAATAATAAGAGTGGCAATTTATACTACTATTATTCTATGGATGAAACTCAATCTAATCGGAATAATCCCATTCATAGTTTTATTAAAACTTATCTTCGTTTTGAAATTGAAATCTGTCTTAATAGTGACATTTACAGTGGTATCAAAAATTACATTACTAATTTCATTTGTGTGGAAAGTACAAGTAGCATTGAAGGTGAAAATTTGAGTATCAAAACCAGTAGCAATTCTTTCAATAGAAGAGTAATATCTAATAATTTTGATATAAATGCAAATAATTTTGATATAAATACAAAGTTATGGGTTCAATACGAGAATTGTTATGAAACAAATTATAAAAAAAAATTTAGGTCAAAAATAAGAATTTAGAACTGGACCAGAACCGAAGGTCGGTTTCAAATAGGTTTAGTTCAAATTTAGTTCCCATAATACTAGAATTGACAATTCAATTCGGTTCTCAATTTCACGGGTGGGTACCCCACAAGAATCAAAAATTAATGCTAAAGAAAAAAATTGAGACAATGATTATAATTGCATGTCTTAATGCACAAAAATGATTGAGAATATAGTCGTATGACTGTATGACTTCAATGTTATAAAGAGTCGCAATTCAATTATTCTGAGATATTAGTATTTATATAACAAAGAATCATGAGTTAAAAAAGTCATTTTTGTAATTATTTTGAGATAAGAGTAGAACCAAAAACCAAATCGGAACAGAATCAAAGTGAACGGTTCAGACCTGGTTCTGTGCTTTAGAATCGTGGATCGGTTTTGATTTCAAAAGTTTGGAATTGAATCTATATAAGTCATTTTTTTTATTTCGTGTGGAGCTAGACAGAACCGATCCGAATTGACCCATAATAGCCACTGTTTATAAGTCTATGTGATGTATGTGTCGTACCTTGTGAAATTGATTGACAATTAGGATCTGTTTGGCACGGTGGTGACAGTCATGAACATGGAGATTAAATTGTCTTTCATTAACGCCCACCCAAGGAACTTCATCCACTTTTATGTTGAAACGGTTGATATTTATTAGGTGATCCGTAACAAACGACGGTTCAACCCATGCGTTTACGATCGCCACCACCGTACCAAACGTAGTCTTAATGTGTTATTTTATGTAAATTGAGTAGTTTTTATATAATTCTCCATATATTTGAGTGTGCTTTCATATTCAGCATTTATATTTAGGTCATTTATTGATATCAAGATCCCTTCCATTTATGATAAAATGGAGGGGATTCATTTCACAGTCATGATGAAATGCTCTTTTGATTCGACCGGTTCAGCATTTTTTACCCTTTTATGTTTTTAATCAAAAAGACCTTATCCACTAGATATCTTCTGAACTTATCTTGTCCACTAAACTAAACGATGAAATAAATTCCTCCATTTCATTTGAAATATATTTAGGTCCATTTCTTCTGTTCACAAAGAAGCCATTCTCGTTTTTTTGGCTTTTTGGCACTTTGCACTCCCGAAAGTGCAACTTTTGACACTTTGCACCCCGAAAGTTTAAATATTGCACTTTGCACCCCCGGAATTTCAATCTTTGGCACTTTGCACCCCAAACATATTAAATGAGGGGCAATTATGTCTTTCTATTATTTTTCTATCTAGGGCTGCCGACCTCTCCTGATTCATTCTAAGCTCTAGGTTTTGAGCCCGCCACTCCCTCTCCTTCTTCGCGATTCCAGCAGCGCAGCTTCATCTCCTTCGCGATTCCAGCAGCGCCGCTCCCTCTCCTTCGTCGCGATTCCAGCAGCGCGGCTCCCTCTTCTTCTTCGCGATTCCAGTAGCGCGGCTCCCTCTCCTTCTTTACGATTCCAGCATCGTGGCTCCCTCTCCGTCTTCTTCCACGCTTCCAGTCGCCGGACCTTCCAGTAGCCGGATCTTCCAGGTAAATGGGCGGCTCCCTCTCCGTCTGTTTACTTCCAGTCGCCGAATTTTTTGGAATGACAGAACAATTTTTTGGTGTTTTTCATCTCTTGTTCCAGTCAAAGGCATGTTTTAGGGTTTGATTTTTGTTTTCTGGTATAGAATGATTTTCTCCATTAGGGTGTTGATGTTAGGGTAGTTCATAGTCAGCTTTAGGGTTTTGATTTTTGTTGTCTTCCCGCAGAGAATCGGCCGCCGGACTTGCCCAGACTTTTTGCAGCATTTGAGGAGTAAGGTATAATTTTATTCAGATTTTCTGCTCATTTATTTTGGCTTTCGTTCAAGCACAATCCAATGTTTTCTGGTATAGAATGATTTTTTATGAATGATGTTTTGTTCCGTAGGAATGGATTGAGATAACATAGCAGTTAACGAAAATGCTATGGAAGAGGGGCTTGTAGTCAGTTCTAATGATTCAGAAAGCAATGAAGAGGGGGATGTAGACAGTTCTAGTGACTCGTTCTTTACGGGTGATGATTTGAATGACAGTGATTTTGAGGTAGATGATTTGTTTATAGATGAAAACATAGAGAAGGAGATTGAGTTGGTTGGTGAGAGATTTGAAACACATAAACCGGCTTTCTAATGAGTTAAGGAAAGAGATCCAAAACATTGGGCAAAGTCTCATTTTAATACTTGGCCTAAGTGTGATATGTTGTTAAACAACTTTTGTGAAGCTTTTAACAAGGTGATTCTTAAAGTAAGAGATAAGCCAATAATCACCATGTTGGAGACTATAAGCGTGTTACTAATGAAGAGGCTTCACACACAAAGAGAAAAAGTGATCTTGAAATTTAATGGAGAAATTTGTCATTTGATACAAAGAATTTTGGAAAATAACAAAAATAATGCACACAATTATATCTTGGTATGGAATGGTCATCACAAGTTTGAAGTTGAAGGGTGGATAGGAGATAAATGGACCGTTGATTTGGGTGCACGAAGTTGTAGTTGTAGGCGGTGGGATCTAACATGCATTCCATGTGTGCACGCAATATCATGCATATTCTATCGGAGGGAGAACGTTGAAGACTATGTTGAAAATTGGTACAAAGAGATATGTTTTTGAGAGCATATGAACACTAGTTAAATCCAATAAAATCATACAAAGAATGTCCATCAACGAATTTGAATCCAATTGTTCCATGGGGTGATATTCACAACAAGCCCGGAAAGCCTTCAAAGCACGCTAGAAGAAAAGAAGTCGATGAAATAGAAAGCTAGAAATATGGAATAAAAAGGCATGGGATGAAGTACTCATGCTCCAACTGCGGAAAGAGGGGACATAACAAGACAAGTTGTGTTGACGCCCCCATGAGCCAAGAAACAACGTCTACTTCGAAATCAAAGTTATCGGTAACTTTTTAGTCCATCAAATATTTCTTTACTACTAATTTCTATTATCTTTGATAATGTATTAATAACGTGTGTTTATATGTAGGTACGAAGGAATATGTGATCGTGAGCTTAATATTGTTGGTGCTGTTGGACTGTTTTGGGAATGGAATGAGGGATTTACTGGTGCTGCTGCCGCTTCTATTTTAGAGGATGCGTTCTTGTATTTTTGTATGAATTGGAGTGGTTTTGTATGATTAAATTGATTGTTTTTTGTATGAAATGGGGTAGTTACTAGTGGTGCTGCCGTTTCTTTTTTCATGTCGGTGTTCTTGTTTTTTTGTATGGATTAGACTGCTTTTTTGTATGAATTGGACTGTTTTTTTGTATAGATTAGATTGTTGTTTTGTAAGATTAAATGAACTTTAATTGTATGGAATGCAGTAGTTTTGGCTGCAATTATCATTTTATTAAGTGGTAAATTTGGGTGGCTAAATCATTAAAGTATATTTGACCTGCAAGTATAAATCCGAAAATTTTCAGGGTGCAAAGTGTCAAAATAATCACTTTTGATGAGCTATGGACGAAATTACCCCTCATTTAACATGTTTAGGATGCAAAGTACCAAAGATTGAAGTGTCGGAGATGCAAAGTGCAATATTTAAACTTTCATCATGTAAAATCATGCTTTTAAAACCCGGACCGGACCGGCCGGTTCCACCGGTCGGACCGCCTACCGGACCCCCGACCGGTCCGGTCAAGGGTGAAAACCCGGTATGGTAGCGGACCGCCCAAAAACAGGTAAACCAGGCGGGCAGACCGGCTAACCGGAAACCAGACACGGTTTTGTGGAACCCGGCGGGCCACAAGCCTAATTATTAATACATGTAAAAAATGATATGGCTGAGATTTGAACCTGAACCACCTCCAGCTCAAGCAAGATTGAAGACCACTAGAGCAATTGAACCTTGTTGAAATTTTTCGGAATATATTATATAAATATACATATAAATATGGAATTAAATATTTATTTTCATTAAAATAATTTTATGATAAATTTAAATATATTTGTAATTTTATGATAAATTAAAAAAATTGTGATGCATTTAAAATATATTTATAAATTTAAATTATATGAGTAAATATATAATATATTTCATTCAAATATATGCAATATCAAATATATATACCGTATAAAATTATATATACTCTTCAAATATATAATATACATATTCATACTTAAAAAATATTGGTAATAATATATATATTTATATATACCAGTTCGACTCCGGTTGAACCGGTTGAAACTTGAATCTTTCGCTTCACTTGTTGGACGACTCGTCCGATTTTCAAAACGTGGTGTAAAATGTCAAAAGTTGCGCTTTCCGGAATACATAGTGCGAAAAAAACCCGTTTTTTCCCCTCCCTGCCTAGCTCTTTTGGCCCCGTCCAACAGGTTCGTCTCCGGCGACGAAGATTTCAAGGTTCTCGTGCGTGGCAGCTCGCGCGGAAGGGCGGCAGCCTCGATTGCGGTGGCGAGGTGCCGGAGATTGGAAGGATAGATGAGGAGGCTCTGTCCGAGTTCTACGGCGACTTGAGCGGTGGACTAGGTCCAAGAAGTCAGATCTGTACGGTGGTTTCTGGACGGAGGAGGTTGGGTGTTGATTAATGCTTCGTGAGCAGAGACCCATCGGCAGGGACAAGATTTATGCGCGGGAGCGAAGAAGCGGGAAATCGGGAAGGGAGAGGAAGCGCGAGGAGGAGGCGGAGAGAGAAGAATTGAAGGAGAGGGAGAGATCGGAGAGCGGGTGTCGGCCGCTGATCTCGTGAAGGAGAAATGGTGCGGCGACTGATCGATTGATGTAGATGAGAATCCCGGGCCTCGCGTCTTCATCCCCGCTTTCAACGCTCAATCAAAGGTGATACCCTAACCCTAAATTATTGTTTCCATGATTTATGTGTGAGTTTGCATCTATAGATAGGTAGGCGATTAATCTGTTGTTTGAGGATTTGATGCATTGATTCGTCATTTACTCTTCCTTACGACATTCAAATCTTCGTCAATTTTGTTTAAATGTTTTGGTTGTTACCGGTAGATTGATGGACGTTGAATCACATCATGCTTAAATCGTAGGAGTACATCTACTTCCTTCGATCATTTATGTTGATGCTGTCTTCTCGCAGGGACTAGTTTTGTTACCTTTGCTATATTCATGGATGTGTCTAACGATAAGCCTTCAGAGGCTACAGTAGAGCAGAAATCGATGACCGGAGATGCTACTAAAAATTCAATTCCGGTCACTTTGGAGAAACGAAACGCCGATCAGCCCAAAACCAAGACTAAACCAGCTTTGAATTATAAGTCAGGGACTACACAATCAACTACCATTCGTTCTTCTTCTCCTCCTTTTATTCGAGCATCTTCTGTTGCAGCCAAAACATCAGTTTCTAAGCATGCAAAGTCTTCTTCACTTTCATCTCCAACAAGAAGGCGCTCAGCACATTCTCCACCATTATCAATTCCCACAGAGCCTTCACCGCCTACTTCAAAATCTTCCTCACCTCCATCATCTGTGTCCGCAAGGTCTACAACACCAGCACGTGATGCAATTATAGAGAAGCAAAATCCTTCGAGGCGAGCATTTAGTGGACAAGCAATAGATGGGCTCTGGCCGTCGATAAGGAGTTTATCTTCTTCTTTCCAGTCAGAACCTTTTGTTCATGTTAGCAAGGAGGATAAATCAGTAAGAAGCATAGATCATGCCTTGAAGAATTCAGCTGTAGCAGCATCTGAGAGGAAGAGGACTCCGTTAAAAGGGAGGAACTCATCTGAACATGAAAAACAATCAAGGGTAGTTGATCAGCATAGATGGCCTGCTATGAAGGGTGGGAAGGTGTCTACTATGACATTCTCTAGGAGCATGGATTTGACTGATAGAATTGGAAAATCTGCTTCTTATATGCTTCAATCACAAGGTCTTTCGCGAAACATCCATAAATCATCAAATGAGAAGGCTCAAGAGGCATCCTTAGAGGCAACTACTACTGTTGAGAATCGTATGAATTTTGGCGTAAGTGCGGTTTCACAATACACAAAAAAAGAAAAAGCCCTGCCTTCTACAAGCCCAAGTACAACTCGTCCCGCTTCACCTAAGCGGCCATCATCTTCATCTAGAAGAACACCAAGCCCATCAAGCACAAGGCCATCATCTCCATCTTTTTCATCTAATAACATAAGTCAGATAGGTACTTCACCCCCCTCATATAACCACATTTCAGATATAAGAAAAGGGATAAAAGGTGCAGACGTGGAAGATATCCATCAAATTCGACTGCTGTGTAACAGGGAACTGCAGTGGCATTTTGTAAATTCTCAGGCAGAAGTGGCCTTAGCCAACCAAAAAATAACAGCAGAGGTAAGTTGATCAATACTACTTTCTACATCTAAGTATCTTCGTAATTTACTTTTGTTTTTTTAATTTGGCTATGTTTAGACAGTCCTCCTTTCTCACAATAGATGACTTATTTGTTGTTTTCACAGAAATTACCTATTTTTTCTTCTACAGACACGAGTAGATGATAAAATCATTCTAACTGCAAATTAATTTGGTGATTATATTGTTAGCTTAAGCCTCTATTTGACTAGTTAGTAGTGAGGGGTGATATTCAGGAAGAGCCTGTTGCAACCGCTTCCTGATTTCTATCCAGATTTCGAGTTGATTCTCCAATGTTTAGAGTCTGTCGTGTAGATATTTCACATTGCCCTCCAGCTTGAGTACTATCTAAGGTTCGTTGGGCTGAGGCAAGTCAACCTACAACCTCACCAGTTCATCATTAGGAATCTGTTATAATGCGCGACGAGTCCAACCCGCGCTGGGGCCGCACGTACCAGAGACGTCTACATGCAACGAAGGCGTGACGATGTCTGTTATTTTTGTATATCTTATTTTATGTTGTGTTATTTTAAATAGTACAATTTCCGTATTTGTCCATATATTGTAAGCCTAAATGGGGGGCAGCTTTGTGACTACTTAATTGGCCGACTAGGCCTTGGTTTGTTATGCAAGTATTTATTCCAAATCTCTCTCTCTATTCCTTTCCCTTCTTCCTCTCTTTGTCACTCTATAACCCGCCGATTCCCTCTTCCCGACCTAATACGCCGCTCGATGTCCCTGTTCCCGCAGATCGTTCGCAGCTTCTCCCGTCACCACCGTAGCACCTCCCGGTCAAAGGAAGGGAGAAGCTCCTCCTCTGGCACATCCTTCGCCGCCGAGTCCACTCACGAGATCTCAATCAGAAGCTCATAACATCTTGGTATCATAACCAAACGTCGGTGACTCCAGTCTCGACACTTTTTCTGCTCTCGTTCGTCCTCCCAGTCCCGCTATGACAACCTCGTGGCTTAACATCTCCACCGGCCTTCTTTTGAACCCGTCGACTGCCCGTCCAGGCCTCCTTTTGATGGCTGGTGGTGTTCCAATGCATGCTCACAACCCAGAACTCCAAAATGGAGGCCCTCAACGCCCGCTTGGATGCCCTACAGGGTGCACCGTCTCTTTCGCCTCCTAACATGGACGACTATCCCCAGACAAGCCAGGTGGACTCCGCTGACCCTCGCGCGGACTATCCCACTGTTATGGGAAGACTAGGGGAGAAGACAACTAGAGAGATCTAGGAGACTAAGGGAGAAAGTTAGGGTTTGAGGAGGAAGGAAGAACTAACCTGATAACACTCTTCATGACCCCCCAAAGGGGGCTGCCCGGATATATATATATCCGGGCATGGAGGGGCCGGCCGGCCCCTCCCAAGGGGGCTGAACCGGGTGGGTTCAGCCCCCGGCCGGCCGGTTCACTGGGCGGGGGCTGAACCGGAAGGTTCAGCCCCGTTGTGTAGCGCGTCCTTGCTCCTCCGAACATAGTGGCGACCCGTAAAGCGTAACGGGGGCGTAACATTCCCCTCCCCATCAAGAGCCAACTTGTCCGCAAGTGGGTAATCCGGGTAGAGCTCCTTGAAATCGAAGAAGTCGACCCAAGAGTTGTGTGCGGACGGTAAATGCTTCCATTGGACCAAGAGCTCGGGCCGGTACTCCGTGCCCCGAATCTTCCACCTGTGCCGTAAGATATCCTCTGGAAGCGGACGCAGCTCGCCCGCAAGCGTCACCTCAGGTAAGAAAGAGCTTGGCTGAACATGCGGACCCAACTGCCGCTTAAGCAAGGAGACGTGGAAGGTAGGATGAATGCGGGAACCCGCCGGCAAAGCCAACGTATACGCCACCGGCCCCACCCTGCTGATGATCCGAAAGGGGCCGTAGTAGCGCGGAGAAAGCTTATGATTGCCCCGACGAGCCACAGACAACTGCCGGTAGGGCTGGAGCTTGAGAAAAACTTCATCGCCCACGGCGAACTCCCGCTCCGTGCGGTGTTTGTCCGCCTGGGACTTCATGCGGTCCTGTGCCACGCGGAGGTTCTCCCGAAGAGTGAGTAACACACGATCCCGATCCAACAGAGCCCGGTCAACCGCCGGAAGGGCAGTGCTGCCGGGTTCATAGCTGGCCAAGGTCGGCGGAGGCCGTCCGTAAACCACCTCAAACGGAGTCATCTTGCTGGCTGAATGATAGGATGTATTGTAACAGTACTCGGCCCAGTGTAACCAGTCCGGCCAACTCCGAGGCTCATCCATCACAAAGCAACGGAGGTATGTCTCGACACCCCGATTGAGGACCTCCGTCTGACCATCGGACTGCGGATGATTGGCCGTGCTGAAGTGTAAGCGGGTACCCTGCAACCGGAATAGCTCCCGCCAGAACCCACTGACGAAGGTGGGGTCACGATCCAAAATAATGGCCCGAGGGAGACCATGTAGTCTAACAATCTCACGAGCAAAGAGGGCGGCCACAGAATCCCCGGAATACGGATGGCTGAGGGCCAGAAAATGACCATACTTGGAGAGTTTATCGACGACCACCAGAATGACGGACTTGCCTTTCGACTTAGGCAGACCATCAATAAAGTCCATGGAAACCGTGTCCCAGACAAGCTGTGGAATATCCAAGGGCACGAGGAGACCGGCAGGAGAAGTAGTCTCATATTTCTGCCGCTGGCAGATGTCACAGTGGCGAATAAACTGCTGTATATCCCGTCGCATGCCGGCCCAAAACACGTTTGCGCGCGCCCGCTGGAGGGTCCGGAGCACCCCCGCATGTCCTCCTGTGGGAGACGAGTGGAACTCATGCATCAGAACCGTCTTCCAAGCCGAATCCGCGGGGACGACCACCCGTCCCCGATAGTAGAGTCGGCCGTTACACAAGTGATAGCCGGGAGGGCCCGTCTCGCCCCGCTGTAAAGAGTCCACCAACGGCCGAAGCGTGTCCGACCGCAACACCTCTTCCTGAATATCCGCCAAAGAGTCAACCAGGGGCCCGGAAATATTGGAGAGAACAGCCTCGGGGAGACGAGAGAGGGCATCGGCGACCACGTTCTCGGTGCCGCGGCGATAGACAATCTCGTAGTCGTATCCCAGAAGCTTTGTAACCCATTTTTGCTGGAGAGGCGAAGAGACCCGTTGGTCCAGAAAGTGCTTCAGACTCTGATGGTCCGTCTTGATCTTAAAGTGCCTGCCCAACAAGTATGGCCGCCAGACCGCCACTGCGTGGATGATAGCCAACAGCTCCTTCTCGTAGGCCGAGAGACCCAATGTACGAGGAGCGAGGGCCTTACTATAAAAGGCTATGGGCCGCCCTGCCTGCATCAAAACCGCCCCGATGCCAACCCCTGATGCATCCGTCTCCAAAACGAACTCCTTCGTGAAATCAGGTAACGCAAGCACTGGTGTGGAAGTCATCGCTCGTTTGAGAGCCTGGAAGGCCTCCTCGGTATCCTCATTCCAAGCAAAAGAATCTTTCTGCAACAGCTGGGTCAAAGGTCGGGCTATCTTCCCATAATCCTGGACAAATCGTCGGTAGTAACCGGTGAGGCCCAAAAAACCCCGCAAAGCCCGGACTGTCACCGGCCGCGGCCAAGACTGCATACTCTGAATCTTCCGTGGATCTGCTCGAACGCCCTGACCGGAAACCAAATGGCCCAAATACTCCACCTCCTCCTGCCCGAAGGAGCACTTGGAACGATTGGCATAAAGATGGTGTTGGCGAAGTCTGGCCAGGACCTGGCCCACGTGGCTCACGTGGTCATCCCAAGTGGCGCTGTAGATAAGGATATCGTCAAAGAACACCAGGACAAACTGGCGCAGGAAATTTCTGAATATCTCATTCATGTTTGCCTGAAACGTCGCAGGACCGCCAGTCAGTCCATTCGCCATAACCAAAAACTCATAGTGGCCATCATGCGTCCGGAACGCCGTCTTATGAACATCCTCCGGAGCCATCAAAATCTGGTAGTAGCCGGAACGAAGATCCAGCTTGGTAAATCGTTGTGCCCCATGCAGTTCATCCAGTAACTCTTCGATGTGGGGAATCGGAAAATTATCTTTGACAGTAACGCCGTTCAGGGCCCGGTAATCCACGCAAAATCGCCACGAGCCGTCTTTTTTCTTGACCAAAATAATAGGAGCTGAGAAGGAACTAGTACTTGGCCGAATGATGCCGGCCTCCAGCATCGCGCGGACACTCCGCTCAATTTCCGCCTTCTGCACGTGTGGGTAACGGTACGGCCGAACATTCGTCGGCTCAGCATCCGCCTTGAGCGGAATACGGTGGTCACGAAACCTCGGCGGTGGCAAGGTACGCGGCTCCTGAAAAACATCAGCATAATCTGTCAGAAGTAACTGTAACTGAACCGGTACCTCAGAAGGCGTGGAATCGCCAGCCTGGACCTCCCGAAGGACGGCCATCAATTGTCCCTCCTCGCTTAAGCGCTGCAAACTGCGAACCGAAACCTCTTTCACAGGAGACAACATGATTCCTTGTAAGCAAAACTGCTTTTCCCCGTGCCCAAACTCCATCGTCATATGTTTCCAATCAAACGTCACCCGCTGTAACTGGCGCAGCCACTGAACTCCCAGCACCATGTCCGAGCCCCGGATAGGTAACAAGTAGACGTCAGTCTTGCCCACATACTCACGGATACGCATTTCCACTCCCCGCAGCACCCCCTCGCACTGCAACCTGCTGTCATCCGCCACCATAACGTGAAAGGCAGCTCCTCGGTCAATCACGTGCCCCAGCCGTCGTGCCACATCAGGATGTATGAAGTTGTGAGTGCTTCCACTGTCCACCAGAATGGTAACTCTCTCTTGGGCAATCCGGCCCGCCAGCCGCAAAGTAAGCGGGGGAGCGCAACCCTCAAGAGCATGTATAGACACCCCGAACTCCGTCTCCTCCAATTCCACATCCACCTCCAACTCCTCTACCGACGCCTGCTCGTCGCCGTCCTGCTGCAACATGAACACCTGTAGCTTCTGACACTTATGGCCGGGCACAAACTTCTCATCGCAATTAAAGCAGAGGCCCTTCTCTTTCCGAGCGGCCAACTCGCTCTAAGACAACCGAGTCACCGTCGGTTTGTTACCCGCAGGTTGCTCCCGGCGTGCCGCCGTGGCCGGGACCGCAGATGGCCTACTCACGAGCCGCGCCCGCTGCCTGTTAAACCTCTCCTCCTGGATCCGTGCCAAGGTAATGGCGTGATTCAAGGAACGGGGCATGAGCGCCTGTACCTCGTCTCGAATGTGCTCCTTGAGGCCAGATATGAAGCAACTGTATAGAGTCCTTTCCGGCCATTGAACCCGATTTGCTAATTTCTCAAATTCCGTGCGATACTCCATCACGGACCCCTTTTGGCGCAACTTCTGAAGGAGGGCCTCAACGTTCTCATACTCCAGTGGACCAAAACGGGCCGTGAATCCATCCACAAACTCCCCCCAAGGCACGTACTCCCGCCCGCGCAGGAACCACTGCGTCCATTGGAAGGCGTCGTCCTTCAAATGGAAGGACGCTAGCTGCACCCACTGACCTTCCGGCACCTCCTGGTATTGGAAAAATAATTCCGCTTTTTGGATCCACTCCAAGGTGTCACCGCCCTCGAACTCCGGGAAGTACATCCGAGTGAACCCGGGAGTTAAACGTTGTCCCCCTTGACCTCCTTCCCGCCGTGCGGGCTCCCTTTGCTCGAAACCGCCGTAGCCTTGATGCGGAACTGCTCCCCAAGGAGGGGGTTGTGGCTGGCCGCCCCATCCTTGGCCAAAACCGGCCACCCCCGGTGCCCCAAATCCACGAGGAGGAGGGAGAAGCCCTCCCCTTGGCTGTCCCGCCACATCAGGTGGCCGGCGGAACCCACCGCGGCCCAGTCCGGCCTCGCCGAACCCGCCTCCTGCGAACCCGGGCGGAATCGGCCCCGCACCGCCTCCCTGGACTGCCGCCGAACCCCCTGCTGTCCCGTACGCCCCATAGCCCGGGTCGCCGGAACCTGCTGCGCCGTTTCCCGGCGGAAACGAACCCGCCAGGCCACCGTACGGGGCCGCCGAACCCGCGCCGGGGGCGATTCCGCCCGTGCCGCCCAATTCCGCGCCCGATCCGGCGGAATCCTCACTGGCCGGTCCCTTTCCCTTCAACAGCGCCTTCAACTCCTCCATCCGGGCCTCCATGACCGCCATCGAATCCGTGAGGCCCACCACACTCTCCTCTAGGGTTTCGATCCGCGAGGACTCCTCTTGATTGCGCGTGTTCACCATCGGAAGGAACGAAATCCTCTGATACCAAATGTTATGGGAAGACTAGGGGAGAAGACAACTAGAGAGATCTAGGAGACTAAGGGAGAAAGTTAGGGTTTGAGGAGGAAGGAAGAACTAACCTGATAACACTCTTCATGACCCCCCAAAGGGGGCTGCCCGGATATATATATATCCGGGCATGGAGGGGCCGGCCGGCCCCTCCCAAGGGGGCTGAACCGGGTGGGTTCAGCCCCTGGCCGGCCGGTTCACTGGGCGGGGGCTGAACCGGAAGGTTCAGCCCCGTTGTGTAGCGCGTCCTTGCTCCTCCGAACATAGTGGCGACCCGTAAAGCGTAACGGGGGCGTAACACCCACCTACTCCCATTCCGTCTGGATGGATTTTCCCATTTACGAAGGTCGTGAAGATCCCTTGTTGTGGCTTACCCGTTGTGACATTTTCTTCGTCAATCAGCGCACACCGAATGACGAACGCGTCAACATCGCCTCCTTTTACCAACTTGGTCCGACGCAGTTGTGGTTCACACAACTTATGCGGGAACACCCCCATTCTTCGTGGGTGGACTGCAGCGCGGCCTGCAACTTACGCTTTGGTCCCGCTCTACCTGGAAACCCACTGGGAGACCTCATGGACCTCAAGCAAGCCAGCTCCATCGACATATATTTAGAACAATTCCAGATCTTGTTATCATGGACAACATCCGTTTTATCAGAGCAACAAGTTCCCTCTTCAACGCGGGTCTTCGTGAGCGGTTGCACTGGGATGTGAAGTTTCAGACACCGCGTGATCTCACTATAGCCTCGCACGAGCTTGTGAACGACTACTACTCGGTCCGTCCTACTTTCCGCCGCCGCATATCCCATCCCGAAATGGCCGCCCGGCGTGAAAAAAGGCTTGTGCTTCAATTGTGATGAGGCTTTCACGTTGGGACATCAGTGCAAACGTTTATTTTGGATAGAAGTGGTTGATCTTTCCGATGACGGTGCGGAAGGGGGCGACGAATCAGGAATGCTGCAACTCTCCATTCATGTTATTGCAGGACCCCAAGAGGATTAAACCATCCAGATGTTCGTGTTGATCGGTGGGATCCAACTACTAGCTCTCATGGACTCTGATAGCACCCATAGTTTCATTCTCCACGACACAATGCTTCGATTAGGCCTTTTGTTTGCCCCTCACCGACACATCAAGGTCTCCGTGGCCAATGGCCAGCAAATGACGTGCGGTGGAGTTTGTCGCATGGTGAACCATCTGGTGAACGGGTACACCTCACAGGCCGACCTATTCGTGTTGGATCTTCGAGGCTTTGATGTGGTTTTGGGAGTTTGTTGGATACGCACCTTGGGACCTTCACATGGGATTTCGACCGGCTAACCATGTCTTGGTATTCAGACTCTCGTCTCGTGCAATGGCAGGGCCGGGCCCCTGGGCAGCTCTCCTCCTTGGTACAAACCGAGCTGTTTTTACTACTTCTCCGGCTGGGGACAACCACCCTTCCAACCTATTGGATCTCCTGCAGTCGTTCGCCGACATATTCAGCCCTCTCATTGGCCTTCCACCTCGCTGCCGCCAAGATCATCGCTTCTGCCTCCATCCGGGGACGACCCCAATTGTGGTGTGATCGTACCGATACCCCTTCCATTAAAAGGATGAAATTGAACGTCAGTGTGAGCTCCTCCTCCAACAAAGACTCATCCAGCGCAGTGTGTACCCATTTTCATCTCCGGTCCTCTTAGTACACAAGTACAACTCATGGAGGCTTTGCGTGGGCTACCGAGCAATTAATGCTCATACAGACAAGGACAAAATTCTAATACCCGTGGTGGAAGAACTCTTGGATGAATTGCATGAAGCCATATTTTTTTCTAAATTGGACTTGTCTTCCGGATATCATCAAGTCCGCATGGCTGCCACCGACGTGGAGAAGACCGGTTTCCGTACCCATCATGGTCATTTTGAATTCTTGTTCATGTCGTTTGGGCTTCTGAACGCCCCTTCCACCTTTCAGGCTCTCATGAACGAGGTATTCCACTCTCTCCTATGGAAATCCGTTCTAGTTTTCTTTGACGATATGATATCTACAGCAAGTCCTGGACGGAGCACAAGCAACACCTCCATGGGGTCCTCCAATTGGTTTGGTTTCATTAGTTGGTCCTTAAGGCCTCCAAGTACTCCTTTGGCTAAAGCTCTGTGGCCTACTTGGAACACATTGTTCACGGGTTGGGGTTTTCCGTCGATCCGGAAAAATTACAAGGGGTGGAGACATGGCCCCTTTTGCGGCCCCCACCGATCTTTGTGGCTTCCTTGGCTTGACATGGTATTATCAACGTTTAATTCGTGCCTACGACATCTTGTCCGAGCCATTGGTAGCACTATTACGCAAGAATGCATTCACATGGACGAAAGCGGCGACCCAAGCCTTCTGCCTACTGCAAAAGCCCTTAATGTCTGCCCCGATCTTCCGTCTTCCTGATTTTTCCTTGGAATTCCAAGTGGAGTGTGATGTGTCTGGTGTTAACCCAGAAATCGGCGATCCTTCCCAAGGTAGCCAGCTGACTAGTCGTGTTCCTGAGATTCTCCCTTTTGATCGCGACAAGCCCCAGCGTAGGCGGACAGTTTTCCCTGTCCGTCTAGGTCCCCTTGCAACCGCGTGCCCTGCGGGACGGCGGGCTGTTCCCATAGCTCACCCTCGCAGGCCATGCAGTTAGGCCCGCTAACCGTGCGATGCTTTTCCTTGCAGGAGTCCGCCAACAGCACCGCCAGGGGGGCCTCCCAGTCCGCCGAAGGGGCGGCGGCCTCCTGCCGCCGTTCTCCGAGGTCGCCCACCAGGGGCGGCCTCTCTGCCGCTCGAGGGGCGGCGGCCACCTGCCTCCGTCCGCCGAGGCCGCCCACCAGGGGCGGCCTCTGCCCGCCAGCCGGGCGGACTCCACCCGGAGTCCGCCCAGGCCGCCCGCTAGGGGGCGGCCCGGCCTTGCCGGGCGGACTCCACCCGGAGTCCGCCCAGGCCGCCCGCTCGGGGGCGGCCCGGCCTGCCGGGCGGACTCCACCCGGAGTCCGCCCAGGCCGCCCGCTCGGGGGCGGCCCGGCCTCCCGGGCGGACTCCCCCCGGAGTCCGGCCAGGCCGCCCGCTCGGGGGCAGCCCGGCCTCCCGGGCGGACTCCCCCCGGAGTCCGCCCAGGCCGCCCGCTCGGGGGCGGCCCGACCTCCCGGGCGGACTCCCCCCGGAGTCCGCCCAGGCCGCCCGCAAGGGGGCGGCCCGGTCTGCCGGGCGGACTCCACCCGGAGTCCGCCCAGGCCGCCCGCTCGGGGACGGCTCGGCCCTGCCGGGCGGACTCCCCCCGGAGTCTGCCCAGGCCGCCCGCAAGGGGGCGACCTCCGTTCTCTCCCGGCTTCCTACAGCCTGCTTCATTCGCCAACCTGGCGGACTCCAATTTCCAGTCCGCGGAGTCTGCGCAGGTCGTCATGCTGACGTCACTGGGCCCCGCTTCTTGAAGATCTTCCCCGGGCCTATAAATAGCCCCTGAATCCTCTCATTCGAGAGGATCCAGAGTTCCAGAGGTGGAGACAAGTCTTGCCAGCAGACACTGTGGACTCTGTTTTCCTGTCCGCGCAGTCCTCCATCAGCCTTTCAGCAAGCCCTGCGGACTCAGTATTCCTGTCCGCGCAGTCCTCCACAGCTTACCTGCAGCTTGCCAGCAGACTCCGCAGACTCAGTTTTCCAGTCCTCCAGCAGCTACCAACCTCTTTTACTTAGTCTCTAACAGCTTCTTTTCTCTGCTCTCTGGCAATTTCTTTTCCCTTAGCCGTCAACTTCTCTTTGTACCCCTTTAATGCTTTGTTGTGAAGGTGTACTTGTAAGCTTGTAACCTTGTAACCTCTTGCTATTAATCAAAGGAAAGCCCGTCGCAAGAGTGACATTTGAGCCGCGGCGGGCGAAGTGTGCTGTTGCCGCTGCTAGCGGCCCCCTCTGCTCCTCTCTGCTCAGCAAGCCTTGCTCTCCGCTCAGCAAGTCTTGCTACTCTGCTCAGCAATTATTGCTCTCTGCTCAGCAAGCTTTGCTCTCCGCTCAGCAAGCCTTGCTCCTCTGCTCAACAAGCCTTGCTCTCTGCTCAGCAAGCCTTGCTCTGCTCAGCAAGCCTTGCTCTCTGCTCAGCATGCCTTGCTCCCTGCTCAGCAAGTCTTGCCCTCTGCTCAGCAGGCCTTGCCCCCAGCTCAGCTCAGTTCTTCTCGGCAACCAACCTGCAAGTGCAACCGTCGTATTAACTGTCTGCTCGACAGCTCCTGATCAACCTCCTCTTCCTCTCTTGATCAACCCCCTCTGTTGATCAAGGCTCGCCTCTGCTCTCAGCAGCCTCTCCTCTACCCCTGCAGCCCTCCTTAAACAAGCTGTTTGCTCCACTCTCGAGCACTCAGAAGCTTCCTTCTCCTCTACCCCCGCAACCTTTCTCCTCCCTCCTCTCCAAGCCTGTGAGACCAAACACCCCCTCCGTATTAGCTGTGCCCCCGGTGCCGTTTTCGCGCATCAACAGTTTTGGTGCGGTGAGCGTGGACCATCAGCTCACGCGCAATCCTTCAGATCCGAACAGGCAGTGAAAGCGACAGTTAACCATGTCAGACCATCAATCAGCCGAAAACCTTGCTCCAAGTCCCAGTGAAGATCCTCTCTGTGAAGCCCTTGAGCAGACGCGTCGTGAGAATGCTCAACAGTTTCAGGCGATTAACAAAATTCTTGCTGCAATCACGCAGCGAATGGACGCTCATCCAGCAACAGCTCCAGCTGCTCTAATTAACCCAACACCAACATTGGAGCATCAACAAGCTTATTCTCAAGCTTGCCCGCTGTTCTATCCTCCTTACACCCCAACTTTTCCGCAAGGGCCTGCAGCTCCTTTGCGAACTCAAGATGAAGAGTTTGCTGCTCGCCATAACTTCTTCCGGGAAGCAGCCCGGGGAAGTCTTGCTAGATTTCTCAATTTTCAGGGAAGTCATCCCTACCCTTCAGCTCCTGCCTCTGCTCCTCCTGCAGCAACTTTTTCTTTTCATCCTCATGCTCCTTTTGCAGCTGCAGCTTATGCTCTTTTTTATCCCTATGTTGTAGGAGAGCAAGAAGAGCCTTCACCATTCGCGGAGAATGTTCGTCATGAACCAACTCCAGCAAACTTCAGAGAGCCTCGACTGCCGATCTACACTGGAGAGACAGATCCAGTAAAGCACCTTCAAGCTTTTGAATCAGCCGTTGCTCTCAAAACCCTTTCAGATGCAACCAAGTGCAAGCTCCTTGTCACCACCTTTGATGGGCAAGTGAGGGACTGGTTCTATGGCCTCCGTCCTCACTCCATCACTTCCTTCCTTGATCTTCGAAGGGAGTTTCTTCTCAGATTCTCTACATCAACCAAGAGAGAGGGCGGTCCTGAAGCCCTCTTTGAGATCAAGCAGCGCGGAAATGAGACTTGGTCTCAGTTTGTTGATCGATTCCAAAGAGAGATTTTGGACATCGAAGTTACTGATTAAGAAATGTACCGAGTGGCTCTTATCCACGGTCTTCGTGAAGGGCCTCTCAAATTTGAAGCCAATGTCCGTGCTCCAAGGACATATCAAGAGTTGATTGCTCTAGCCAACTCATATATCCGAGGCGAAAAGAGCAATCCAGGCTTCGTCCCCAAGCTTTTATCCGAGGAGGATCTCTCTCGCAAGCATCCTCCAAGGTCTCCTCACAATCACTTCCCAACTCACTCAAAGAAGGAGAGAAGGATTCATCGCCATCGATACTCCTTCCCGAGCCGTGATCGTGCTCAAGACCCATTGTTGCCGCTAGCTCCGTCTTTGCAAGCAGCAACAGTTCATCAGCAGCAAGACAACGACTTGCATGAGTCTGATCTCGACGACGCCATGCAAGAAGTAATGCAGATCATGAAAGACAGGGCAAACTTCAAGAAGCCCTATCGACCAGCAGATCAAAGATCTAGGGGTTCAGAACCTTACTGCGAATTTCACAAAGAACCAGGTCACCTAACTGAGGACTGCCGAGCATTCCGGCAGCTTGTGCAAAGGATGCTCCGGCAGGGGAAGATGCATGACTTGCTTCCTAAAGAACGCCCTGATCCAGCAACTTCAAAGGGCAAAGAAGTTACAGGCGTTCCTTGCTCCTCAAGGGGAGTAAACCAAGTCGAAGAGCCTCCTCTCCTCGTTGTTAACCAAGCCGTCGAATGCTTCGATGCCGATGACGAAGGTGTGCTTGGAAGGCTATTCTAAGCAAGCGATGGACTTCACAGTCCTCCAAAGCTCCTGGCAAGCTTCATGGGTTATCTCAACCCTTGCTCTCTCTCTTCAAACATTTTCATTTCATCAAACACTTCTCAGTGTTCATTTCTTGCTTTTCAACAAAGCTTTTTATCAGGGATCTTATACTGACACAGTTCCTTTCTTGTGTTGCTCCTTCCTCTTCTTCTATCTCTCTGAGGGATCAGTACGCCAATAAGATATCACCGAGTCTGAAATGTTCCCTCCGTAGATTGTTCTCGCACCACCGCTACGACCACATATGGCGGGAGTATACCCATGTGTGTAGTTGGAGCAGTTCAATCGCGGGAATGGGCTTCAGATTTCGGATCCTAGCCGACATCTGACACAGAGTGTGTGCTAGGGGAGCCCCATGTGTTAGCTCTGCTGTGCTTTGCTTAGGATACATTACAGTTATGATGATCTTTGCTTGACAAGCAATGACGACCAAGCGTAGCCTTGTCTCTTCGATCATCACCTAACTGTAATAGTTGAACACTCTGGTATCCTCGATCTGTGCCTTCTCGGGTTCTCACAACTCCACTGATCAATCCACAGACAAGTTAGGCCTCTTGGCGCAACCAATCTCATTGATCAGTGATGTTTGTGCCCAAGGCAAGAGAGCGTTGCTTCTAGCGATCCTTCTCAGGATCTTTCCCTTGCTTTTCTCTTTTGTGCCCTCCTTGAGGATGCGCGGCCAGCCCGCTTTGAGTAGGACTATACTCGGGATGATTTTTCAGGCAAGTGATGCATAAGGCCCACGGGGAACACCTGTGGCAGCATTCAACCTTCTTTAGTCATTCCGAGTATAGACCTCATTTTGTCTTTTCCCTCCTTTCACAGGTGAACAGGTTAATCCGACCTACCAAAAGGATTCCGGCATTCATTTTGATCATGTCCATCCAGCCATATCGACAGCTAACGCTCGATTCGTTGATCTGGCTTCATGATAAAATGTTCATCAGACATTTTTTCTGCTACTTGGTCATATCAACCTTATCTCATCAACCTTCATGGGTTAACTCAACAGTTTTGGTGCGGTTATCTTTATGTCCTGTTTGCTTCTAATCTCTCTCCTCGCAGAGATTAGCAAACCCTTGCAAGCCTTCTCCACAGGTACTTGCAAGCTCTTTTCATATGTATATTGTCTGCTTCTAATTTTTCTCTTTGTAGAGAACAACAAACACCTGCAAACCTCATCTAGGTACTTGCAGTTTAAATCATTATTTTATATCCGCTGCTCACTCTTCACTTTGCAGTGGTTAGTAGACGTCTGCAAGTCATATTCAGGTACTTGCAGCTTATCCTTGTATACAATACCTGCCTCTAACTCTCTTCTTGCAGAAATCACCGACACTTGCAAGCTCCATTCAGGTACTTGCAAGTTACTTTCATGCACTGTGCGTACTTTTAACTTTTCTTTTGCAGAAACCACCAAAGATTTGCAAGTTCCTTCCAGGTACTTGCAACTCATTTTTTCTTTCTTCCTTGTATACTCTTCCTCCTTTCCTTTTTTGCAGAGGATAACAGGTGCTTGCAAGCCTCTATTAGGTACTTGCGAGTTATTATGCCTTTCTGTTTTCCTCACTTTTGTTTTGCAGAACTTAACGGAAGACACACCTTCTTCGTTTTGCAAAACCAAACTCAGGTACACACTCGATGTACCACCCATACATGCTTACCCTAACTTTCCTCTTGCAGGAAAATAGACAGGAAGCACCAAGCTTGTAAGGAGAGTTTTCAGGTTCTATCTCTCCTTGCCCCCCCCCCCTCTCTCTTTCCTTTGGGGTGGATCACGATTTTCATGGGTCTCCAACTTTTTCGAAGTTCCCTTCGGAACTTAAAAAAGTGCGGGGATTATGTTAACCCAGAAATCGACGATCCTTCCCAAGGTAGCCAGCTGGTTAGTCGCGCTCCTGAGATTCTCCCTTTTGATCGCGACAAGCCCCAGCGTAGGCGGACAGTTTTCCCTGTCGGTTTAGGTCCCATTGCAACCGCGTGCCCTGCGGGACGGCGGGCTGTTCCCATAGCTCACCCTCGCAGGCCATGCGGTTAGGCCTGCTAACCGTGCGATGCTTTTCCTTGCAGGAGTCCGCCAACAACACCGCCAGGGGGGCCTCCCAGTCCGCCGAAGGGGCGGCGGCCTCCTGCCGCCGTTCTCCGAGATCGCCCACCAGGGGCGGCCTCCCTGCCGCTCGAGGGGCGGCGGCCTCCTGCCGTCGTCCGCCGAGGCCGCCCACCAGGGGCGGCCTCTGCCCGCCAGCCGGGCGGACTCCACCCGGAGTCCCCCCAGGCCGCCCGCTAGGGGGCGGCCCGGCCTTGCCGGGCGGATTCCACCCGGAATCCGCCCAGGCCGCCCGCTAGGGGGCGGCCCGGCCCTGCCGGGCGGACTCCACCCAGAGTCCGCCCAGGCCGCCCGCTCGGGGGCGGCCCGGCCTGCCGGGCGGACTCCACCCGGAGTCCGCCCATGCCGCCCGCTCGGGGGCGGCCCGGCCTGCCGGGCGGACTCCACCCGGAGTCCGCCCAGGCCGCCCGCTCGGGGTCGGCCCGGCCTCCCGGGCGGACTCCCCCCGGAGTCCGTCCAGGCCGCCCGCTCGGGGGCGGCCCGGCCTGCCGGGCGGACTCCACCCGGAGTCCGCCCAGGCCGCCCGCTCGGGGGCGGCCCGGCCTCCCGGGAGGACTCCCCCGGGGGAGTCCAGGCCGCCCGCAAGGGGGCGGCCCGGTCTGCCGGGCGGACTCCACCCGGAGTCCGCCCAGGCCGCCCGCTCGGGGGCGGCCCGGCCCTGCCGGGAGGATTCCCCCCGGAGTTTGCCCAGGCCGCCCGCAAGAGGGCGGCCTCCGTTCTCTCCCGGCTTCCTACAGCCTGCTTCATTCGCCAACCTGGCGGACTCCAATTTCCAGTCCGCGGAGTCCGCGCAGGTCGTCATGCTGACGTCACTGGGCCCCGCTTCTTGAAGATCTTCCCCGGGCCTATAAATAGCCCCTGATTCCTCTCATTCGAGAGGATCCAGAGTTCCAGAGGTGGAGACAAGTCTTGCCAGCAGACCCTGCGGACTCCGTTTTCCTGTCCGCGCAGTCCTCCATCAGCCTTTCAGCAAGCCCTGCGGACTCAGTATTCCTGTCCGCGCAGTCCTCCACAGCTTACCTGCAACTTGCCAGCAGACTCCGCAGACTCAGTTTTCCAGTCCTCCAGCAGCTACCAGCCTCTTTTACTTAGTCTCTGGCAGCTTCTTTTCTCTGCTCTCTGGCAATTTCTTCTCCCTTAGCCGCCAGCTTCCCTTTGTACCCCTTTAATGTTTTGTTGTGAAGGTGTACTTGTAAGCTTGTAACCTCTCGCTATTAATCAAAGGAAAGCCCGTCGCAAGAGTGACATTTGAGCCGCGGAGGGCGAAGTGTGCTGTTGTCGCTGCTAGCGGCCCCCTCTGCTCCTCTCTGCTCAGCAAGCCTTGCTCTCCGCTCAGCAAGTCTTGCTCCTCTGCTCAGCAAGCCTTGCTCTCTGCTCAGCAAGCCTTGCTCTCCGCTCAGCAAGCCTTGCTCTCCGCTCAGCAAGCCTTGCTCCTCTGCTCAGCAAGCCTTGCTCTCTGCTCAGCAAGCCTTGCGCTCTGCTCAGCAAGCCTTGCTCCCTGCTCAGCAAGCCTTTCTCCCTGCTCAGCAAGCCTTGCCCCCTGCTCAGCACGCCTTGCCCCCAGCTCAGCTCAGTTTTTCTCGGCAACCAACCTGCAAGTGCAACCGTCGTATTAACTGTCTGCTCGACAGCTCCTGATCAACCTCCTCTTCCTCTCTTGATCAACCCCCTCTGTTGATCAAGGCTCGCCTCTGCTCTCAGCAGCCTCTCCTCTACCCCCGCAGTCCTCCTTAAACAAGCTGTTTGCTCCACTCTCGAGCACTCAGAAGCTTCCTTCTCCTCTACCCCCGCAACCTTTCTCCTCCCTCCTCTCCAAGCCTGTGAGACCAAACACCCCCTCCGTATTAGCTGTGCCCCCGGTGCCGTTTTCGCGCATCAACATCTGGGATCGGTTACGGAGTTGTACTCCAGCAAGAGGGACAACCCATCACCTAATTTAGTCGTCGGGCTGCCTCCACCATCCCAAATTGTCGGCCTACGAACAGGAGTTGATCGGCCTGACCAAGGCAGTTCAACACTGGCACCCGTATTTGTGGGGCTGCACTTTTATGATCCGCACGAACCATTACAGTCTCAAATATTTACTCGAGCAACGTCTCTCTACAGTGCCGCAACAACATTGGGTAAGCAAACTCCTCAGATTTGACTTTCGAGTGGAATACAATGCCGACGTTTTAAATCGCGCTGCCGATGCCCTTTCTCGTCGGGATGCTCAGACCGAGCCCTCTCTATTTGCTATCTCCCTTCCTACCACCAACCTACTCGACATGATCCTCCAAGAGATACAACTCGTCGCGAGCCTGTTTGAACTCCTCTACCGGGCGGCCGAGCACCTCACCGATCCACGGTGGATAGCTCACGAGAGCCTTATTCTCTACTAGCGCCGGGTTTATGTGGACTCTTCCTCTCCTCTCATTACCACTATCCTCGAAGATACTCATGGCCGCAGTCATGAAGGCATTCGCCGCACGCTCCAACGCCTCTGTGCCAAATTTTTTTGGAAATGAATGCGCAAACATGTGCACACATTCATCTCGGCCTGCGCGGTGTGCCAATGCAACAAAACGGATCATTTCCTTCCTGCGGGTCTCCTACAACCCCTTCCGGTCCCTACACAGATTTTGTCGGCATTGTCCATGGACTTTGTAGAATGACTGCCCATCGCCCACGATAAATCAGTTCTAATGGTGATGGTAGATCGTTTCTCGAAGGGAGCCCACTTTATTGTCATGACATGCCCACTTCTTGCTGAAAATGTGGCCCAGATCTTCTTCCAGCAAATCTTCCACTTACACGGTATGTCAGAGACTCGTATCGGACCTCGACAAGGTGTTTACCAGCAACTTCTAGAAGGAGCTTTTCACTCTCAGCGGTACCAAGCTGTTTTTTCATTGTCCTATCATCCCCAATCTGACAGTTAGACGGAAGTCGTGAACCGGATTTGTGTTGTCTCACCGGAGATCGTCCCCGCGATTGGCCATGTTGGCTCCCATGGATAGAGTATTGTTACAATACTGCCTACCACACGGCGCTCCAAACCATCTCATTCTGTTTGATTTTTGGCCGCTAGCCCGCTCAGCTCTTATCTTATCCAGGTGGCATTGCCCTTGTCAACTCGGTTGACCAAGAACCATGGTTATCAGGATCGCGATCCGGATCGTAGGATCGTAAGATCCTACGATCCAGATTTTGTAAATCGATCTGGATCTTACCTAGGATCTAAATCGTCACATCTACGACTGGGATCGCGATCCAGATCTTAGAATCTTTAGGATCTTTAGGATCGCGATCCTGACCCGATTCTACCGATCTGGACAAAGGTAACTATAAACATGTCCAACCCTATTCCGACCCCATTCAACCGGTCCAACTCCCATAACCCATTGTTTAACCTTATCCCAATCCCGCCTCATACTCCACAAAATCACATCATGCGGCTTTACCGTATCCCAAGTGTCGATTGTTGACTGCAAACTGAGGCCAAGAGCGGTTTCTTCGGTTGCTTTCAGTCCAGATTTATTTTTATTGTTAGCAAACATTTAGTGTCTTACCTGAAACTGAAACTGAACTTAATATGATATTATCTTTTTGATTTAATTATTCAAAAAAATCAATATAGTTATTCACATACTATTCAATTTATTGATTTTTTTGTTAATTGAGCATGAAATTTAATGATAAAAAATTAAATTTTATTTTTTTAGTCTTAATTTATGAATGTTGTAGGATCTTGCGATCCTCGATCCGATCTTACGATCCGATCTGATCCAACCTCAAAACGATCCCACTTAGGATCTCGATCCTGACAACCTTGCCAAGAACTGATGGATTGCGATGAATTCTTATTGGCTGCCCGCACTCGTCTACTCCAAGCTCAACAACGGATGGAGGTCGCTTCCAACCGAGGCCACCGAGAGTTAGTTTTTGCCATCAGCAATTGGGTATGGCTGCCCCGACGGCCCTTACGCCAACTCTTCGCCACGAGAACCACCTCCAACAAGCTAGGGCCAAAGTTTTATGGCTCCTTTTAGATCGTGGGCCGCATAGGTGATGTCGCCTACCGCCTCGGTCTTCCCCCAGATGCCTGCATTCACGATGTTTTCGCCATCGAGTTCTCGGTTTCACAATAGCATTTCTCATATTTCTCAGCTCAAGCCATATGTGGGCTCCCCACCCACTCCCCCTTAGTTGACATTCCGATCCAGCTTGAGGACAAGCTGTCTTCGAATGAGGGCGACGATGTTATGATGCGCGACGAGTCCAACCTGCGTTGGGGCCGCATGTACTAGAGACGTCTACATGTAGCAGAGGCATGACGATGTCTGCTATTTTCGTCGATCTTATTTTGTGTTGTGTTATTTTAAATAGTACAATTTCCGTATTTGCCCATATGTCGTAAGCCCAAAAGGGGGAGCTTTGTGACTACTTAATTTGCCGGCTAGGCCTTGGTTTGTTATGCAAGTATTAATCTCAAATCTCTCTCTCTCTTCCTTTCCCTTCTTCCTATCTCTCTCTCTAGCCCTCTTCCCGACCTAATACACCGCTCGGTGTCCTTGTTCCCGCGGATCGATCGCAGCTCCTCCCGTGCCACCATAGCGTCTCCCGGTCAAAGGAAGGCAGAAGCTCCTCCTCCGGCGCATCCTCTGCCGTTGAGGCCACTCATGAGATCTCAATCGGAAGCTCATAACAGAATCCTCGCCAATTCAGGACCACTATTGCGCCTAGTCGTGTTCCCCACACGTGACAGTTCAGGCACCATCTATGGGCTCATTCCTTCCAGATTATCTAACTGTTGTAATAAAAAAATAATCTGCAATATCACAATTCCCTTTCACACCCTTTATTTTCAGCTTGACTTTAGTAGGGAACTTTCATGACTTGTTCAGTCTTTCATGATGTGCCGCTTGTTATCTGGATTAATGAAATAATATTCTAATGCTTGATTATGGCTAACAGAACATATTTAACGATGTGTGGAATGTTACTTCAGAGCTGCGAGATTATGTTACCCTGGAGAAACTCAAGATTGAAACCCTTAAGCAAGAAATGAACTTAGAGATGCTCCTTAGAGCACAGGTAAGGCCTTTTAATTTGTTCTTAAAGGGCGAGTGCCCTCACTCTTACTCTCACTATCACTGTTTATCTTAATTTTGTTGGGTCTTAATGACTTAAATGCTCCTTTGGATTAATTGATTTGCCTTATTTGACACTTTTCTTTTGTTTTCTAACTTATTATATTTATTTGGCTAATCCATATCATTGGCTTCAGAAGCTTAAAGTATCGGATGAACCAAAAAATAAGTGACATGTATTAGATTTGTATCATGTTGTTTGATTAAAGATGGAAGCATCAAACACTTGTTGTTAACATATTAACGGAATTGTTGATTTGTTTGTATCAGTGAGTTTAGATTGTTCATATGACCAATGATTAATAGTAGAACAGAATACAGTGCCAAGTGATGTAAAATGCAGAGGAAAGATGAACTTCACCCCAGCATAGAGTTTAAGGTTTCCTCAGCATACAACCGAGGGTTCCACAATACACAAATTAGGATTCTCTGGTACAGGACTTGAGGTTTTTTTAAGTACAAGACTAAAAAACACGAGCCATAAAGCTCGCCATAAGAATGAAGACAACAGGATATTTTCATTCAATGATGGATAATCTAACTTACATGATCCTAGGCTGCACTATTTCTAATAATAGTTCTTATTTACAATTGAAAAATCACAAAAAAAGGAAATACCGGAGCAGTCTTTAGCATTAATGGCCATCCAAACATAAATACATCCGAGGATAAGATACTGATGTATTTCAAAGTTCTCGATACTAATTTTAAAAGTAATGTTTTGTGTTCTCTTTTAAAATAAGGTGGTGCCAACAAACTTTCACGAGTGATCTCATTTGATAACCAACCTAGTGTCTGTACTCGCGCGAAGGAGGACTTTCATTTGTACGCAATCAGCTTTTGAATAATTCTTCCACAAGTGCTTCAAGAAAGGAAAAAATACATCAGTGATGAAATTAACGTCAAACAAGAGTGAATTTTAACCTAGACAAGTAAGCTCTAATTTTAATGGTCAATTACAACTGAGCATATTATTATATTAGCAAGTCATAAGCGAGAAAAGTAAGGGAAGTTACCATCAGCGGCAACAAAGATGGCCTCAGAGGGAATGGCAGAGTCTGTGGAGGAGACTCTGGTTGTTTTCAATGAAGGGAGGGGTCCTTGGGGGCTGTCAGAGTCAGGCGAGTAGGCAACACCACCGGAGGAGATGGGTTGTCATCAGAAACAGCATGAGGAAGGAGAACGTATGAGCAAGGTAGCCCCAAGCAACAGATGACGGAGGGCTGCTCGTCGGTGTCGTCGAAGGGGTCCGGCGCCAGTGACGAAGGCTTGTGGCGGGGTGCAGCCGACAATGTCGTTCTATCTTGAGTCAGGAGGAAGAAGACTAGCATCGGCTGGGAGTTACGAAAAGTCAAGGAGACAACCTACCTTTTTATCTTTCTCCCAGCTGCGTGAATAGGACAAGTGGGCTGGTTTTAATAGGGGGAACTGGGAAGGGGGTTTAAGCTTTTGATAATAACAGCTATTGGTATTGAATTGGTTTTAATGAAAAATAAAGGTGGGTTTAATTGTGGCCTTTTATTTCCAAGCTAACTCCAATATGCCATTAATAAAAGGATTTTAAATATTCTCCTTAAGATATTTCTGGAATTAAATATAATTTCAGAATTATTATAATAATATCTTTATTGTATATGTCAACTCTCTTGTCTGCCTAAGTCAACACTACTCCTAATTTGACGGACCTTTACATTTATGGTTATTGGAAAAGCCCATGTAAAGAGGCCCATGTTGGAGCTCATTTATTTAGTTTTCTTCTTTTTCTCCTCTTTAGTCTCACATCATGTATAAGGATCTCTTCTCTCTTTCTCCCTCCTATAAATGTGTATTCATAACTCGTATTTGATTATTGAGAAAGTATATACAAGTTTGAGATTTTCTCCACATGGTATCAGAGGAAACCTGTCCTCCGCGCGGTTAAGTTCTTTTCTAACCGCGGCTTCCCGTGTGGTTAACTCCCTTTCTAACCGCGGCTTCCCGCGCGATTAAGTTCTTTCTAACCGCTCATGCTATCTCTCTCCTCGTGGCTTCCACCTCTTCTTCTTCTTCTTCTCTTGGCCCCTTTTTTATAACCCTCTCTCTCTGTCAGGTGGAGCCTTCTCCATTTTCCCTCAACCCACACGGTTTCTTCCCAGTTACTCGCTTCTTGTCTACTCGTTGCGGTCTCCTTGTCTACCCGCCGAGTTCTCGCCTTCTCGCCACGTGCTTCTTCTACCCGCCTTCTTGCCACTCTCCTCTTTTCTCCCCACGTCTTCTCCTAGTTGTTGCGGCTTCCCCAACCGCGTGCTTCTTCTACCCGCCTTCTCGCTGCCCTCTTCTCTTCTCGTCGCGACTTCTTTTAGTCGTTGCAGCTTCCCTAACCGCTGCGAGCTCCGCATCCAGGTCGCGGCATCTTTCCTTGCCGTTGGTGTGCTCACCGTGACCGTGCGGACTTCTCGCGCGGTTGCTTCTCTGCTTAGTCATTGCGGCTTCCCTAACCGCTGCGAGCTCCGCATCTAGGTCGCGACATCTTTTCTTGCCGCTAGTGTGCTCACCGTGACTGTGCGGACTTCTCGCGCGGTTTCTTCTTTGCTTAGTCGTTGCGGCTTCTCTACCCGCCGCGGGCTCCGCATCGTGGCCGCGGCCTTTTGCCGCTGGTGTGTTGTCGCCGAGACCGCGCGGCTTCTCTTGTTCTCTAGTCAAGGCGGATTCTCCTTTCTAACCGCCCCGCATTTTTTGGTCGTGGCCTCTTCTTTCCTTTTCACTGGTGTGTTGTCACCGAGATCGTACGGTCTTCTCGCGCGGTTTACCGTGCGGCCTCTTTCTGCTCGCCGATCTACTTGCGCGGTCTCCTCTCTATCTGTTGGTCTTCTTACCGCCGATCTAGCCTCCTGATTGCATGGACATGGGTTCTTCTCTTGATTCTACCGGACAGGCGGCTTCATCTTCTGCAGACCACCCGACCCTTGCCCCTTAACTTCAGGATGAATTGCAGATCACTACTAGTTCTTTAGCCGAGAAGAAGAATTTTGTGGAGTGGGTGCACTCTGTTCGCCGTGTTCTTCAGTCCAAAGGCTTTCTACATCACTTGACCCAAGTTGTTGCCACTGCTCCTACTGAAGACGGGTTGCACAATGATAGTCGAGTTCAGACGTGGCTCCTCAACTCTCTTGATGACAAACCTTATCGCATGACCATGTATCACGAAATGGACAAGGCGATGTGGGATGAGCTCCATTCTCTCTATTCCGGCAAAGATAGTCTCCAGCACCCGTATGACATCATAACTGATCTTCAGACTCTTGATGTTGGCGGGGCCGCCGACCTCACCTCCTTTGTTGCTCGGGCCAAGACTCCGGTTGAAGCCTGGATTCAACATCAACCTCCTACGATGAATCTTGCTGCACAACGTGCTCAAAAATAAGCTGTCGGTGTTGCCATGATGATGACTCATGTACCACCTCATCTTCAGAGCGTTCGGGCTCAGATCCTCTCCTCTGCTGCTACTCCGTTACTATCAGATGTGTGTTCCATGTTGCTCAAGATCTCACCACCTCCTGACAGTTCTGGACCTCCATCACCGGCTCTCCTTCAGCAGACTTTTGCGCCCTTACTGCCTATCCCTCCTCCTGCTCGTGGGGGGCGTTCAGTTTCTCGGGGCCGAGGTCGGGGAGGCCGGCCACGACCAAAGTGTTCCTTCTGCGGTAAGGAAGGCCACCTTAAGGCCACTTGCTATCGCAAGCATGGGCTTCGTCCTCGTCCACAGGCTATTGTTGCTGCCAACGACTCATCAGCCACTCGTACTGACCTTGAAGAAGTCCGGCTTCAGCTCTAACAACTTCATGGTCTGCTCAGTCGCCCACCTTCCTTCTCTGCCTCCGCTGTCTCCATCTCACATGAAGGTATCGCTTGTCTCTCCACTAGTCCGCGCTGGATAGTGGATTCAGGTGTCACTCATCACATCACCTCCCTACGACCACATCAATATCTGGATTCTCCTCATCCTTAGTGTATTACAGTGGCCAATGGGGACACTGTTCCGGTCTCCGGCTCTGCTGATATTCCTCATTTCTTCTCTATTTCTACGCTCGACTCTTTATGTTCCGGGCTCCCCGTTTAATTTACTTTCTGTTGGTCGTCTTACTGCTGATTTAAATTGTTTTGTAACTTTTACATCTTCTTTTATGATACAGGATCGACAGACACAAAATATCATTGGTAAGGGACGACTGCAGAACGGGCTGTATCTTCTTGATAACTCTCCTATTATCCTCTCTTCCATCTCCTCCGTCAATTGACATCCGCGTCTTGGGCATGCCCCTTTACCAGTACTCCAGAAGGCTCTACCAGATGTATCTATTCTTTCTTTTCAGTGCGAATCTTGTATTTTCGGCAAGCAGCCTCGTTCATTTTTTCCATCTCATTGTACTTGGATTTCTGCTCATTTTATTTTAGTACACTCCAATATTTGGGGACCGTACAAAATCACTAGCATTTCTGGATATCACTATTTTCTAACTTTTATTGATGATTATTCTCGGATGACGTTGCTATATTTACTTCGTGATCTCTCCGAGCTTCCCCGTATCTTTCGGGCATTCCTCCTTGAGACCCGCACGCAATTCTCCACTAACATCAAAACTATTCGCACTGATAATGCTCGCGAATACACTAGCCACGAATTCGCGAACTTTTGTTCTGAATTTGGAGTTTATACCCCCCAACAAAACGGAGTCGCCAAACGTAAGAATCGGCATCTACTCGATGTAGCTCTCTCTCTCATGCTTCACACGCAAGTTCCCAAAGTTTATTGAAACTTTGCGCTTTCGACGGCTTGCTACCTGATTAACCGTCTCCCTTCCCCCATACTCCACAATGCCGCTTCGTTCAACCTCATGTTCCCCTCTACTTCGGCATTTTCTCTCATACCCCGCATCTTTGGATGTACTTGCTATGTTCACATTCTTGGTCCATCCACGGACAAGTTGGATCCCCGGGCGGCCAAACACATCTTTGTTGGTTATTCACGAGCTCAGAAATGCTACGTATGCTACTCTCCTGCTACCCGCAAGGTGACTGTTTCTGCTGGTGTTACCTTTCGGGAGGATCTTCCTTTCTTATCTGCTCCAGATCCAACACCTCTACCACCACCTGTCCTACAACCTGTCATTCCCTTTACCACTCTACCACCAAAAATTCCTGACCATGCTCCCACTATTTCCAAACCACCTCTTATACATGTTTACACTCGTCGTCATCCTGGCTCTGTGGCCCCAATGCAGTCGGCCTCGACCTCTGACACTCTGCGTCCTGTTGATCCGACACTAGAATTCACCGCTCATCCCATGGCGAATTATGTATTCTTACACCGCCTATCTCCATGACTTCAAACTTTTGCCACTTCATTATCCTCGATTTCCATACCTAACTCTGTGCAGGAGGCTCTCCAACATCCTGGCTGGCGGGAGACCATGAAAGAAGAAATGAATCCTCTTTGGGCTAACCGGACCTGGAACCTGGTACCTCTACCTACCGGTCAGACACTTGTTGTGTGTAAATGGGTCTTTGTCATCAAACATGCTCCTGATAGGACAATTGACCGTCTGAAGGCCCGACTGGTGGCTCGTGGCTTCACCCAACAACAAGGTCTCGATTATGAGAAAACATTCTCTCTAGTAGCCAAGCTCAACACCGTTCGTGTCCTCCTTTCCGTGGTTGTGCATCGTCAATGGCCCTTACATCAACTGGATATCAAGAATGCATTTCTGAACGGTGACCTCCAGGAAACAGTCTACATGTAGCAACCTCCCGGGTTTGAGATCACGGGGGATTCCCGAGTTTGTCATCTTAAGAAGTTCATCTATGGTCTCAAACAATCCCCTCGGGCATGCTTCAATAGGTTCAGTAAGGCAGTTCAGGAAGTCAGCTTTACTCGGAGCTCAACAGACTTCTCTCTGTTCACTCATCATCGAGCAACAAGAACGGTTCTTCTGTTGGTATATGTTGATGATATATTAATCACGTGAGACGATTCAAAGGGAATCCAAGCGGTCAAACAACACCTTAGCTCCTTCAAACAAAAGATCTGGGGCATCTTCGATACTTCCTTGGTCTTGAGATCGCGAGACGTCCGAATGGATTTGTCATCTCCCAACGGAAGTACTGTCTGAATCTCCTTCAAGATGCTGGTTACTCTGGATGCAAGCCCACTACTACTCCATTGGATGCAAATCATAAGCTGTGTACACATGCTTCCGATACAGATCTTCCTCTCCAAAATACGAAATACTATCGACGACTTGTTGGGAAATTGATCTACCTAACGGTCACAAGACTGGATATATCCTTTGTTGTTGGGGTGGTCAGCCGGTTTATGCATGCCCCTCAAATATCTCACCTTCAAGCCATTGAGCGCATCCTAAAATACCTTAAAACAGCTCTGGGTCAAGGGCTGGTATACAAAACCTCATCCTCGACTCCAATGTTGGTTGCGTATTCTGATGCGATTATGATGGTTCCTTGGATGAACGGCGGTCAACCAGTGGTTTTGTACCTATTTTGGAGGTCATCTTGTTACCTGGCGGAGTAAGAAACAAGTCGTGGTGCTCGATCCTCAGCTGAAGCAGAATGCATGACATCAGTTGTCTCTAAGCTTACATGGCTTGAAAGTCTCCTCGCCGATCTAGGAGTAAAACTTCCATCACCTGTCATCCTGTTATGTGACAGCCAAGCGGCTATACGCATAACAAAGAATCCGGTCTTCCATGAAAGAACAAAACATATTGAAGTGGACTGTCACTTTATCTGAGAGAAAGTTGAAATGAAGACGATAGAATTGAAGCATGTTCCGGGTACTGAACAAGTTGCTGATATCCTCACAAAGCCCCTACCAAGTACCCTATTTTATCCGTTCCTGTCCAAGCTGGGTTCCTACGACTTGTGCGTTCCAGCTTGCGGGGGAGTGTTGGAAAAGCCCATGTAAGGAGGCCCATGTTGGAGCCCATTTATTTAGTTTTCTTCTTTTTCTCCTCATTAGTCCCAAATCATGAATAAAGATCTCTTCTCTCTTTCTCTCTCCTATAAATGTGTTTTCATATCTTGTATTTGATTATTGAGAAAGTATATACAAGTTTGAGGTTTTCTCCACAATGGTCTTATTGGCTGATCATACCAATAAGCCGAACAATGGTGCGCGATACAACATGCATGAAAACTAAAACATAAAATGCGAAGACTTGCGCTACAAAAATAAAAATATTGTAAATTAAGTAAAATAAAGATGCAATCTTAGGTTGCATCAGATATTATGAAGCATGAGTTATAAGATAACATGACATTACTGATTGCATAAAGCCCTTGGAATTCCTTCTATTAGTTCTCATCGTCAGTTCATATGAGGTGCAAGACACTCAATTCATAGAATTAAAAGCTTATAAAGGAGGCCTCAAAATAAAAAATATCACACGATTAACAATTGAACTAATTGCAACTGAGGACTAAATGGCATAGAACATGACAACTATAATAAAATTTTCATGTTTGCTCGCATCTACCATGATATCATGTGACCAATTACTTGAACTATGAATTCTTGCTGATTGCCTATTAACCAATAACTTATGCTGCATTCCCAGCCTTCCAAAGAAATGGTTAAGGAGGTTCAACTCACCTAAGAAATACATAATTATCTGTATGCTTTGTTAAGAAAACATGGTTGTATTCCCATTCCTGATGTAATCATATGTAAAATGGCTTCTTGTATCAAATTTTTTATGATTCAGGTATCTTACCTTGATGATTGGATTGCACTTGAGGGAGAGTATTCTACCTCTTTATTCAGGACAATTGAAGCTCTTAAGGCAAGCACATTGCGGCTTCCAGTCACTGGTGGGGCAAGGGTATGCCATGACAGAAAAAAATTGTAGTTTGTAAAATATATTATATGTATTTTGTTAGTTAATGTCATAATTTCTTAATCCCTCTTTGTTACAGGTTGATGTACGAGCTGTTAAAAATGCTTTTAGCTCAGCTATTGACATGATGCAAGTGTTGGGTTCACCAGTTTGTTATTTGTTATCTAGGGTAAGATTGCTTATACTTGCCAATACCTGGTTTTAAACTGGTTTTGTTGTCCTTTATTAGCTAAACGTGTCTATGATGCATGTGTTCCAGCAAAAAGCAGTATTATTATTATTAATTTTTGCTGGAATGTATTTTAGTCATCAATACCTTGGTGTTTATTATTTGCAGATGATATTGTTTTGGTTGAGGAGACGCGCGAGGCTGTAAACGTAAAACTTGAATCTTAGAGAGATACTTTAGAAAAGAAGGGGTTTAGGTTGAGCAGGGCAAAGATGAAGTATATGGAGCTTAAATTTAGCAGTGCAAGAAGGACGGATGACTTCATTATTAAGTTGGGTGATCAAGATATTTCCCGTAGTGAGTGTTTTAAATATCTTGGATCGATAGTTCAAAAAGACGGAGGTATTGATAAAGATGTGACACATAGAATCCAAGCGGGTTGGTTGAAGTGGAGAGGCCCGTCAGGGATCTTATGTGATCGTAAAGTACCATTAAAACTTAAGGACAAGTTTTACCGTAGTGCAATTAGACCCGCAATGCTCTATGGTTCTGAGTGTTGGGCAGTGAATTGTGTACATGAGCAAAAAATGGGAGTTGCGGAGATGAAAATGCTTCGGTGGATGTGTGGACACATGAGATTGGATAAAATTAAGAAAGTATCAGGGATAAGACATGGATAACACCAATTGCAGAGAAGATGCGAGAAGCTTGTCTAAGATGGTTTGGACACGTACAAAGGAGACTTTTAGAGGCACATGTTAGGCATTGTGAGAGTCTAGTCACTAGGCATGTTAAACGAGGGAGGGGTAGACCAATAAATACTTGGAATGAAACTGTTAGGAAAGACATGATGTACTTAGGCATTAGTGAGATTATGACAAAAGATAGGGCACAATGGTGACAAAGGATCCATATAGCCGACCCCACTATAATGGGATAAAGGCTTGAGTGTTGTTGTTGTTGTTGTATTTTAGTCATCAATATATGCAACTCAAGATGACACTAATTGCAACACCATGGAGTTTCGTACAAGTTTTTTCCTGTACATTTATGATCACGTAAAAAATATTTTCATTCTTAGATGACTATTTCATTTGTTGGCTGATTTAGTAGTTGATAATCTGCATCTGTTAGTGCAAAACCTTACACTCAACTCTTTGTTTTAGAGCATAAATGGAACAATGAGTTAAACCCATAAGTGATTTGAGATCCCTTTCATGGTGTGTGACTTCTTTGATGCAAAGGAGAGGGCTACAACGGCTATTAGCAACCCAGGAAACAACCAGAAGCACCTTAGGTAGTGTCACGGATGTGACGTTAAACGATCCACCCAAGACACTTATGGTAATCCATGTTGGACCCCAGAAGGATTAAGACACTAGAGTCTAGAATGATGAAGACAGGAATCTTCTGAAAAAATTTGTGCAGATTAGTACCTAGAAGATTCTACGGGGATAATTTTAAATGTAACCACAGAAAGATCTAGAGCATTGCAGATAACACCACTTTGTAGAATATTCTAGAGAGGAGTATACTTTGGAGGAAAAGCACTTGGAGCCCTATAAAAGGAGGAGGACCCTCTCATTTCTATTCATTCTTTGAAATAACAAGACTTTTTGTGATTTTGTATTCTTGTGCTCTTATGTTCTATGTTCTTGAAGGAGGCTATTCACTCAAACTATCTGCGTTGATTGGGGCATTCATGTGTCAGATAGTAGGGTTATTTGCAGCTGAAACATGTCACAATTGTGGAGGCCAGTATACCCCTGGTTGGAGATGTTGGGGCCGGGTAGAATTCCATGGCAGAAGTGGGCGAGGGGTGGGAGGACCCGGACACAAAATTCTGGCATCGGGTCCGTGTTGGGTGCAGGCAGTGGGTGGTCAGAACGTGGGTCGGTGGTCGCCCGAGGAAAGCTTGCCATAGTCTGTTTGTTTGACACCGAAATCAATCTCGATAAGGTGAGCAAGCCTCGTCCATCGCATCTGCCACTGTGCGCACTTGGTGTGTGTGAAGCTGAGAGCAGATGTGTGGTAAAAATCTTTGCATGAAAAATCCTAGGTAATGGTTCAGCGATAATATGTCACCATTGCAATTAACTCATCAATGTATTCGTTGATGGAGCCAAATTGTCGTACCCCATACAGACGTTTAACGGCCGTGCCAGAATAATGAACATCATATCGGCGAATCAATTATTTCTTCAAACTGACCCTGAAGAGGCTCGAGGTCAATTGATGGAGCCAACGAATCCAATGCAAGGAGGAGTCTTCCATCCCTAGCAACATGGTGGAGACTTTTTGGAGATCCAGGGTAGGATGGAGTTCAAAGAATTGTTTGGCCTTAGCGATCTACCTAACGGGGCCATAACCATTAAAAATAGAGAACGTCGAGCGCATGCGGGGCGTAGGTCATTGCGTCCCACAATACGGGTCATGCACATGGTACGTCAGTGGTGGTTTTCGGTGTAGGGAGAGCCGGGGCCAATGAATTCGGCAGCAAGTGGGTTGCAATCAGTGGGGCCGGGCCAAATTAAAGAAGAGGGGAAGACTCCCACTCGGCGGTGGGAGAGGCAAGATGGAAATGAGGCGGAAAACCGAATTGTCCTAGTCGGACCTAATTCATTCAAGTAATCCCATGATAATTAATCCTTACAAAAGTCATGGCCATATATATAGTCTTAATGGGAAAAGCGTAAGTTTTTGCAACTCGTTAGAATAAAACTCAGATTCAATTACCACTAATAAAATGCAAAAATAGGGAATAATTATTCATCCATAGACGAGTGAAGGACTCACCGTCCAATCGGCTATGGTGCCGCGTGGTTGGATCCCCGGTGCGAATAAATCCGCCGAGGGTGAGAAGGCGAGCGATAGCGAAGCGCTACGCGCCTCTCCCGCTGACTACACGAAATGCAAGAGCAAGATTCGGACATCTAGACTTTCTTGTGAGAACTGAAAGCTTCTATTCACGTCATGGTACAAAGGAGAAAGATATTCAAGCGTTCCGGAAGAAGATGAAGGCATCGACGAGGGCAAGAATTGAGTTGGGAAACCCTTCCCTCTCTCCAATAAGGATTCCGGTCTCCCTTGGTCCTCTTCATGGTTTTTGATGACCCTCCGATGGAGGGAATGGGATCCATACCAATTGCAGAAGGGGAGGTCAGCATTCTGAAACACATGATTGACCCAAGGTATGCCTTCAGCTGATCAAAAGCTTCCCCAACCACTCTTCCAGATATCGGAAGGAACTCCTTGGGCTTGTTCGGGGCCTTTCAGAAAAAAAGCAAGCATCGGTCGGTCGACAAGAAATGACTAAGTGCGGCCACTCGACCAACTAGCTTCTGGACTTCCTGTGTGGATGTCGGCTACCTCATTTTTATAACAAGGACTCCCCCTCGGCAATGTCAGTAACACACATCAAAATTTTTTTACTTTTAAGCTTGTGCTTAGTTGTAAATTTTGCAATAATATCAGATGATTGTGAAAGATAACCTCATCCAGGAGAATCTATTCATTCTGAAATTGATTTTTCCCCTTTTGTGTACTTATATTGTGTAATAATTAGTTACTTTTTCCCATGAGATTTTATGATGCTTTATAATTTTTTCTTATTTCCAGATGAGAGCTTATACAGTGCTATTTCTTGACAGATAGAGGGCATAAAACGCCTATGTTGTCAGCTCTCTGCAGTTGTAATAAAAGAAAAGGAAATGCTTGATGAATGCAGGTTATTATTGGCTACAACTTCATTAATGAAGGTATTATTCTTATTCTATGAAGAAAAAGATTTTGCATGCACAAAATACTCAATTCATATGACCTTAAATCAGAGGCTATACCTATCTATTTTCTATTCTAAAAGTACAAATTCTCATTAATTATTCGCCGAAAACCAAATGTTTAGGTAGATTAGGTTCAATTTGACTGAGATTGAATCTGTATGGCATTGTGAGACACTTCTGTTTTCCTATTTATGTGTTTTCTTTTATTTTTTTGGACTTTATGTCAAACACCGTGTGTAACGACTAATCATAGTCGTTCATGTCGGGTGCCCTAATTCTCTTTTATTATAAATAAGAGGTGATGTCAGTCATTGTGAGACATTGTTAGCCTTGTGAAATAATCCATAGTGGCAATCATATCTTGGTGCGGCGCTGCGAGATCCCGGGGTTATGCCAGTTATTTTCCTTGTTTCTGCCCTTATCCCACTCTCGTACCCACTTCAACCGTATGTCACGTCTTAGTTCCCAGCCACATTCCCTCCATCTTTGTATCCCGGTCAAAGCCACAACTCCATCCCCAAGCCCTACTGCAAACCGCAACCCATCTCCAGTCCTGATCGCTGTCTCACACCCCTACCTATATCCGCGCACAAAATGCACAACTCCCCCCCCATTCCTGCTTCAAGTTGCATCCCTTCTCCTTAACTTCAGTCTCACAACCACCCAGATCCCCCATTGGTCCCTTCACCGCCACCGCATCCCCACCCTTCTGCTTCCATCGCACCACCACCCAGAGCTCGTCACGGCTCCCTGCAACTGCCACCGCCCCTCCTCTCCTTACCGCAAAGCACACCCCCTTCCCCAGGTTTCCCGTTCCAGTGCCGCCACCTCCTTCTACAAGCTACAACTACTCGCGGTTATTCCTCCACCACCAGCCCCTGTTGTTTCTAAGTATCTTATGTTGTTTCTTGTTTTTTATTGAGTACTAGATTGGTATCATATATTTGTTGGAAGTGTTGAATTGTTAGTTCCTACTTTTGCTGCATTTCTTGTTTCCTATAATAAACTATGCACGAAAGTTGTAGTTGAAAACCCTTCGTGCAAAGGAAAACTTGTCTCGCTTGCTCAATTGAAAATTATTGTGAATGTCATGTCGTCTTGTTAAGCTTAATCAAATTTTATCACCAATGATTCCAGATTAATTTACAACATACACACATCATGTAAATTAGGTTTGTTCGAGTCCTCTCGACACCACGTACACATAGGTTTGCATTAGTGTTAGCGAATCTCCACTCCTACCCTACGTCAACCAAAGTCACCAGAGCAAGAGAGAAGGGAAAGAACTTATGAAATTTTATTTCTGAACTTGGTGATTACAAATGAATCATCCCCTTTTATGTCTCATTACCTATTATTCTAATATGCACATATATCATGCTTCTACTTATTTTAATATATACACTTACCACGCTCCAATTATTTCATTATGCATGCACATCATGTGTATATTAAAACAATCACATCACATTTCTTGTGCAAATGTTTCATATCATTCTGTTAATTAATATACATTATCTCTCATTAACCTTCCATTATGAGATAATGTATATCATCATCATCATCTTGATCCAGTTCAGCATGGATCGTATTGCGCGAGCTTATCGGCAAGATCGTGACACCTAGCCCTCTAGTGTTTTTATTGTCTTTTAGTGCAAAATAACTATAGGTGCATGAGATGTTCAAAAACATTGACATGTTTACTTTCCATGAAGCAGGTACAAGAATGCAGCCTGAGAGCACATATTCTACAACAATTGAGGCATAACATGCTTCTCTCATGACAACAATCGCATCTCGCAGAGTAGAGCGCAACATGTGTTTGAGGGCACACATGTCACGGCGCCATTGGTCATTTAGCGGGCCCAGCCACACGCAATGCCTAGTAGTGGGTCCCCCCCCCCCCCCTAAAGATGACGCCCGGCCATTGGATGCCCTTGGTGACACTATTATACAGGCTTATCAGCATACCAATCTGTAGATAGAAGATAACTTACTAGTTTCTAATTGATTTTTTTTCTTCATGCTCTCCACTCTGTTCTTTCTTGGGACTTGGGAGCAGGCTTTACATTTCCTTTTTTTTTTCGGGTCCATTTTTAACTATAAAAACTAATTATAATTCTGAGTTCATATTCTCACTGGCTGAACTTGAAATCGAAGATTTCATCTTTGGAGGGCAAGTGACTGATCTAGGGTTTAGCTTCCAGTTGTTTCTAGTCAAGTCTGTTATTTACACTATATATTGTAATTATTAATAAAGAATTATTTTTGGGTGGAGAAATCAATTTTATTTGAGTCAAATAATATTTATTATGAGCTGACTTTAGGGTTTTACAACTTAAGGTCAGCTTGGAATTGGCGCCGACAGCTGTGAACATGGTGATTATGAACCGTTGTTAGTGAGTGTCATCTCACCTAAGAAATTTCATCTATTTTTATGTTTAAAATTAGTTTTTTTTTCTTGCTGGGAGTTATAATCATTGTCTTGCATGATGGTGGCATTTTTGTTCATATGAGCAAAAATGTTGTCCCAAACAAGGCATCAATTATCATCCCTTATTCTATCACCAGATATTGGGCAAAACTGATACCCAAAACATTAAACTAGAGTCTTATTATTTTTATTTTGTTATGAAGTAATATATTGGACTCAATCTCATGAATTACTGTGAGCTGTGAAGAGTATTTGCATTCTAATGCATTGGAATTACTGTGAGCTGTGAAGAGTATTGGGCCTGCTTGAGTGGATGGCTGCAGACTTGCAGTTGAAGATCGAGCAGCCTCCCTGCATGTAGTTAGAATCAGACGTAAAACTACATTTTGGAGACCAATTTTTCCAAATGGAACTATGGAAGTCCTAAAACATACGGAAAAAACAGCGTAAAAAAGGCGGAACCTTCATCTCTGACTGCTCGATCTCCAATCGCCGCTCACCACCCACTCAAAGAGTCCCTTAGCATGAGTCACATAGGAAATATTATCTTTCCAAAGAAAATAACTCATACATCTTGGGGGACAAAAAAGAAAGTCATCTGAATCACAGAAAAAAAAACAAGATACACCCAAATTCTCAAACATCCCAACCAAAAACTTTCACTGCTCAAGTATAATTTAATACTTTAAAGGCGAGCACACAAGAATCAACGTAGCGAAAAAGGCGAGCAATAACCAAGGTGATAGAAGTAGCTAGTATGAAATCAAATTTAGGGATCCATAGATAAAATGTTAATATTGAAATTAAACAAAAATCATTTATATTTACAAGAAAATAGATTAGGAGAAGCGAGGTTGAAACAAGATAATTCTAAGTCATCAACAAAAGAGAGATAACCAAATACTTTGTAGAGTTCGCAGCCTCTTTCGTTTTCGACTCTTCCTCTTAGAAACACTCTTTCTTTTCACATTATTTTTGGAGATCGGGCGAAGAAGGAGAGCGCCCTCCGCGGGTTTACCGATCAACGTCCTCCCTTTTCTCCCGGCCCACTTTACCGGAAGGTCGTTGGCCACCGTAGCAATATTACTCGAAGTTGTGAGTTCCACGAGCCTCTGAATCTTCTCGTGCATTTGCATCGCCCAAGCGTGAGATTGGTCGAGTTCGATCGAATCATCTATCGGCTTTCTTGAAAGATCGTTGAGAAGTTGCTGAAAAGCTTGGCGAGAGAAGGATGGGGGATGATCATCTTTCTGTTCACAAATCATGTTGGCCTTGATGACATGCTTGCAAAGATTCCCCTGCGCCGACCACGAGCAATCGCAGAAGGTGAACTCCGACCCTGGATTCGAGACGACGCGCGAGCAATTTCGATCCTTCTGGCTTGCAATCTTTGCAAAAAGGCGGTCTTGATCATCATCCAAAGTAACATCGCCGTCGGGAATTTGCAGCGCCCGGTGCCATGAGGTGGAGGAGATGTACTCTTCTTGTACCGCTGGAAAAGATCCGCTTTCGTCGGCGTAGAGATCGAGCCAGTAGCTCGAATGTGTCTCCATTGTGAGCTTGTGCACCAACCAGTCGACACGTTCCAGGGAGTCGAGTTGCGAATCCTCGTATATTTTGAGCTTGAGTTTGACGTGATAGCCCTCAATGGCTCCACATGATTCCTGGCTGGCCAGTGGAACTCTTCATTGTTGTCAGCCACATTTCTAGTTTAAGGGAAGGTTAGTGGTGAATTATTTGTGAATTGATGAAGATGATAAAATATAAGGGTTAATTACTGTAATCTCCCTTGGGAATTTGCATAATTACAATTATAATTATAATTACCTCCCCTCTAGCTTTTGAAATTGTCACCCCTACCTGAGTTTATATTGTTGATTTTTAGGACAGTAAATCTCTCCTCGTGATTGGCACACTCGTAATATATGTTAACTGAGCGAGGGCGCGTTAGGTTTTTTTGTAAAAGAGGTAGCCCGGTGTGTAAAGCATCCCCGCGCGGCGAGGGTACGGGGAAGGGTCCCACCACAAGGGTGAAATGTAGGCAAATCTAACCCTGCATTTTTGCATGAGGTTGCTTCCATGACTCAAACCCGTGACCTCATGCCCTCATGGTCACACGGCAACACCTTAACCTGTGTGTCAAGGCTCCCCTTCTGCGTTAGGAATTTTGTAGTTTTGAAAATATAGGGGAGGTTCTCGTAATTATGCAAAGTTAGTGGAGGTCATGGTAATTAACCCTAAACTATATTTAAACTGAAGTGGGGATGAACAATACCAATTTTTGGCACCCAGCATGATTTGAAGTACTTGATGAAAGCTGTTTGGCCGGCGAAATCATTGAGAAGCTCACCGAGGGTGATCGTGTAATCCACTCCATTCCAGATGCTGTGAATAATTTTCCCGAGGCATTTGAAAATTTCGCGTTGGTCTTCTATGTTACTGCATTTGCTGACGACATTCCTGAGCCAAGATCGACGGATACGCCACATCGAGAAAAGTAACGGGCAGTTAAATATATCTCTGAAGAGAGCAAAGAAGGTAAAGAATGTCAAAGTTAGACCTCATGCCCTAAGAAGGTAAAGAATGTCAAAGTTAGACATCATGCCCTAAGAAGGTAAAGAATGTCAAAGTTAGACCTCATGCCCTAAGAAGGTAAAGAATGTCAAAGTTAGACCTCATGCCCTAAGAAGGTAGAGAATGTCAAAGTTAGACCTCATGCCCTAAGAAGGTAAAGAATGTCAAAGTTTAAGGACGGGTGAGGAATAACCACTTGGTATTTCTACAACAACATAACTTTCATTTATCTGATGTGGGACTAAAGTAAGAACTCTGTTATAGGCATACGTAAGTCGCTCTTTCATTTCATGTATCTTATTATCTCCGTGTTTTAATGATGTTATGAGCCCTAGTGGTTGTTGTGATTAATTATCATTATGAGTCATTATTAGTTGTCAGTAGTTAGTACTTATTGGTTGTCATTAAGAATCAAGTAGGCCTATTTAAAGGTAAGTGATGTTGGAATGAAGGTATCTATGAATTAGAATATCTAATATTCTTGTTAAGAGATTGTGACACTCTCTCTCCGAATACACCCCGTTTACACAATCGCGATTCCGGCTCCAAAGTATCTTCTCACCATCATCTTAAACTCCGGTCACCTCCTACGAAAAAACCACCAATGAATTACAGGTCAGCCCGTAACAACTTGCTATCAGAGCCAACGACGCCCCCGCATTATGTTGCCCACCAAATCACCCGTTGTTATTTTTCCCCTCAACCAACACTACGTGAACAAATGAAACCGATCGTATTCGTCATGCACCAACAGCCGGCACGTGGTTGAAGACAAAAAAATCAATAGTATCGACAAACACAGTGTTTCATATCCGGCCCTCTTTTTCCGATGGAGAGAAGAACCTATAATTAGCTTTTCGGGAAATTTCCAAACGAACAATTTCAACGAAATATTTAAATTTCTTATTTTACTATGTTCAACTCTATGTATTCCTCTATCCGTACACGGGAGGTTCCACTCGGCTAGAAGAAAAGCAGCTCACCAGCTTCTCCTTAACTGGAAGTTCCACAGGAAAGCAGGAAGGACAAAAACTTCATCTTCTTCATTTGTCCACACTCACTAAATCCCCTGTAGGCATTTCTCCCCGTCTCGGCACGGGTCGCCCAGCTGACAACCACGATTGCAAATACTTTGATAGAGGCGGAGACGTCGAACTCTGTGCTCCAACAGCATGCCTCGATCGAGTCGTCCCGTCCTCCAGCTCGATCGATAGAGACGTCGATCCTCCAACAGAGGCGCAAGGGTCGACACTTGTTCTTGAAACCTGGTGCTGAAGTGACGCCCTAATCGACAACGAGATTTGTGTTCCCAATCGACGAAGTGTGAGACACTTGTCATTACCTCACATATATTAACTTCAGCCACATGTCACCTCTTTCGATCCCAGCGCCAGAGCAGCTTTCCCATATCTCCTTCTACCGAGCCCCTACCATGTATTCTTACAACAGCCATGCTAAATTGGTTAATTAATCAACCGACTAATTAAGTAATTCAAAAAATGAGAGTTATTAATTGATTGCATTATTTAGTAATCTATTACATTTTTTAACATGACATTTAAGACAGTACTATTGATGACATCCCAACTCTTAGCAAAGAAGAGTTACAGCGCCTGCGAACCCCAATCGGTTCTCTCAGTAAGCCCATCGATACATGTTCTCATGCCGTGACTCGTAAGAATTTAAATTCTAAAGCTCCGTTTGGCACGGTGATGGCGGTTGTAAACGCATGGGTTAAACCATCATTCGTTAAGGATCACCTAACAAACATCATCTGTTTGAACAAAAAAGTGGATGGAGCTCCTTACGTGGGCGTTAACGAATGACAATTTAACCCCCATGTTCATGACCGCCACCACCGTGCCAAACGGAGCCTAAATCCCTTAATTTTCAAGTACAATTGTTGATCACTCATGGGTCGTTGACTCAGGTGCTACATACCACATGATTTAAATTATAGTATAGTCAAGGTTGTCAGGATCGCGATCCGGATCATAGGATCTTATGATCCTACGATCCAGATGTTGTAAATCGATCCTGATTTTGTAAAGCAATCCTCGATCCGAACCTCCTATCCAATCTGATCCTACCTCAAAATGACCTCATCTAAGATCTCGATCCTGACAACCTTGAGTATAGTATTCTTTCCTTTTCATTGTGTTTTCCTTTTCATTGTGTTTTTTAGGATCAGGTCAAGGGGAAGATGATTGGAGTTGCTGAGAAGGGAGGATTGTATCACTTACTTCATAAGTTTATTGAGACTGGCCAGAAGTCCTTCCATTCTTCTCATTAGCCTGAGGATACCTCTAAGATCATGCTCCAACATAGGTAATTTGGGCATCTGCCTTTTTCGCTTCTCAAAACTATGTTTCCTACTTTATTTCTTAAAAAGTCTGTTGAACTATTGATTTGTGAAACTTGTTAAACATTGTCACACTTCATTTTATCCTAGTATTATTGCTAATGGTGAACAATTTGATCTTATCCATTCTGATGTTTAGGGACTTATATCTAGTACTAGTATTTCTAGTGTCAAGTGGTTTGTATCATTTATTGATGACTGCACTAGAGCATCTTGGGTTTTATTAATAAGAGACTTAACTAAAGTCATATAATTGTATACCCAATTTCATTGTATGGTTCACTCAATTCCATAGATCTACAAAACGCATTCGTTCTGACAATGGTAAATGTTGGAAGTAAGCAGAATCATTCTAATTAATAAAGAAATACTCCTATATATATGAGTGATAAAATACATACCAAAAAAACCAAAGATAAAAGGAAAAAATAAAACAAAATAAATTGGAAACTCATTACACTCTCCCTTAAGTTGGGCTTGTGATGTCTGTCAAGCTCAACTTGGTCGTAATGTTTCCACATGCTCTATGATTCCACCTCTTAATAAGAGCATCAGCCAGTTGTTGATCAGAGAGGACAAATGACGTGCTCACAACTTCACTCAATAGTTCTCCTTGATGAAATGTCGATCGACTTCAAGATGTTTCGTGAGGTCATGCTGAACAAGATTGTGTGCAATGCTAATAGCCGCTTTGTTATCACAATAAAGCCGGATGGGACCCTTGCTTTGAATCCCAAGTTCGTACATAAGGTACCGAATCCACAATCCCTCACATATTTCATGAGTCATAGATCTGAATTCAGCTTCAGTACTAGACCTGGCAACAACCTGTTGTTTTTTACTTCTCCGGGATAACAAAATTTCCCCTAACCATGGTACAATATCCAGAAGTGGAACTACGGTCATCAACAGATCCCGCCCAGTCAATGCCTGGGAAAACTTCAATGGTTAATTCTTTGTCGGGAGTAAACAAGATGCCACTCATAGGAGTGGTTTTAAGATAACGAATAATCTGGTGGGTAACAACTAAGTGGTGAGATTTGGGTGAATACATGTATTAACTGATAACTCCAACAACATAAGAGATATTTGGGCGAGTATGAGATAGGTAGATGAGCCTCCCTACAAGCCTTTGAAAACCATTGATATCTGCAACAACTTCTCTGCCATCCCTCTCCAATCTATGGTTGGCTTCAATAGGGGTATCTGCAGGTCTGCATCCACTCATCATCGTTATTTCGAGGTTCAAGATGTACTTCCCCTGAGAGATAAAGATATCGTTCTTAGTTCTTTTAACTTCAATGCCAAGAAAGTATTTGAGGTTTCCGAGATCCTTTACCTCGAATTCACTAGGCAATCTTGTCTTCAGATTTTGGATCTCACTAGGCAATCTTGTCATCCCTAGTTATGACAATGTCATCCACACAGACAATGAGAGCGGTCAATTTTCCTTTCCTGTGTTTTATAAACAAGTTATGGTCGGTATTGCTTTGAGTATACCCAAATGCCATCATGGCTCTTTGGAAGCTTCCAAACCAAGCCCTTAGGGATTGGTTTAGGTCATATAGAGTCAAGTCATTAGGGATTGTTTTAGGTCATATAGAGTTATCTTCAGTCTGCATACCTTTCCCTCAGATTCCTTTTCCAAATCCCCATGAAGGAAGACATTCTTCGCGTCTAACTGGTTGAGATTCCACCCTTTGCAAACAACACAAGAGAGAAGAATTTTGATGGAATTTATTTTTGTTACGGGAGCAAAGGCTTCCTGATAGTCAATCTCAGCAGTTTACGGGTATCGTCTGGTCATCAACCTAGCTTTGTAGCGTTCAACAAAACCATGAGAGTTTTTTTTTTACAAAAGAATCCACTTACACTCAACAACGATCTTGCCTTGAGGAAGATAAACCAGATCTCACATGCAATTTTTTCTAGAGCCATCATCTCTTCCAACATAACTTACTTCCACTTTTGCTGCCCCAAAGCTTCCTGCCAAGAGGAAGGGAAGGAAATAAAAGACAGAGAATTGACAAAAGCTTTATGCAATGAAGACAATGAGTCATAAGTCACATAATGAGATAAGAAATGCTGAGTGGAAGTGATGCAAACCAAATCTAGGATTTTGAAAATACCAAATTTTAAGTGTTTGCTTCCAACTTACCTAGGCCGAGCGGGCCAACTTTGAAATTCCGTGAGTAAATAACATTCAATCGTTGAACTTTGTTAACCCGTTAATTTTATTCGAGAAAGATTTCCTGTGCATTTTACAGAGTTAAATCTTGGCAAGACCTGAACTTCCACAAGCATGAACACATAAATAATAATTTATGGATAAAAGTAATAAAAGCAGTGCGAACGTTCGAGGAAATCTTATTGGATTGCATAAAATTAACCTAATATTTTGAAGCAAGTAAGAAGAGGTGGAGTTTTACCCAAGCATGTCGCAAGCTACAGCTAGGAGTGGCCTATTCAAACACAGTGGCACTGGATGTGGGCGACAACGGATGATTGACAGAAGGAAAATGTTGATGTCAACGTCAATTGTTGGCGTGGAAGGCATCAATTCGAGGGGGAACCGTAAAGTAAAGGGTGAGTTCGACGACGCCCCTTTACTGGACGACGTGAGGTAGGAAAACTAGTCTCTCCGGTGGGTACTAGAATGGTGAAGCTTGTCTTCTAGGGAAGCAGCGCGAGTCTGTCAGCAGGGAAGCTTACACGACAGGAACGACGCACAGAATTGTGGTTGTCGGCGTAAGCTGGCGACCGGGTTGGAGCGGTGGTAGACGTCAGCTGGTGCTTTGTCCCAACGTCGTGACTGGAACCAGGCGGGAGTGTGACTGTAGAGGGGTTGTCGGCCGGTATGTCAGAGAAACAAAACAAAAACTGTTTCTCTGAAATCCGGTTTCCTTTTTCTCCTTCACCATGGGATGCTTTTTTAATAAGACCGGCAATAATTTCCAATTATTCTTTAATCTTCCCAAAACAAGACTTTCCTTGTTGATGGCTTTGTAATTTTGAAGTTTTTCGTGATAAGTTCTTTCCAAAATTTCTTCGTGCAGCCATTGTATAATTTCCCAAATAATGTTGTGTCCAAATAACTGTTTCAGATAATTCTCCCCAAAAAATCGTATATTTGTTTTGATTTCTTGTCTAATTTGGGTATCCTTTAGCATCATAGCTATTAATATTACCAGAGCATTTTATTCAGGGTCTCATCGAGTGGTCAAATCGATGAGGCAAAGCTCAAATAACATCGATGCATAGGAAATTTGGCAGAAAAAATAACAAATATTAAAAATATAATCAGTGCGTGATGATATCACGCATCCTCGGATGTGGTGATGAATGCATTAGGAAGCACGGTTACCTTGGAGGCCGGTAGATGGATTAGGTGGTGGCTCCGATATGGTATGCGAAACCTGATTGTGTGTGCCCCATCGTCGACGAGTATAAACCTGCAAAGGAGTGGGCGGGGAGGTAATGCCGGAGGCAGAACAACGGGGGATAACGGGCTGGTATGGAGGAGAAATAGGTAGAGGAATGGAGGGAGAGCTCACTTTCATGGTAACAAACTCTCCTTGAAGTAAGCTCCCATAATAAGGGTCAGATTCATGAAAGTGACATTCATGGAAACAAAAGTGTTGGGTATTGTATCCACAATTACCTGGATTTGAGCAAGCCACCTGTCAAGCTAAGATGAATTCACAATGTATTTGATGAAACCTCTCAAGTTGTACTTGCAGTTATTCCACGCTAAGTGCACACCAATGTCAGGGTGCAGTAGGTCAATATACACGGGTCTGCACGACGTAATCCCTCGTTGAGCAGATCAGTGTGTTGGCCTACGTGTACTCTCTCTATTGGAGTGCACTTACTTTCAAGTACAGGGCCGTGTTTATGCAAGAAAAGACAAGGAGCAAGGATGGGTCAAGGAGCAGCTCTTGGGTGGAAAGACGAAAATTCGTCTAAGTGTAATTCGACGAGAATCACCAAGTGATTCTCGCCGATTCGGCGAGAATCACCAAGTGATTCTCGCCGATTCGGCGAGAATCACTAGTGATTCTCGCCGACTCTTTCCGACTGCCTCAAAACGGTGCCAAGTAAGATTCGGCGAGAATCACTAGTGATTCTCGCCGAACCCATCACAGAGCAGATCCTGAATACCAAGTTATATTCGTTGAGAATCAAAAGGTGATTCGGCGAGAATCACTAGTGATTCTCGACGAATCGTCGAGAATCACTAACTGATTCTCGCCGATTCGTCGAGAATCACCTGCGATTCTCGCCGATTTTTACTTAGCGATTTCTCTGGAAGCTGCTGGACCGTATTCTGCCGCTGGACTATTTGAACCGGATTTCGGGTTTCTACTTGTGGGACCCACAACGGTCATATTGTAAGTGTCTACAGTGTATAAATACACGGGTATTTTTGAACAGAAAAATGAGCGAAGAAGAAAAGAAAAACGCGAGCCGCGATTTGACCTAGATCGCCGTTTCCGCTCCGCCGCCGCCGCCGCCGCTCGCGCCAAGTTGTTCGCCGGTTGATCGTGGTTTCGCCCAGATCCTCCTGCGACAGAAGCCCAGCTAAGCTCAGCGTCTCACGTGTCTAACCAGAGATCTCTTGTCTCTCGATTTGTAGATCGGGAAAATCTTCCCCATCCGAATCGATCGAGACGATTGATCCTAGTGTGACCGTTGGTAGACCTAGCTAGCTTCGCTACGAAGTTTGGATCGCTAAAGAACAGCAGCCGCATATCGTTGTTGCCGCCAATCCCGTGAACCTAGCCGCCGCCCATCTTGCCGCCGCCGGTTCCGGGGAGATCCTCTCCAAGAGAGACCAAGGTTGTGGACTCTTTGTAGACTTCAAGATCACGTCGTCAACAAAGAGGGACACCGTAGTCTCCACACGTAGTTTGTATTTCTTGTACATTCTATTTTACTTTTGTTGTAAAGGAACGTTGGTTCCTAGTTGTAAGGGTTGAGTGCAACCCGGTTTGTGGGAGTGTTGACTCCTACGTGTGGAAGGGTTCCTTCCGATAGTGCAGGGATTGGATTTCAATCCCGTTGGAGAAGAGACCGAGTCGTCCCTGGTTGGGAGATAGGTCGAAGGGGGAAAGTGGATGTACCCAAGTCGGGGAACCACTATAAATAGCTTGTGTACTCTGTTGTGCTGTGGTGTTTTATTTTTGTGTGCAGGTACAATTTAAATTCCGCAAAAGCGCTGCACGTCACTTATTCCCCCCCCCCCATAGGTGAACATAGTTGACACTAGGTGGACTTTCAAGTGGTATCAGAGGAAGGTTACTCATCAAAAAGGTTTACACCTTGAGTAGTATCCTGCCACCAGTGTCAGAAGCATGGAGCTGGATTATGAGATATCGTCACTAAGACTCCCCGCATGCACAAAGGAGTATTATCCCGTCTGGAGGATGAGGGTGTCATGTCACTTGGAGGCCATCGATCCTCGAGCATCTTTCATCCTGGAAGAGGGTCCTTTCATTCCTATGAAGACCTCCTGCTCTGGAAAGAATATCGAAGTGCCCAAGTGCATTGCAGAGATGTCAGAGACGGAACTATCACTCTTTAACTTGGACAAGAGGATTCGTCAAATTATCTTGGATATCTGGTCTGGAGCTTCTCGCTCTAGATTGGAAAAATGTAGAACGACTAAAACTATGTGGGTGACGATCTCAGAGCTGATGGGGGGGTCAGAGAAAGCTGGAATCTGCTGTCAACCAGAGAATTAAGCCTATGTGGGGGTCTTCACCTCTGAAGATGAAGGAAAGGATCTCTCGGACAGCATCAGAGCTCCAGTGTCTGTATCAGAGACTGAAGAGGCCAGTGAGGAAAGCAGCTCTGATGAGGATGACACAATGGTCACTGGCTCTAATGACAATAACACAGAAGAGCAGATAACTTCTTCATCCTGCCCCGTGTCTCTTGAAGTTTCCGAAGACAGGAACTGTCTTCCTTCAGAAAATGCTGATTCCCTGAAGAGAGCCCTTCAGACAAGCAACCTACTTGCTGAGGAGCAAGCTCAAGAGATTGCTCGACTGAAGATCTTGTTGGTTCTCTAATTGGCTTCCAACAAGGTCAAGGACTCTAAAATCTCAGCTCTAGAGAGTAGTCTAGAGAATGAGAAAAGAATAGTATCAAACTTTTCCAAGGTTGATGCTATAAAGAGAAAACAAGAAAATGGGTGGATCTCCCGGATTATCAATTCGTGGAGAAATGGGGAAACGGTATTCCGACCCCCCACTCCAAGCTGGAAGGCAACTCATCATGCTTTCAGGTATGACCACAGGAATAGTCGTGGTCACTGCAAGGGTGATCTGTCCCCATGTGGAGACACCCGTAGTGCAAGGACCGTCGTGGCCACCCATGAGAGAATACCTAAGGCTCATTCTGAGCCCTTTGTATTCACTGCCACTGCCTCAACTCAGTGTGAATCTGCATGTCCCAGCTCACAGAAAACTTCTCACCACCCGAGGACACGGGATAAGGAGGTTAGAAGTCATGGTGTAAGTTTTCATGAGGCCTCAGGAAGGGGGATGCCTGAAAGGAAGGCACCACCTCCCCGGCCTCATGACGCTCGCAACATGCATTCCTTCCACCCTTCCACGTGTCACGGTGGAAGAGAACATTTTGTGAGAAGATCATGCCCTATCCCGTTTAGACCTAGGACCGTGACTACCTTAGTCACTAGATCAGGTCAGAAACGGCGATACAACATTCACCCGTGTTGGTGTTGTGGCAAAGTGGGACACTTTGCCATCGACTGTTGGCACAACCCCTCTGTGCCAAAGGCAAGGTCCTATCCACATTTTCTGCGCAGAGGTAGCCTTCCTGACAGGTTTTCTGAAGAAAGGCAGTCGAGTGCTTATGCTAACAGGAACCTAGGACCCAATATGATTTGGGTTCCTAAGGTAAAGTAATTCTTTCTTGCAGGGTAGTCTAGGTTCCCTTAAATATGATGGGAACTAGACAGTAGGTGGCTCAAGACTAAATTGGAACAAGCGTCTGGAATAACAGATGTGATATCTACTTGAGCTTACTCACATTGAGCTCCTAATATGTTTTACCTGAGGGACTAAATGATAACTCTCATAATCCCAGGTACGTTTGATCAGTTCCAGGATTTGAGTCATACTGTATCCACATTTATATATATATTTATATATATACATCTATGCCTATAATTACACTTGTATGTGCGTACATCTAAGGATAGGTTAACACGGTAAACATAAACCATAGATACAACCATGACGACTTATCGGAAATTCCACTGGTAGACTTGAAATCTAACATCTTCAGGCGTAAGCTAGTTCACTGAACACTAACGAAGATACGTCTTTGGAAATCTCGACAACGAAAATACATCATTGGAAACCTTGCCATCAATAAATGTATGGAAAAGCCGGCTCAAACCCTAATAGCTTGGCTTTAAGGAGTATCTATGTAGTTAGAAGACTTTCAAATTAACTTAGACAAACGGAAACCGTGAGAATCCCCCTTAACTCGTCGAGCTTGGCTTTAAGGAGAATCACATTCCCGCCGACTCTTCACATTCTGTAGGAATCACGCAAGATTTCTTCCGCCGACTCTTCCCATTCCCGCTAACTCGCCGAAGCCCGCAGGAAAACTCGCTGACTCTCTCCGCAGGGGAAACTCACCGGAAGGGAAGCTCGCCGAATCGGTCTCCATCGAAGGTCTCCCGCCGAATCCCGCTGGATACTCGTCGAATCGCGCCGGAAACTCGTCGAATGCCGCAAGATTAAGCGAAGGTTTCCCGCAAGTTTCTCTCCAACAATCTCCCCAAATCGTCTTCCCCTTTCATCGCTTCTCACCGCAAGTTTCCCGCAGGACGCTCACCTTGTTCTTGGACGCTCTTCCGGTTTCGACTCTTGCTTCCAGGAATCTCTCCGCGTGCACTCATCGGGTGTCTCTCGTCTTCATCGAACTAACTCACCTCTACACCTTTAGGTAACCACCCCATCACCCTTACTTGGACTTGATTACTAGTGTCGCATCCTTTTTGATTTTTGATTAAGCGTAGAGTAGGACTTTTCTCCCTAGATTTACGATGGATCCAAGGACAACTGTTGGGCTGGTCACCGGATGCGAGCTGGTTCGCACAGGGTTCTCTCATGCCTCAGATGAATTCAGGAACATCATCCTTATGCTAGAGGAGGCTGGACTCTCATTCATCCTAGAGCATCCCTGTAAAATCCTGGACAAGGAGGTGCTGGAGTTCTTTGCAACCGCAAAACTCCGGAATGACGATTCTCTTATCAAAAGCAAGGTAGCCGGGGCAAAGATCAAGATGTCTGCCAGCAAGCTGACCCGCTTCCTGCAGCTCTCTAGCTCGGAGCATGAGGACTATCTTGAGGAAGAAGACAAAACCCGGACTCTATTATTCTGTGGACTCCCTCGAGGAACACGGTCAATAAAGCGCAAGGATATGAATGAAGAAGGGAAGCTTCTGTCAGACATAATCGGAAAAGTACTCATCTGCAAGCCAGGCTCTCATGACCATATCTCTGGGGACATGTTCAAGATCCTGGTGGCAATTGTCTGCAGGAAAAGTTTCAACTGGGGGGCTTTGCTGTTTGAGAAGATAAAGGACACCCTGAGATCTCCGAGCTTTGGCCGAATCATAAGTCTGTATCTCAATCAGCTAAATGGAGACAAGTTTGACATGAGTAAAGGTGTTCCTCTACACTACTTGAAGAAGATGGACTCAAGTGTTTTTGACAGATGGGAGAGGCGGATTGGGCAGACTGCCGTGGAAGAACAACAGGACGTATCTCCAGTAGAAACCCCCAGTGAAATTCCTGATACTTTGACTGCAGGAATTGAGGGGGAGCCTCTACCCACTCAGACTGATATCGTAGCTGACATCTCCCAAATAGCCAGAGATGCCGTGGCAGATATACAAGAAGACAGTGAAGCTGTGCCGGAAAATGAGGAGGCCCTGAACCGGAACGATCAAGGAGCTGAAGCTGATGTACAGGGGACTGCTGACCAAGAGTTGGAAGAGGATGCTGATGAAGATGATTTCATGGATGAGGAAGGAGAGGATGATGGCAATGAGGGACAAGAAGCATTGGAGAATCAGGATCTCATTGAACCTCCATCTGACAAGCACGCACCTGAAATCATTCCTGAAAACATTGGTGCACGAGTGGAGGGGGAGTCCGAGAAATCTGCAGATGCTGCAAGTATTCCTCCCTTAGAGGCTGTGCTCCTGTCCAGCTCTACAGGTGCATCTGATGAAGTGCAAGGCCAAGAAGTGCCTCCGGATCTTCCATTACGAGATACTCTAGCCACTCATACCGTGAATATCATTCAGGGCATAGTGAATGAGCTTAAAGCCTCCTTTGATAAAGCTCAGAATAAAATGCTGCAAAGGATTAAGAAGTCTGAAAATCTCATGCTCAAGAACATGGTGGAGATCAATCATAAACTTGACATGATGGAAAAGAAATTTGAAGAAAAGTATACAGCGGTCGGCCAAGCGGTCACTCTTCTTATGGACGGGTTGAGAAAGAACACCGACACTCTCGTCGTAGTAGATCAGAATGCTCATGTTGTAGCAAACAACATTCAAAAGTTTGACGGTAATATGGTAACCCTCAACGCCAATCAGCAGGCCTTGGTCACTGAATTCTCCAAGACTACCAAGCATATTGATGACTCACTGCACTCCTATGCAAATTCCATCGCAGTCGAAGCCAAAAAGGGGAAGAAAGAGTATCTAGCTAAGATGGCCGAGCTTCAAGAAATCATGATCACAAACTTCGAACAGTCAAACAAATATGTCTATGAGAGCTGCTGGTGGATGCTCCAACAGGCGTTAGGCGCGTTAGGCGTCGTTTTGCCTGACAATCCTGCAGGTATTCATGCTCCTGAGACTTCTACGGCTGCTGCGGGAGTAAGTGCTGCTGAGGGAGTAAGTGCGGCAGAGGTTCCCATGAGTGAAGATGATGCTAGGGCAATTTCTAAAGCAAAACTGATGAGCATGTTTGACCAAGAGGCCCTAGCAAAAGCCAGGGGGGAGAGAAAAGCTCAAGAAGGGACCTCCAAGGAGACACAGGCTGAAAAGAGAACTCGACTGAGTGAGGAGGAAGTAAGAAATGAAAAGTGGAGTCCAGTTTCAAAGAATATCATATTGGACACCTTCTGGCTACAGGAACAAGGGGAAATCAATCGAAAGGAGGTATACAGCCAGTATGAATGGGAGATGCATAAGACGTATGAAGCCAAAAGGAACATCTTCTTCAGAACCAATACTGTGGCAGATAAAGCTCCTCCTCCCAGATATTATCCGAAGCCCAAAGAGTATATGGAGAGGCAAAGAAAGAAGTATTTGGCGCAAAAACTCAAGGATGACTTAGCCAAGGAAAAATAGTCAAAACTTTATAGCTTGTCATTCTATCTTAAGAACGATTAATGGTTATTGTTATTATTTGAACAATCTTGAGATTATGTATATATACATATATATATATATATGCATTTGAAATTATGAATGACTCAAGTCTTGATTTGTCTGCCTATATTATCTTGTGCTGCATATTTAAATTCTGAATGCTGTTTATATTATTTGATTGGTGTTATTCATCTTAGCTAGTAGGGTTTTGGCTTCGTCAAATAGGGGGAGATTGTTGGGTATTGTATCCACAATTACCTGGATTTAAGGAAGCCACCTGTCAAGCTAAGATGAATTCACAATGTATTTGATGAAACCTCTCAAGTTGTACTTGCAGTTATTCCACGCTAAGTGCACACCAATGTCAGGGTGCAGTAGGTCAATATACACGGGTCTGCACGACGTAATCCCTCGTTGAGCAGATCAGTGTGTTGGCCTACGTGTACTCTCTCTATTGGAGTGCACTTACTTTCAAGTACAGGGCCGTGTTTATGCAAGAAAAGACAAGGAGCAAGGATGGGTCAAGGAGCAGCTCTTGGGTGGAAAGACGAAAATTCGTCTAAGTGTAATTCGACGAGAATCACCAAGTGATTCTCGCCGATTCGGCGAGAATCACTAGTGATTCTCGCCGAATCGTCGAGAATCATTAGTGATTCTCGCTGACTCTTTCCGACTGCCTCAAAACGGTGTCAAGTAAGATTCGGCGAGAATCACTAGTGATTCTCGCCGAACCCATCACAGAGCAGATCCTGAATACCAAGTTATATTCGTTGAGAATCAAAAGGTGATTCGGCGAGAATCACTAGTGATTCTCGACGAATCGTCGAGAATCACTAACTGATTCTCGCCGATTCGTCGAGAATCACTAACTGATTCTCGCCGATTTTTACTTAGCGATTTCTATGGAAGCTGCTGGACCGGATTCTGCCGCTGGACTATTTTGAACCGGATTTCGGGTTTCTACTTGTGGGACCCACAACAGTCATATTGTAAGTGTCTACAGTGTATAAATACACGGGTATTTTTGAACAGAAAAATGAGCGAAGAAGAAAAGAAAAACGCGAGCCGCGATTTGACCTAGATCGCCGTTTCCGCTCCGCCGCCGCCGCCGCCGCTCGCGCCAAGTTGTTCGCCGGTTGATCGTGGTTTCGCCCAGATCCTCCTGCGACAGAAGCCCAGCTAAGCTCAGCGTCTCACGTGTCTAACCGGAGATCTCTTGTCTCTCGATTTGTAGATCGGGAAAATCTTCCCCATCCGAATCGATCGAGACGATTGATCCTAGTGTGACCGTTGGTAGACCTAGCTAGCTTCGCTACGAAGTTTGGATCGATAAAGAACAGCAGCCGCATATCGTTGTTGCCGCCAATCTCGTGAACCTAGCCGCCGCCCATCTTGCCGCCGCCGGTTCCGGGGAGATCCTCTACAAGAGAGACCAAGGTTGTGGACTCTTTGTAGACTTCAAGATCACGTCGTCAACAAAGAGGGACACTGTAGTCTCCACACGTAGTTTGTATTTCTTGTACATTCTATTTTACTTTTGTTGTAAAGGAACGTTGGTTCCTAGTTGTAAGGGTTGGGTGCAACCCGGTTTGTGGGAGTGTTGACTCCTACGTGTGGAAGGGTTCCTTCTGATAGTGCAGGGATTGGATTTCAATCCCGTTGGAGAAGAGACCGAGTCGTCCCTGGTTGGGAGATAGGTCGAAGGGGGAAAGTGGATGTACCCAAGTCGGGGAACCACTATAAATAGCTTGTGTACTCTGTTGTGCTGTGTTGTTTTATTTTCGTGTGCAGGTACAATTTAAATTCCGCAAAAGCGCTGCACGTCACCTATTCTCCCCCCATAGGTGAACATAGTTGACACTAGGTGGACTTTCAAAAAGTCTTTTGGGTCACTGGATGAAAGCACTTATACCATTTTGAGTGGGAGAGTAGCCAATAAAACACACTAAAGTGCACAATGGTCAAGCTTGGAATTGTGGTGCATGTGGACAAAGCACACACACCCAAAGATACGTGGAGGAAGCTGAGTAGGATTGAGAGTGTCCAAGGGGGTTTTGAGTAGGCATGTGATTAATAAGATGCGCAACCGTGAGGGCGGCATCCCCCCAGTAATATTTGGTAAGGTGCATATAAAGTAAGAAAAAACGAGCAACGTCAAGTAAGTGTCGATTCTTACGCTCAAACGACCCCATTTTGAGCATGGGTGTAATCGCATGAAGTTTAGTGGATGATACCCATGTTACTGAGGTTGTTTTCAAAGTGAGAGTCAATATACTCACGACCATTATCACTTTGAAAATTTTAAAGGTAACATGAAACTGAGTGACGATCATTTTATGCAACCGCTGAAATAGGGGGGACTTCCGTTTTGATTTTCATAAACCACAAGTGCGACGAGAACAATATATAAAAGTGATAAACTATTTGCAATCAGAAATAGAAGCAAGTGGGCAAGGGTCACAAAAATCAGAATGAGTAACCTCAAAAGGAGTGGCACAAGGGGAAGATACGAGTAAGAGAAGCTCGTTTGTGCTTACTAATTCACACACATCACAAGAAAAATTGTTAAACACAGAGTGCGACATAGACAGTAATAAAGTTTCATGAGGGATATAGTTATGTCGTAGGTGACAGTGCCAGAAATCCAAAGCAGAGGTTGAAGCCACATGAAGAGCCCGCGGAGGAGTCGAGCTGGAGAGGTCAAACAAATAAAGGTCATCGCATAGGCTACCAGAGCCAATCAACTTCCCTGTCTTCAGGTCTTGAAAGATACAAGAAGAAGGGAAAAAGGTTACTTAGTAGTTCATAGAGTTAGTCAAGTAACTAATAGAAAGAAAGTTTCGAGTAAACTTAAGAACATGAAGAACAGAAGAGAGAGAGAAGAGCAGGAAATGATTTTTTTTCAGCAATGGGGAAAAAAGAACCATCAACAACACTCTTTTTGTCTCGACTAGACAAAGTAAAGTAGGAGACAAAACCTGAAGCAGAGCCAGTCATATGATAGGTTGCTCCGCTGTTGATAATCCACAGGGTGCTGGAAAGAGCACCTGGGGCCCCTGGTGGGCATAGGAGGATATTGAAGTAGAGGTCTCAGAAGATTGACCATGCATCAAATGACGGAGGGCTTGAATCTCTTCAAAAAGAAAGCAGAAGAAGCAGCATGAGTGATAAGGCAAATTTGGGGAGTAATATCTTCAAAAGCATCAGAGAGATGCGAAGATCTGTACAGAGGAGGCCAGCCTTGAGAACGACCATAGCCGCGGCCACCACAAGAGGCGGGATCCCCTCTGGGAGAAGGGAAGTCATGAAGCTTGAAGCAAGTGTCCCTATTGTTGAAACCAGAATCCGGCCTCCTGTGAAGTTCGACCCTTGGGGAAGGGGTGGTCTCGCGCCTACTTCACTCCTGCAAGAAAAACAACAAAGAAGACAAGGAGAAACAGACCCAAGGGCTCGGCAGGGAGGTCCCACCACACACCCGGAAGATCTCAGAGCGCTTCCCCTCCTTAGCCAGATGCCGAGCTAAGGTACCCTCAGAAAGCATTTGAAAACTGGAGCAGGGAGGCACTGAAAGCGTGCCTTCTGAGGTACCCCTTGGGTCTTACTTATAGTTTTTGGAATCTGAACTGCCAATAACCAGAAGAACTGACCTGAAAATACCAAAAAGCCCTTGGTTGGGTCTGCCAACAGCCAAACTCCGTTGTTCCGAACAGCTATGCGCAGTCCAACCTGGTCTGCCAACAGCGTGGCTCCGTTGTTCTGAACAGCTATTCGCACCCATGGGGGGGGGGGTCAGCTCGCCATCAATCCCTCTCCGCGAGAGGCGGGGGCGACCTGGCTCTAGCGGCTCGCCTACTCTTCTCGGGCGAACGCGAGCCGGACCGCCGCGACCCGCCAGTCCTCTGTCGAGGCGGATAGGTGGCCAGGTCGCGTATAGGGGACGGACAGGCGGCCATTGTGACCCTCCGAACGGCTCGCAGATCGCGGGTCGTCGAGCCCATCCGCGAGTACCGGTTCGACGAATGGCGCCCCCCGCTCCGGTCGACGATTCTCTGAGCGAGCGGGAGGGGTAGGGGAGTCGTCTCGCCTGGCTCGCTCGCCTGAACTAAGCGGGAGCGGACCAACCTCTTGCCGCATGTCTGCTTGTTGCTTGGGTGCGGGTCGCGGGACTGGGTCCGCTCGATCTTCCTGGTGGGGCCCGTTCGACGAACACGGGGTTGTACACCTATTATGGCGGGCCTTCCAGAATAATCACACATCAGATGATCCTCCTCCGCAGACTTGGGCTTGTAGTCACGAGAAGGATGTACACCAAGGCTAAACTAAGCAGCGGGAGCAGAGCCCTCTGAGGCAGAGTCGAGATGTAACATCTGGCGGCAATCAAATTCTTACTGAACAATATTGTAGGCTTCTTGTAGAGAGGGAAGAGGAGAACACCCAAAAATCTAGACACTAATAAGATCAAAATCTCGGCGCAGGCCATGGAGAAATTCAAAGATCCGGTTGCGTTCCTCTCGAGACCAGACAAGCACTTCATTTTGAGGAGAGACAAGGGTAAAAGCGTCGAAGTATCATACTCGTGGTAGAGTTGAGTAAATTTCAGGTAATAGAAGGGGGAACGATCGATCGTCTTGCCCCAAGAAGAATATCCGCCGATGGAGGTGGAGAATTTGAGCAGCATTTCCACGACCGGAATAAGTAACTTAAGCATGTTTCCAAATATCTGCGACAATGCCCCGGAACAGGTAATTCTGATCTATGCATTCCTGAAAGAAATTGAGCAGTCATGACATCACAAGAGAGTTTTCATACTCTCATTGAGACCAATCTATAGAAATCTGAGCAGGGGCCGTCGTAGTGCAAGTAACATACTCAAACATACAACTTTTAAGGGCAAGAGTGATAGAACGAGCCCGTGGGGGATACTCTATATAACGCCAGCCACGGGGTAAGATCTTCGAGCGATGCGAGATGGTGTCGGGGTTGATGTTGAATTGATTCTTCCATTCCAGAGCCCGGCTCTGAGAAGACCCTGTTGTGAGGCATCGCTAATAATATTGCCTTAACTAAAAGTACAGTAGCTTTAGCCTAGGAGCCAACCTAGCGAAGGCAATATCCCAAAGTAAGGGCAGCTAACTGTGCAGATAGATGCTCTTTTGGACGTCCTTGAGTTGAGATGCTACTGCTTAGATTAGGTGGTTAGCTCAGTAGATGTTTTCTTTCTACCTTTTCAAAAGCACTTCTCTTGCATTCTTGAGTGAGTTTTTTTGTCTTGTAGCTACTACTGATATGCCAACAAATTTCATTGTTGTAATTTGAGGAGACCCATGGTCATGGATAGTGCGACTGGAGCCCAATCCCAACATTAGGGAGGACTCAACACGCACATCGGAGGACATATTTGGAGAATCAACACTCCCTGACAACCTGAGGATAGAAACCACGGGAACAAGCCAACGGGAAGAAAGGGCAATGGAGGGTTCATCCCCTCAAGCAGAAGAGACATCGGATGCCAGGAAGTAGATCCTTAGATTCTTTATTTATCTCTGCAAAGAACCTTTCTATGCAGCACAAAAGTTTTATCTCATCTCTTGATTCCATATCAATCCCAACATCAGTACATGAAGCATTAAAGGATAAGAATTGAGTTCAGGCCATGGATGAGGAGATGAGGGCGGGGGTGGATCTACTCCTTAAAATACAGGTCAGATGGCACTCAGATCAGTATAAGACAAAGTTGATTGCAAAAGAATACACTAAGACATATGGAATAAATCACTAGGAAACTTTTGCTCCAACAACAAAAAGTTACTGTGAGAGTTCTCCATTCTCTAGCTTCTCAGTTCAACTGAGTACTACATCAATTTGATGTCAAGAATACATTTCTTCATGATTACCACACTCTTGGAAATCAATATTTTCTTTTCCCAATTTGATTTCTTCTTTGTTTAGTTTTTTATTTTATTTTAACAAAATTTTGTTCTCAAATTATAATAAGTCAAGATCTTTTAAATTTTGCCAAAATATTTGCAAATTTTCTATATGAAATAAAGATCATCATAAAAGGGGAGGTACTTCAAGATCACTTTAAATATTGCAACGATCATCGGAAGGAGGGTGATGCTTTCTCATGAGGTACATGTTTTGGGATATTGTTTTAAGCTTCATGGAAAAGAACAAGTTTTGAGACGTACTGGAAGCTTCAAAGGCTTCCAACATAATCAGGTCAATCTTGTCGCATCTGGGACTACTGATGAGATGCAACGTCAAGTCCAAGACCGTACTGTTGATGACATTCCAGCTCTTAGCAAAGAAGAGATACAGCGCTTGCGAACCCTAATCAATTCTCTTAGTAAGCCCACTGATGCATGTACTCTTGCCATGACTAGTAAGAAATTAAATTATAAATTCCTTAATTTTGAAATACAGTTGTTGATCACTCATGCAAAAAAATTGTGTTGATCACTCATGGGTCGTAGACTCAAGTGCTGTAGACCACATAATTAAAATTGTGTTGTAGCATTCTAAGCTTCTCATTGTGTCTTTCAAGATCTAGTCACAGGGAAGATGATTGAAGTTGCTGGGAAGTAGGCGTGTCCATAAGGCTTAGCAGGCCCTCACTCCAAAGGGGGCTTGTTTAGGCCCTGCAGGACGGGTCCGGCTAGCATGAATTAAATAAATTAATTAAAAAGGCAAACACAATTTTAAAATAAATTAAAAAATAAGTGGCGCCAGCCTAGGTCTTAGGCTGGCGCCAACCAGCAAATCCTGCCCAGTGGGCGGGATTAACAAATGTAAATCAATGTAAATCCAGCCCTGGGAAAGATTTACATTGGTAAATCCCACCCTGGGCGAGATTTACAGCCTGCCTAGCACCGAGCAAGACATTCAGCCAAAAAGGGGCCTTGTTAGGCCCCTAGGTTTAGCCCAGTCATGGACCCGAGTTTTTTCAGACCGGGCCCAGACGGGCTTTTTGGGCCCGACTTTTTCGACACCCCAACTGGAAAGCGAGGATTGTGTCACTTCATAAGTTTTATGTGACTAGCCAGAAATCCTTCCATTCTTGTCATCAGCCTGAGGATAATTCTAAGATCATGCGCCAACATAGGCAGGGCAGGGCCTCATCTCATCTGATACTACCTTAATTTTGATCTTAAATAGGATGATCATGACCTTCTGATTGCTTAAAGGAAAGAAAAATGCACCTCCACCGATTATCTTTTATTTTTTCATTTATCTCTGCAAAGAACCTTTCTATGCAACACAAAAGTTTTATCTCATCTCTTGATTCCATTTCAATCCCAACATCAGTACATGAAGGATTAAAGGATAAGAATTGGGTTCAGACCATGAATGAGGAGAAGAGAGCTCTGATGAAGAATGAAACTTGGGATATTGTTTCAAGGCCAAAGGACAAAAAAATTGTATGGCGCAGGTGGATCTACTCCTTAAAATACATGTCTAATGGCACTCTGGATCGGTGTAAGGCAAGGTTGATTGCAAAAGGATAGCCTCAGACATATGGAATAGATTACTAGGAAACTTTTGTTCAAGTATCAAAATGTTATTGTGAGATTTCTCCTTTCCCTAGTTGCTCAGTTCAGTTGGGAACTACATCAATTTGATGTCAAAAATGCATTTCTTCCTGAAGATCTGAAGGAAGAGGTATATATGGATATCCCACCTGATTTTTGCTCCAACAATAATGAGAATAGTGCCAGACAAAAAAAGATTTAACATGGGCTTAAGCAACCTCCCTACGCTTAGTTTGGGAGGTTCACCAAAGTTATGATGAAGTTAGAGTATAAACAGAGTTGAGTTGACCACACATTGCTCTTCAAACTCACGGGGAGGTAAACTTACATTATTACTTGTGTATGTCGACGATACTATCATTTCAGGAAATGACATAGTTTAGAGTGAATTACTAAAGAAACGTTATTAGCCGAATTTGAGATAAATGATCTAAAAAGGCTGAAGTACTTCTTAGGAATTGAAATTATCAACTCTAAAGGAGGAATCTTTATCTCTCAACAAAAGTATGTTCTAGATCTTCTCAAAGAGACAAATAAATTGGGATGTAAGACTACTAGTGTTCCCATTGAGTAGAATCAAATAATGGGAAATGTTGAAGAAAGACTAGAAATTGAAGAGGCTTAATATCTCTTACATATGCAGTCAGTGTCATCAGCCAATTTATGCATGATCTAATGACCAAACATTTGCAATCCATAGAACGAATCCTTCATTATCTCAAGAACACCTCAATGAGAGGATTGTAGTTTAAAAGGGGTGAAAGACTATCTATGGAGACACATATACTCATTATGGAGGATTTTTGGTCGATAGGTCTACTTATGAATACTGTACCTTGACAACCACGCCATCTGAATGAGTAAAAAACAAAATGTGATGGTCAGATCTAGTGTTGAAGCCGAGTGAGTTCAGGGATATGAGACGAGGTATATGTGAACTACTATGGATGAAGATTCTATTAGATGATCTGAAAATCAAAAATGAAGTTCCAATGACACAGTTCACTCTTTGCTTATACAATGTGGGCCTAAAATCAATACCACTGTGCAGTTAACTAATAAGAATAATAGATTAAAAAAGAAATAATAGCGTGAAAGCATGCCTGATAGATTCAAACTCTAAAGCAGGGTCATCAAATATAAACCCAATGATCTTCCAAGTTGAGTCAACTGAGTATATCCTGTCTACAAGTGTTTTCATCCATTTAGAGACATCCTGCTTTGTTATAGTTCGAGTTATGACCCAAGCAACTGGAAGAGCATGGTGCCTTGAGTCAAATGCAAGGAGTGTATACAATGGATACTGCAAAATATTCACAAGCAGATACTGTATTAGTTCTCTTTTAACTTCACAGTAAACGTGCATGAGAAAAACTACAAAAAAAAATATCGTGAATTGGGAAGAATGAGCTTGATGATAATAAATGGCAGGCCCGGTACTTTAGGCCCTGTTTGCAAGCGGCAAAAAAGCAGAAATAGGAGGCGTAAGTTCCAGCAGAATGCGCTAGGCCAATTTCAACCTATTGGTCTCCAGATCCAGCAGTGAATGTCGTTTCAATTCCACTTACCTTTTCTGCATGCCTTCCCAAGGGAGACATTAGGCCTGTTGGACAGTGCGGTGGGAGAGCAGTAGCGATTGTGAACATAGTTATGAAAACGCATACAATATTGATGGGTGCGATCATACACATTATTTACAAAATTTTAGGCCAAACACCACCTCAGTCATGCAGTTGTGGTCAAGTTTTAGTGGTCATGAACACCCAACCCCAAAAAGTAAAATTTGGGAAAAAAAACACATCACGGAACAAATGCAAGTAAACTATAATCACTGTGTTTACTACTATAGTTTCACACTGCCACAGTATTGGAGGCCAAAAATAGTGCAAGCCTCTCAATTGTTTAGAAAGCAGATTCATATGAAATTCTACATTACAACAATGGATACCTTGAGTTTGTGAATGCCAAATGAAGAATCACAGGCGAGAAGTGATGTAGGGTAGGCTGTGTAGTGGACTCCTAAAATGCAAACTAGTGACGTGAGGGGAAGACTCACTCTAACCGTGGGCTATATGTGAGACAATATTATTCAGGCGAATTAATCAACATAAGCAACGTGACAAAATAATAACCATTGCATTCATTCATAAAGGAAAGCAATTTTCTTTGAGCGACTTAGGAAATAGCTGTCCTCCGCATGGAGGGCTAAATTGAGCGAGCGGCGAATCAGGCGTCCTGCAAGGTAAGAAGTTCACGGGCGAATACAAGGTACTATATTTCCTGTCAATCACAAGGATCCACAACGTGCACAATATTTTATACCAACAATAACAAATCCACACAATACGAGTACAAAATCTAAAATGTAAAACTAGGGCTGCTGCGAAATCAAGCAAGACTGAAATCTTGGAGGAAAATGGGGGCTCCCGGGTGGTACAAGGAGGGACCGGGTAAGGGAGGGTGGTTCCACGAAAGGGGGGAAAGTTGGAGAGTGGCTACGGGGAGCAAAACGGGGTTGGTGGGCGCAGGGCTGGATCCGGCAAGGTCCGGCTCAGGACTGGAAAGATCTGGTCGGATCTGTCCAGATCCGGCTGTAGGGTGCAAGGGGGGGGGGGGTGCGGCTGGACTTGGCGGGGCTGTACGGTGGCCGCACGGGAGGGCTGGAGGGTGGCGGCACGTGGGGAGCAGCGGGGGAAAGAGGAAAGGGCAGTGGGGGTTCCGGCAGTCCAAAACTGGGCGGGCAGGGGAAGGGTGCGGCTGCTAGGAGGGGCGGGCGGCTAGGGATTGTAGGCGGCAGCAAGGACTAGGGGAAGGAGGGAGGAAAAACAAGGAAACTTACCCCAAGGCGTCGGCACCAAGGGCTCCACGGCGTCGGCACCGTGAAACGATCACCGGAAGCAAGGAAGAAGATCTTCTCCAAACTTCAGCAATGAAATTCCAGCAGCCCTAATAGATCTATTTATAAGAAAATGGGGTTAGGGCAACCGGAATCGACGGCTATGATTGGCCGGCGGTTCCGACCCCATAACTACATGAAATAAAATCCAAAATACATAATGTCATATATGAAACTGAATCTAAACGACGAGCCGGACGCATCCGCGGTAACGGATCGCCGGTCCGATCAAGTCCGTCGGCGCGAATATACGAAGGTGGGGTCCGCCTTGCGCCGAGATGCACCCGATGGTCCCCCATCAACTCCCCCCGACTGAAAAGTCTTCATCTCGGATGAATGGAGATGATCGTACTGTAGTCGAAGCCCGGGGGCGAGTTGATCAAGCTCAGCAACAACAATCCAAGTGTCGTCGGAAGAGGAACGTCCATGCCAGCGAACCAAGTTGCGGCACACGAGTCCAGCCGTAGAGGGGACGAACTCGTGCGCAATGATCTCCGTAATCTGCTCGACCCTCTGCTCTCGGGAAAAGTGGTCCGGCGAGGGTGGTGGTGCACTAGGTGAAGCCAATGGTGGGGAACTCCTGGGGAAGTGGGAATCAACCAGAGGCTGGGTGGTGGGGAAAAGGGATGGTGGTGGAGGGTCGGGAGGGCCGCCAAGGTGGGGATCGGGGTACTCGTGAGGTGGGAAATAGGATGTCAGGTCCTCAACATTGAACACAGGGTGGATACCCATGCTCGCAGGAATGTCCAGCTCGTAGGCATTCAACCCGATCCGCCTCAAAACCGTGTAGGGCCCAATTCGCCTGGCGCTTAACTTCCTAGCAGGCCCCTGAGGGAGCCGCTCCGCACGAACTCGTACCATCACCTGTTCGCCAACCAGAAAATGCTTTGATACCAGAGGTGCGAAGGTATTGCTCATACTCTAGAGCGAGCTGGAAAATCTGGTCGACCGTGTCCAAGCGGTGGGGAATCAGCTCTCTCCGGAGATCCGAACGGAGGCCCGCCTTGAATCGAGAGGCAATGGCGATGGGTTCCTCCGAAATATCGCTCCTAACAACTAGCTCGTCGAATCGAGCCATATACTCGGCCACCGTGAGCGTTCCCTGACGCAAGTTCTGTAATTGCTCGAATAACTGATCCCGGTAGGACGCAGGGAGGTACTTCTCGCTCAGCCTCTGCTTCATCTCTCCCCATCTGGTGATAGGGTAATAACCGTCACGCTGTAAGGATCTCTCGACACTAATCCAATATACCTTGGCCTGCCCGACTAACTTCATCTTGGCGAGCCGGACACAACGCTCATCACTCATGTCGTACCAATCAAAATAGTGGTCCATGTCAAGGAGCCAATCGCTAAAGGCCTTCGGGTCCAGGCGGCCATCGAACGTCGGGGCATCGAGGCGAATCCGACGGGTGATGTCAAAGGCGCGGTCGCCTCTCCGCGGGTCAGGATAATCATCAGGATCATCGTCACGGTCATAATCGTGTCGAGCGGGCGGGGGTCCGCGCTCACGTCGACCCGATGGATAATACTCGTCTCGACGCTGGTCATGGCGACCGTGTGGGGGCACACGGTTCCAAGGGTCGGGCTGGCGTGGCATGCGGTAATCCACGCACGGGGGTGGGGGTCGGCCACGTGGTGGCTCTGGGTTCCGCCATGCTGGCGGGGTGGGGACTCTCACGGGGACCTCCCGATGGTAGCGGTCTGCCGGTGGCGGATCATCTCTGACTTGCTGCCCGCGACGGGGGAGGTCATCCGGGTCACCCGCGATCTCATTGTCGTGTAGAGAGGGAGTATCCCTAGCGTGCTCTATCAGATCTAGACGACGAGTCACCGCGGCGATATCGTGACGCACATTTTCGAACTGGGCACCCATTGCGTCAAAACGCTCTAGAACTAGGCGTTGAAAGTCTGTGGTAGCGGCGCTCGAATTCGAGCCCGCTGCCCGATCGTTGGTGGTTGGTGGATCTACCATGCTTCTAAATGCCCTACCACTACGGAGCATGCAAAATGGCCCGACCTGGGCTCTGATACCAACTGATGTAGGGTAGGCTGTGTAGTGGACTCCTAAAATGCAAACTATTGACGTGAGGGGAAGACTCACTCTAACTGTGGGATATATGTGAGACAATATTATTCAGGCGAATAAATCAACATAAGCAACGTGACAAAATAATAACCATTGCATTCATTCATAAAGGAAAGCAATTTTCTTTGAGCGACTTAGGCAATAGCTGTCCTCCGCATGGAGGGCTAAATTGAGCGCGCGGCGAATCAGGCGTCCTGCAAGGTAAGAAGTTCACGGGTGAATACAACGTACTATATTTCCTGTCAATCACAAGGATGCACAACGTGCACAATATTTTATACCAACAATAACAAATCCACACAATACGAGTACAAAATCTGAAATGTAAAACTAGGGCTGCTGCGAAATCAAGCAAGACTGAAATCTTGGAGGAAAATGAGGGCTCTCGGGTGGTACAAGGAGGGACCGGGTAAGGGAGGGTGGTTCCACGGAAGGGGGGAAAGTTGGAGAGTGGCTACGGGGAGCAAAACGGGGGCTGGTGGGCGCAGGGCTGGATCCGGCAAGGTCCGGCTCCGGACTGGACAGATCTGGTCGGATCTGTCCAGATCCGGCTGTAGGGTGCACGGGGGGGGGGGGGGGGGGGGGGGGGGGGGGGGGGGGCGGCTGGATTTGGCGGGGCTGTACGGTGGCCGCACGGGAGGGCTGGAGGGTGGCGGCACGTGGGGAGCAGCGGGGGAAAGAGGAAAGGGCAGTGGGGGTTCCGGCAGTCCAAAACTGGGCGGACAGGGGAAGGGTGCGGCTGCTAGGAGGGGCGGGCGGCTAGGGACTGTAGGCGGCAGCAAGGACTAGGGGAAGGAGGGAGGAAAAACAAGGAAACTTACCCCAAGGCGTCGGCACCAAGGGCTCCACGGCGTCGGCACCGTGTAACGATCACCGGAAGCAAGGAAGAAAATCTTCTCCAAACTTCAGCAATGAAATTCCAGCAGCCCTAATAGATCTATTTATAAGAAAATGGGGTTAGGGCAACCGTAATCGACGGCTATGATTGGCCGGCGGTTCCGACCCCATAACTACATGAAATAAAATCCAAAATACATGTCATATATGAAACTGAATCTAAACGACGAGCCGGACGCATCCGCGGTAACGGATCGCTAGTCCGATCAAGTCCGTCGGCGCGAATATACGAAGGTGGGGTCCGCCTTGCGCCGAGATGCACCCGATGGTCCCCCATCAACTCCCCCCGACTGAAAAGTCTTCATCTCGGATGAATGGAGATGATCGTACTGTAGTCGAAGCCCAGGGGCGAGTTGATCAAGCTCAACAGCAGCAATCCAAGTGTCGTCGGAAGAGGAACGTCCACGCCAGCGAACCAAGTTGCGGCACACGAGTCCAGCCGTAGAGGGAACGAACTCGTGCGCAATGATCTCTGTAATCTGCTCGACCCTCTGCTCTCGGGAAAAATGGACCGGCGAGGGTGGTGGTGCACTAGGTGAAGCCAATGGTGGGGAACTCCTGGGGAAGTGGGAATCAACCAGAGGCTGGGTGGTGGGGAAAAGGGATGGTGGTGGAGGGTCGGGAGGGCCGCCAAGGTGGGGATCGGGGTACTCGTGAGGTGGGAAATAGGATGTCAGGTCCTCAACATTGAACACAGGGTGGATACCCATGCTCGCAGGAATGTCCAGCTCGTAGGCATTCAACCCGATCCGCCTCAAAACCGTGTAGGGCCCAATTCGCCTGGCGCTTAACTTCCTAGCAGGCCCCTGAGGGAGCCGCTCCGCACGAACTCGTACCATCACCTGTTCGCCAACCAGAAAATGCTTTGATACCAGAGGTGCGAAGGTATTGCTCATACTCTAGAGCGAGCTGGAAAATCTGGTCGACCATCTCCAAGTGGTGGGGAATTAGCTCTCTCCGGAGATCCGAACGGAAGCCCGCCTTGAATCGAGAGGCAATGGCAATGGGTTCCTCCGAAATATCGCTCCTAACAACTAGCTCGTCGAATCGAGCCATATACTCGGCCACCGTGAGCGTTCCCTGACGCAAGTTCTGTAATTGCTCGAATAACTGATCCCGGTAGGACGCAGGGAGGTACTTCTCGCTCAGCCTCTGCTTCATCTCTCCCCATCTGGTGATAGGGTAATAACCGTCACGCTCTAAGGATCTCTCGACACTAATCCAATATACCTTGGCCTGCCCGACTAACTTCATCTTGGCGAGCCGGACACAACGTTCATCACTCATGTCGTACCAATCAAAATAGTGGTCCATGTCAAGGAGCCAATCGCTAAAGGCCTTCGGGTCCAGGAGGCCATCGAACGTCGGGGCATCGAGGTGAATCCGACGGGTGATGTCAAAGGCGCGGTCGCCTCTCCGCGGGTCAGGATAATCATCAGGATCATCGTCACGGTCATAATCGTGTCGAGCGGACGGGGGTCCGCGCTCACGTCGACCCGGTGGATAATACTCGTCTCGACGCTGGTCATGGCGACCGTGTGGGGGCACACGGTTCCAAGGGCCGGGCTGGCGTGGCATGCGGTAATCCTCGCACGGGGGTGGGGGTCGGCCACGTGGTGGCTCTGGGTTCCGCCATGCTGGCGGGGTGGGGACTCTCACGGGGACCTCCCGATGGTAGCGGTCTGCCGGTGGCGGATCATCTCTGACTTGCTGCCCGCGACGGGGGAGGTCATCCGGGTCACCCGCGATCTCATTGTCGTGTAGAGAGGGAGTATCCCTAGCGTGCTCTATCAGATCTATACGACGAGTCACCGCGGCGATATCGTGACGCACATTTTCGAACGGGGCACCCATTGCGTCAAAACGCTCTAGAACTAGGCGTTGAAAGTCTGTGGTAGCGGCGCTCGAATTCGAGCCCGCTGCCCGATCGTTGGTGGTTGGTGGATCTATCATGCTTCTAAATGCTCTACCACTACGGAGCATGCAAAATGGCCCGACCTGGGCTCTGATACCAACTGATGTAGGGTAGGCTGTGTAGTGGACTCCTAAAATGCAAACTAGTGACGTGAGGGGAAGACTCACTCTAACCGTGGGATATATGTGAGACAATATTATTCAGGCGAATTAATCAACATAAGCAACGTGACAAAATAATAACCATTGCATTCATTCATAAAGGAAAGCAATTTTCTTTGAGCGACTTAGGCAATAGCTGTCCTCCGCATGAAGTGCTAAATTGAGCGCGCGGCGAATCAGGCGTCCTGCAAGGTAAGAAGTTCACGGGCGAATACAACGTACTATATTTCCTGTCAATCACAAGGATCCACAACGTGCACAATATTTTATACCAACAATAACAAATCCACACAATACGAGTACAAAATCTGAAATGTAAAACTAGGGCTGCTGCGAAATCAAGCAAGACTGAAATCTTGGAGGAAAATGGGGGCTCCCGGGTGGTACAAGGAGGGACCGGGTAAGGGAGGGTGGTTCCACGGAAGGGGGGAAAGTTGGAGAGTGGCTACGGGGAGCAAAACGGGGGCTGGTGGGCGCAGGGCTGGATCCGCAAGGTCCGGCTCCGGACTGGACAGATCTGGTCGGATCTGTCCAGATCCGGCTGTAGGGTGCAAGGGGGGGGGTGCGGCTGGACTTGGCGGGGCTGTACGGTGGCCGCACGGGAGGGCTGGAGGGTGGAGGCACGTGGGGAGCAGCGGGGGAAAGAGGAAAGGGCAGTGGGGGTTCCGGCAGTCCAAAACTGGGCGGACAGGGGAAGGGTGCGGCTGCTAGGAGGGGCGGGCGGCTAGGGATTGTAGGCGGCAGCAAGGACTAGGGGAAGGAGGGGGGAAAAACAAGGAAACTTACCCCAAGGCGTCGGCACCAAGGGCTCCACGGCGTCGGCACCGTGGAACGATCACCGGAAGCAAGGAAGAAGATCTTCTCCAAACTTCAGCAATGAAATTCCAGCAGCCCTAATAGATCTATTTATAAGAAAATGGGGTTAGGGCAACCGGAATCGACGGCTATGATTGGCCGGCGGTTCCGACCCCATAACTACATGAAATAAAATCCAAAATACATAATGTCATATATGAAACTGAATCTAAACGACGAGCCGGACGCATCCGCGGTAACGGATCGCCGGTCCGATCAAGTCCGTCGGCGCGAATATACGAAGGTGGGGTCCGCCTTGCGCCGAGATGCACCCGATGGTCCCCCATCAAGAAGGCTATGATGACTGAACCGAATCATTTGCTGCAGCTTCCATTCTGTTTGAATTCCTAAAATGAAGGGATCAATATCTGAAGAATCCTGATAAAAGAACACGGACTTCTTATTCCTTTCAACCCACATTCGAATGCTGGTCTGATCATCCAAGTCTAACTCGTGCGTAGATCTTTTAACAATCATGCCTAACTTCTGAACATACTGTGAAGCAAAACTGTCGATTCTCGCATCTGAACCACAGTATCGTTGGATTCCTTCGAGGTGTGTTTTCGGAACATTCTCCTCTGGGACGCCGAGATAGATTAATGACATCGTCTGTTGTTGAATTTCGCTGCACATGTACGGAACTCGCTTTGCTCTTGGGCCAATCGCATCTCTGTCGAGTGGCCCATGACACACGAACCCGGACTTATTAACATGCCGCTTCTCATGATAAATAATTAGTGCGAGTGCAGGCCTGGCATACAGACGCTTTACTGCAAAACGTCAAGTGCAGCCGCGCATCGATTGTGGTCGAGCGGTACGGTTCCTCGTGTTGAGCCTATATTTTCGGCTTGGCAATATGGTTCCACCCTCTCCATAATTCTCAGGGCCAAAAGAACACCAATAACTACAAGACAAAACAAAATATGTCAACTGGGTCACACAAAAAGGGCTCATAGGGTTAATGTGGAGCCAATTCAACGCTGACTCAAGATTGCCATGATTTCACGTGATCTGATCTCAAGCCAAGCAAAGTTTGGTTATGTGTTAGCTCAATTTGACCAAACGTTGCTCATTAACACTGATTCAAGGTCTAACTGAGAAAAAAACCAAATTAGAACATTACCTACATGACCGATGACGTTTTGCCTAAAATGTCGTATTGAAAAAAATAACGGTATTGACCATACCCAAATGCTCTATTTTTTCATAATTGTGTTTGCAACCATCACCACTCTCCCAAACATGACGTAAATTATTATTATTATTGTTATTCATATATGTATTGTTGAATAAATATCACATTTTGAGCTAGTTTAATTCAATCTAGCTCCGGTTCAATTTAAGTTCAATCTGCTTGAATGGATGATTTTGATCTGAAACAAAATTTATCGGTTTCCAGGCACTAATCTTCCAGCTAAATTCAGATCCCAATAAACAACACATGGGATTAAAGAAATAACTCACAGCCTAAGTTGAAGATATTCATCGCTTTTGCAGGTGTCCTTCAAGCCGTCCCACACTCTTTTTCTACTTCTTGCAATGTGAAATCTTGTGGGGCATTCCGCATTGGAACTTTCCCCGCATATAAAAGCCTCAACTCGATCATAAGGTATAAGAGCTACTTCAACAACATGAAACTCCGAATTCCCAAATTTGGTCCATGTTAAGTTAGATGCAGAGAACTCTTCATTGGGAGGGTCTTGAATTGGGATATCATCTATTGAATCTGTTACCTCCATCTGCTGCTCCCTATCCAATAAGAATATACAAGAAGTGATAAAAATGTAACCAAAAACTGTCAATTAAAACTGAATATAACATGTCATATGAATCTTTTTCCAAGAGAAAAATGGAGAAAAATCTGTTTCTCAATGCAGGAAAAAACTTTATATTCTAGAATAAATCGCGGATTCACAGAACTTGCCAATATAGAAGAAAAAGATTTGTAGAAATGAGGAAATTCAATAAATAGAGAAGATGAGGTGGGTAGATAACCCCTAAAAGGAGGTGAATTTTGGTGAATTTTATTTGTTTTCTGTTAGGATGAACTACAAAGCCATTAGATTGGTCGATGGTTGCAAGCTCATGATAGATCTCCCTCCATTTGGATTACACCTATGTTTCGAAACATTTTCTAAAAAATCACCTCTACTCATTTTCATTGCAGATAACATTATATCTATATACATCTACCTACTTATCTATCTATGCCTCTATGGCTCTGTTTGTTTCGACATTTTTTCTCCATTAGCGGTGGGGAAAAAACGTCAACGCTGAAAAAACCTGTTTGGTAAACCTCCATTCGCCATTCTCAATGCTCCAAAATGCTATTTTTGGCCTTCAACGCCAAAACTGCCCAAGACCTTCATTCCCACCGCTCTCATTTCCAATGCTCCAAAACGCCACGCCGAAACAAACGGAGAATATATCTATATCCACGCATTTATATCTCCATAGATTAAAGAGCATGATCTCCCTGTGCACGTTTTTTCAGTAAAAAGGGAAAATTCTAAATATAATACCACCATTGAATTTTCTCTTATACAACCGAATGGCTGTGATGAATTTGATGGTGCCAAAACTAATATGAAAATTTCATTATATATATACAAGCAGTCGTGCACGGGGTACCCCGTGCGGGCAACATTCGTCGTGGGTGCGACATTTGTCAAGGGTGCACCATTTGTCGAGGGGACGACATTTGGCTGAGGCGGCAACATTGGTCGTGGGTGCGACATTTGTCGAGGGGGCGACATTTGTCGTGGGAGCGACATTTATCTTGGGGGCGACATTTGTCGTGGGAGCGACATTCGTTCTCAAAATCTACCATATGTCGAACAGGGTGACTAAATCAGACTGAATCATTTTTGTCGTCTGCGAGTTGGGTGATCTTCGACCGCATCTATAAGAAGAGTTCTCAAAGTATAAGAAGAAATGACTAAAAAGAACACTCAAGATCCGGCCCAAATAAATAAAAAGGAGGGGAGAGCTCTTGGGTGGTCTTCGGACTCATCTAGGCGGGCTTCGCCCGCCTCCGCACGGGCTTCGCTCGTGCTATATGTGTCGCTGCGGGCTACGCCCGCAACATATACATATGAGTACTCAAAATGACCGTAAAAAAATCTAAATCACGTTTATATTTTTTACTTTGTAAAAAAACATATGTTTTCACATACAAAAAGACCCAAATAAATGAAAAGGAGAGTTGATTATATGAGGGGTATTTAGGGAATAAATGTTACACCATTATGGAGGGTATTTTGGGCATCCAAATGTTACACCATGCTCTTTTGCTCTTTGCTTATAGTATAAAGATATATATATATATATATATATATATATATATATATATATATATATATATATATCTTTATACTATAAGCAAACTCCAAAAAAGCCATGGTGTAACATTTGTCTCCCCAAAATACCCTCCAGCCATGGTGTAATATTTTAATGCCAAAATACCCCTCATTTTTCTTATTCTTCTACTCATTTGTATGATTTTTTTTGTCATTTGATCATAAATTTTCTTATTCTCCTACTTATTTGCATCGTTTTTTTTCTTATTCCCCTACTCGCCGCCCCACCAATGTTGCCGCCCTCGCCAATGTCGCCGCCCCCGCCCCCGCCCAATGTCTCCGCCCCCTCCCAATGTCGCCGCCCCCGACCATTGTCGCCGCTCACAACCAATGTCGCCGCCCCCGACCAATGTCGCCGCTCCCGACCAATGTCGCCGCTCCCGACCAATGTCGCCGCCCCCGACAAATGTCTCCGCCCCAGACCAATGTCGTCGCCCCGCACGGGGTCTCCCGTGCACAACTACTTGTATATATATTATAATGAAACCCCTAAACAGCTTATAGTGTAACTTTTAAATTCCAAAATACCCTCATTAAAACATATTTTTTAGCTTAATTTTGGGACATTTTGGTCTTTGAACAGGCTCATAGCTTAATTTTATTTAAAATCTTGGTTGGTGCACTGTTCGCCTACCTCAACATCGCGATATCCGCGATTTCTTCACAGCTGCCCAAATTCCTCCTCCCCGCTCTTCCGCGATTTATTCACAGCTGCAGAAAATCCCTTCCTTTACTCGCCACTCCTCCCACACATCCGACTCTCATCTACTCGCGCTCAAGAGGGCAATCAACCATGAGGAAAAGTGGCGTTGTTCATCTCCCCCGATCCAGAGCCACAGGGCTAAGCCACTCCTCCCGATTCTACGGTGGCACGCGTCTAAAGCCTGCACGCCACCTTCTCTCCCACGACGCTGCACGATCCCCGCAACTACCGGCCACGGCCACGACGCCTGAGCCCCAACTGTCGGCCACGCCTCCTTAGTCCGAGCTCGCCATGGCTGGTTAACTGTTATTTTTTTCTTCTTTTTTGCATTCTGTTCAAACCTTATAAATAGGGCTGCTATAGTTTTCTTTTGGGGAGATTGATGAATGTTTGGATTGCTATTTGTGTTTGTATTATTCGTTTTGGTGATTGATGTTGATTAGAAGGTTTGAAGGTTGATAAATTTTGAGAAGCTTTGCTGTTTTTTTGTCATTTTCGTGTGAGATGGTTGATGAAGATGTACAGTAGCGCTATGGAGTTGGTGATGAAAACTGTTGATGAAACCCCTGCTTGCTAAATCGAGTCCGGCTGTAAATGACTGTTTGTTTTAGCTTAATTTTTCTGTTGGAGTGGAAATTAAAATTACTATGCGTGTGGAGTGCCTTTGTGAGATTTAATGAACTTATGCTTAGAATTATTTATCTGTAGCTGTAAAATGAATGTATGAGAAGTATATATCCTATGAAAATCCATTTATTTGCATTTCAAATTTTATGGGATTCGAGCATACTCCAATCTCTATGATAATCCATCTGTTTCCATTTTCTCCGCTCATAGTTCTATAACCAACCACGCTTTGGAGCTGAACCTAATCACTTTCTCAAGGTATGAATCTGAAGCATGTTTGCTAAATAAAGTGTTACCAGTTTTTTTTAATTATAGACAATTATTTACAATGTTATATGTTTGATTTAATATAGTTTTTGATGTTGTATGGTTTAACTGATTGCTAAAATAGTTGGGTGTTTGTGCTGAATTCTCTGTATTTTGATTTTTTGTGTGAAAATGACTACTTTCAAATCTTTGAAAAATTAGTATTGTTTTAGACCATAACTGTACAATGGTGATTATGTTAGGTAAACACAAATTTTGAGCTTTGTTTAAAGTGATATATAAGTACAGACATATAAAGTGAGTACTTATTGATGTGGAGCCTTTTCATAGTATATAAAATAGTAAGTAGAAACTATAAACTAATAAATGTTCTTCAAGACAAGCTAATAACTATACATATAAAATGAGCACTTATGGATGTGGAGCCTTTTCATATTATATTGCTTAGAAAATAGAAATTGCGAACTAATAAGTGTTCTTCGTGCCAAGATAATAACTCTCTACATATTGAATTTGCTTCACGTCTTCAACCGTATTATGTAGAAAGGGTTATTGTTGGTGATTTTGTGCAGGTAAAGTGCATAAACATATTTATGTTGTATTTCAAATTGCATTATATGTTTCCTTTTAAATTAAAGATATCTTACTATTTCTGTTTTTTTAAAGAAGTTTATTGATTTAGCATCAATTGTCAATGTATAAATTTAAAGCTTGATGTAATATTTCAGGAAAGTTCCTCCTCTGAATAGATTGTAATTAACTCGATAAATTTTGACGAGCAATGTTAGTTTAGCTTTCCTTTTTCAATCTCACAAAACATCTGACCTTTTTTTCAAACTTAGTTCCAAATCTCATTTTTTGTTGATCATTATGAGGGAATGCTCCTTACCTATGCCATTGCGAGCCTGGTGGTAGCAAGAGGGACACTATTGAAACCATTGGCAATGTCCTCCAGGTCCCTTCTTAACTATTTTTTTCATTTTTCTTTGGTAATTTTTGGCAAATTTTTTGTTAAGAAATTGACACAGTTTTATTTCCCTCAAAATAAATATAATATATTTATGCACTTTTATGCTTTATGTTCATGCAGTTTTTGATAAGGGCAAGGCACAGTGTATTTCATAGTGAACTGCTCTTCCTAAATCACAGCATCATCATGGGAGTGCTTAATTAAGCAGTAATAGAGGCAGAGTTCCAAGGTATTATGACTCTCGGGAAATTCATTACATTTAATTTTTTTGGCTAATTTATTTTATGAGGGAATGCTCCTTACCTATGCCCACGACCAATGTCGCCGCCCACGACCAATTTCGCCACTCACGACCAATGTCGTTGCCCCCGACATATGCCGCCGCTCACGACCAATGTCTCCGTCAACGACCAATTTTGTTGCCCAGTCGACCAATGTCACCCACGACAAATGTCGCTTTCCCCGACCAATGCATGTTACCCATGACTAATGTCGCCGCCCATGACCAATGTCGCCGCCTCGACAAATATAGCCGCCCCGCACGGGGTCCCCCGTGCACAACTGCTTCGACCGTCATCGTTGATTCCCTTACTAAAGCTGCTACTGTTTGCAATTCACATAGCCACTTGATCTGCATGATAATTTGATTGTACAACCCCGTGTTCGCCGAGAGGATCCACCAGACAGGGAGAGCAGACCAAGGCGACCTGTCCGCTCCAGAACAGCATGCAGGCGAATTCAGAATGGCCAGCTCGCTCCCGCCAAAGCTAGGCGGACGAGCTACGCGAGCCGGCCCAGCCAGCTCGCGTTCGCCCAGGGCTCGTCAAACCCAAGTCGGGTCTTCATCGAACAGGGCTCGGAGTTCGTCGAACGGAGCTCGGCATTCTTCGAGCTGACCTCGTGAGTTAGAATCCTACATTCGTCGAACAAAGCTCGGCGAACCCAAATCTTCTAGAATTCCTTCTGTAGTAATAATCTCAGACCGCCCCGCGCGAGTGAAGGTATCAGAGGGCTACTTGCCCAGCTATTTTATGAGACTTCATTCAGGCTTTACCCCCGTTGGCGTCCTTCTGGCTTTGGTGTTGAGTGACGCTGCTCCACTCAACGCTCTCGGCGCCCTTCTGGCATTGGCGTTGAGTGAGGCTGCTCCACTCGACGCTCTCGGCGCCCTTTTGGCATTGGCGTTGAGTGACGCTGCTCCACTCGACGCTCTCGGCGCCCTTCTGTCTTTGGCGTTGAGTGACGCTGCTCCACTCGACGCTCTCGGAGCCCTTCTAGCTATGACATTGAGTGACGCAGCTCCACTCGACGCTCTCGGCGCCCTTCTGGCTTTGGCGTTGAGTGACGCTTCTCCACTTGACGTTATCGGCTCCCTTCTGGCTTTGGCGTTGAGTGACGCTTCTCAACTCGACGCTCTCGGCGCCCTTCTGGCTTTGACGTTGAGTGACGCTGCTCCACTCGACGCTCTCGGCGCCCTTCTGGCTTTGGCGTTGAGTGATGTTGCTCCATTCGCCCAGTCTCATATGAGGTGTTTTTTACCATTTTACCCCCGCCGGTCTGCTTATATCCTGCTAGAACAGCGGGGTTACGTTGTTGGCAGACCCGGTTTGGCTGCATATAGCTGTTCAAAACAACGGAGGTTGACTATTTGCAGACCGTTTTCAGAAATTTATAAATAAGACACAGGGGGCACCTCAGAAGCCACACTTGTCAGTATTCAGATCTTCTTACGCTTTCTGAGGTAGCCTTAGCTCGACCTTTGGCTAAGGAGTGGAAGCGCTCTAAGATCTTCCGGGTGTGCGGTGGGACCTCCACGCCGAGCCCTTGGGTCAGTTTCCATTTCTTTTTGTTGTTTGGCTTGCAGGAGAGAAGTAGGTGCGCGATCACCCCTTCCCCGAGGGTAAACTCCACGAGAGACCGAGTTTTCGGTTACAACATTTTGGTGCGCTGAGCGTGGAGAGTGGTCAGCACAGAAAATCTTCAACAGGCTAGATGGCAAGAGGAGAGGGACAAGACTCAGATAGGTCTGACTCGCCACCCCCACCACCTCTGGCCACGGTGGGTGTTGAAACCGAAATTCGGTCTCTTGTGTAGTTCCCCCTTGAGGCAGGGGTGATCATGCACCTACTTCGCTCCTGGAAGCAAAATAACAAGGGAAACAAAGAAGAACTGACCCAAGGGCTCGACGGGGAGGACCCACCACACACCCGGAAGATCTTAGAGCGTTTCCCCTCCTTAGCCAAAGGCCGAGCTAAGGTATCCTCAGAAAGCGCTTGAGAGATGGAGCAAGAGGGCACAAGAAGTATGCTTTCTGAGGTACCCCTTGGGTCCTATTTATAGATTTCTGAAAACGGCCTACAAATAGCCAACTCCCACTGTTCTGAACGGCTATATGCAGTCCAGGTTGGCCTGCCAACAGCGTAACTCCGCTGTTCTGAAGGGCTATGGGCAGGCCACCGGGGGCAAAATAGTAAAAAGTACCTTATAGACCTGGGCGAGCTGGGGAGCTTGGCCGCCCCTGAAGGTCCCGCTCGCCTGCTGTCTGCCGAGCTCCATAGGGCGAGTGCGAGCTGGCTACTGTGCTCGCCCTTCGATCTGTCTTCATTAGTCGAGCTCAGCTCGGCGAAGCCCGGGCTTAGCTCGGCGAATGCCGAGCTCGGCCTTTAGATTTCCCTGTCGAGCTCGTCTGCTGCCTTCATATTTCCCTGCCGAGCTCGCTTGCTGCCTGAGCGAACTGAACCGGCCGGTCTGGTTCCTGGCGACCTCACTCGTCGGATACGGGGTTGTATATAATCTTCGCTCTTTTTGAGCTTGGCAAAGCTCGGAAAGAAATATCCAACCCCCCAAGTGTTCGACGAGTGCGGGGTGAACCAGAGAGAATCTTCGGGTGGGGTCCACCTGTGGCTATATATATACACCTGCATACTTGCTTGACTTTTGTCATTCCCTTTGCTCTAGTCCTGCCAAGATGCTGATCCCAAAGGAGATCCAAGAGCGGATCACGCGGGTTCGCCAGACCTCAGCTGCTCGCGTAGCTACCCTAACTGTGGTTCCGCCCGTTGTCCCGCAGGCTGCCTCGGCCGAGCCTAACTCCGCCAAGAGGGTGAAGTCATTTCCTCAAGCGGCCGAGCTCATTTATGATGACCTGAGGACAGCCCTGGAGCATGAGGTGGGCTCGTCCAATCTGCCTCCCCCTGACAAGGGCAAAGATATTGTTGATCTCTGCGACGGCCCGAACAGCCAGCTGGATGGCATGGAGGGCACCACGCCGCGAGTCTCCACCCCGCGAGCCAAGACCGCACCTGGCGACTCGCGATTCAGAACTCTGAAGAATCGTCCCCGGGACCCGTCGCCCCCCTTTGTGACCTTGGGGGTGGACTCGCAGAAGCCGAACTCGCCGGTGCACGCTCCCTCCCCTCAACAAGCTGTCGTGACTACGGGGGCGGGTGTGGAAACCATCCCCATCCCGGGATCCGATCTCCTCTCACCGGGAACGCGCGGCCCAGGCCGCGGGAAGGACATGAGGTTTGTCCCTCCCCGCACCTCCTTGGAGATGCCGAGCTCTTCAGGTAAACTCGGCCTTGAATTCTTGTCATGTGATTCTTCAGCACACCTACCCTTGCTGATGTTTCTGCCTCCACAGCTCCCCCCAGCCAATCTGCGGCCGAGGAGTCTTTGCAGGCAGCCCACTACTCTTCCCTCCCCTCCCCGAGCTCGCTGGACTCTTACTTAGGCCCTGAAGTGGAGCAAGACGAGCTGACGAGGAGGGGGGTCAAGCTCTTCAAGAAACTTGTACGCGGGCTGCGCGAGGTGTAGGAAGTCAACGAGGCGTTATAACGCGACTATGTGCGTCTCGCTGATAAGGTGCAAAGCGGCCAGGCTGGCGAGATGACGTCTCCTTCCCGGCTTCTAGATGAGATCGACGACGGCCTCTCGGTGGCGCAGAGGAATTCAGGGAGGATCCGCGAGCTTCTCCGCGCGCGGCAGTCTGGGGGGCGGGGGATGCGAGGCCGGGGTAGATAGAAGGCGGCTCCCTTGCCGAGCCGACCGACACTCGCCTCCTGGTCCCCCCCTGCCCGCGCGCCCTGCTTTCTTATTCCTGCACTTGATTGCTGTAATAAATAACTTCAAACATTCTTAGATGTGTCTAGTATTTGAGTAATAATACCTATATTGCTTCTTATTTAACTTGGCATGGGATGGAACGCGCCGGGGGTCGGCGAGCTGGGGGTTGGCGAGCTGGGACGGCGAGCTGGGGCGATTGGACAGGTTGGCCCCAGATTCCTTTTTCGATAAATAAGCACCCCCCTCACCAACCCCGTACCGCCGTCTTAACTGCTTATTTCCTCTCTTCTCGCGCTTCTCTCTTTCGTACTCGCGCTCCATCCCCTCTTGTGAGCATGGGCAAGACCAATCCTGACGCCGACGGCCGCACCAAATGCGCCCAGCATTTTAGAGACTACTGCTTCTTTGAGGGGAACACCAGCGAGGCCGAGCTCGCTGAATTTGTCAGCGACCATGTTCCGCCGGGCTTCGAAGCGCGCCGGCCTAGGGAGGGGGAGGCCATCAACTCCTTCTATGACGACGAACTCGCCTTCCCAATCTCGCATTTTGAGGTGGGGTTGCGACTCCCCCTCTGGACGGAAATCCGCCAGATCTTGAAGTACTACGGCGCGGTGCCCGCGCAGCTGAACTCGAACGTCATTGCCATGATGGTGGCGTTCGCGAGCTTCCTCCGCTGGGAGAGGATAGAGTTCAACTTGACGATGTTCAGGAAACTCTTTTCTTACAAGGCGACGCCGGATGGCGTTGCCTATTTCATGGGCTCGCTGATCAAGGTTCGCGAGATCGCGAACAAGCACCACAATTGGATGACCAAGATCGCATTCATCAAGGGCGATCTCGGCAACATCCCTTTCTCCCCCAGCAGAAGGCCGAGGAGGTCTACCGTCCGCCCACCGTGTCCGGCAACGATGCCGACCTCCACAAATTCTTCCTCCACAAGGACTTCGAGGTCGCCTTCTTGCGAAGGGGCCTCGACTCGCTCCGCCCCGTTCTGCCCGGCGAAGGTATTGTCCTCTCCCCATTGTCGAGCTCGTCATATTGTCGTGGAAATCTTCTAATTTTTCCTAGTTTTTTCACGCAGGGGAGCGGCTAATCCCCGTGAACCCGCCATTTGCGGACTCGGGGTTACATGCGGACCCTCTTGCTCGCGAGAAGGCAGCGGCGGCGGCCTGCCGAGACGAGGCGGCTTTCTCCAAAGCCTCCTCCAGCAAGAGGCGACCTGAGGATGCGGGGTCGAGCCCGCCCCATCGCCAACAATTATCAAAAAAGATGAGGAGAGCCATGGTGGTTCCTCAGGCGAAACAACATCAACAACATCAACAAAGCCCCAAATACATGAGCTCGCCCGAGGTCATCCCCGATGGGTCGCCGGAGAGCCCGCTCAAGGAGATCACTAGCAAGAAGCAGGGAGGTGGAGAGACCCCTGCTCCACCCGCGGCGACCTCTGCTCCCCCCACGGCGAAGAAAGTGGCTCACGAGCCCGCCACCCCGAAGGAACACCCCCTCTTCGGGTTTGGGGGGAGGTGGAAGGACTCGGCGGGCGAGCCCATGGTCCAGTGGGACGACCTGGCCCACCGAGTCTCCATATCTACCCTCCACCCCTCCTGGGCTGATCGCGAGCCCGCCACCGGTCATGCCTATGCACTTGGCTTCGGCCTTTATGTCCGCGAGGACGTCGAGACCTGCAAGGGCGTCCCCCTGCGACAGCTCGGCCATGAGGGCCTGCAGGCCCATATGCGAGCCATGGAGCTCCACCACATGGTGGTCCGCCGCAGCTTCAACCTCAGCAACCTCCTCCAGAAGGCTGAGCAAGCTCGCGACGTCGCCAAGGACAAGGCTGTCGACCTGGAGAGGCAGCTCGGCATTGCTGAGAATCTTCTCACCCAAGCCGCCGGCAGACTGGTAAGTATCAGGTTGTTGCCTATCCTTTTCCCCTTTTACTTAGGATTTTTTGCTCTGTTGCTAATGTACTTCCTTTCTTATCAGGATGCCAAGGCCGCTGGGGAGTTGCGGGCTCGCGCCGCCGGGCAGGAAGAGGAGACCGGCCGGCTGTGTGCACGCCTTGCCGAGCTGGAGGGGACGAACACGAAGCTGACGGAGGAGAACACGAGCCTCAGTCGCGAGGTCCGTCGCCAGGCGGAGATCTTCTTCCCGGCTCGTGACGTCGAGCCCACCTTCCCCTACAAGAGCTCGAGGATCTTCGGCGAGGCTGACGTCGCTGAGAGTCTGCGGATCAACTCGATCCAAACCGCCGAATGTACCCTCCAGATGATGAAGGATACATGAGTGCTGGTGGAGGGTTGCGAGGAGATCTCAGTCCGGGACCTGATGCCGAGTCTGTTCCCAGCGACGCCGCCCAGCGAGGAGGAGGATAGCCTTGACGCGCTCTACGAGAAGGGCTTCCAGGATCTGTCCGGCGGAGGGGGGGATCACCAATCCGGCGAGGGGGGCAAAGGCTAATCATGTATTTTTCTTTTTGCTTCTCTTTTTTGTAATCTTGCCGAGGCGAGCTCCACATGTAACTAGGAACTTTTAATTAAATACATTCTTGATATGTCCTTTGTTCATCTTTTCTATCTTTTTTTCTGCATGTCTTTGCTGTGTCTCGCTTGCTCGCGAGCCCTTCCCTTGGCGACCTCACGTAGATAGATTTTTCGAGTAGGATAGTTGTTAGAGCTCGTTCCTGAGAGTACATTTTGAGAGCTTGTCGAATCTTAGATGATCCGGGATGGACTACCCGCCGCACTGGGCGCACCACCCCCAGCTCACTCGCGAGCTACCCATAGCCTTATCAATATAGGACCAAATTCACAAAATTTTCTCAAGTAAAACAAAGTGTGGGGCGAAGCGTCCTGGCGGGATCCGCCTCCCTTCAGCGAGGTCCAAGGGCCCGACTCGCCACCCTTCTGCCGAGGCCGAGCTGAGTTGGCGAGCCCGTACTCGCCTATGCAGAGCTTTCTTCTCTTATTCTTAGAAGAAATGTCAAACTTGTTGGGCACCAACTGGAGAGTATAGGATTTCCCCGAGTGACTTCCAGCCCTGCCAGCTAGATGAGAGCCTGACAGCGGGATCTGCTCGGGGTCTAAGGTTGACACCATCGAGTGACTTCCAGCCCTGCCAGCTAGGTGAGAGTCTGACAGCGGGATCTGCTCGGGGTCCAAGGTTGACACCGAGTGACATCCAGCCCTGTCAGCTAGCTGAGAGCCTGACAGCGGGATCTGCTCGGGGTCCAAGGTTGACACCATCGAGTGACTTCTAACCATGTCAGCTAGGTGAGAGCCTGACAGCAGGATCTGCTCGGGGTCCAAGGTTGACACCAATTGACATCTAGCCCTGTCAGCTAGGTGAGAGCCTGACAGCGGGATCTGCTCGGGGTCCAAGGTTGACACCATCGAGTGACTTCCAGCCCTGCCAGCTAGGTGAAAGTCTGACAGCGGGATCTGCTCGGGGTCTAAGGTTGACACCATCGAGTGACTTACAGCCCCGCCAGCTAGGTGAGAGCCTGACAGCGGGATCTGCTCGGGGTCCAAGGTTGACACCGAGTGACATCCAGCCCTATCAGCTAGGTGAGAGCCTGACAACGGGATCTGCTCGGGGTCCAAGGTTGACACCATCGAGTGACTCCCAGCCATGCCAGCTAGGTGAGAGCCTGACAACGAGATCTGCTCGGGATCTAAGGTTGACACCATCGAGTGACTTCCAGCCCTGCCAGATAGGTGAGAGTCTGACAACGGGATCAGCTCGGGGTCCAAGGTTGACACCGAGTGACATCCAGCCCTGTCAGCTAGATGAGAGCCTAACAGCGGGATCTGCTCGAGGTCCAAGGTTGACACCATCGAGTGACTTCCAACCCTATCAGCTAGGTGAGAGTCTGACAGCGGGATCTGCTCGGGGTCTAAGGTTGACACCATCAAGTGATTTCCAGCCCAGCCAGCTAGGTGAGTGTCTGACAGCGGGATCTGCTCGGGGTCCAAGGTTGACACCGAGTGACATCCAGCCCTGTCAGCTAGGTGAGAGCCTGACAGCGGGATCTGCTCGGGGTCTATCAAATGAATACATCCTATCGTACGAATTACCGCAGCAGAATTGATATATCAAGAGATTTTATTAAGAACAAAACACCACTTACATGTCTCAAGGATAAAAACGTTTCAAGTCATCACCGCTCCAGGTGAGACTTAAGGTCTCGCCCTCCACATTTCGGAGTCGATACCCTCCTGACCTCAGTGCCTCTTTTACAATGAACAGACCTTCCCAGCTGTGGTTGAGCTTCCCCACGGTTGCCGACCTTCCCGCTGCATCCACCTTCTTCAGCACCAAGTCCCAATCCGCAAACTGTTTGACTCTGACGTGTTTGTCAAAGTACTTAATCATTCTCCTCTTCACCTCTTCTTGTCGGATGGCGGAAAGGTCCCGCAGCTCCTCCACCATGTCAAGAGAGAGCCGCAGCTTTTCCTCGTTCTCGACCTGTCATTCGTCCCTGCCTTCCCCGGCTGCAACGACTCGAGGTGTTTGAACTTCAAATTCCACGAGGAGTACTGCCTCGCACCCATGGGAGAGCTTGAAAGGAGTCTCCCTTGTTGCTGTGTTGGGGGTGGTCCTCAGGGCCCAAAGAACCGCGGGAAGTTGCTCTACCCAGCTTCCTTTCAGATTTTCAACTTTCTTCTTCAGGAGATTTACGATGATCTTATTGGCGGCCTCCACCTGCCCGTTGCTCCTGGGATGGTGGACCGAGGCAAACCTGAGGTCAATCCCAAGCTGCTCGCAGAAACTAGTGAACTCCGCGCTGGCAAACTGGGGCTCGTTGTCCGTGACAATGGCCTGGGGCAGCCCATGGCGGCAGATGATCTCCCCTCAAACAAAGTTTCTAATGACCTGGGAGGTCACATTGGCCAACACCTTTACCTCCAAGCACTTAGAGAAATAATCGATCATCACCAACAGGAACCTCATTTGCCCACTGGCCTGGGGGAACGGTCCAACCAATTCCATCCCCCAAGTGGCAAAGGGCCAGGGGGCTGTGATACTCTTGAGTCGCTGAGCCGGCTGTAGCTGGAGGGGGGCAAACAACTGACACGTGTGGCATCTTCTCGTGAACTCTGTCGCATCGCAGCACAGGGTGGGCCAGAAATACCCTTGCCTGATGATCCTTCCTTCCGGGATCCAACTCTCGGAGTGATTCCCACACTCCCCGTAGTGGACTTCTTCCAAGATTCTTTCCACTTCATTCACGGCCACGCAACGGGCCAGCATTCCCGAGAGAGTTTTCCTGTACAACTGCTCATCCCGGAGGAGGTAGTGCGCCGATTTGTACCGGAGCTTCTTCTTATCTACCCCTCCGGATACTCTCCCGTGGAAAGGAAAGTTATGACCGAGTCCATCCACGAGGACCGCTGATATATCTCCATGAGTTCTCCCTCTTCGATGGAAGGGCGGAATAGGTCGGTGATAGTTCCCCCCACCCGGGGACCATGCTTTGCTAGTTGATCGACTTGTTCATTTTCCTCCCTGGGCACCTGTCGATAGAAAAAGTTTGGAATGTGCTAATGACCCCCTTCACTTTGGCTAAGTATAGCCGCAGAGTAGGCTCTCTTGCCTCAAACTCCCCATTGATCTGGGAAGCTACCACCATGGAGTCAGTAAGGACCTCCACGTCTAACACCCCCAGCTCCCTGGTCAGGCGCAGCCCTGCTATCACGGCCTCATACTCGGCCCGATTGTTGGTGATGGGGAAGTGCACCACCACCGTTTGCTCGATTCTAGTTCCCTGAGGGCTCTCCAAGATCACCCCCACCCCCAGGAAATGCCTCCCCGAGGCGCCATCTACCTTCACCTTCCATGGAGTCGGACGAGTGAGCTCTTCCTCCGCCACCTCGATCACATAATCGGCCAAAAAGTCGGTCATCGCTTGAGCCTTGATCGAGAGGCGGGGGACGAAGGAGATGTCGAACTCGCTCAACTCCACCGACCACTTGGCCAGCCTGCCAGAATGCTCTACCCCCTTAAAGATGTTGCGGAGGGGATGATCAGTCACCACTCGGATGGAGTGTGCCTGGAAATAGGGCCGCAGCCTTCGGGCCGAGATGACCAGGCCGAAGGCCAGCTTCTCCAAAATTTGATACCGGAGCTCGGCCTTTCTCTGGACCCGGCTCACGTAATATATGGGGAGCTGCTTCTTCCTCTCTTCACGAACTAGGACAGAGCTCAAGTCCTTCGCTCCGAGCCCAAGATACAAAAACAGATCCTCCCCCTCCTTTGGCCCTTGGAGGAACGGAGCCTGCGTCAATTGCATTTTGAGGGCCTGGAATGCCTCCTCGCACTCCTTAGTCCACTCGAATTCCCCCCCCCCTTAGTGTTTTGAAGAAGGGGGAGTACTTCTCCCCAGCCCGGGAGAGGAAGCTGCTTAACCCTGCCAGCTTCCCTGTCAACCGTTGCACCTCCTTAGTGTTCCGCAGCGACCCCATCTCCAAGATAGTCTTGACCTTATCAGGATTCGGCTCGACCCACGCGGGGGTGACGAGATGCCCCAAGAACTTCCCCTTGCTGGCCCCGAAGACACACTTCAGGGGGTTCAGCCGCATCTTGTACTTGCACAGGGTGGCAAAGGTCTCTTCTAGGTCCTGGAGGTGAGAGTCCACATCCTGACTCTTGATCATGAGATCATTTTCGTATAACTCCAGGTTCCTCCCCTTCTGTTCTTTGAAAACCCTGTCCATCATCTTTTGATAGGTCGCCCCTGCGTTCTTCAGCCCAAAGGGCATCATTTTATAGCAGTAGCACCCATCACCCGTGATGAACGAGACGTCTTTGACGTCCGGGGGGTGCATCCTGATTTGGTGATAATCTGAAAACGCATCCAAAAAGCTCATTACAGAAAAACCGACGGCTAAATCAACCAGCGCGTCGATCCGAGGCAAGGGATAACAATCTTTAGGGCACGATTTATTAAGCAAAGAGAAGTCGATACACATACGCCACCGGCCGTCCCCTTTTTTAACCATGACTACATTAGAGACCCAGCCGGGGTATTGGATCTCGGATACGAAGCCGGCCTTGAGAAGTTTTGTCACCTCCTCCCGGATGGGCTCGGCCAGCTTGTTCGCGGTGGACCTCTTCTTCTGTTGGACGGGTCGTGCTTCTGGGTCCAGGTTGAGGCGGTGGCAAACCACATCCGCGTCAACCCCCGACATCTCCGCGACGCTCCATGCGAAGATGTCCACGTTCTTTTGGATGCACGCCAGCATCCTGTCTTGAGCCTCCGGGGTCAGGCCTCCGCTAACGCGGACCTTCTCCACCCTGCCTCCAAGGGTGAGAACCTCCAGTTCCACCACCTCTTTCGCAGCCTCCAGCCTGGACTGCTCCCCCCATTCTTCAACATCCCTCTCCCCTGGGACGAGGACCTCCGCCTCCACCTCTTCCTCCGCGGCCATTGCCTCGACCGACTCCTCCCGACCTCCTCCTGCCACCTCAACCTCGGTGCCGCTCTCCGCCTCCAGCTCCTCCATGCCAGCTTCCTGCTCCGCCTCCTCCATCCTTCGCTCCATCTCCTCAGCCCCCTCTTGCCAAGAGATGGAGTTCACGGCGGTGACATAGCATTCTCGCGCCACCTTGGGGTCCCCCCTGACCCGGACATGGATCCCCTCGGCATTGAACTTTAAGCACTGATGGAACGATGAGGGGACGCAGCGGAAGACGTTGATGAGGGGCCTCCCGAAAATGGCGTTGTAGCTGCTGGGGGCATCCACGATGACGAACCTGCAGTTCCTGGACTGCCCCCCTAGGGTGACGTGGAGCCCCAAATCTCTCTTCTACCGCCTTCCTCTCCCCCGAAAATCCAAACAAGGGCCCATCCGAGGCCAACACCCTCTTCGCCTCCACCTTCATCGCGTCACACGCCTTCTTAAAGACGACGTTGACGGAGCTTTCGTTGTCAACGAGAATCCGGGAGACGGAAAAATTTTTGATGGCCGTCTGAATGACCAGTGCATCGCAAAATGGATCCTCATGATCCGGCATATCGCTCCTCGAGAAGGTGATCCTCTCTTCTGGGGGTGGGGTTTGAGATGTGGAGCCAACGCTCCGACGATACGTGGTATGGAGGCTCGCCCTCCGGGAGGCCTCTACCCCCACCCCCCTTGGATCACTCTGAACCCTCCTCGGGTCCCGACGTCCACCCGATCTTCACAACGGTCCTCCTCCGCCCGAGGCAGGACCTCCTCTATCTTCACTTCCCGGCGCCCCTGCTGCTGCTACTGCTCCCTGTTTCCCCTCATTTCGAGGAACTCCGGGCACGTGGCTGTGGCGTGCCCTTCCTCCTGATGGAAGTCGCAGTAGGGCAACTCCATCCTAACTTCTCTCCTCCTCCTCCTTGCTACTCTCCTCCTCTCCCTTATGGCTATGGCCATAGCCTGTTCTTAATCGGGGAGTCGAGGCCTCTGGGCCTGCCTCCAGCCCGGGGGGTGGAATTGATCCTGCCCTCCTTGATGGCGGTCCCTTCTTGATACCCTCTCTGTGGCCCCTGCCCTTGCCACTCGGGCCTCCAGCCCAGCCGTCGGTCGGGCTCCTGACGACCCCACCTGGGCTACTGCTGCCCCTGGAGCTGCCTCTGCTCCCTCTATCGGGGCTCGGCTCTCCTCTCCTCCTGCCCTCTTCCGCCTCTTGGCTCCTTCTCTTCCTCTGTGGCCCACCTGGCCAGCTTCCAGGCGAACTCCGGATTCGACGCCTCCCCGTCAACTTCTCTCGCCGCCCTCTCCATCAGCTCCTCGTAGGAGAGGGGGGCACTCTCTTCAACTCCATCCTGAAGAAACCATGCTGCAGCCCCAGGGTGAAGGCCATCATCAGGCTATGGCCTGACATCTCCTAGACCTGGGTGACCTCCAACTGGAACCGGTCGACGTAGCTCCCCAACGTCTCATTCACTCCCTGCTTGATGTGGAACAGGGACTCCGACTCCTTCTTCCTCCTCTTCGAGGTAGTGAACCTCAACATGAACCCCCGGCGCAGGTCCTCGAAGCAGTAGATGGAGCTGGCTGGCAGCTGGTGAAACCACTCCCTCGCCTTCTCCTTGAGGGTGATGGCGAAGACTCGGCACTTGAAGCCATCCGACATCTGCCGGATCGAGACCACGTCCTCAAACCACTGGACGTGTTGGACCGGGTCTCCCTTCCCGGTGTAGTAGGACAACTCGGGTTCCCGGAACCCCTCTGGAACTGGAGCTGAAGAGACCAACTCGCTGAAGGGGCTGCCTCCCCCTACTGGGCGAGCTGGCGCGTCTTGCGGGCCCAGCTCGCTAATCCGGACTCCGCCTGCCGAGCCGGGGAAGAGCACGCGCCCGGGGAGCTCGCACCCTCGGCCTTCCTCGGCCACTTCCTTCCCAACTCGCCTGTCGGGGGCGTCCTCGCCCAGGGAGGGGGCGGCTGCGATCTGAACAGCTGGAGTCGAGCACTCGGCCAGCGCGCCGAGTGCGAACTAGACGAGGCCCAGCACCTCGTTCTTGAAATCTTTGAACATTCCCACCGTGGCCAGAGGTGGGGGGCGGCAAGTCCGACCTGTCAGATCCTTGTCCTCCTGTCATTGAGCTCGTTGAAGGTTTTTTGTACTGACCACGCTCCACGCTCACCGCACCAAAATGTTGAAACCGAAATTCGGTCTCTTGTGGAGTTCACCCTTGGGGAAGGGGTGATCGTGCACCTACTTCGCTCCTGCAAGTAAAATAACAAGGGAAACAAAGAAGAACAGACCCAAGGGCTCGGCGGGAGGACCCACCACACACCCGGAAGATCTTAGAGCGCTTCCCCTCCTTAGCCAAAGGCCGAGCTAAGGTATCCTCAGAAAGCGCTTGAGAGATGGAGCAAGAGGGCACAAGAAGCATGTTTTTTGAGGTAACCCTTGGGTCCTATTTATAGATTTCTGAAAACGGCCTGCAAATAGCCAACTCCCGCTGTTCTGAACGGCTATATGCAGTCCAGGTTGGCCTGCCAACAGCGTAACTCCGCTGTTCTGAAGGGTTATGGGCAGGCCAGCGGGGGCAAAATAGTAAAAAGTACCTCATAGACCTGGGCGAGCTGGGGAGCTCGGCCGCCCCTGAAGGTCCTGCTCGCCTGCTGTCTGCCGAGCTCCATAGGGCGAGTGCGAGCTGGCTACTGTGCTCACCCTTTGATCTGTCTTCATTAGTCGAGCTCAGCTCGGCGAAGCCCGGGCTTAGCTCGGTGAATGTCGAGCTCGGGGTCGACGAATGTCGAGCTCGGCCTTTAGATTTCCCTGCCGAGCTCGTCTGCTGCCTTCATATTTCCCTGCCGAGCTCGCCTGCTGCCTGGGCGAACTGAACCGGCCGGTCTGGTTCCTGGCGACCTCACTCGTCGGATACGGGATTGTACATAATCTCCGCTCTTTTTGAGCTTGGCAAAGCTCGGAAAGAAACATCCAACCCCCAAGTGTTCGGCGAGTGCGGGGTGAACCAGAGAGAATCTTCGGGTGGGGTCAACCTGTGGATATATATATATATACCTGCATACCTGCTTGACTTTTGTCATTCCCTTCGCTCTAGTCCTGCCGAGATGCCGATCCCAAAGGAGATCCAAGAGCGGCTCGCGCGGGTTCGACAAACCTCAGCTGCTCGTGTAGCTGCCCTAACTGCGGTTCCGCCCGTTGTCCCGCAGGGTGGCTCGGCCGAGCCTAACTCCGCCAAGAGGGTGAAGCCGTTTCCTCAAGCGGCCGAGCCCATTTATGATGACCTGAGGACAGCCCTGGAGCATGAGGCGGGCTCGTCCAATCTACCTCCCCCTGACAAGGGCAAAGATATTGTTGATCTCTGCGACGGCCCGAACAGCCAGCGGGATGGCATGGAGGACACCACGCCGCGAGTCTCCACCCCGCGAGCCAAGACCGCACCTGGCGACTCGCGATTCAGAACTCCGGAGAATCGTCCCCGTGACCCGTTGCCCCCCTTTGTGACCTTAGGGGTGGACTCGCAGAAGCCGAACTCGTCGGTGCGCGCCCCCTCTCAGCGAGCTGTCGTGACTACGGGGGCGGGTGTGGAAACCATTCCCATCCCGGGATCCGAGCTCCTCTCACCGGGAACGCGCGGCCCAGGTCGCGGGAAGGACATGAGGTTTGTCCCTCCCCGCACCTCCTTGGAGATGCCGAGCTCGTCAGGTAAACTCGGCCTTGAATTCTTGTCATGTGATTCTTCAGCACACATCCCCTTGCTGATGTTTCTGTCTCCACAGCTCCCCCCAGCCAATCCGCGGCCGAGGAGTCTTCGCGGGCAGCCCACTACTCTCCCCTCCCCTCCCCGAGCTCGTTGGACTCTTACATAGGCTATTTGGGCTAGGTTATAAGTGAACCGTAGAAGATGGTTTCTAAACGACAAGCTGGGTTGGACTTCTTTCACGAAATTGCTCTTTGAAAGATCAAATTCTTTCTTGGCCGCAAGAGTGAATCTCTTTAGTAGGTAACATTTAAGATGTGTTTTACATTCTTCGATTTGTATACACTTTAAGATATGTTTGCACAACATTTCTATTGTTTCAAAACTCTTGCATGAACACATAACAACGAATGTGTTAGTGTTAACTTTAACTACCCAATGCTTGTCATCCACAGAAGCGTCACAATGTCTAGTTGTTGAAACCGAAATTCAGTCTCTTGTGTAGTTCACCCTTGGGGAAGCGGTGATTGCGCACCTACTTCGCTACTGCAAGCAAAACAACAAGGGAAACAAAAAAGAAACTGACCCAAGGGCTCGGCAGGGAGGACCCATCATACACCCGGAAGATCTTAGAGCGCTTCCCCTCCTTAACCAAAGGCCGAGCTAAGGTATCCTCAGAAAGCGCTTGAGAGATGGAGCAAGAGGGCACAAGAAGCATGCATTCTGAGGTACCCCTTAGGTCCTATTTATAGATTTCTGAAAACGGCCTGCAAATAGCCAACTCCCGCTGTTCTGAACGGCTATATGCAGTGCAGGTTGGCCTGCCAACAAGTAACTCCGCTGTTCTGAAGGGCTATGGGCAGGCCAGCGGGGGCAAAATAGTAAAAAGTATCTCATAGACCTGGGGGAGCTGGGGAGCTCGGCAACCCCTGAAAGTCATGTTCGTTTGCTGTCTGCCGAGCTCCATAGGGCAAGTGCGAGCTGGCTACTGTGCGAGCCCTTCGATCTGTCTTCATTAGTCGAGCTCAGCTCAACGAAGCCCGGGCTTAGCTCGGCGAATGCCGAGCTCGGGGTCGACGAATGCCGAGCTCGGCCTTTAGATTTCCCTGCCGAGCTCGTCTGCTGCCTTCATATTTCCCTGCCGAGCTCGCCTGCTGCCTGGGCGATCTGAACCGGCCGGTCTGGTTCCTGGCGACCTCACTCGCCGGATACGGGGTTGTACAGTGGGGATGTTCGAAGACTTTAGGCAGGAGGTGCTCAACCTTGTCAAGTTCGCACTCGGCGTGCGGGCAGAGTGCTCGACTCCAGCTATTTCAATCATCGTCGCTCCGTCTCTGGGCAAGGACGCTCCCGGCAGGCGAGCTGGGAAGGAGGTCGCTGAAGAAGGAAGGGGATGCGAGCTCCCCGGGCGCGTGCTCTTCCCTGGCTCGGCAAGCGGAGGCCGATTTGGCGAGATGGGGGGAAGAGATCCTCCAGCTCGCCCAGCAGGGGGAGGCAGCCCCTTCAGCGAGCTGGTTTCTTCTGCCCCAATTCCAGAGGGGTTCAGGGAACCCGAGATCTCTTACTACACCGGGAAGGGGGGCCTGGTCCAGCACGTCCAGTGGTTCGAGCACATGGTATCGATCCGACAGATGTCGGATGGCTTCAAGTGTCGGCTCTTCGCCATCACCCTCAAGGAGAAGGAGAGGGAGTGGTTTCACCAGCTGCCGGCCAGCTCCATTTACTGCTTCGAGTACCTACGATGTGGGTTCATGTTGAGGTTCACCACCTCCAAGAGGAGGAAGGAGTCGGAGTCCCTGTTCCACATCAAGCAGGGGATGAACAAGACTTTGGGGAGTTACGTTGATCGGTTTCAGGAAGAGGTCACCCAAGTCCAGGAGATGTCAGACCATAGCCTAATGATGACCTTCACCTTGGGGCTGCAACAGGGATTCTTCAGAATGGAGCTGAAGAGAGTGTCCCCCCTCTCCTACGAAGAGATGATGGAGAGGGCGGCAAGGGAGGTCGACGGGGAGGCGTCGAATCCGGAGTTCGCCATGAAGCTGGCCAGGTGGGCCACGGCGGAGGAGAAGGAGCCGAGAGGCGGCAGAGGGCAGGAGGAAAGGAGAGTCGAACCCTGGCAGAGGGAACATCGGCAACTGCAGCAACAGCCCAGGTGGGGGCGTCCGGAGCCGGACCGTTAGCTTGGTTGGAGGCCAGAGTGGCAAGACCAGGGGCCACAGAGAGGTTATCAGGGAAGGGACCACCACCAGGGGGGCCAGGATCAATTCCACCCCCCAAGTTGGAGGCAAGCGCAAAGACCTCCCCTCCCCGATCAAAATCAGGCTATGACTATAGCTATAGCCATGGGGGAGAGGAGGAGAGCGGCGCGGAGGAGGAGGAGAGAAGTCAGGGTGGAGTTGCCCTACTGCGACTTGCACCAAGAGGAAGGGCACGTCACGACCACGTGCCCGGAGTTCCTCGAGATGAGAGGAAACAGGGAGCAGTATCAGCAGCAGGGTCTCCAGGAAGTGAGGATTGAGGATCCTGCCTCGGGCGAAGGAAGATCAATGTGAAGACCGGGCAGACGTCGGGACCCGGGGAGGGATCGGAGTGATCCACGGGGGGGGGATTGAGTTTTCCCGAAAGGCGAGCCTCCACACCAAGTACCGTCGGAGAGTTGGCTCCACATCCCAGACCCCACCCCCAGAAGAGAAGATCACCTTCTCGATGAAGGATATGCCGGATCATGAGGATCCTTTCTGCGATACGCTGGTCATCCAGACGACCATCGAGAATTTCACCGTCTCTAGGATCCTCACTGACAATGGAAGCTCCGTCAACGTCATCTTCAAAAAGGCGTTCGACGCGATGAAGGTGGAGGCGAAGAGGGTGTTGGCTTCAGATGGCACCCTGTTTGGATTCTCAGGAGAGAGGAAGGAGGTAGAAGGAGGGCTTCACGTTACCCGGGGGGGCAGTCCCAGAACTGCAGTTTTGTCATCGTGGATGCCCCCAGCAGCTACAATGTCATCTTTGGGTGGCCCCTCATCAGCGCCTTCCACTGCGTCCCCTCGTCCTTCCACCAATGCCTGAAATTCAACGTTGAGGGGATCCAGGTCCGGGTTCGGGGGGACCCCAAAGTGGCGAGGGAATGCTACGTCACCTCCGTGAACTCTATCTCCTGGTAGGAAGGGGCCGAGGAGATGGAACGAAGAATGGAGGCAGAGCAGGAGGCAGGAGGAGTAGAGATGGAGGTGGAGAGCTGCACTGAGGTGGAAGTGGCAGGAGGAGACCGGGAGGAGTCGGCCGAGGCAATGGCCACGGAGGGAGAGGCGGCAACTGAGGAGGTTCTTGTCCCGGAGTGGAGGGACACCGGAGAATGAGAGGAGCAGTCCAGGCCGGAGGCTGCGGAAGAGGTGGTGGAGATGGAGGTTCTCACCCTTGGAGGTCGGGTGGAGAAGGTTCGCATCAGCGGAGGGCTGACCCCGGAGGCTCAGGGCAGGGTGCTGGCATGCATCCAAAAGAATGTGGACATCTTCGTATGGAGCACAGCGGAGATGTCGGGGATTGACGCAGACGTAGCCTGTCATCGCCTCAACCTGAACCCGGGAGCTCGCCCCATCCAGCAGAAAAAGAGGTCCACGGCGGACAGTCTGGTCGAGCCCATCAGGGAGGAGGGGGCCAAACTCCTCATGGCCGGCATTGTATCCGAAATACAATACCCCGGTTGGGTCTCCAATGTTGTGATGGTTAAAAAAGGAGACGGCCGGTGGCGTATGTGTGTTGATTTTTATTTACTTAATAAATCATGCCCCAAGGACTGTTATCGCTTGCCTCGGATCGACGCGCTGGTTGACTCAGCCGTCGGTTTCTCTGTAATGAGCTTCTTAGATGCATTTTCAGGTTATCACCAGATTAGGATGCACCCCCCGGACATCAAGAATGTGTCGTTCATCACGGGGGGTGGGTGCTACTGCTACAAAATGATGTCTTTTGTGTTGAACAATGCATGGGCGACATACCAGAAGATGATGGACAGGGTCTTCCGGGAGCAGAAGGGGAGGAACTTGGAGGTGTATGTGGATGACCTCATGATCAAGAGTCGAGACGTGGACTCTCACCTCCAGGACCTGGAGGAAACCTTCGCCACCCTGCGCAAGTTTAAGATGCGGCTGAACCCCCTGAAGTGCGTCTTCGGGGCCAGCAAAGGGAAGTTTTTGGGGCATCTCCTCACCCCCACAGGGGTCGAGCCAAATCCTGACAAGGTTAAAGTCATCATGAAGTTGGGATCGCCTCGGAACGCTAAAAAAGTGCAGCGGTTGACAGAAAAGCTAGCAGGATTGAGCAGGTTCCTCTCCCGGATCGGGGAGAAATGCTCCCCCTTCTTCAAGACGTTGAGGGGGGGTCAGAAGTTCAAGTGGACAAAGGAGTGCGAGGAGGCATTCCAGGCCCTGAAGAGGCAGTTGACCCGGGCTCCGCTGCTCCAAGGGCCGGAGGAAGGGGAAGACCTATATTTGTATCTCGAGGTCGGAGCGGAGGCCTTGAGCTCCGTCCTGGTTCGGGAAGAGGGGAAGACCTATATTTGTATCCGAGTGGTGACTGACCATCCCCTCCGCAACATCTTCGAGGGGGTGGAGCACTCGGGCAGGCTAGCCCAGTGGTCGGTGGAACTGAGTGAGTTCGACATCTCCTTCGTCCCCCGCCTCTCGATCAAGGCCGAAGCAATGACCGACTTTTTGGCTGACTACGTGGTCGAGGTGGCGGAGGAAGATCTCACTCGTCCGACTTCGTGGAAGGCGAAGGTAGACGGTGCTTCGGGGAGACATTCCCTGGGGGTGGGGGTAATCTTGGAAAGCCCGCAGGGGACGAGGATTGAGCAAACGGTGGTAGTGCACTTCCTCATCACTAACAACCAGGCCGAATACGAGGCCGTAATAGCAGGGTTGCGCCTGGCCAGGGAGCTGGGAGTTCTCGATGTGGAGGTCCTCACTGACTCCATGGTGGTGGCTTCCCAGATCAATGGAGAGTTTGAGACGAGAGAGCCTACCCTCCGACTATACTTAGCAAAAGTGAAAGGGATCATCGGCACGTTTCAGACCTTCTCCATCCGACACGTTCCCAGAGAGGAGAACGAGCAGGTCAATCAGCTTGCAAAGCACGGTCCTCGGGTGGGGGGCACCATCACTGATCTATTCCGCCTTTCCATCGAAGAGGGGGAGCTGATGGAAGTGGATCAACACCCCTCGTGGATGGACTCGTTCAGGACTTTTCTCTCCATAGGGGAGTACCCAGAGGGGATGGATAAGAAGAAGTTCAGATACAAGTTGACATACTATCTCCTCCGGGACAGGCAGTTGTATCGAAAAACTCTCTCGGGGATGCTGGCCCGTTGCGTGGCCGAGAGGGAAGTGCAGAGGATCTTGGAAGAAGTCCACTCCGGGGAGTGTGGGAGCTACTCCGAGAGCCGGACCCTGGAAGGGAGGATTGTCAGACAGGGATACTTTTGGCCTACCCTGGGTCACGACGCTGCGGAATTCACAAAGAGATGTAAAAAATGCCAGTTGTTAACCTCCCTCCAACTACAACCGGCTCAGCGCCTCAAGAGCATCACCACGCTCTAGCCCTTTGCGATTTGGGGAATGGATTTGGTCGGACCGTTCCCCCAAGCCAGCGGGCAAAGGAGGTTCCTATTGGTGATGATAGATTATTTTTCCACGTGGCTAGAGGTGAAGGCGCTAGCCAAAGTGACCTGCCAAGTCATCAGAAATTTTGTTTGGGGGGGAATCATCTGCCGACATGGTCTACCCCAGGCCATTGTCACGGACAACGGGCCTCAGTTCGCCAACGTGGAGTTCATCAGCTTCTGCGAACAGCTCGGAATTGACCTCAGGTTTACCTCGGTCCACCACCCCAGGAGCAACGGGCAGGTGGAGGCGGCAAACAAGATCATTGTGAACCTCCTGAAGAAGAAGGTTGAAAACCTGAAGGTGAGCTGGGTGGAGCAGCTTCCCTCGGTCCTCTGGCCCCTGAGGACCACCCCCAACACAGCCACAGGGGAGACCCCCGTCAAGCTCTCCCATGGATGTGAGGCGGTACTCCCCATAGAATTTGAAGTCCAGACGCCCCGGGTGTATACGGCGCGGGAAGGCAGGGAGGAATGGTCGTCCGACAATGGGGATGAGCTGCGGCTCTCCCTTGACATGGTGGAGGAGCTGCGTGACCTCTCCGCCATCCGACAGGAGGAGGTGAAGCGGAGGATGACAAAATACTTTGACAAGCATGTCAGAATCAAGCAATTTACGGAAGGAGACTTGGTCTTGAAGAAGGTAGATGCCGCGGGAAGATCAGCAGCCGTGTGAAAGCTTAACCCCAACTGGGAGGGTTCATACATTGTAAGAGAGGCCTTGAAATCAGGAGGGTATCGCCTCCGGAATGTGGAGGGCAAGGTCCTGAGTCTCACCGGGAGTGGTGATGACTTGAAGCGCTTTTATCCGTAAAACGTGTAAGTGGTGCCTTTTTTCTTATTAAAGCTTCTTCATATGTCGAGTCTCTTGCAATGATTCACACGAGTAGGTAGAGATTCCACTCAGCAGACCCCGAGCAAATCCCGCTGTCAGGCTCTCACCTAACTGGCAGGGCTGAATGTCACTCGATGACGTCTACCCGGACCCTGAGCAGATCCTGCTGTCAGGCTCTCACCTAGCTGGCAGGGTTGGATGTCACTCGATGGCATTTACCCGAACCCCGAGCAGATCCTGCTGCCAGGCTCTCACCTAGCTGACAGGGTTGGATATCACTCGACGACGTCTACCCGGACCCCGAGCAGATCCCGTTGTCAGGCTCTCACCTAGCTGGCAGGGCTGGATGTCACTCGATGGTGTCAACTCCAACCCCGAGCAGATCACGCTGTCAGGCTCTCACCTAGCTCGCAGGGCCGGATGTCACTAGATAGTGTCAACTCCGACCCTGAGCAGATACCACTGTCAGGCTCTCACCAAGCTGACAGGGCTGGATGTCACTCGATGACGTCTACTCGGACCCCAAGCAGATCCCGCTGTCAGGCTCTCACCTACCTAGCAGGGCTGGATGTCACTCGATGGCGTATACCCGGACCCCGAGCAGATCCCGCTGTCAGGCTCTCACCTAATTGGCAGGGCTGGATGTCACTCGATGGCGTCTACCCGAACCCCAAGCAGATCCCGCTGTCAGACTCTTACCTAGCTGGCAGGGTTGGATGTCACTCGATGGCGTCTACCCGGACCCCGAGTAGATCCCGCTGTCAGGCTCTCACCTAACTGGCAGGGCTGGATGTCACTCGGTGACGTTTACCCGGACCCCGAGCAGATCCCGCTGTCAGGCTCTCACCTAGCTGACAGGGCTGGATATCACTCGATGGTGTCAACTCCGACCCCGAGCAGATCCCGCTGCCAGGCTCTCACCTAGCTGGCAGGGTTGCATGTCACTCGATGGTGTCAACTCCGACCCCGAGTCCCGAGCAAATCCCGCTGTCAGACTCTCACCTAGCTGACAGGGCTGGATGTCACTCGATGGCGTCTACCCGGACCCCGAGCAGATCCCGCTGTCAGGCTCTCATCTAGCTGGCAGGGCTGGATGTCACTTGATGGCGTCTACCCAAACCCCGAGCAGATCTCGCTGTCAGGCTCTCACCTTGCTGGCAGGGCTGGATGTCACTCGATGGCGTCTACCCGGAGCCCGAGCAGATCCAGCTGTCAGGCTCTCACCTAGCTGGCAGGGTTGGATGTCACTCGATGGCGTCTACCCGGACCCCGAGCAGATCTCACTGTCAGGCTCTCACCTAGCTGGCAGGACTGGATGTCACTCGATGGCATCTATCCGGACCCCGAGCAGATCCCGCTTCCTGGCTCTCACCTAGCTGGCAGGGCTGGATGTCACTCGATGGTGTCAACTCCGACCCCGAGCAGATCCCGCTGTCAGGCTCTCACCTAGCTGACAGGGCTGGATGTCACTCGATGGTGTCAACTCCGACCCCGAGCAGATCCCGCTGTCAGGCTCCCACCTAGCTGGCAGGGCTGGATGTCACTCGTGTATGTCAACCCGGACCACGAGCAGATCCCGATGTCAGACTCTCACCTAGCTGACAGGGCTGGATGTCACTCGTAGGAGTCTACTCCAGCCCCCTACTGGCTGGCAGGGCAGGCCTTGATGAATAAAGCGATGTTAGAAGTTGAGGGGCCCAAGCATCCGAATGACCGAGGAAGAAGTCGCAAAGTTGACGAAATGGGTCCAACGCAATCGCCCAGCACCCAAGATAACGGCCAAGGAGGCGAGAACCCAGGCTACGTCGCATGAGGGTCAGCTCGCACGGAACTCGGCGGCCCGAATGCGAGCCGAGTCGGCTCGCCTCTTCTAGCGAGCAAGCAACACGGAGGATCTAGACTAAGGAGGCGGGTCGCCACTCACGGGTCGGCTAACTAAGCCCCATAATGCACAAGCGGGCAGCCGCTGCTGGAGGGCGGCGGGAGAGCCGCGGCGACCTCCAGCTCTCGCACCCGCGCCTGTAGCGCTTCCTTTTCTTTCTCCATGACGGCGACGGCAGCATCGGCGGTGTCCGCCCTCCCTCTCTGACGCTCCGCCTCCTCCTGGGCGAGGCGGCGAGCCTCTTCCTTCCCGTCCACTAGCCTCTTGAGCGAGGGGGCGTTCTTCTCCATTTGTGTGCACCGCTGGCCGACCATGTGGGCTAGCTTCAAGTTGCGGAGCTGGGCCCGCGCGCTCTCGTGGACCAACACCCGCTTGGCCTCCTCGTCGTAGATGGCGGCGTTCTCCCGCGAGTAGAGGCCGAAGGAGAAGTTGTAGGCCTCCCTGCTGATGGTTTCCTACTCCATCCAGCTCGGCAGCAGGGTGGAGATGATCGCCCGGTTCGACTCCCTGTCCCAGAGCAGGAGGGGAATGCCGAGCTCGTCTAGGCACCGCTCGCCAAGGCCAAAGTTACGGTGCCCCCTTGGCACCGGCTTCAGGGAAGGCGACACTTCACCCTGCGGCCTGGAGGTGTCGGCCGCCTCACTAGGGGTACCGCTAGCCGGAGCAGTGGAGGGGGCGGGGTCCTCGGTCTGCTGGGCCGCTGGGGCCTTGCCTTTTCTTTCGGCCGCGGTAGACGCACCACCCGTAGCCTTCACCATCTTGGGCGGAGGCAGTGGAGGTTGCTCGCAGCTGGGCCGCTTCTGGGGGGCAGATGTTGGGGTCTCGCGGTGTGCGGCGGCTGAGGCTTCAGCGCGGGCGAGATCGCCGGGGACGACCCCCGCGCTCTCGTAAGGGGGGTGCAGGGGAATGTCCCGCTCGCCTGCGAGAAAGGAAAAGTTAAAGCAGACAAATCATCAAAGCAAAAAGGAAAAGCGCGAGTAGCTTACCTCCCCCGAGCGGGATGGGGGCGAGATTGTCCAGATTCCGACGCAGGAAGGCGACCACAAAATTCTTCCCGGTTAAGAACCCACACAGCTCCGCTTCATGGCCCCCCAGACTAGGGGGCGGTAGCTCGCCTCGCTGAGCTGTATCGGCGAGAAGGGGACGTTGCCGAAGTCCCCACGATGAACACAAATTTTTGAGCCAATTATGGCTCTTATTGACAGTCTCCCGCACCTTGACATGGCCGCTAGAGAAATAAGCGGTCTCGTACTTGCTCGCGTGGAAAGAGAACAGCTTGCGGAATACCGCGAGGCTGAACTCAACCCGCTCTTCCCGCAAGAAGCAGGAGAACCCGACCATGACGGCTATGAAATTCGGGGTCATCTGGCTCGGGACGACCCCGAGTACTTCAGTATCTGGGCGAACCTCCGGTCATAGGGGAAGCCGAAGGCCCGCCTTGAAGTGCGTCAAGGGGATGGCGAGCTCCCCTCCACAGAGGTCATTTATCTTTTCCCCCTCTCCAGGTCGCCTCGCCACGAAGCCTGGCGGGACGTCGTCGCCTATGACATCGAAGAATTCGCCTTCAGAAATGGCGGCGGGGGAAGTCGTGCTTGGAAAAGGTCCAAGCACACGTATCCCGCCCATCCGCATCGCCGCTGTCACCGTCCATTTCGCAGAAAGCTTGCTAAGCGAGGTGAGAAAGTTCTCGCAGGAGGCGGGCGAGTCGAGGGTTGCAGGAAGCAAGGGAGAAGGAGAAATCTTAAATGCGGTGGGTAAAAAAGAGCCGGCAGGGGCTATTTATAAAAAGAAGAAGGGCGGGAAAACATTCCGTTGACGGGAAAAGTGCGGATAGCAAAATGTCCCGTGACGTTTCGACTTCCCCGGCTCGCAACTGCGCCGCGAAGACCTTTTGACGGCGGGTTGCGCCCGCCCACGCCCGCGTAAGAGGCGGGCGGGTTGTGGCTCGCACTCGCCTGAAGCAATAGACGAATCGCGATCGGCGAGTGCCCGGCCCGCTCCCGCCGAGATCAAATGGGCGGGTTAGGCGAGTCGACTCAATGACCTCGCACCCGCTTAAGAAAGCGAAAGGCGAGCAGGAGCGCCTCGTTCACATTCAACCAGAAAAACAACGGCAAAAAAAATAAAAGGAACGCGCAACATGCGGCGAGCCCAATGGCAGGCGAGAGTCAAATTATTACAGACATTAAAAGTGTTTTAGGATGAATAACCCTCCTGAGCCACTCGGTTTAGAGTACGAATGCGTCCTGACCCGGCGACCGACCGCGGGGAGGGGACAGACGGATAAGTACTGGATCCACTTCCATCTGCCCCGCCTCCGCGTCCCGGATCGGGGGGGGGGGGGGGGCACGCGAGGATAATGGTACTCGCGAACCGCCACCAGTTCCTGTTGGGCCAGGCCGACTTGCTCCGTAGCATGCATGAGCCGCTCCTCGGCCCGCGTTATATGCACCTCGGGAGAAGTGACCCCGTCCCCGTCAGCAGGGCGCCTCGTTCCCTCCAGGACTGCAAGTCGCTCCTCCATCTCGGCCTTGTCCTTGTCGACCCTGTTGAAGACCTCCTGCAGCAGTAGTGTGTGCTTCTGGAACAGCCGCGTCACCTGTTTCTTCATCCCCGCCAGGTCGCCTAGATACTCGGAGATGTGATCTATGTCAGGGGGAGGCGAATATCCCTCGCTCATCTCGGCTTCGGAGGAGGAAATCACGTTATAACCTGCGAAGGGGAAGGTCAGAAAGAGCGGACGGTAACACGCACTCGAGTATGAGCTCACCGGGAGTCGGCACGTCGCCCACACCAGCTGGTGGCCGAGAAGAGCACGGCCGGCCCTGGAAGAGTCCCTCCTCAAGAACCGCGAAAGATTTTCCCAACCTCGGAGGAATTGTCTTCCGGGAAGTCTCCGGAGGGGGATGCCCCAGGCCTGAGGGGCTGGCGACCCGCTCGGTTGACAGCGGGAGGGAATGATCCCCTTCCCCACCGCCTCCATCCTCATGAGGCTGCACCTGCGGAAAGAGAAATCAGAAGCAAAGCGACGAATTAGACGAGAAGTACGCATACCTGATGAACAACCACGACGCCAGCCCCCGAGCTGGAGCCCGGGAGGCCGTTTGACGGGGACCGCCTGACGATTTTCCTTTTTACCGGCCTGAAGAGGGGGCCGGGGGATCTGCGCGCCAGCCATGGAGCGGCCTCGAGAGCCTCCTCCCTAGTCTTTTCCCTCGCGGCCGCCAACCGAGCTCGCATCTCCTCAATCGCAGGCATTGTGCAGCTGCAGCTCACTGAGAAGGCTAAAGAAGGCGGGATTTTTCCAGAGGGTCCGGTGACATATTTATAGCGTGAGGGTGGGACCCACCAAAAGATTCCTTGACAGCTCAGCAAAGCACTCACCGAACACGTGTGTTGGATGATTCTTTCCGAGCTTGGTCAAGTTCAAAAAGATCGGGGATTGTGTACAACCCCGTGTTCGCCGAGTGGGTCCACCAGATAGGACGAGCAGACCAAGGCGACCCGTCCGCGCCAGAACAGCATGCGGACGAATTCAGAATGGCCAGCTCGCTCCCGCCAAAGCTAGGCGGGTGAGCTGCGCGAGCCTGCCCAGCCAGCTCGCATCCGCCTAGGGCTCATCAAACCCGAGTCGGGTTTTCATCGAACATGGCTCGACGTTCGTCGAACGGAGATCGACATTCTTCGAGCTGACCTCGTGAGTTAGAATCCTAGATTCGTCGAACAAAGCTCGGCGAACCCAAGTCTTCTAGAATTCCTTCTGTAGTAATGATCCCAGACCGCCCCGCGCGAGTGAAGGTATCAGAGGGCTACTCGCCCAGCTATTTTATGAGACTTCATTCAGGCTTTACCCCCGCTGGCACCCTTCTGGCTTTGACGTTGAGTGACGCTGCTCCACTCAACGCTCTCGGCACCCTTTTGGCTTTGGCGTTGAGTGACGCTGCTCCACTCGACGCTCTCGGCGCCCTTCTGGCTTTGGCGTTGAGTGACGCTGCTCCACTCGACGCTCTCGGCACCCTTCTGGCTTTGGCGTTGAGTGACGCTGCTTCACTCGACGCTCTCGACGCCCTTCTGGCTTTGGAGTTGAGTGACGCTGCTCCACTCGACGCTCTCGGCGCCCTTCTGGCTTTGGCGTTGAGTGACGCTTCTCCACTCGACGCTCTCGGCGCCCTTCTGGCTTTGGCGTTGAGTGATGCTGCTACACTCGACGCTCTTGGCGCCCTTCTGGCTTTGGCGTTGAGTGACGCTGCTCCACTCGACTCTCTCGACGCCCTTCTGGCTTTTGCGTTGAGTGATGTTGCTCCATTCGCCCAGTCTCCTATGAGGTGTTTTTTACCATTTTACCCCCGCTGGTCTGCCTATAGCCTGCTAGGACAGCGGGGTTACGTTGTTGGCAAACCCGGTTGGGCTGCATATAGCTGTTCAAAATAACGGAGGTTGGCTATTTGCAGGCCGTTTTCAGAAATCTATAAATAAGACCCAGGGGGCACCTCAGAAGCCACGCTTGTCAGTATTCAGATTTTCTTGCGCTTTCTGAGGTAGCCTTAGCTCGGCCTTTGACTAAGGAGGGGAAGCGCTCTAAGATCTTCCGGGTGTGCGGTGGGACCTCCACGCCGACCCCTTTGGTCAGTTTCCATTTCTTTTTGCTGTTTGGCTTGCAGGAGAGAAGTAGGTGCGCGATCACCCCTTCCCCGTGGGTGAACTCCACGAGAGACCGAGTTTTCGATTTCAACATTGATGGTATGGGTTTGTTTATCCAAAAGTCCGAAGGCTATTATATTTTATGTTGGTTTGTGGTTCCGCCCTGCTTCTTCTTTAATAAATTATTGGTGTTTTGTTGAGCTTTGAACATTGTTTTTACTCAATCAATTGTTAATATAGTTGTTTGTTAAATTAAGCCGCCTTCATTTTCCCTCATACATCATTATGCTGGCTTTATTTTTTCCTGACATGATTGTTCATCGTAAACGTCATATTTCGCCCTCGGCCAATGTTGTCCCCCTCGACCAATGTTGTCTCCCACGACCAATGTCGTTCGCCCCCCGCCCCCCCGACCAATGTCGCCCCCCCCCCCCCCCGACCAATGTCGCCCCCCCCCCCCCCCCCCGACCAATGTCACCGTCATGCCCAATTTCGGCGCCCCCGACCAATGTCTCCGCCTTGTCCAATGTCGTCGTCCCCGACGAATGTCGCCCCCACAATGAATGTCTCCCTCACGACGAATGTCTCCCCCTCGACATATGTCGCGCCCACCACAAATGTTGCCCGCACGGGGTCCCCCGTGCACGTCTGCTTGTATATATATATACATGCATACATAAAGCAATGGGCCTTCCTTTTCTCATATGATTTCCTTGTATGCAAGGATTATCTTATGATTTGATAGAGACGGCGAGGGGAATAGTAGAGACTTGAGGAGGAAGAGAAGAATTAGGGTTAGGATTTGAGAGGAGGAGAGGGAAATACCTGAATAGTTCTTCGCTTGCCTTCGCCAGACCAGCCATAGAGGTATTTATACCTCTGGGCAAGAGGGGGCCGGTCGCCCCCCCCCCCCCCCCCCCCCCCCCCCCATGTGGGCTGAACCCGCAGGTTCAGCCCCAAACCGCCGTGGTTTAATTGGGGAGGGCTGAACCGGTAGGTTCAGTCCTATTTTGTGTTGCCTCCTTTCGTCGCCGTGCGTATTGTTGGCACGTGAATCGGTCGTTATGCGGGTCATAACATTCCCTCCCTCATCAGCAGCCAGCTTGTCCTCATGATGAAAGTCTGGATAAAGTTCTCGAAACTCCAGCAAATCAACTCATGTGTTGTGCGTCGTCGATAAGTTCTTCCATTTAAAGAGAATCTCTTGGCGGTACTCGGTACCGCGCTTCTTCCATCTGGTAAGCAGTACTTCCTCCGGAAGTGGTCGATGTTCTCCACTGTGGGTTGCTTCAGGCAAGGTAGGGCGCACCTGTATGTGTCCCTGATCTTCTTTTTCAAGGACACATGGAATGTCGGGTAAATACATGATCCTTCTGGCAGAGCTAATGTATATGCAACCACTTGGCGTTCTCCTCAGTGATTTTGGTCAGCGACTCTGCTTCGACCCATTTGGAGAAGTAGTCGACAACCAAGATGATGAACTTCCTCTGCACAGAGGCTGCTGGGAAAGGGCGGAGTAAATTGATCCTCCACTGTACGAAGGGTCACACGCTCCGAGGTGCGGTGAGTCCAGCGGGGGGGGGGGGGGGAGGTGATGTGGGACATTGGAATGGAGCTGGCAGCTTTCGCACCTTTGAGTGAAGTCAAGTGCGTCCTTCTTTAGTGTGGGACAATAGAGTCCTTGACGTAGGACTTTTAGTGTCAAAGCCTTATCTCCTATATGTGCCCCACATATGCCTTCGTGAACCTCCCTTAGAGCATAGTCTGTCTCGGATGAGCGTAAATACTTTAGGTAAGGCCCGAAGAAAAAGCGTTTGTAGAGCACGTTGACGATGATGGAGAATGAGGCGGCGTGGATTCGTAGGTGTCGGGCCTCCACCGGGTCCACGGGCAGTTGCCCACTCTCCATGTAAGCAATGATAGGATCCATCCAGCAGGGCTCCTCTCCTGTTATGGTGGATATCTCCCACGGGTCGATGATGTTGGGGATGAGTAGACCCTTGACTCGGCGGCGCATGGACTGGTACCCTGTGCTAGAGCTCGCGAGCTTGGATAGAGCGTCTGCTCTAGTATTTTGCTCCCGGGAATGTGGAGGATTTGGTGGAACTTGAATGTCTCAAGGAGAGATCTTGCCAGCTGAAGGTACTGCACGAGTTGCTCGTTCTTAGCTTCGTAATTTCCCTCGATCTCTGAGACCACCAGCTGAGAGTCAGTGTTGATAGTTAAGTTTTCCGCTCCGCAGTCAATGGTCAGGCGAAGACCGATGACTAGGGCCCCATACTCCGCGACGTTGTTGGTCGCTGGGCAGTTCAGCCTGAGCCCATACTCAAGAGTGGCCCATTCGGGACTCGTTAACATGCCTGCACCTGTCCCCTCAGCTCTCGATGCCTCATCGACATATAAAATCCACTGTGCGGGAGTCACGCCGTCAGAGCTGGGTGCATCGTCCGGTGGGATTGCGCATTCCATTATGAAGTCTACCAGGATTTGAGATTTGATGACGGGTCTAGACAAGAACTTGAAGTCGAACTCTCCCAGCTCCACCACCCATTTAATTAGCCTTCCTGACACCTATGACTTTTGCAGGATCGTGCAGAGTGACAGCTGTGTAAGTACTTTGATGGTGTGGGTCTGGAAGTATAGCTGGAGCTTTCTCACGCAAAAAACTAAGTCCGGAGTTGTTTTGTCTGTTGCGGGGTATCTGCTTTCGGTGTCGGATAAGACATTGCTGAAATAATATACCGGGTGTTGAATCCCTCCTTCATCCTTGACCAGGACCGAGCTAAGTGTGTGCGGCGAGACTGGCAAGAAAAGAAAAAGGGCTTCCTTCGTGGTGGGCTTGGAGAGTAATGGGGGAGTGGCCAGGTACTGCTTGAGTTGTTCAAAGTTGGCCTAACACTCATCCGTCCACTGAAATCCAGTGTGTCGTGCTCCACAGTGCGCTTTGAAGAAGGGGAGGAACTTATCCCCAGTCTGAGCCAGGAAGTGGGAGAATGCAGTTATCCTTTCGTTGAGACGCTGAACTTCTTTAATAGAGTGAGAGGGAGACATGTCTTCCAATGCCTTAATCTTCATAGGGTTGGCCTCAATTTTGTGCTACGCCACCATGAAGCCAAGGAATTTTCCCGCGGTAACCCGAATGCGCACTTGGAAGGATTTAGGCGTAGCTGAAAATGGCGGAGCTGAAAACACTTGTCCTGATTTTCCAGGTGGCAGCCACGTCGGACACTCTTTATTAACATGTCGTCGGCGTATACTTCCATAGACTCTCCGATGAGATCTTTGAACGTTTGGTTCATCAGCCTCTGGTAGGTGGCTCCGACGTTCTTTAGTCCGAACGACATCACTTTGCAGCAACATACCCCTTCGTCTATGTGGAAGGCGGTGTGCTCCTCATCCGCCAAGTTCATCCGGATCTGGTTGTATCCTGAGTAGGCGTCCATGAAGCTGAGAAGTTCGTGTCTGGTTGTTGTGTCCACTAGTTGATCGATGTGGGGGGAGCGGGAAGTTGTCCATCAGACAGGCTTGGTCGACGAACATCCTCCATTTTCTTGAAATCTTCTTTGCCATGACCACGTTGGCGAGCCAAGTGGGGTATGCCGCTTCCCGAATAAATTGCGTAGTCAAAAATTTGGGCACTTCCTCCTCTATGGCATTGAGCCGCTCAGGTGCAAAGTTGCACTTATTCTGTACTACGGGTCTTCACACAGGGTTAATATTCAACGAGTGTGTGATGACTCGCAGATCTACTCCTGGGATGTCGTCAAGACTCCGGGCAAATATGTCTTGGTTTGCGCGTAAGAAGCTCATGTATTTCTCATGCTCTTTTGGGGACAAGAGCGACCTGATCTGCACCGTGCGAGTAGAGTCCCTTGCGTGGAGCAGAACCTCAATTAGGTCATCCACTCATGTTGCTCGTTGCATTGCGGATTCATCATGCAGATCAAAGTTATCGATGTGATGAGTTGCATCCCGCAGTGGCTGAGCCGGGTTCAAATAGCAAATCTGTGTCATCGCCCGATTTCCCGGAACAATGTCTATGTCGTCGAAGAACTTCATTTCTTGATGTGGGACGGAGGGAATCGCTTTGAATGCGGCTTGCAGAGGCCTGCCGAAGATGGCATTATAGAGGGAGTTGCATTCCACGACCATGAACTGGATGTTGTGGGTTGCTTGCCTCGGGTATTCCCTCATGGTTACTGGGAGAAAGATCATTCCCCGCACCGGAATTGGCGGGTTGTTGAATCCGTAGACGAGTCCGCTTGCCAGACAAAGAGATTCCTCGCGGATTTTCATGCTCTGAAATGCTGACATGAAAAGGATGTCGAACGAACTCTCGTTATCCACGAGAATCCTCTTGATTCTGAGGAAAGGTTCTTCTATCCCTGCACTGACGACGAGGCGGTCTAGATGTGGCTTGCATTCTCCTGTCAGGTCCTCATCCCCGAAGCGGATGGTGGTGGCCCATTGCACATTTTTTGTCAAGGTGGCTCCTCTCAATGTCCTCATGTCGTGTTATGACGGAAACTTGGCTTGTCAGGGCAGAGGATCTCGCAATCGTCCCAACCTTCATGCATGCGAGCATGCCCCCTGCGCCTCGTAATGCTCCTCCAGTGAAAACCACGGTGCGGGTCGAGCGACGGGACTTTCCTGTGTCGCTGCTGCAGGATGGGAGAGCTTGCATTGTACAAGTGCTATCCTCTAAGATTCTTTAGATCTTTTGGGAACACTTTCCTACAAACGGCGTCAAACTGTTGGGGGTCACCTATGTTAACCCAGAAATCGGCGATCCCTCCCAAAGGTAGCTAGCTCGCAAGTCGCGGCCTGCTCCAAGTTCCCCCTGGAGGTCGCGACCTGTCTCAGCCCTATTTGGGTTGGGCAGATAGACTTCTCTGTTCGCTCAGGTCGCGCGGCTAGGACAGTCTCCTCGATCTGACTGCCTAGGTCGCGCAGCAGCTGTGTTCTGCAGGGGTGCGGACTGCTTTCACAGTCCGTCCCTGCAAGCCGCGCGGTAGATCTCTCTCTTCCACAGGTGTAGACAGCCTTTCCAATCTTCCTCAGTCCGCCAAGGAAAAGGCGGATACTATCTTCAGCCCTCTCAGCGGTAGGCGGCGTGCCTCCAGGTCGCCCAGCGGTACGCAGCCAGCCTCCTGGTCGCCCAGCGGTAGGCGGCGCCTGCCTCCAGGTCGCCCAGCGGTAGGCGGCCTGCCTCCAGGTCGCCCAGCGGTAGGCGGCCTGCCTCCAGGTCGCCCAACGATAGGCGCCCTGCCTCCAGGTCGCCCAACAGTAGACGGCCTGCCTCCAGGTCGCCCGGAAGAAGGCTCCCTCCTCCAGGTCACCACGAGCAAGAACCGGCCTAGACCAACGCTCCTCTTCAGTCCACCTGCGAGAGGCGGTCTCGCATTCCAGTCCGCGACAACCTTCTCAACAGCGCTTGGCAGTGGACGGCCTAAGCATGAGGCGGAATCCACCTCAGTCCGCTAGCAGTAGGCGGACTCAATCCTTGTTCACCCAAAGGTGGAGGACTCGGTCTTAGTCCGCCAACAAATGAAGGACAGTCAACCCGCAGCAGGTGGCGAACTCGCTCCCAGCAGCAGCAAGCCATCTCCTCAATCCGCACAGCATGGCGCGGACTCAACTTCAATCCACCTTAGGGTGGTGGACTTGCTTCCCAGTAGGCGGCCTGCCTCCAGGCCTCCCAGCAGTAGGCGGACTCCTCATCAGGCCGCACAGCACAGCGCGGATTCAACTTGTCTGCCAATAGGTGGCAGACTCGCTTCTTCCCACCAACATTGGCGACCTGCTCCTATCCGGCAGAAGGTGGCGGACTCGTCTCATCCAGCAGCTAGGGTGGACACCTTGTCCGACATGTACCAGGCGGACTCTATACGCAGTACGCCAGAAGCGTCTCCAACTTCCCAGCATCGGCTTCTCCCAGCAGTAGGCAAGCTCCTTTTCAGCCCGCGACATGACGCGGACTCGATCGCAGCTCGCCCGTATCATCGGGGTGACGTCATCAAGCCCAGTTCTGCACGTCACCTCCTCCAGCCTATAAATAGATCTTCATACCTCTCATTTGGGGAGGACGACCCCCGGGAACAACCATCGCATCAAACCTTGCGGCCACAACTTTCCTATCCGCCGGTCTTGATCAGTGGTCTGCCCACCAGACCGGGCGGATTCTGCCCTTAACCCGCGCGAACAGGCCCCTCGGCTTTCCCCTGTCCGCGCGACCTCAGCAATCTTCCCTGCCTGATCGCGCAGTCCGCTCGGCCTAAGACAGCGAGCTATGGGATCAGCAGCTCGCGCTGTCTGTCGACCTGTTTGCTCAGTCCGCGCGGCCTCTGGCAATTTCTTCCTTCTAGCCGCTAGCTTTCCCCTGTATCATTTATATTTTTCATGTAAAGGAGCAACTCAAGCTGTAACACTGATTCATAATCAAAGGAAAGCTCGTCGCAGGAGTGTCATTTAAGCCGCGGCGGACGAAGTCTGTTGTTGCCGCTGCAAGCGGCCCCACTTCTTCTCTACTCCTCTCCTCTCTCAGCATAAACCTCTAATCCTAACCGTCAAAGTAACCGACTGCTCGACAGTTCCTCATCAACTTCCTCCATCCCCACTAGTTCGAACACCATTAACCGAGTGGTGTCAATTTCACGCATCAACAATTAACACGCGACCTTCAGATCTCGAATAGACGGTGAAAACTAACAGTTAGCCATGTCAGACCGCCAACCCCCTCAAAACATTCCTCGTACCAACGAAGATGCTCTCTGGGAAGCCCTCGTGTTGACATGACGGGAAGCCGACCAAGCTCGCCAGGAAACTACCCAGCAGATCGCAGTGATTAACGACATCCTAGCCACTATTATTCAGCGATTAGACTCGCAGCCTGCAACAACGCCAATTACTCCAGTCAACCCGGCAGTGGAGAATCCGCAGACTTACCAGCCAACTTTTCGGCCAGCTGATCCTCGTACTTATCAGGCATGTAACTCGCCTAGGCAAGCCGCAGTCCCTTTGCGATCTCCAACTGCTGGACAAGGGGAGCGTTTCCACAAACTCAGTCATCGAACCATCGCTTAACCTACCAATCACCGGGGAGAGCCGCTTAAGTCTTCCACTAAGAGGAAAAGGCATTCGTCAACTTTATTCCAGATCAAGCAGCAAGAGAACGAGACCTTGACCCACTTCATCAGCCGTTTTCAAAAAGAGATCTTGAAATTTGAGATCATCGATCCAGAGATGTATTGGGTCGCTCTAATTAATGGTTTAGGAGAAGGACCACTAAAATTCGAGGCTAACGTCCGAGTGTCAAGGACATACCAGGAGATGATCAGCCTAGCCAACTCATACATACATGGTGAAAAGAGTAACCCTAGCTACATCTCCAGGCTTGTAACAGGATAAGATCCTTCTTCTTCCTCTGCTTGCAAGCAACTGTCAAAGTTACCTTAGCAAGATTTCCGCACTCGGACTCGGAGGCAAAGAAACATCCATCGTCATTGACATCCTTTTCCAAGCAAAGAATCTGGGATTGACAGCACAGTGGGTGGAGCAACTCAGGTTATAAAAAACAAACCAAGTGGTGAAGGACCTCTTCAGCTTGTAGATCAGAAGGTCAAAGACTCTAATCAATACTGCGAATACCATAAAGTAAAGGGTCATTCGACAGAAGATTGTAGAACTCTTCAACAATTAGTGGAGAAAATGTTGAAGCAGGGTAAATATCAACATTTACTCCAGAAGAATGACCATTCTGACCCATCCACTTCAAAAAACGAAGAAGTAGTGAGCAATCCTCTCGGCTCAAAAGTAACAAACCAAATCAACAACATAAACTTCAGTCTTGCCACTGAAAGCACCGATGTCGGCGGTGAAGACACTTTAGGAGATCTATTCTGAGATGAAACGGGACGACACAAAGTTCCAAAAACTCTTCGCGACCATGGTTGGTCGGTTATGTTTTCCATATCAAACATTTCTCTTACATATGTTCTGAACATTTTTAAGTTCTATTTCATTCATTTTAATAAATTTTACGTCAGAGATCCCCTACTGACACATTTCCCTTTGTGGAATGCTTCCTCCTCTATTTTCTTTTTGCCAAAGGGATCGCTGAACCAACGAGACATCGTCGAGTCTTGTTTGATCCCCCCATAGATTGGTTTCTGGCGTAACACCACGATGACCACATATAGCGGGGAATGTTCGCATATGTGCAGTGGGAGCGGTCCAATCTGTGCAGGCAGACTTCAGGGCTTTGGATCCTAACCGGTATCTAACACACAGCGTGCATCAAGGGAGGTCCCAGTGTGTTAGCTCTACTGTGCTCCGCTGGGGATACATTACAGTTAAGATGATTGTTACTTGGCAAACAATGGCGTTCAAGTGTAACCTTATCTCTATGATCATCACACAACTGTAATTGTCGAACACTCCAAGGTACTCTCAAGTCGTGCTTTCTGGGGACCCACAACACCGCTGATCTTTTATGGCGATCAATGCTATAGACCACTTGGTGCACCTGGCCTAACTGATCAGCGTAGCTTGTAGCCCAAGGCATGAGAGCAGTGTGTCCATCGTTCCTTCTTAGGATTCCATTTTTTCTATTTTGAGCCCTTCCAAGGGAGCGCGGTTCGTCCACATTTTTTCCTTTTTTGTTCCCTTCCAAGGGAGTGCGGTTAGTCCGACTATGTATAAAACTGCTTTCCTTCAGGTTAACAGGTTAAATTCGACCTCTCCGAAGGATTTATGGGGTTATAATTCTTGTCTATAATCGCTTTATATACTCGGCTTCCATAAAGCTCTATCCGCTGACGATTGACTATGCTTATTAATATTCTTGGCATCGATTATCCAATCAAAGAATCTGGTTCTATTTATCGACAAGCCATGCTATTGAAGTAAAATCAAGATGGTTTCATTTGACTGATCTGGATTTCATACTAAGGATATCATATCTGATCACGCAAGAAGATCATTATTGTGGTTTGATCTATATTCAATTCTACTCAGTTTTTTATTCAGTTAATAGCAGAGTTTGTCGGACATTTCTTCTGTTATCCAATTATATCTTCCTTACCGCATCGACATTTGCAAGTTTCCCCTCAGGTACTTGCGAGTTATTTTTCTTTCATATCTGCTTCTTACTCTTCTTTTTGCAGAGATTAGCAGATATTTGCAAGTTCCCCTCAGTTACTTGCGAGTTATTTTTCTTTCATATATGCTTCTTACTCTTTTTTTGCAGAAATTAGCAGATATTTGCAAGTTTCCCTCAGGTACTTGCGAGTTATTTTTCTTTCATATCTGCTTCTTTTTTTTACAGAGATTAGCAGATATTTGCAAGTTCCTCTCAGGTATAATTGATGTGATGAGCATGTATGATGTTCTCACGGTCTCTCGAATGATGAGTCACAATCATTTCCCCCTATGTCGACATAGTGACCTGTTAAGAGAAAGAGCTCACTTCCCAGGCCTCACCGCCGTGGCCAGACGGTGACAGTGGGTCAGTCGCTCCCACTTCTAGGTTATGGATACACCCCAACGTCCTAGGCCTTCGTACCCCAAGAAACGGGTACTCTCGGTGGGAACACATCCTCACCTTGTGCGGAGATCGACCCTCTCGGCACATAACCAAAACAAGTGTGAGACAGACCTCTGTGGAAAGGGTAGCTAGCCCCCGGTCCTCTTCACCACCCAACAACAATAGAGTTCGCTGTCACAACTTCTCCCGTAGTGTATAATAGGGGGAAGCCGACGAACCCGCCACATCAGTAACTATGCACCCTCCCGCATTCCCATGTATTAGGACATGAATGAAATGACTACATTGCAATACTCATAAAAACAACACACACAAATATATATATATATATAGATTAACTTGTAGTTACAAGACGACCACAGTTTGATATTTATCACATATTTAAGCTAGCAATGACGACGTGTAAACAGAAGAACTATACTTTCATGTACACGATGTGATGAAACCTTAATATATGAATGATAAATCATGCCTCTACTGGTTCATTAGGTTATTGATATGCGTTTGTTATTTGAATGATTTTGATATCAAAACTAGTCAGAATAAGCTCTTTTGTAGAAATATTTAAGAAGTAATTAGGTATATTATCATGGTGATGCATCATATAACAAAACATTCTCAGTGTACAAAGTTTATAAGGTTAACTAGACATAGCGAGGTAAAATACATGTATGACGATTGAGGAAGAGTTTCGCATAACAATTTAACTTTAACAACTTTTTGGGGCCGTGATGGCTCCAATAAACACCTAGCCGAGAATAACTCCACGGGCCAACTAATATTTTTGCAAAATTGGCTGATTGAGAAAGAGTAGCATATAAGATAATAATAACTATCTCCGTACAAATTTAAACAAATGATAAAAAGAAAACAGGTTCGACATATGAAGGTCTATGGGGGGGATGAGTTATATTTTCCCATAAAATTTTTGGGCACAAACTTCGTTTATGAAGATGTGAAGGATGCAAGAGGTTCAATATGCCATCGAAATATATTAGGCCTAATTACTCACTCCCGATGAAATGGGTGGAGACTATTACATGTGATAGGATGTTCTGCAATATAGGAGCTGTGCAAATCCACGGACGCTGGGTCATGGCTTAGACCACATGTTTTATGCGGATTTCTCACCCATGCGGTTTGCAAAATACTCAAACTGTGGCGTAATCAGTGGGCCACGAGCCATGTCAGCGTTTCCGGGAAGATGTAATTAATTTATTATTATTATTATTATTCTAATATGTATCACACAGTTATCCGCATACCTCTCTTAGGATTCCAGATATATATATATAATTAAACATGGATATTTTTCCTACGCCATCACCGCCCGCCATCCCTGTATGCCATCAATGTGGTAAACAAAAAAAATATCCATGTTTAATTATATATATATATCTGGAATTCTAAGAGAGGTATGCGGATAACTGTGTGATACATATTAGAATAATAATAATAATAAATTAATTACATCTTCCCGGAAACGCTGACATGGCTCGTGGCCCACTGATTACGCCACCGTTTGAGTATTTTGCAAACCGCATGGGTGCGAAATCCGCATAAAACATGTGGTCTAAGCCATGACCCAGCGTCCGTGGATTTGCACAGCTCCTATATTGCAGAACATCCTATCACATGTAATAGTCTCTACCCATTTCATCGGGAGTGAGTAATTAGGCCTAATATATTTCGATGGCATATTGAACCTCTTGCATCCTTCACATCTTCATAAACGAAGTTTGTGCCCAGAAATTTTATGGGAAAATATAACTCATCCCCCCATAGACCTTCATATGTCGAACCTGTTTTCCTTTTATCATTGTTTAAATTTGTACGGAGATAGTTATTATTACCTTATATGTTACTCTTTCTCAATCAGCCAATTTTGCAAAAATATTAGTTGGCCCGTGGAGTTATTCTCGGCTAGGTGTTTATTGGAGCCATTAAGGCCCCAAAAAGTTGTTAAAGTTAAATTGTTATGTGAAACTCTTCCTCAATCGTCATACATGTATTTTACCTCGCTATGTCTAGTTAACCTTATAAACTTTGTACACTGAGAATGTTTTGTTATATGATGCATCACCATGATAGTATACCTAATTACTTCTTAAATATTTCTACAAAAGAGCTTACTCTGACTAGTTTTGATATCAAAATCATTCAAATAACAAACGCATATCAATAACCTAATGAACCAGTAGAGGCATGATTTATCATTCATATATTAAGGTTTCATCACATCGTGTACATGAAAGTATAGTTCTTCTGTTTACACGTCGTCATTGCTAGCTTAAATATGTGATAAATATCAAACTGTGGTCGTCTTGTAACTACAAGTTAATCTATATATATATATATATATATATATATATATATATATATATATATATATATATATATTGTGTGTGTGTTGTTTTTATGAGTATTGCAATGTAGTCATTTCATTCATTTCCTAATGCATGGGAATGCGGGAGGGTGCATAGTTACTGATGTGGCGGGTTCGTCGGCTTCCCCCTATTATACACTACGGGAGAAGTTGTGACGGCGAACTCTATTGTTGTTGGGTGGTGAAGAGGACCGGGGGCTAGCTACCCTTTCCACAGAGGTCCGTCTCACACTTGTTTTGGTTATGTGCCGAGAGGGTCGATCTCCGCACAAGGTGAGGATGTGTTCCCACCGAGAGTACCCGTTTCTTGGGGTACGAAGGCCTAGGACGTTGGGGTGTATCCATAACCTAGAAGTGGGAGCAACCGACCCACTGTCACCGTCTGGCCACGGCGGTGAGGCCCGGGAAGTAAGCTCCTTCTCTTATAGGTCACTATGTCGACATAGGGGGAAATGATTGTGACTCATCATTCGAGAGACCGTGAGAACATCATACATGCTCATCACATCAATTATACATGATATGTTTACATGCGTGTGTGTTGTGTTTGTGTGTACTTGTTTGTCAGTGTGAGTCTTGTGCAACGCCTTTGCGCTCTTGTTTTTGCCTCCCCTTTGGAGTAAGTCCGGACCCTTCGAGCAAGCACGACTTACTTATGTTGCGCCTGCTTGCTTGAGAACTTTGATCGAGAGCCTTCCGGTTTGACTCAGGAATCTTTAGGGGAAACCCTATCAATACTCATGGAGATAAAGGATAACACACTTTGACGGAGTTTAGGATCAATTTCATGGGTGAGAAAAAAAATCCTTCAAACCTCCCACAAGGGCTGAGAATCTAAAACAGTGATAGCGCACGGGGACAGTATCATCTTGTTTGACCGAAACCTAGGGCATTCTCACCATTTTTATCCAGTCAATCCCTTGAGATGCATGATAGCATACATTTAAATCCCAAATGAAAAACTATTCATATGAGCCTTAGAACATATATAGCATTCACTGAAAATAGTGCATATCGCGGTGAGAATCAAACCTAAATAAAACACCACTAATCGAATCCCATCATAGGAGATAAACATTAGGAAATCAAAACTTATACTTGAGATGAGGAAGGAAATTTACTTGAGAGGAAGATAATGACGTTAATTAGCTTAGTTTGTAATATCCTTCCTTAAAACTCTTCTTCTCCTCCTCTTCTTTCTCCTCAAAACCTGCAATCCTCCTAAAAAATCCCTGGGAGCCTTTCCACAGAGCTCGCCGCCGCCGCCGCCTCGACTAGCCGGATACACAGCAGCCGTCGCCACCGCAGCCCGTTTCGCGCTTGGCTTCTGCACGGATAAGATGAAGCCCGGGAGCGCCAAGTGACTGAGCGAGCGAAGAATCCCCCCATTTTATTGATGCATGATTCGATTGACCTCAAATAATCTCATTAATTAATAAAATATTAATTCCAATTAAGCTCGGATATCCAACTGTAATTAATCAAATCTTTCTCAAAAAAAATCTGTAATTAATCTTGTTGCGGGTCACCGGTGTTCTGAGAAATCGGACTAGCTTAGTTCAGAGTTGGACTGAGCGCAAACATTCAAAGTCAACAACAGCAATGACGAGGTTTTTTACGTGGAAAACCTGAAAAGGGTGCAAAATCATGTGGCTAGATCTGTGTCGAGCCAAAATTCCCTAGTTTCTTTAGTTTATGGGGTTTGAGATATGATCTCTGATGGCAACATGTTGTTTCTCCATTACAATTGCACAAAAATAAGGGAATGACACTAAGTTCTCGGAGACTCGATGGAAGCGCTCCAGACTTAGAAATTTGGATAAATTCACGAAACCTCGATGAAAGCGTTCCGACCTGAAAATTTTGCTAAGTCCACAGAAGCTCAATGTAAGCATTCTGGCCTGGAATTTTGGGCAAGTACACGGAGTCTCGATTGAAGCGTTTCGGTCTAGAAATTTAGCTAACTCAACGGAAGCTTGGTGAAAGAGTTCCGGCTAGAAAATTCTCTAAGTCCACGAAACCTCGGCGCAAGAATAGGAGCAGAGCGAACTCCTAAGCAGAAGATTGACCGAAGTCCACGATCTTGCAGGAAAACCTCGGTGCTCTCTCTTGTCTCTTGAGTTGTCTCTCTTCAGGGGGCTTATTTATAGTTTTCTGAAGGGATACGCCGGTAATTGTGACGGAGCGGAATTTGCGGTGACGAATGACATCGCTCCATTCGGATCACTCGGATCACCAATTTTGGCGAAAACGACGAAAGTCCCCCCCGGGCAGTTCGGGCGGCCCGGGTAGGTTGCCCGGCGGACGGAGGCGGCCGCCGCCGCCGTCGGTGCGCAGCACGTGTGCAGGGAGTGGAACGGCGGCGCGTCGTGCGGGCGTGTGTGCGTCGTGCGGGCGTGTGTGCGACGTGCGGGTGTGTTTGCGTCGCGCTGGATTGTCTGTCTGGTTGTGCCCCTTCCTTCGGGGCGGTCCTTACGCGGTTGTTTGGATCTCTCGGCCTGTCTCAAAAATTTTGAGAGGAGGCCCCATCAAATCTAATCGACAAAACTAATCCCGTCGCTTAAGTTATTATATGAAAATGGTGTGACGTCTCGGTTTGGTTCGTTTTTGGAGCAAAATCACAAACAAAGCCACCCTCAAAGATTTAGGCTTTGTTTGGCACGGTGGCGGTGGTCATAATTTGGACCGTCGTAGCTCTTGGAGCGGTTGAGCGCGCACAAAGTCAATAAGAGATAAATCGTTCACACGAGATTTTGACGCGGAAAAACCCCTTAATTGGGTAAAAAACACGCGACATGGTCTCTGCCAGTTGAAATCCACTATCTTCTTGCAATTACAACTTTATTGGGGAATCGAGGGCGACAGACTCATACTCGTTACACTTTGGAGGTGAGAGAGAGTTACTTAGACTCACGACGAGCAACGGGCTGCTCCGCGGGGGACTATTTGTTGGATAATTCTGGACAAACGTGGTGCTTCCTGTGGCAAGAATTTCCCTCTCGTCGCTCGTTTGTGGACTTCGACAGATTTTGGTGGCGAGACGATGGCTTGCGAGTGGTTCGAAGAGAACTTGAAGATGACTTGAAGGTGGCTTGAAGGTGACTTGAAGGAAAAATCTGGCAGAGCTCTGACCTGAGTAGGAAGAAAGCAGATGAACAAAAAGATAAGAGAAATAAGGAGGCATGATGACCTTTTTATAGCATCCAGGAGGTGGTTACGATGGTTATGCGGCTATCCATACATCGCAACCACCAACATTATAATCTTAAGCATAGTGCTACGCGAATATTATTCGCATAATATTATGTTAAACATAGACCCATTATTCTTAATTAATGGAACCCCCACTAGCCATGGTAGTTAGTGAGTGGTTACGCTTGAAGTGTGCGTAGATGATCATGATGAGATGATCAGATGACGAGAAAGGCACCCAAGAGTGGTGGGAGAAGCAGCCAACCACCACCTCACGGGTGGACGGCCCCGTCGAAGACAGCAAGCCGTCGATGCGGCACCGACCGGGGGCGTGATCGGTGGCCGGACGCACCCAGGTGACACAACGGGCGAGGCCATGGTGGCGGCCGTCGGGTGCGGCCTCGACGCTAGCCCCCGGACGTGGCGTCGACCAGCTACTGGGTGCAGCGCCCGAGAGGGAGGGCGGCCGGCCAAGCCCTCCCCGCCAAGGGGTGGGGTGCGGTCGGCCGCGCCCGACACCTCCCATGGCAGCCACGGGTGGGAAGGCCCCCCGCCGGCCGAGGTGGCCGGCGCGAGCCCCACGTCTTGCGAACACAGGTGCGCGACCACAAGGTATGGCTCTGATGGCCCTCCGCGGCGCCTGGCCCTTATTTTGATTAGTAATGTGGGGTCGAGTTTCGCGGAGGGAACGAGAGGAGGCAAGTTCACCTATCACATGTAATACATGATATTCGGGGGGGGGGGGGATATCGAGGTAGTATATTTTCCGGTGCGGGTTGATTATTTCTACTCATATATGAGAGACTATTATTTTACCGAAAATAAGGTGTCAGATTTTTAATTAACTAAAGCGGTTATAAAAACGCAGAAAAGAGACAGAAAAAGATCGATGAAGGAATAACGTTCGCTATCGAATTACGTTAGGACTAAAATAAATTTATATAACTAGAGATCTAAAATTTCAAATTAATTAAAGCCAACTTGGCCATGGAGGTTGCACAAGCATGAGCTCACCTATCTTTAGGGCTATCACTGACCTGAACATTAAGACTATTCGACCAAGCTCTCGTTCGACGAAAGATTCCTCTTAATGCCCGCATTACGCTAAGAACCCCGCTATTGGGGGGGGGGGGTGTCACAACCCGCATTTTCTCAACGGTAAAAATCGTATCAGAGTAAGAGAAAACACGCGTCGTGATGCCACGTCGTGCAGGGGATAACTGCACACGCTCAGGCAAAACTCCAGACGTTAGACTTTAAGAAAAATTGTTAATTTAGTATGAAAGAAAATCAGTTTTATTGAATGGTCGTATCCCTCGGCCCGGTGGATCAGCTAGTCCACTGTTAAAACTATATTTATACGCAACAGAAAGTACTTTGGTTCAATTAAATTGACGCCCTAAATGAGCATAAGTGTCCCCGGGGGACGACCTATGCGTGCACGACCCTAAGGTGAATATAGTAGGTATAAAAAGATAGTGTTTTACACTGAGGAAAATAGTGTCTTTGATTTAGAAACATGTTATGCATGGGGTACATATAATAATGCTTTTAGATTTTAAAATATCTAACATGCAACCTCGCATAAATCCTTCCCAGAAGCAAGTAACTAACCTCAAATAGGCAAAAACAGCAGTTTAAATTCATATTCAGCATCACAAGAAGCCACCAGTGGGCGCCAACAACCTGACACGAACCCACTGGCGAGTATGTATGTCTATACAGAAGAGTAAAGAACTACCTCACAACAAACGGGGATCAGCAATCTCAGCTATCCTAGAGGCCACAACAAGCCCCTCCAAAAGAACTAGTCGCTGAACTGGCTACAACCTGTACCTGAGGCATTCAAGAAAAGAACACCTCAGCAAGGAAACAATCAAAAGTAAATAGAGCAATAGGTTAATGAGCAAATAAGATGAAGGGTTACCAACCCGGCAACAAACTGCTATAAGCAAAAGAAAAAGAGAAAGGCAGTAGGAAAAGAGTACTGCCTAAAACACCGCAGAGCACATCAAGTGCGAGCAATAAAACCAATATGCCTTACCAAGAGAGCCTGCAACAGCATCAAGACATATACATATGCCAAAAGAACAAAAAGCATAAACAGGGAAGGGACTAATAGTCCTAACACGTGGGTAAGTGGCAGTGGTCAAAACATGGGTCTGAATGCATAACCAGAATCAGACCCAAAAAGGGCTAAGGGGTCAAACAGTGGCAGCTTTAGGGTCCCACACACACCAACCCAAACCGGGGCAAAAGGCGGTGGCCACAGCTCTCCACATAAAACCACCCCTGCAGAGGCCACCAAAACTCCACCACCTACCACCACCCAAGAGTCGGCATGCAGAAATTAGCCGAACACCCAATTCCCCTCTCCTAGGGAAAAGTCCCACTAACAGTCCTAAGAAACACACGAACCCAAGGCAAAACGTCGGGTCCAACCGACGCGGCCTTGCATGCCTATCCAAAACCAACCCCGAGTCTCCCTGACCCCAAAACAAGGGCAGCACCCAGTGTCGACACGATGTGTCGACACCACGACAAACCGATGTCGACACAAGGTGTCGACACAACCGTTGCTGGTGTCGACACCAAGTGTCGACACCACTGCGGCCGGTGTCGACACAAGGTGTCGACACTGCCGCTGCTGGTGTCGACACCAAGTGTCGACACCACTGCGGCCGGTGTCGACACAAGGTGTCGACACTGCCGCTGCGGGTGTAGACACCAAGTGTCGACACCCCGACTGGCCGGTGTCGACACCAAGGTGTCGACACCCTGACAGGCTGGTGTCGACACAACGGTGTCGACACCCTGACTGGCCGGTGTCGACACCAAGGTGTCGACACCCTGACAGGCTGGTGTCGACACCACGGTGTCGACACCACGGTGTCGACACCCAGATAGGCTGGTGTCGACACCACGGTGTCGACACCCTGACAGGCTGGTGTCGACACCACGGTGTCGACACCCTGAAGGTGTCGACACCCTGACAGGCTGGTGTCGACACCACAGTGTCGACACCCTCACAGGCTGGTGTCGACACCACGTGTCGACAACCAGACAGGCTGGTGTCGACACCACGGTGTCGACACCCTGACTGGCCGGTGTCGACACCAAGGTGTCGACACCCTGACTGGCTGGTGTCGACACCACGGTGTCGACACCACGTGTCGACACCCAGACAGGCCGGTGTCGACACCACGGTGTCGACACCCTGACTGGCCGGTGTCGACACCAAGGTGTCGACACCCTGACTGGCCGGTGTCGACACCAAGGTGTCGACACCCTGACTGGCTGGTGTCGACACCAAGGTGTCGACACCCTGACTGGATTCAGGCGCCAGATCCAGCACACAACCATAAACGAGAACGAGGATTCTCTCTCTCTCTAGAGTACAACATCCATCGACAATGGCAGCTACTCGACCTAAACCGAACAGAAACTGTCCCTAATAGACACCATCCCTCGAAAAACTGAGATTTAACTGGAACTTTCTACACTAACCACAATATGATCGGGAACAAACCCTAGCTTACACCTAAGATCTAAACAAGAAAGAGATAAAAATTAGCTCAAAAGAAAGACAAAGATCAGCTTTGGCAAGGATGAGGGGACATCACTTACCTCAATACCAGAAACTCGGTCGGCGGCCTCCCCCGCTCACGGATCTGGCCGCAGAGCAGCAAGCTGAGGAGCAGAAAGAAAGCAGATCCCGACGAGGGTAGTCCAGATCCACTCTCGAAATCGAATTCCGACCGCTAAATCTCCAGGAATCGGCGTTCGAAGACTAGGGTAGGCCGGCGGTGCTCTTCCTCTCGTACAGGCGACGGCTTATTCCAAGCAGAGAAACAGGAAAAGAACAAAAGGAACTCAGCCCTAATTCTAACTCAAGACTTTATATATATCAGTTTAATATTAAACAATCAACATATTAATAATTATTTACACTCAATATCAAAACAACACGAAACCTGAAACTTCTCGGAAAAAGACGAAATTCATGCCGCAGCTAAAAACCCACGCTACGAACGCAACTACGAAGTCGAAATTAGCATTCGACGATCAAAACCCCGGATAACACCTCCCGAAGCCAAAACACAAGCATTCCCTAAGAGGCCCAGCCGAGTCATCAAACAGACCCCGGCTAGCTGGGGAATCTTGCTAACAGGCTACAAACATGCTACACAGGGAACCCTAAGAGCTAAAACCACGCTCTACAACGGCAAAAAGCCGGAAATACGCCATCGTAACGCCAGCCAAAGATCAAACAAAACACAGAAAAACCGGGGGCGTTACAGCCACTCCCCCTAAAAGAAAGTTTCGCCTCGAAACTTTACTCACAACACTCCTATATAGAAGGAGAGAGAAAGAGCCAGGAAAAAGGCTATATACATAAATAAAATAGAACATACCAAGCTCAAGATCAGGGAAACAGATGAGGGTGAGCCTCCCTCATAGCCGACTCCAACTCCCAAGTCGCGCTTTCCACATCCTGATTTCTCCATAAAACTTTAACCATCGGAATAGTCTTCTTCCGCAACGCCCGAACTTGAGAATCCAAAATGCGGACAGGCACCTCCACATAAGAAAGATTCGGCTCCAACTGAGGCACAGAATCCAAAACCTGCCTGTCATTTACCACACATTTTCGCAGCTGACTGACGTGAAAGACATCATGCACGCCAGGGAAATTTGCGGGCAAAGCCAGCCTGTAGGCTGATACCCCAATCCGCTCAACAATCGGAAACGGCCCCACGTACCTCGGGTCCAACTTCCTATTCTTGCCAAACCGCTTGACTCCAATCAACGGGGAGACCTTTAAGAACACCGAGTCCCCCACAACAAATTCCAAGTCCGATCTACGCCGATTGGCGTTCTTCTCATACCTCTCCTGGGCTATCCGAAGCTTTTCCCGAATAAGCTTCACAGCGGTTTCCATCTCCTCAAGCGCTTCTGGACCCAACAAAGGTCCCTCGCCTAGCTCAGCCCAAAACAAGGGAGTCCTGCAGCGCCTCCCATACAAAGCTTCAAAGGGAGCCATTTGCAAGCTTTCTTGATAACTGTTGTTGTATGTGAATTCCATAAGCCGCAAGCGCTCGTCCCACGCTCCTCCGTGGTCCAGAACATAGCATCGGATCATATCTTCCACAATCTGGTTCACTCGCTCCGTCTGACCATTGGTCTGCGGATGATAAGCCGTGGAGTATCTCAAATCTGTACCCAACCCTTCTTGAAGGCTCTTCCAAAAGCGAGACGTGAACCTGGAGTCTCGATCTGATATAATACTTACGGGTACTCCATGCAATCTGACAACCTCTTCCAGATACAGCTCGGTTATCTTCCTCATCGGATAATCGATCCTAAATGGTATGAAATGAGCGATCTTCGTCAATCTGTCTACGATTACCCAAACTGAATCATGCCCCTTAGGAGATCTCAGTAAGCCGGTAATGAAATCCATCGAGATACTCTCTCACTTCCACATCGGAATCTCCAAAGGAGTCAGCTTGCCACCAGGCCTCCCATGGTCGGCTTTCACATGCCTGCATGTGAAACACTCTGAAACAAATCTGACTATGTCCTTCTTCATCCCGTACCACCATGCAATTTGTTTTAAATCATGATACATCTTGGTAGACCCTGGATGGTAGGCAACACTAGATCTGTGGGCGTCTCTGCACACCATATCCCGGATATTTCCAACTGCGGGGATGCAAAACCTGCCACGGTACTTCAAGGTACCCGCATCATCTATAGAGAAATCTGGTAATTCACCCTTCTCAGCTCGAAGATACAAATGCAGAAGATCGGGATCGTCCTTCTGATGCAGTCTCGTAAGCGTAATCCACGAAGGTTCTGCTACTGCTATGCTACTTTGTGAATCACAGCTTCCCACAGAAATGTCCATCAACAGAAACTCTTCCACTAAACGCTCGGCGGAAAGATTAAAAATCTTACCTGACTTCCGACTCAGGGCATCAGCCACCACATTTGCCTTGCCTGGATGATACTGAATTTCAACATCATAGTCGGCCACGTACTCCAACCACCGCCGCTGGCACAGATTCAATTCTTTCTGAGTGAAGACATACTTCAAACTCTTATGATCTGTGAAAATCTTGCACTGCGCGCCATATAGCAAATGCCTCCACAATTTCAACGCATAGATCACAGCTGCAAACTTCAGGTCATGCGTAGGGTAATTCCTCTCGTGAGTCTTTAGCTGCCTCGACCCGTACGCAATCACCTTTCCGCCCCTGCATCAAAACGCAGCCCAGACCGACATGCGACACATCCACATATATATCATACTCACTACCCTCCGTAGGCAAAGACAAAATTGGAGCCGAACATAACCTTCTTTTTAGTTCCTCAAAAGCCTTCTCATACTTGTCATCCCATATAAAGGCTACATTCTTCTGCGTCAACTTGGTCAACGGCGTGGACAAGGTAGAGAAACCTTCTACAAATCTTCTATAATAACCAGCCAAACCCAAGAAGCTTCTGATCTCTTTGGGGGTAACTGGTCTCGCCCATTCCATAACAGCAGCGATCTTCTCTGGGTCCACCGATATTCCCTCCTTATTAATCACGTGGCCTAGAAAAGAAACTTGAGGCAACAAAAACTCACATTTGCTCAGCTTGGCGTATAGCTTATGGTCTCTCAGAGTCGCCAAGACTAGCCGCAAATGTCGATCATGCTCCTCTGCATCCTTAGAATACACCAAGACATCGTCTAAAAAGACAATCACGAACTTATCTAGGAAATCCTTGAAAACTCTGTTCATCAAATCCATAAAAGCTGAGGGCGCATTAGTCAAACCAAATGACATAACCAAAAACTCAAAATGCCCATGACGAGAGAGGAACGCCGTCCGCGGAACATCTGACTCCCGAATCCTCAACTAGTGATAGCCCGAACGAAGATCTATCTTGGAAAACACGACACTACCACGCAGTTGGTCAAACAAATCGTCGATTCGCGGCAAAGGGTACCTATTCTTAATAGTAACCTTGTTCAGCTCTCTATAGTCGATGCATAACCTGATCGACCCATCCTTCTTTTTAACGAACAGCACTGGCGCACCCCAAGGCGAAGAACTCGGCCTTATAAAGCCTTTTCCCAACAACTCATCCAGCTGAATTCGCAACTCTTCCAGCTCTCGCGGGGCCATCCGGTACGGGGCCTTTACGATAGGACGCGTGCCTGGCTCCAAATCTATTGCAAACTCGACATCTCGATCGGGTGGAAGACTGGGAAGATCGTCTGGAAACACATCAGAAAAGTCACACACCACATGAATCTCTTCCAAACGGGGCTCACTAATAATCGACCCTACCAGAGAAACCACACCGGCAAAACAGATAGAAACAAGCAACTTCCGAGCACGCACCGCAGAAATGACTGGAGACTCCTGGAGGGAATACCCATAAACGCTCCCTGGCTGACCGTTGTCTTTGGCGAAGTCCCAGCGCTTACCCTTGCACTGGATCACAGCATCGTACCTTGACAACCAGTCCATGCCCAAAATAACGTCGAAGTCCTCCAGGTCAATCACCTTCAAATCTGCCTTGGCTAGAAAATCTCCCAACAAAATCGGACAATCTAGGACACCCAGGTCCGTAACCACAGAGTCACCGGAGGGGAACTTAACGCAGAAGGCACCACCAACACGATCTAGGCCCAAACTGAACCGCTCCACGAAGGCTCTAGCCACAAACGAGTGGGTAGCGCCGAAATCAAAGAGAACGAGCGCCCAGCGGTTCTTTACCTTAAATCGTCCTACGAATTGCACACGCATCTAAGGCAACAAGCGGTAAAACGAAAACTACAACCAAAAGGGAACGTAACGAAACGACTGGGGAGGAGTCGAACCTGAGATAACCTGGGTCGAGGTCTGCGCTTCGTCTGCCGAAAGCACATTCAGCTTCCCTTTTCCTTTATCCATTCGCTGAGGCGGTGACAAAGCCTGGAGGGGAACTGGCTGCAGAATAGGCTGAGTCTGAGGGCACCTCATCTTGAGATGACCCTTCTGGCCGCACTGAAAACAGACCTTATCTTTTAACCAACAACGGGCAGCCTCATGCCCCTTCCTTCCACACAAGGCACACACCAAGTCTCCCCTGGAAGTACCCTGAATCGCGTGCACCTGTTCCTTCTTCTGCGCTCCCAACCTTTTGAAACACTTCTCAAAGGGGTGGCCTGGCCGGCCACAAAAGCTACAAATCTCTTTAACCTTCTTTCTTGAGACAGCATCAGGTTCCTGAGGGCTCTTCCCTCCACCGGACTTCCGCTTATCCTTCCTTAACTGCTGGCCTCTATTCTTGGCATTCTCAATGGCCTCAACTCTCAAAGCAGCTTCAACCGCGCTGGCATAATTGACCGCTCCATAGGCATTCGCTAACTGCTGAATGTCACTTCTTAGTCCACCCAGAAATCGCTTAACTCGGTCTGCCTCAACACTCACCAGACCCGGTGCAAACCGACTCAACTTACTAAACTCAATCTCATACTCACTAACCGTGAGTTTCCTCTGCTTTAAGTGAAGAAAGTCGTTCATTAGCCGGTCCCGTTCGACTGAAGGTAGGAACTTACTTAACAACAGCACCTTAAATGACTCCCAAGTGCAACCTGCCACTAAGCTCTCTTTCTCTCTCAGCCACCAATTCTTTTCCAAGTCCTTGAGCTGGTAAGCAGCGAGCATCACTCTCTGATCGTCCGTAATCCCTGAGTACGAGAACATCTTCTCAATGGTAATCAGCCAATCATCCAGAATCATGAAATCTGCCTGCCCATCATAGGTAGGGGGTCTCAGCCGCTGAAACTGGGATATGAACGCCATCTCCGGGGGCACCACAACCAAAGGCACGGGAGGAGCAGGAGGGGTAGGAACAGCTACCCCCTCAGCGGGGTTCTGAGCTCTCGGGGTCTGTCCCGCCACCACTGCTACAAGGGACTGAATCTGAGCCTGCATAGCCACAACCTGCCTCGATAACTCCTCATTACTCTACCGCAGGCTTTCTACCAACGCATCGCTCTGCGCTCCTGACGTCTCACCCTCGGATTGGGGGGTCGATCTCGTCACAGGATGTCTCGCCATCCTAAAATCGCACAAGCTTTAGACAAATCCTAGCCCATCAACTAGAACGAAACTACTCGGTACGGACAAACACACTTAAATATGAACTTCAACTGTAAAACTTGCTCTGGGAGTTGTTTTTACCATGATGATGTTATGCTTATCCTAAGATGGTTCACCACCATCATACTGACTCATGTGCCTAAACCATGAATGCATGCATTTGTATTCTTTTTGACTCAAAGCCATGTGTGTGCATATGTCATCTTGCAAATCTTTAGCTTGGCACGTTGTGCTTATGAAATGTTATGCTATGCATGATGTGCTATGCATTCTAAAAAGGCCTTAGTGCATGCCATGGGCGGCGTACACATGAAAATGTTATGCATCCCATACTACATAACATTCCCATGTAACGAAAAAGAAAACGTGCTAGCCGCATTCATGTGATGAGGTTATGCATCCCATACTACATAACCCTCACATGTTGCCTCCTATGGTGGATCCATATACAAACACATATTATGCATCTCATACTACATAATATGCCATGTATACTTCTTCATGCTTATGAGTGTAGTGTTCGTGCTTTGGCCAAGACGTGCTGATGACATATCAGTGTGTGAATGGTATGATGCTAAACACTAATGCAGACAAGGGAAAGGTTGCCCAACCATTTGTCAAGCAACCTCCCTCTGATACCAACTGTCACAACCCGCATTTTCTCAACGGTAAAAATCGTATCAGAGTAAGAGAAAACACGCGCCGTGATTTGTGAAAGCAAAATCTAATAATAAGATACAAAAGAAAATAGATCTAACTTGGGATCTTTGGGTTCAGGTGTTAGCCTGTACAACCAATCAGGTATAGTATGTTTAACCAACCTGGCTCTGATACCAATTGAAAGGCAGCTAGATCTAATATACTCTAGAGGGGGGTGAATAGAGTATATGGTGCTTTGAAACTTTTTACAACAATTGTTATAATAAGAGTGAGCAGGGAAGCAATTAAAAAAACTAATCACAGAACTAAGTTAAACAAAAGTAATCACAGAATAATCAAGACCAGAAACAAACATAAACACAAGCAAAACCAGAAGACACAAGGAAATATAGTGGTTCCCCTAAACTTGGGTACATCCACTCTTCTACCACCCTAGGTAGGAATCCACTGCAGGATGAGTTGATCAGGTGTCCTGGGCACCAATGAGCTTTTGATAAGGTGCTCAAAAACCAAAGCAGATTTTTTGATCAGGTGTCTTGCCACCAATAAGCTTTTGACAAGGTGCTCAAAAACCAAGCTCAAACTTTTGAAGGGAGTTTGAGAAACCCTTTATAGAGAGGGGGTGAGAGAGTGATGGAGGTCTTCTCTTTCTCAAACAACTGAGAAGACTATGTGGATTGTTGATGTCAAAGCTCCCTCTGAATCCTTGAGATCTTCAGGAAGAGAAGCTTTGCTGAGGGTGATAGGCCTTCAAAGATTGAACTCCATCAATAGATGATTTCAGCAATGACTGAAATGTTGGATGTCTGGAGTCTTGAAATATGTTGGCCTTGAACACTTTGAAACTAAAGAGATCTGAAGATTTCTGAAAAGATTGATCTCCTTGGATGAGTGTTCTTGAGAATTCTTTAAGACAGTATATGATGTCTGACTGTATGTCTGTCTCTCTGTAATCTGTATTCTATGAGTGATTCAAAAATTCTTCTCTTTTATTCTCTGATACAGAACAGAATAACATTCTCTTTCAAGTATAGCCGTTGGCCTGCATTAATTGCATCCTTAATTGCACAATCTCTTCTGGAGGAAAGTCCATAGAAATATTCCTTGAAACTTGGTCCAGAAATGAATGAAAACGGCCAGGAAATCTCTGAATTAATTGCAGAATAATGCCTTAACTGATTTGAATTTGAATCTAGAAACATCCTTGAAGATATCTGAAATCGTCGAACTGAGCTCTGCTATCGTCGAGCTGAGCTCAGCTATCTGGAAATATACAGCAGCAAAATATCGTCGATCTGAGCTCAAAGATCGTCGAACTGAGCTCAGAGATAAAGATCCAAGGCAGAGTCAAAATCGTCGACCTGAGCTCACCGATCGTCGAACGGAGTTCGACGATATAATGAAGTTGAGCTCAGCGATCGTCGAATGGAGTTCGACGATCTGTCGAAGTTGAGCTAGACGATCGTCGATCGGAGTTCGACGAATCGTCGTGCTGAGTTCGACGATATGACTTAGTCTCCAAAACAGAAAATCTTGGTGTTCAGGGCAGCTTCCAAACCTAGACTTCTAACCCTTAGACTCAATTCTAATTGACCTATTGAGCTATACAGGAGGTCAAGCAAAGGTTTCCTAGAGACATAGTGATCCTGACCCAATTAGTAATAGGGTGTTCCAACAATCTCCCCCTATTTGGGTTAGGATTACTATTTACAAGCTTTGGAAAAATTTAAATAACAACATACAATCAGCAAAACAGAAAAAACAACAAGCTGGACATAGCAGAATCACAGAGATATATAGCATCCAAATAGTAATCAGAAATCACAGAGAATGTCACCTTACAATATCATTTCTTTTCCTTGCCCTTAACAAGTTTAATCTCTCTGTTAGGATTGAGGGCTTCTTTGTTTGATCTGGTATCATCTACTGCACCCAAATATGTTTGCTTTTTAGGCCTGGGAACTACAACTTCAGGATGTAATTCCATATACCTGTCAAAATCAAAGAATTTACTTGAAGCATATCTTTCTAGCTCTTTCTGTCTCTGTTTAGATATTGTTGAGATGTTGGAAGAATCTTTTCCTTGCTCTCTAGCCTTTTAATCTGATCCAGTGCAGCTAGTTCTTTTAATCTGGCAGTCCAAGCAGCTGGATTATTCTCAGGATCCTCAAAAGGCACAGGTGGCTCATATCTGTTAGAGGGATTGTCTTGAGAAGGCCTGGCAGACACAGTTTCTTTCAGCTTATAAGGGAAAGGACCAGATGTTGTATCAGTTGACATTTGTACTCCCCTAGAATATGGGTGTTGCCTTGAGTACCCTTTGGAGTAAACTTGAAGATCTCTTTGATTTCCTCTATATCCTCCTCTCCTAGATTGAGATCCCCTGGATTGGCTTCCCCTATTGTAAGATATGGCATGAGGCTGATAGGGGGCCTGACTTCTGGCTGGGGGTTGAGCTGCAGAGCTTCCACCTGTACCTGCATCAGGAGGAGGTGGTGGAGGAGGATGAGAGTATTGAAATTGAGAGGAGCCCTTCTCATATTTTCTCTTCTTCTTCATTGCCTTCAGCTGATTCTTAGAGTATTGCATCCAGTGTTCAGTAATAGGGCGGTCATGTAAAATGTAATATGGAATATCATTGTTATCCTTAACTTTGGCAGGAGGTACCCTCTTCATGACTTTGCTCCTTGCCTTTCTTTTCCTGGCAATGGTAGCAGAAGAGTCATCAGAGTCTGTTCTAAATTCATCACTTTCAGAACTCTGGTCATCATAGAGAGCATCAATTTTCTTCATTAAGTCCTTCTTGAGATGTACAGAAGCAGATGAGGCAGAGGTTGTAGCACCAGGTGTTGAAGTAGTAATAGCAGAAGTGACAACAGCAGATGTAGTAGAAGCAGTAACAACAACAGCAGCAAACAGTAGGCTCTGGAGAGGTGATAGCAGCAACAACTTCACTAACAACAGCAAAAACAGAAGGAATATCATCAAAGACTGCAGAAGGCTCAAATTCAGGTGCCTCTGACATAAGAATTTCCTTGGAAATTGATTCAACAGTAAGAACAGAAACTTCAGCAGCAGTAGGGGCAACAATAGCAGAAGCAACAATAATACTTTCTTCAGAAGAAGCAGCAGCATCAACATTTTCAGCAGCAACAAATACTGAATTGACAAAGGAGGTGATAATGCTTGGGTCACAGCAAGAAAATGGCACAAGTGCCTTGGATAGATCCTCTGGAGGCTGGACAACATTGATCTCTGGCAGACAGCTGAAGTAAAACTGATCAAAAGATGAAAGCAAAGACCTGAGGTCTATTGCAAGGACTGCAGCAGGAGGACTTTGTGCTTGAGGCACAACAACAGCAGCAAGAGGAGGAGCTGAAGAAGCAGCAAAGACAGTAGCAGCAGCAGCAGACAGGCTCACAGAAGCAGTCACAGAAGCAGCAGCAGCAGCAGCAGCATGAAGACTCACTTCATATGGCATCTCCCCTGCCTAGATTCAAACAAGTCTGGATCAAGGCACACTGCTGTAGGAGCTGCCTGAGGGAAGAGGGAAGAGAGCCTGGCAGAGAGAGCTGCCACTAACAGGTATAGTGGAGCCAAGGAGGTCTCCGACAGCAGAGAGAGCCTGGGGGCAAGCAACTCATACAGCCTGTCAGCAAGGGCTGAGAGGTCTACTTGCTCAAGGGCTGGAGCAGAGGTAGAAGATATAGGAGCAGCTGATGGTGAGGGTAGTGGAGAGCTGGTGAATGGTGGAAGGGATGGATGAGGTGTTGGTAAGGTGGAAATGGAGGATAGAGGGATGGAGATAGATGGGGTGAATGTTGGTTGGTCAATGATTTGGTGTAGAAGGTCTTGAAAGGAAGTGGAGGATGAGGGTAACTCAGGAGGAGATGATGGGGAATCATTCATAAAGGAATCATCAATTAGGGTGAAGGATGGAATGGAGGGTGATGAGGTGACATCTGGTGGAGGGTAGGAGAATAGAGGATGGAATTGTTCTTCTGGTGCTGGTAGATTAGGTAATGGAGATGGTGTTGATGTTGGAGAGGGGCTGGATATGATGATGGTGGATGGAGCTGAAATGGTAGATGGTATGAGAAGGGATGAAATTGGAGGAGGAGGAGGAGAGGCAACAACAGCAGGCAGGTCATCTGCAGGGGCAGAGACCTGTGGAGGAGTGACTCTTAGGGTCCTTGTGCCTGAAGGAGTACTGGAGGAGGGCCTGCTGGGCTTGCTGATTTGTCTGTCCCACTTTCCAAAGAGGGCACAAGACAGTCTCTTGGAGGCATTTATATGAATTTCAGAGGAGACCAGCAAGGCAGGGCACCTATGCTGCAGAAACACTCCAATGATCCTCCCAAAGTTAACAAAACTTTTGTTGATTTTCTTTTTGATGAGGTCAAAGAAAACTTCTCCCCAATTCAGATTCTTCTTGTCTACAAGAGCTCCCATGAGGCAGAGCTGATACCTTGAAATTGTATCATGGGCAGAGTGCTTAGCCAGTAGCACTTTCCCAACAACATCTGCCATGAATCTATATTCTACAGAAAGATTTCTTTTGAAGAGCTTGCTAGGGTTTCCCTCTGAATGACCCATTCTGGCAAGCAGTTCAGAATACTCTTTTCCAGATAAGTCAGCAGAATCTTCACCATTCCTCAACTCAAAAACTTCTGATAGAATTGTTGGGGTTAAGGGTACCTGAGTTCCAGATATAGACCCAACAATGGTGTTGTTATCTTGATTGTGGGCAGTATAAACCCATTCTTTTATCTCATCAGAAGCCAGCTTTATCCTTGTGGTCATTATTGCTGTCAGATTCTGGTCTTTGAACAGTCCCAAAATATCTTGAAAAACCTGGTCAGTTGTGCTGAATGATTCCATGTCGATGTCAAAACCAGCATCAAACTTCATAGCAGCAAGAACAGCAACTGACACAACCATGGGTACCTGCAAAAATTCAACAAACAAAACGACCAAGTGTAGAGCTGTTTGGAGGGAAAGAAAATTCTTGCAGAGAAATCGAAAGCGCAAAAGAGAACGACGACGAAAAAAGAGTTTTATATTAAAGTTCGACGCAGAATTGGAAAGATCGTTGAACTCAGTTCGACGATCGAGGCTACTAAAGGAATCTGAAGAGTCTTCAACATCGTCGACCTCCGTTCGACGATATTGGAGAGCGTCGAGCTCCGTTCGACGATCGTTCAGAGAACAAAATCATTGAGCGCCGTTCGACGATCGTTGACCGGAAGAGATAGTTCATACTATCTGAGAGACGCTGAACTCAGTTCGTCGATTTTTGGAAATCGTCGATCTCCGTTCGACGATCTTGGGGCAAATCGTCGAGCGCAGTTCAGAGATCAGAAAAATTCTAGACACTAAGAAAAATCAGGATGTTTGCCTAGTCTTGGTCAATTTTTAAGCTTTCAAAATCTTGGATATTATTAAAGACTTCCTCCATCTAACATTCCTAACTGATTTAGGAAGAAGGTGTGTTTCTTTTCATCCAATGGCTTGGTGAAAATATCTCCCCTTTGTAAATCAGTTGGGATATATTGTAGTTGAATTTTATTCTTTTCAACATTATCCCTTAAGAAATGATGCCTAATCTCTATGTGTTTTGTCCTACTATGGAGGACTGGATTTTGAGTTATAGAAATAGCACTAGTGTTGTCACAAAAGATTTTAGACTTCTCTAAGTTGTAGCCATAGTATAGGAGTTGGTTTTGAATCCACAAGATTTGTGAACAACAACTGCCTGCAGCCATATATTCAGCTTCAGCAGTTGAAGTTGACACAGATGTTGTTTCTTACAAAACCAAGAGACAAGTATGTCACCAAGGAATTGACAAGTTCCACTGGTGTTTTTCCTGTCAATTCTGCATCCAGCATAGTCAGCATCAGAGAATCCAGTTAAATCAAATGCTGAATCTTTTGGATACCAGAGACCTAGATTTGGACAACTTTTAACATACCTGAGAATCCTCTTTACTAGTGTTAGGTGTGACTCTCTAGGGCTTACTTGGAACCTAGCACATATATATGTAGCAAACATTATATCTGGTCTACTAGCTGTAAGATACAGTAAAGAGCCAATCATTGCTCTATATGTTGTCTGATCAACAGGTTTTCCATGTTCATCAGCATCCAATACAACATTAGTAGGCATGGGTGTTTTCATACAAGATGCTTCAGACATACCAAATTTCTTAACCAATTCATTTGCATACTTGGTTTGAGAAATGAAGATGCCTTCAGCATGCTGTTTGACTTGCAATCCTAGGAAGAAGGATAGCTCACCCATGCTACTCATCTCAAATTTAGAATGCATCAGGTTAGAAAACCTTCTGCACAATTTGGAGTCAGTAGAACCAAAAATAATATCGTCTACATAAATCTGTACTAGTAGGGTGTGAGACTTATGGGTTCTAATGAAAAGAGTTTGGTCTACTCTACCCCTTATAAAACCATTTTCCAAAAGAAAGCATGCTAGAGTCTCATACCATGCTCTAGGAGCTTGCTTGAGACCATATAATGCTTTGTTCAGTCTAAAACATAATCAGGATAAGTTGGAGAGATAAAACCTGGAGGTTGTCTGACATAAACTTCCTCTTTGATGTCTCCATTTAGAAATGCACTTTTGACATCCATCTGATATACTTTGAAGCCTTTATGTGCTGCATAAGCTAAGAATATTCTGATGGCTTCCAATCTTGCAACAGGTGCAAAAGTCTGGTCGTAGTCTATCCCTTCTTCTTGAGAGTATCCCTAAGCAACTAGCCTTGCCTTGTTCCTTATAATTACTCCTTGATCATCCAGTTTGTTTCTGAATACCCATTTTGTTCCAACAATGGAATGATCCTTAGGCTTTGGCACTAGTTCCCATACTTTGTTTCTCTCAAATTGATGCAACTCTTCTTGCATTGCAATGATCCAGTGTGGATCTTGCTCTGCATCTTGAATGGACTGAGGTTCAATTTGAGATAGGAAGCAGGTGTGCAACAGGTTTTGGTTGATCTGATTTCTGGTTTGCACACCAACTGAGATTTCTCCAATTATTTGGGAAATTGGCTGGTCTCTTGATGTTACTAAATCAACAGGGGGTGTTGATTGTTCACCAACCTGTGTTGTTGTTTCCTCTTGTGGTACAACAACTGGCTCTTCAAGTTGTTCTTCAATATGTTGAGCATTTCCTTCATCTTCACTGCTTTCATCCTCTTGAGTAACCTGTAACTTGTTCAAGTCTTCAACTAGAGAATGTTCCTGCAAGGGTTCTATGGTAGAAGAAATCTTCTCCTTGAAAGACATGTTAGTTTCATCAAATGAAATGTGAACAGATTCCTCAATTTTAAAGATGATTTGTTATAGACCCTATAAGCCTTGCTGATCATGGAGTATCCCAGAAACACTCCTTCATCAGCTTTGGCTTGAAATTTTGCTAAATATTTCTTGTCATTATTATGAATGTAGCAAATGCAACCAAAGACTCTAAAATAGTCAACTTTAGGTTTCTTCCCTTTGAGTAATTCATAGGGAGTCTTTCCCTTTAGTTTATGTATCAGACTTCTATTCAGCACATAGTTGGAGGTGTTCACTGCCTCTGCCCAAAAGGATAGAGGAAGGTGAGCATCTGACAACAATGTAGTGGCAGATTCAATAAGGGTTCTATTTTTCCTTTCAGCTACCCCATTTTGTTGAGGAGTTCTAGGAGCTGAGAAAGTATGCCTGATCCCTTCACTCTGACAGAACTCTTGCATAAGAAGAGAATCAAAATCTGTCCCATGATCACTTCTGATCAGAGCAATGTGAGTATTGAACTCAATCTGTATACATTTGAGAAACTCTGTCAGACACTTAAAGTTATCAGACTTCTTCCTTAGAAAGAACACCCAAGTGAATCTAGAGAAGTCATCTACAACTACTAAAGTGTAGGATTTCCCTCCTAGGCTTTGTACTGTGATGGGTCCAAAGAGATCCATGTGTAACAGATACAATATCCTAGGTGAATCACTCTTATTAAGTGACTTAAAGCTGTTTTTAGTTTGCTTGCCTAATTGACAAGCCCTGCAGAGTCCTTCCTTCTTATAGGGGCCAGAAGGTAGTCCTCTAACAAGGTTGTCTTTGGATAGCCTAGAAATAGTTATAAGGTTTAGGTGTCCTAATCTCTTATGCCATAAAATATTTGGTCTACAGACAGAATTGAACAAGCAGATATCTACATCAGTTGAAAGAAAATCTACTAGGTAGATGTTACCTTTTCTTTTACCTGTCAACACAGTTGTGTTGTCCTCTGACTTGATTTTGCATAAGGCTTTGCTGAAGGTCACCTGGTAGCCTTCATCACACAGCTGACTGATGCTAATTAGGTTGTGATTCAGTCCTTCCACATAAGCTACCTTTTTGAAAGTTACTGATCCAATCTGGACTGCACCATATCCTTTAGTCTGTCTAAAGTTTGAATCACCAAAGATAACTTTGGGTCCAAGCTTGGCTCTGAAGGATGTGAGGTTGTCCTTGTTCCCTGTCATGTGCTTAGAGCACCCACTATCCAAGTACCATTGCTGGTTAGATGTTGGATAGGTCTTCACCTGCACATAAGACAATTCATTTGTTTTGGTTGATAACCTTTAAATTCTGAAATAAAGGACATCCCGAGTTGACTCTTATATCCTTCAGGATGATATCTCCTTGGAGGTATAATCCATTCAGTATAAGGGTTAAAGATTTGGGATGAAGGACCCTTAGGATTCAATTTTGATTTGCCTTTGAAAAATTTTCCAGAGCTCTGATCTCTGTTCGACGATCTTGGAGCTGCGTTCGACGATCTTGGGTCAGATCGTCGAGCTCCGTTTGACGGTCGACTATGGCTGAGATCAGGTATTTGAGATCGTCGACCTGCGTTCGACGACTTTGGCTGAGATCGTCGATCTGCGTTCGACGATTTTGTCTGAGATCGTCGAGCTGCATTCGGCGATCGTCGATCTTTATTCGGCGATCGTCGATCTCCGTTCGACGATTTCTGCTGGGACTTAGTTTTCTGAGGCAGATCAGAATTTTTCCTAGCAACCTCTACAACTCCCTTTCCTTTGTCAGAAATGAATTTAATTGGAGTTGTTAGAACTATGGGTTGGCTGGATGAAGCACCCAAGCCCAGTGTACTGTTGAATCTGGAGTTCACTGTGCTTGTGATGTCCATCAGCTTGATGCTTCTCCCATTAAGGGATTCTTCAAGATTCTTGGCCTCAGAGAGCTCACTTTTCAGTAAAGCTATCTGTTCCCTACAACACTCCAACTCCTGAGAGAGTTTGAGGTTTTCTGATTTTAAAGTATTGTGTTCAGATAATTGATTTCTGAGAGAGATAATTTCTTTCTCAGACTTTAGCAGGTCTAAACACAATGCTTTAAATTCAGATTTAAAATCCTCTGAACTAAAATCAAAAGAACCAATTACCTGATCTTTTTCAGGTTGAGTCTCCGAGTCGGACTCTGACTCTTCTTCTTCTGAATTATGCTCTGAGGCATTGATTGCCATCATGCAGAACTCCTTTTCTTCTGCATCATCCTCATCATCACTGGAGCTGGATGATGCTTCTGACTCCTCTTCAGTCTCACTCCAGGATTCAGTAACAAACCCTTTTCTTGTATGTTTGTTTTTACTTGAGGAGGGTTTACCATTGCCATTTCTCTTGGAGTCTTTCTCCTTTCTTCTTTCTTTCCTGTCCCTTCTGTCCTTGTTCTTGTTCTCTGGACAGTCAGGAACTATGTGCCCTGGTTTCCTACAACCAAAGCAAATAATGTCTTTATTATTGTTAATGGACTTGTCATACCTTGGCTTATCCTATTCCTTGTATGATCTCCTTCTGAAGTCCTTTTTGGCCATTTTGTAAAATCTTTTGGCCAACAAACTGAGTAGTTCATCATTGCCTGTGGCTTTGTCTTCAGGCAGATCTTCAGTTGCCTTGAAGGCTATGGTCTTCTCTTTTCTTGTGGCTGGTGAGGCAGCCTTCTGTTCTTCCTCTCTATTTTTGATGAGTAGCTCATAAGATTTGAGCTTACCCAATAGAGCTTCAGTGGTGATCTCATTCAGACTTCTGGCATCCTTAATTGGCCAGATTCTTGAATCCCAAGTGCTAGGGAAGCACATTAGGATCTTGCCATTAAGTTCTGTTAGAGAGATCTCTTTGTCCAATGTCCTGAGTTCACTGACAATTAGACTTAGCCTGTTGTACATGTCTCCCACTGACTCAGTTTCTCCCCTTATGAAATTCTCATATTGAGAGATGAGATGGGATCTCATATCCTTTCTCTCATCAGCTGAGCCTGAGACTATTTCTGAGAGTTTGTCCCAAATTTCCTTTGCTGAATTGCATTCAGCCACCTTTTGAAATATATCATCAGACATTGTCTGGGCCAAGATGTTCATAGCCTTGGCATCAGCTACCTTCCATCTCTTGATATCAGCATCTGTTCCTGATGGAGGTGGAACAACATTTGTACTTGTGTTCTCTAGAGGTCTTGGACATACTGTCAAAACAGAATTAAAAATATCTTCGTCAATAGAATTCATGTACAGTCTGATCCTTGCTTTCCAAAGTGCAAACTTGGAAAGATTGCACACTGGAGGTCTGGTGCTAGCATAATCTTTGTTTTGGGCCATGATTTGTGAAAGCAAAATCTAATAATAAGATACAAAAGAAAATAGATCTAACTTGGGATCTTTGGGTTCAGGTGTTAGCCTGTACAACCAATCAGGTATGGTATGTTTAACCAACCTGGCTCTGATACCAATTGAAAGGCAGCTAGATCTGATATACTCTAGAGGGGGGTGAATAGAGTATATGGTGCTTTGAAACTTTTTACAACAATTGTTATAATAAGAGTGAGTAGGGAAGCAATTAAAAAAACTAATCACAGAACTAAGTTAAACAAAAGTAATCACAGAATAATCAAGACCAGAAACAAACATAAACACAAGCAAAACCAGAAGACACAAGGAAATATAGTGGTTCCCCTAAACTTGGGTACATCCACTCTTCTACCACCCTAGGTAGGAATCCACTGCAGGATGAGTTGATCAGGTGTCCTGGGCACCAATGAGCTTTTGATAAGGTGCTCAAAAATCAAAGCAGATTTTTTGATCAGGTGTCTTGCCACCAATGAGCTTTTGACAAGGTGCTCAAAAACCAAGCTCAAACTTTTGAAGGGAGTTTGAGAAACCCTTTACAGAGAGGGGGTGAGAGAGTGATGGAGGTTTTCTCTTTCTCAAACAACTGAGAAGACTATGTGGATTGTTGATGTCAAAGCTCCCCCTGAATCCTTGAGATCTTCAGGAAGAGAAGCTTTGCTGAGGGTGATAGGCCTTCAAAGATTGAACTCCAGCAATAGATGATTTCAGCAATGACTGAAATGTTGGATGTCTGGAGTCTTGAAATATGTTGGCCTTGAACACTTTGAAACTAAAGAGATCTGAAAATTTCTGAAAAGATTGATCTCCTTGGATGAGTGTTCTTGAGAATTCTTTAAGACAGTATATGATGTCTGACTGTGTGTCTGTCTCTCTGTAATCTGTATTCTATGAGTGATTCAAAAATTCTTCTCTTTTATTCTCTGATACAGAACAGAATAACATTCTCTTTCAAGTATAGCCGTTGGCCTACATTAATTGCATCCTTAATTGCACAATCTCTTCTGGAGGAAAGTCCATAGAAATATTCCTTGAAACTTGGTCCAGAAATGAATGAAAACGGCCAGGAAATCTCTGAATTAATTGCAGAATAATGCCTTAACTGATTTGAATTTGAATCTAGAAACATCCTTGAAGATATCTGGAATCGTCGAACTGAGCTCTGCTATCGTCGAGCTGAGCTCAGCGATCTGGAAATATACAGCAGCAAAATATCGTCGATCTAAGCTCAAAGATCGTCGAACTGAGCTCAGAGATAAAGATCCAAGGCAGAGTCAAAATCGTCGACCTGAGCTCACCGATCGTCGAACGGAGTTCGACGATATAATGAAGTTGAGCTCAGCGATCGTCGAATGGAGTTCGACGATCTGTCGAAGCTGAGCTAGACGATCGTCGATCGGAGTTCGACGAATCGTCGTGCTGAGTTCGACGATATGACTTAGTCTCCAAAACAGAAAATCTTGGTCTTCAGGGCAGCTTCCAAACCTATACTTCTAACCCTTAGACTCAATTCTAATTGACCTATTGAGCTATACAGGAGGTCAAGCAAAGGTTTTCTAGAGACATAGTGATCCTGACCCAAATTAGTAATAGGGTGTTCCAACAAGTGGGCGCCAACAACCTGACACGAACCCACTAGCGAGTATGTATGTCTATACAGAAGAGTAAAGAACTACCACACAACAAACGGGGATCAGCAATCTCAGCTACCCTAGAGGCCACCAACAAGCCCCTCCAAAAGAACTAGCCGCTGAACTGGCTACAACCTGGACCTGAGGCATTCAAGAAAAGAACACTTCAGCAAGGAAACAATCAAAAGTAAATAGAGCAATAGGTTAATGAGCAAATAAGATGAAGGGTTACCAACCCGGCAACAAACTGCTATAAGCAAAAGAAAAAGAGAAAGGCAGTAGGAAAAGAGTACTGCCTAAAACACCGCAGAGCACACCAAGTGCGAGCAATAAAACCAATATGCCTTACCAAGAGAGCCTGCAACAGCATCAAGACATATGCATATGCCAAAAGAACAGAAAGCATAAACAGGGAAGGGACTAATAGTCCTAACACGTGGGTAAGTGGCAGTGGTCAAAACATGGGTCTGAATGCATAACCAGAATCAGACCCAAAAAGGGCTAAGGGGTCAAACAGTGGTAGCTTTAGGGTCCCACACACACCAACCCAAACCGGGGCAAAAGGCGGTGGCCACAGCTCTCCACATAAAACCACCCCTCCAAAGGTCACCAAAACTCCACCACATGCCACCACCCAAGAGTCGGCATGCAGAAATTAGCCGAACACCCAATGCCCATCTCCTAGGAAAAAGTCCCACTAACAGTCCTAAGAAACACACGAACCCAAGGCAAAACGTCGGGTCCAACCGACGCGGCCTTGCACGCCTATCCAAAACCAACCCCGAGTCTCCCTGACCCCAAAACAAGGGCAGCACCCAGTGTCGACACCACGACAAACCGGTGTCGACACAAGGTGTCGACACAACCGCTGCTGGTGTCAACACCAAGTGTCGACACCATTGCGGCCGGTGTCGACACAAGGTGTCGACACGCCGCTGCGGGTGTCGACACCAAGTGTCGACACCACTGCGGCCGGTGTCGACACTGCCGCTGCGGGTGTCGACACCAAGTGTCGACACCCCGACTGGCCGGTGTCGACACCAAGTGTCGAGACCCCGACTGGCCGGTGTCGACACCCTGACAGGCTGGTGTCGACACCACGGTGTCGACACCCTGACTGGCCGGTGTCGACACCCTGACAGGCGGGTGTCGACACCACGGTGTCGACACCCTCACAGGCTGGTGTCGACACCACGTGTCGACACCCAGACAGGCTGGTGTCGACACCACGGTGTCGACACCCTGACTGGCCGGTGTCGACACCAAGGTGTCGACACCCTGACTGGCTGGTGTCGACACCACGGTGTCGACACCCTCACAGGCTGGTGTCGACAACGCGTGTCGACACCCAGACAGGCTGGTGTCGACACCATGGTGTCGACACCCTGACTGGCCGGTGTCGACACCAAGGTGTCGACACCAAGGTATCGACACCCTGACTGGCCGGTGTCGACACCAAGGTGTCGACACCCTGACTGGCTGGTGTCGACACCAAGGTGTCGACACCCTGACTGGCTTCAGGCGCTAGATCCAGCACACAACCAGAAACGAGAACGAGGATTCTCTCTCTCTAGAGTACAACATCCATCGGCAATGGCAGCTACTCGACCTAAACCGAACCGAAACTGTCCCTAATAGACACCATCCCTCGGAAAACTGAGATTTAACTGGAACTTTCTACACTAACCACAATATGATCGGGAACAAACCCCAGCTTACACCTAATATCTAAACAAGAAAGAGATAAAAATTAGCTCAAAAGAAAGACAAAGATCAGCTTTGGCAAGGATGAGGGGACATCACTTGCCTCAATACCAGGAACACGGTCGGCGGCCTCCCCCGCTCACGGATCTGGCCGCAGAGCAGCAAGCTGAGGAGCAGAAAGAAAGCAGATCCCGGCGAGGGCAGTCCAGATCCACTCTCGAAATCGAATTCCGACCGCTAAATCTCCAGGAATCGGCATCCGAAGACTAGGGTAGGCCGGCGGTGCTCTTCCTCTCGTACAAGCGACGGCTTCTTCCAAGCAGAGAAACAGGAAAAGAACAAAAGGAACCCAGTCCTAATTCTAACCCAAGACTTTATATATATCAGTTTAATATTAAACAATCAACATATTAATAATTATTTACACTCAATATCAAAACAACACGAAGCCTGAAACTTCTCGGAAAAAGACGAAATTCACGCCGCAGCTAAAAACCCACGCTACGAACGCAACTACGAAGTCGAAATTAGCATTCGACGAACAAAACCCAGGATAACACCTCCCGAAGCCAAAACACAAGCATTCCCTAAGAGGCCCAGCTGAGTCATCAAACAGACCCCGGCTAGCTGGGGAATCTTGCTAACACGCTACAAACAGGCTACACAGGGAACCCTAAGAGCTAAAACCACGCTCTACAACGGCAAAAAGCCGGAAATACGCCATCGTAACGCCAACCAAAGATCAAACAAAACACAGAAAAATCGGGGGCATTACAGGGGTAACCCAATCCGGTAGAATTCTGCGCCTCCTCTCCTGAGGTTTAATGCGCGACTCTCTTTACCCAAGGGTGATCGGTCCGTACGCACGACATCTCGGCTAGCTAGCGTATGGATAATGGAAATAGAGCCTACATATCGATTTGTGGTCCTACGCGTCGTATACCCGGGGTAAATCTTCAGTAATATAATTAAAGAGAAAAAAGACCTTTAATTATTTAAAAAGATTTTATCTGTCCCAATGCTCTTCGATACTAAGGGCTAAGAGCGATTAATCACTCATCGGAATGGAGACGGCTTATGAAAAATAACATAATTAAAATTGCAAGTTCTACTCAAATGAGTAGGTTAGACATGAAAGCGATAAAGTGCAAGACCTACTCGAATGAGTAGACTGGAAATGAAAGCGGTAAATTTCAAGTTCTACTCAAACGAGTAGACGGGAAATGAAAGCGGAAAATTTCAAGTCCTACTCCAACGAGTAGGCGGGAAATGAAAGCAGTAAATTTCAAGTTCTACTCAAACAAGTAAGCGAGAAATGAAAGCTATAAAGAACAAGTCCTACTCAAACGAGTAGGCGGGAAATGAAAGCGGTAAATTGCAAGTCCTACTCAAATGAGTAGGCAAGAAATGAAAGCAGTAAAAAAGAAGTAAAATGCGAGTCCTACTCAAACGAGTGAACGAGAAATGAAAGCAGAAAAACTACCTCGTACACACACACACACACTACATGAATTGAAAAAAGCATTAAAGAAGGTGATAAAATCTATCTCATACACACACACACTCTACATAAAAAGAAAAACAAAGTATTTGAAAAATTAAAATAACTACTTTTCTACTCCTAGAACTTGTTAGAAAAGCATAAAAAGACAAAATAAAAATAAAAGAAGCAAATGGATATTCAAATAAAAGCAAAAAATCAAAGTGCTATAAAAATTAAAGCGATTACTAATTCATTCTTATAACTTTATAAAAATGCTTAAAAAGTGAAAAAAAGTTTAAAAGAACAAAAAGTTTTACAAACTTAAAAAACTAAGTAAAAAAGATAAACAAAATACTTTTAAAAACACCTTTATAAATTAATAAGAATGAAATAAAAAGCACTTAAACAACATAAAAGCTAAAAAGAATAAGTGAAATGAGAAGAAAAGCTTGCATAACAATTCCTAACATAATAAAAAGGGGGTAGATCAAAGCTAAGTAAAAAAAGAAGAAAACATGAAACTTAAAATTACTCCCATACACACACACACCCCCTTCATAATAAGAAAAAACAAGAGACAAAAGATCACTGAAAGTGGGGCACTCAAATGCAATCCATAACAACATAAGGATGAAAAGACTAACAAATTTTTTTATTAAGGGAATAGTTGAATTATAAAAGCTAAAACAAACACAAAGATAGGGGAAATATCCTTACATAGCAAAGAAGAGCACCTAAGCAGCCCACTAACATCAAAATGGTTCCAAAAAATTGAACCCTTGGTCCATACATAAAAGTTCTATTTATAGACAAAAAATTCAGATTACACACCCTGATCACGGGCGTGATTGGGGGCGTGTAATGTTGGCGTGCTGGTGAAGTCGAAAACCTAGTGACTGACAAAATTCTGGAAGCTTCTGGAAGATCCACGTTTTGGTCACGGGCGTGTTTGACCATCACGGGAGTGTAGTGGGGGGGTGACTAGCTGACGAGCTGGGTTGGATTGCTGGAGAAGCTGAAATCTCGGCTTGGAAGCGACCCATGGCAGTCACAGGCGTGTCAGGAAGTGCGTGTCAGAGGCGTTGAGTGCCGAGTATGCTGGAGGCGTTGAGTGTCGAGTATGCTAGAGGTGTTGAGTGCCGAGTATGCTGGAGGCGTTGAGTGCCGAGTATGGTGGAGGCATTGAGTGCCGACACGGGCGTGTCAATCTGGACACGGGCGTGACTTGATTTTTTTTCATTGCAAGCGACAACTTTCCACGAGAATCAAAGTGACACGACCCGATCATGGGCGTGAAAGTCAGGTCACGGGCGTGTACTTTGAATTTTTCAACTTTTTATGCAGAATTTTTAGGAAATGAGAATAAAACTAAGTTAGAAGAGTATATACAAAAAAGGAACATTTTATTGAACAAAAGTAACTAAAAACAACAAAAAATAAACTAAAATAACCTAAATAAAGTAATATAAAATACGAATATTTACAACTTATCAAATTCTCTTGATGCGCGCGAAGCCCGACTCTGATTTATCTAGTGAGCACGCTGGGTCCAGATTTCGCACGGTGAAAGGACGCAAGTGCACCTGTCGCAGGTAATACATGATATTCATGGGAATATCGAAATCGTATGTTTCCCGGGGCAGGTTGATTATCTCTACTCCTTCCGGAAGTACTATTATCTTACCGAAAAAATAAAATTGTCGGATTAACTAATGAAAGTGCTGAAAATTGATTTAGAAAAAGATCGATGAAAAAATAACACTCGGTATCGAATTACATTACAACTAAAATAAATTTATATAACTAGAGATCCTAGGTTTCAATTCAATTAAAGGGAAAACTTGGCCGTGGAGGTTCCAAAATAATGAGCTCACCCATCTCTAGGATTATAGCTCACCTGAACATTAAGACTATTCGAATGAGCTCTCGTTCGGCAAAGGATTCCTCTTAATGCCCGATTTACGCTAAGAACCCCATTATTGGGTGGGGAACCCAATCCGGTAGAATTCTGCGCCTCCTCTCTCGAGGTTTAGTGCAAAACTCTCTTTACCCAAGGGTGATCGGTCCATACGCACGGCCTCCCGGCTAGCTAGCGTATGGACAACGAAAATAGAGTCCACACATCAATATGTGGTTCTACGCGTCGTATACCCAGGGTAACCCTTAAGCTGTTAATTAAAGAGAAAAAGAAGACCTTTAATTATTTAAAAAGATTTTTATGTCCCAATGTTCTTCGATACTGAGGGCTAAAAGTGATTAGTTACTCATCGGAATGGGGACAACTTATGAGTTTGGTGAGACGTGAGCTTAAAACTAAGCGCTGAAGGGTTACAAAAAATGAAGACATAAAATAACTTAACATTAAAAAAAGAAAAGCTTAAAAAAATTAGAAGAACGCACGCACTCAACCAAAGCCATAATAAAAGAAAAAGCTAAGTTACAAAAAAGAAAAAATACATAATTGAAATTACAAGTCCTACTCAAACGAGTAGGCGGAAAATGATAAGTCCTACTCAAATGAGTAGGCGGGAAATTAAAAGTCCTACTCAAACGAGTAAGCGGGAAACTACAAGTCCTACTCAAACGAGTAAGCGGGAAACGACAAGTCCTACTCAAACGAGTAGGCGAGAAATGAAAGCTGAAAATTACAAGTCCTACTCAAACGAGTAGGCAGGAAATGACAAGTCCTACTCAAACGAGTAGGCGGGAAATGACAAGTCCTACTCAAACGAGTAGCCGAAAAATGACAAGTCCTACTCAAACGAGTAGACGAGAAATGACAAGACTTACTCAAACAAGTAGGTGGGAAATGACAAGTTCGACTCAAACAAGTAGGCGGGAAATGACAAGTCCCACTCAAACGAATAGGCGTGAAATAAAAGCTGATAATTACAAGTCTTACTCAAACGAGTAGGCGGGAAATGACAAGTCCTACTCAAACGAGTATACGAGAAATGAAAGCTGAAAATTACAAGTCCTACTCAAAGGAGTGGACGGGAAATGTCATGTCCTACTCAAACGAGTAGGCAAAAATGAATGTTGTAAATGCTATCTCATATACGCACACACTCTAAATGAAAAAAAAGCAATGAAAACCTAACTCATACACTCACACACACAAACAAAAAGGAGAAAAACAAAATGATCGAAAAATTAAAACGATTATATTTCTACCGTTATAATTTGCTAAAAATGCATAAAAAGAAGAAATAAAAAATAAAGGAGCAAAAGAGTTTTCAAATAAATGCAAAAATCAAAGTGTTTGAAAAATTAAAATAACAACTAATCCATTCTTATAACTTTGTAAAAATGCTTAAAGTGTGGAAGAAATTTTAAAAGAACCAAAAGTTTTACAAGCTAAAAAAAAACTAAGTAAAAAAGGATAAAAACCACTTTAAAACTATTTTTATAAATTCATAAGAGTGAATGAAAAACCCAAAAATCCGAAATCTAAACAAACCTAAGGGACACGATAAGAAAAGCTATAATAACAACTAGTAAGTCTGAAAAAAATCTAAAACTAAACTAAGCAAATTGATGATTTGAAAACTTAAAAACGACAATTCAAACTCATACACACACACTGATATTAAAATGAAAAACGAAGATACATAAGATCGCTGAAAGAGAGGCACTCCGAGGCATTCCAGTATAATATAAGGATGAAAAGACTAACAAATTTTATTAAGTAAAAAACGGATTACAAAAACTAAAACAAACACAAAGAGGAGGGGGGAAAATTATCCTTACATAGCACAAAAAGCCTCCTAGCGGTTGGATAAGCTGAATAGTTATTGGGGGTTGACTTCAGGGCTTCTTCTATTCGTTCCACGTAGCGGTCACGGGCGTGACATGGAGGTCACGAGCGTGTACGGAGGGCGTGACTGGCGAAGGCGTGCTGGAGGCGTCACGTCGTTGCCTCGTTGGCGACGTCTTGTCTGAAAAAGTTGACACGGTCACGGGCGTGCACCGAATGACACAGGCGTGTAGTTTGGTTCTGACAGGACATTTGGATTGGGTTGCAAACCCCAGGATAGATACGAGCATGTCCGAAATATCACGGGCGTGTCAGTAGCGTTGAGTGTCGACTGACACTGAGTGTCGAATCTGCTGGCGGCGTTGAGTGTCGAGTGGCGTGACATGGACGTGTCAGACGGGACACGGGCTTGTCGGACGGGACACAGGCGTCACTTAATTTTTCCATTGCAGGCGGCAGTTTTCCACTAGAATCAAATTGACACGCTTAGGTCACGGGCGTGACCAAACCAAATGGACACTGACGTGTACTTTGAAAATTTTGACTTTTTCCTGAAATTTCTGGAAAACAAAAATAAAGCTAAGTTAGAATAGTATATACAAAAAAAACATTTTATTAAACAAAAGTAAATAAAACAACGAAAATAAATTTAAACGACCTAAATAAAGCAAGTAAAAATACGAATTTTTACAACTCATCAAATACCCCCATACTTATGTTTTTGCTATTGCAGAGCAAAAGTTGGAGATATACTTATAAGGAATTAAAAGAAATACTAAATTTAGCTACCGCTTGAATTAATTAAAAGAGAGATCAAAGTAAACATCAGGGGTATAAGAGTTAAGTCCTAAATAATGAATATAATTTAAATAGAGGAAAAGTTTTGGCCAAAAATACTTCTTGAAGTAACCAATAGCAAGCAAAAAATGCAATCATTAGCTAATAAAAATAGATTGGAATTATAAAAACTTTAGCTTATAAGAGTTCAAAAGAAATAATACAATTTAAAAATTATGCTCTCAAAAAGATAATATTAAATCTAAAATCATTGAATATGGCTAATAGGGTTGTTGTGGTTTATGAAGAGGGCTTTAGTTTTAGAGGTGATGTATATTTTTCACTCAAACCTCTAAATTTTTTTTAATGTGGATGTTTAGGAAAGTGAAATCTTATTTTTCATAACATGTAAATTTTTTGAACTTCATATGACCCAATGTATATGTATAAGAGTAATGAATATTATCATCTCACTCCATAACAATAATCTTTTAAAATATTGGATGCCTATTTTTACGTAACGAAATCTTATTCTCATTAACATATGTTCTTTTAAGGATAAAAATTTTATCGTGCCAAGCAAGACATGATAAATATGGGGAGATAGGTTTTTTTTAAAAAAAACTAGATTTTAATAAAAAAACAATTGAGAGCAACCTTTATAAATTGAACTTTCTCGTATTTTTAAAAACTTGAAGTAAAAATAATTGTAGTCTATAATTATTTTTTCTAACATAATACACATGCCTCTATTTTAGATAAATTAGAAGTATTGCCTAAAACAAGTCTCATATCTTAAGAAAAAAAAACAGAAGATATTCTTTAAAACGTAACCCCAAATATTTAAATCTATCAATCTCTAATTAATAAACGAATAGTAAATAAAGAATTAATGAAATTCGCTTATAAATAAACTTGCAACTAGATTTTTGTAGAGCGAAAATGATTAAGAATGGTATATTCGATTTATTTGTTTCAATATAATTTTTTTTGGGATTTTTAGAGTTATTATCTTTTTGTATTTTTGATTTATTATCTTTTTTTGGAATTTTTGTTTATTTTACTCTTTTTTTTGAAATTTTTTGAGTTATTATCTTTTTTTGGATTTTGAAGTTATTTCTTAATATATACATACTAAAAATGTGAAAAAGATATATTTTTTGAAATATTTTTCTGTTTTTTTTTTGTATTTTAAGATTTATAAGCAAATATTTATAAATAAGGAAAGGGAGAAAAGTTATTTACAAATAGTAGAAAGAAAGGAAGAGGGGGAAGAGAAAAGAATATTTACAAAAATATTTTTTAAAAAATATTTACACAGAATATTTACAAAGTAAAAGTAAATATTTTTTGGAAAAACAAATTTTGTTTTATAATTTTTTTGAAATTTCTGATGATAAAACAAAAATTATTTTTGTAGTTTTCATTTTATAAATTTGTTTTGTTTTTTTTTGTTTTGTTTTCATATTTTGTTGGATTTTAAAAAAAAACATTAGGTGTGCAGAAAATAGAAGTGCAGAAAAGAAAGTACGAAAACACCCCAATACTTAATTCCAACAATGTCCCCAATGTTGCAAGATATGTATGTGGAACAAAAAAGAAATAAAATGCAATATATCTAAAAAGTAAAGATGGAGAGTAGAAACTTCCCTAAAACGTGCTCGGGGAGGTCGAATTAGAAACCATGCATTATTAAGAACAAAACAACAACGAAAAAGTAAAGAAATAACAAAAAAGATAAACATGGGGTGCCTCCTAGGAGTGCTTTGTTTATAGTCGTGTAGCTTGACTATTTTGGCGGGTTTATATGTCGAGGAGAGTTATGGTTTCGATATTACCGCCCACAGGATCGCCCGCTATACATAATTTTAAGCGATGGCCGTTTACTTTAAACGAGCTTTTTTCTGGGTGGGAGATGAGTACGATCCCATATGGCCAAACCACTTCAACTTTGAAGGGGCCGGACCATCTTGATTTTAGTTTACCCGAAAAAGTCTATGACATGAATTATAAAGAAGGACAAGATCACCCGGAGAAAAAAATTTTGGGGGCTTGATTTTTCAATCGTGATAAAACTTAGAACGCTCCTTATAGAACTTATTGCTCTCTTAAGCGTTTGCACGTCATTCATTGAGCTCGTTGAGTTGCAGTTTTCTATTTTGAGCGGCTAAGTTTGCGTCGAGATTTAAGAGTTTTCAAGCCCAAATAGCGCGATGTTCTAGTTCTACGAGAAGATGACATGTTTTGCCATACACTAATCGGTACGACATACAACTAATTACGGTTTTGTATGCCGTATGATACGCCCACAACACATCATCGAGTTTGACGAACCAATATTTTCGATTAAGCGAAACGGTTTCTCTAATATACGTTTAATCTCTCGATTTACTACCTCAACTTGTCCACTTGTTTGCGGGTGGTAGGGGGTGGCAAGTTTCTGTGACTCCATATTTAGCTAACGTCTTAGCCATTTGGGCGTTACAGAAATGTGTTCCCCTATCGCTCACAATAGTGCGAGGTGTGCTGAAGCGAGAAAATAGTTTTTTAAGAAAGGTAATGACGACTCGCGCATCATTGGTGGGGAGAGCTTGCGCTTCCGCCCACCTCAATACGTAGGCGACCGCCACTAAAATATAATTATTTTAAAAGACAAAGGTAGGGGACCAACAAAATCGATGCCCCACAAATCGAAGACTTCGCACTATAAAAATAAATTTTGAGGCATCTCGTCGCGACAAGAGATGTTACTCGACTGCTGACAGCTATTGCAGGAGCGCACAAAATTGTGAGCGTCTTTGAATAGAGTGGGCCAAAAGAAACCCGCCTCCAATGCCTTCCGCGCGGTCCGGTTAGCTTGATAATGCCCACCAGCCGGACCCTCGTGGTAGTGCCTAAGTATTTACGTGCACTCCACACCCGCGACGCATCTTCGGACCGCCTGGTCCGCGCATATACGAAAAAGAAAAGGGTTCTCCCAAAAGAAAATTTTCAAGTCAGAAAAGAATTTCTTCTTTTGCTGGCTCGAAAAATCTTTTGGGAGCACACGCGCAACTAAATAGTTCGCAAAATCTACGAACCAAGACGGGGAAGATGAAATAGTATTTATGGCTAGGAGACGTTTCTCGGGGAATCTGTTATTTATGTCAGATTTGACGAGCGCTTCCACACCGGGATTTTCTAAGCGGGAGACGTGATCGACGACTAAATGTTTCGCGCCCTTCTTATCCCGGATCTCCAAATTAAACTCTTGTAGGAGGAGGATCCATCGAAGAAGGCGGGGCTTGGTGTCCGTTTTAGCTAATAAATATTTTAAGACGGAGTGGTCAGTAAATACAATAACTTTAGATAGCGTTATATACTAGCGAAACTTATCCAATGCAAAAACGACGACTAAAAGTTCCTTTTCCGTTATCGTGTAATTACCTTGTGCGGAAGTGAGCATCTTGCTAGCGTAATAAATAAGATGAAAATATTTGTTTATATGTTGGCCAAGAACGACACCTACGACAGTATCACTAACGTCGCACATAATCTCGAACGGAAGGGTCCAATCGGGCGCCACTAAAATGGTTGAATTGATAAGTTTTTGTTTTATAAAATTAAAAGCGGACTCGCATTCGCTAGTAGAGACAAAATTCGATTCCTTTTCCTGGAGGCGAGTAAGCGGCTTTGTTATTTTTGAAAAAATATTGAATGAAACGTCTATAAAAGCCCGCGTGACCTAAGAAACTCCTAATAGATTTTACGTTAGAAGGCGGGGGAAGTTTTTCGATAATTTCAACCCTGGCCTTATCGACCTTCATCCCCTTAGACGAAATCTTATGGTCGAGAACTAAACCTTCTCGAATCATAAAATTACACTTTTCCCAATTTAAAACGAGATACGTGTCCTCGCATCGCTGAAGGACACGATCTAAATTACGAAAACAAGTCGAGAATGGACATTCGAAAACAGAGAAGTCATCCATCTCCTAGCAACTCGCCAAAGATCGCCAGCATACGTCTTTGGAATGTAGTCGGCGTATTGCAGGGGCTAAATGACATTCTTCGGTATGCGAAGGTGCCAAACAGGCAGGTAAAAGTTGTTTTCTTTTGGCCATCGGGAGAAATGGGGATTTGGATGACCGGATAAACGCTCCAGGAATTGGTCTAAAACGGTAGTGGGAAGTGGTCCTTACGGGTGGCATCATTTAGTGTTGGATCCCTAGTTGATTTGGGCTAGGTTCACTAACTTAGGATATGACCCAACATGTATATCCAGGGTCAAAGCTGTGTCCTAGAGTCTAGGCCAAGTCCTTAGAGTCAACATCAGATGGACCAGCTATCATCAAGATTGCCAGAGACTCAAGATTGAGAAGATTTCAAGACTAAGTAAAAATGAGTTCGACGTTCGTCGAACTCAGGTCGACGAAAGACGTTCTCAGCTCGCCGAACTTTAGATAGTTCTCTGAGCTGAGCTCGACGATCTTCATTCTCTGATCGACGAAAGTTAGGATACTTCAACAAACTAAAGTCGGGATAAATTCAGATTATTCTAAGTCCAATTTCAGACTTTGGTCGACGAACAAGATTCTGAGCTCGAAGAACTTGGATCTCAAGTTCACAACTTCTCATGTCGACGAAGTCAACTTCTCAGGTCGACGAACTTAGAACTCTACTCGACGAATTCTGGAATCAGAAGATTTGTGTCGACACTTAGGGCATGTGTCGACACCAACTTATGTCAACACCAGAAAACTTATGTCGACACCAGAAGACTTGTGTCGACACCAAGACTAATTAGTCAACATCCACCTGTGTCGACACAAGAATATTCATGTCGACACACCGAATATCAGTCAACACAAAATACTTGACTAAGTCCAGAACTGTTGCTGAACTCCAGTCGACGAAGTTACAAACTCAGCACGACGAACTTCAGACAGAAAAGGCAAAGGCTCTGAAGCATGCAGCTCTGTTATCAGCTCGACGATCTTGGAACTCAGCTTGACAAACAGGAAGTTGTCTGGTCGACGAATTCAATATCTCTGCTCGACGAATTGGTAATTCAGTTCGACGAATTCGGCCAACTGTTTGACAATTCCAGACTTAGCCATTTCCGGCATTCTATCCTCATTCAAATGCAATAATTCATGACAGATTAATGCTCAAACATTCTCTGAATGTATCTGTTAGAGGGAGCATTAATTACAGTCTTCCTCAGAAATATTACTTGCTGATTTTCCACAAGATAGTTGGGGAAATACATTAATGTCGATTATTCTCAGGCCATCAACATTAATTACAGAGGATTCAAATTTTTAAAAAGATATAGAAGAAAAGAAGATCCAGAATCATCAAGGAGAAGGAGAACATACTCAGTCAGAAAGAATATAGTGAAATACACAGACTGACTGAAAAATATACTCATATAAGCAGAAAAGCTTTACACAGGAATTATACTGAAGCTTCCAGTGACAGACAGTGATCATCATTCATAAGAAGAAGAACAATCACCCAATATCAAGAGTCTTCTTCTTTCACATTCTCTCCAGGACTTCCAAGGACAACATATATCAAATCAGTCAAGAAGCTCCTGTATCACTGTTTGTCAAGAACTCTGATTGAAGACCTATCACCCTACATCAAAGCTTCCAAATCTTCCTGAACCATTCAATAATTCAGGGGGAGCTTTTGCTAAACATCAATCCACATAAGTCTTCTCAGTTTATTGAGAAATAGAAGACAAAATCACTCTCTCACCCCTCCTGTATAAAGGGTTGTCATCTCCCTTCAAAAGTGATTCCTAGTTACAAGTCTCCTAACCAAAAAACTTGAGTTGGTTTTTGGGGACCTGATCAAAACCCATTGGTGTCAGGCACCTGATCAAAAACCTGAGTGGATGCCTACCAAGGGTGGTAGATGTAACATCCCGCCTTTTATTGGGCCACCAAAGCCTTAGTGGGCCCAATAAAAGTGGCCCGAACCCTACCCATGACCCGGTGGGAAATAACCCGAAGCAGGAAATCAAGCTAGAGAACTCCGAATTGAGTTCTGTCAGTTCCTGTGGCATCGAATAGTCAATACGAGCGCATTGCAACTCGTTCAGTTGGACCCCGAGGTCATGTAGTGGATGTGACCATTCCTCGTAAAACGCAACGAGAGCGAGATTTTGGATATCGAGCTAGAGAACTCTGAATTGAGTTCTGTCAGTTCCTGTGGCCTCGTATAGTCAATACGAGCGCATCAGAACTCGTTCAGTTGGACTCCGAGGTCTAACGACAATTTTACACATTTCGACCATTTTAGCGCGCTGCGACGCGCAAATTTCGAACTTTCGTCAAACGGACTCCGATTCAACCCCAGTCAGTGGCATTAGACTCGTGTGATCAATACGAAGTCAACGGAAGTCGTCCCGGTCAATTTCGATGACGATTGGTCAACCAGTGGTCAAATCAAGCATAGTTGTGCACCGAAAAGCGTGCGCACACCAATTATGACACGACACCCGAACTTTGACCCGACCCCGATGACTTGGACCCACTTTGACTTTGACCAGCAAGGGGGACCCAACCTAGGGTTGACTTGGTCAAACCCTCCTAAAAATCCACTTTTTGGATTTTTCTCCAAGTGAGGGGCCCACCTCCTCTCCAAAGAAGGATGGCCCATGCCCCCCTCACTCTCCATGGGCCCCAACCAGCAAGCTCCTTGTTAGCTCAAATGGAGGCCCACCTACTCCTTCTCCCACTCTCCCCCTCTCTTTCTTCACCATGGAGGCCCAAGCCCATGAGGCTTTCCCCTATCCCCCACATGGGGAATATGTGGCACCTCCAGCTGTCCTTGGACAGCTGGAGGGTGGTGATTAATCCCTCCCTAGGGAGGGATTAATCCCACATTGTCAATGGGAGGGAAGCTCCCCCTCCCCCTCCCTATAAAAGGACCCCACCCCCCTCTCTTTCCCTCACAGCTCTCAGAGCAACCCCCTCCCCCTGTTTTACCCTCTACCAGAGCTCAGGTGGCCGGAAAAAGCCAAGCCGGAGCTCCTCCTCCCCTCCTCCACCACCTTGAGCCATGTCCGACCAAGCCGGCCCCTCCCGAGCCCACCAAACTCAGGCGGAAGCTTTCTCCCTCCTCCTTCTCCATTTTGGACGTCTTGCATGACGCTCCCGGCGGCCGGAGCGCCGCCTCCGTCATCCCCCTCCCCTCCCGTCCATTTTTAAGAAAAAAAATGCTCCGGCGGCGGCCGGCGGCGGCAGGCCGCCGGACCACCGCCGGAGGGAGCGCCCACCACCGGCGGGTTGGCCGGTGGTGGAGCCACGGCCGGCCGGCGGCCGGCCGGCGGCCGGCCGGCGGCGGAGAAGCCCCGTAAGGTGCGCGGGAATGATACAGGCGGGGGGAGAAGGAGGTGAATAGTAAAATATTTTATAAATTATATTATTATAATATTATAATATTATAATAATAGGATGATTATTTTTTTGGAGACTAAAATAGACTCCTAGGGAAAGAGTGTTGAACATTAAAAATGTTTCCATTGCTAAGGGCTTCCTCCACAAAAATTTTGAGAATTTTTGGTGTTGATTTGGTATTTTTAAAAGCTTAATTAAACTTTATTTGGCCAAATTAAAGGGCCAAAACTCTTTGAAAAGTTATGAAAATTTTTCTATGCTCTTTTTATACCCTTCCAAGGGTTGTGTCAAAATTTGGACTCATGGGGAGAAGATTTGTTATTTTTCCCAAAATATGGAAGCCTAAGGTCGCGCTCGGAATTTATTACGCTCATTTTCCTCGAAAGTGAAAATTGGAGCGCGCGACCATCATCTCTAATTTGAATAATAAATTCAAATTATCTTATCAACGAGAGTGGCCGAGGCAAGTGATCAAGCTCCGGGTGTTTCGAGATTTCATGAAACCGTCGAGCGCCTCGACTCTCGGGTGATTTGGGCATGCTCGGAAGTGTGAGTACGAGTGGTGAGTTATGAATTATTCTTGATGAATAATGAGAGTGTAACTCCTGATAAGCCCCGATTCGATTAATTCGTGGTTAATAAAGCGTAACCAACTCTTAATTGGATCTTAAAAATGGATGTAACCCGAAGAAGCCTTTAAAACTAAGATGTAATTGAATGTGCCTCCTAGATGGAGATGGAACTGAATCTCTCCTAAGAACGGAGATAGAACTGAATGTGCCTCCTGGATGGAGATGGAACTGAATCTCTCCTGGATGGAGATGGAACTGAATCTCTCCTGGATGGAGATGGAACTGAATCTCTCCTAAGAACGGAGATGGAACTGAAGCCTCCTGAATGGAGTGATTGGACTACTAACCATTTTCTTTATGATTATTCCAGTTTTGCACTGGTCCAGTTCCTTTATTCTTTTCAGTTCAGTACTTTCAATTCAGTACTACTCCAGTCTCGTACTGGTCAAGATTATTTCAGTACTTTCAATTCAGTACTACTCCAGTCTCGTACTGGTCAAGATTATTTCATTACTTTCATTTCAGTACTACTCCAGTCTCGTACTGGTCAAGCTTATTTCAATACTACTCCAGTCTTGTACTGGTCACATTTCTTTCCAGCACTTTAAATAAGCAGCATAACCACCGCACTTGATCTTATCGCAATTTACTTTTATATTCCCGGGTCCTGCTCTGACGAGCAGTTGTTGTTTAGGTTGAGCCTTAGTTGGGGATAACCGGAGTTGAGGTAGTCCTCCAGGTCTAGCCCTAAATAAAGCGCTCCCACGCTCCTTGTCGAAAGTAGAGCAAAGTGCCGATGCCCGAAGTGTAAGCCTAGTAAGGCAGGCCGTCGTAGACCCGATGTTATATTGTTTGCAATTGTTTGATTTATTGTAAATTGCTTGCGGTGAAATGGTGGTGGGTCAGTCCCTCCCGTAGACCGTTCGTACCGGTGCGGCAAGGTTGACGACTCAAGGCGACAGGGAGATGAGTACCACGGGTGACCGACCGTTATATTCCCCATCGGGTTTTCCTCCGCTGGTCGGCCAAAATGATTCGCCGGATGTCGCTCACATCCAAGAGTACACAAGGTTGTACGTGAGGGCCTGGGGTTGTGCAGTACGATCACCCCCAGAAGTGGCAGGACTGGCCACTGTCACCGACGGCCACATCGGTGAGGCCCGCGGGGCTCGCTACCCTGCTGGAACAGAAGCGGTCCAAACTATGTCGACATAGGGTTTGTGTGCGCGGCTATGAATGCCTGCGGTTTGTGTGCGCGGCTATGAATGCCTGCGGTTTGTGTGCGCGGCTATGAATGCCTGCGGTTTGTGTGCGCGGCTGTGAATGCCTGCGATAGAATTCAAGATATGAAAACCTGTTGTGCTGATGAGCTAGTAGAGCCTTGCTATAACCGTTTTATGTTATTGCTGCTTTTTCCGGTTATACTGCACTCTTTTATAATTGCTCATAGTTGTTCATATATGAAATGTTGTGATAACCCTCTCTTGCTTCGGCTATTTACTTTTGTGGGTGGGTGCATGCTCGTCCCCAGGATGTGGATCCGGGGAGGAGATTTGTTTCCACTTAGCTCTGTGACTAACAGTTATTTGATTAACCATTCACAGGAGGTGGAGCACCGTAGTGACCCGCTGCCGCAGGAGATTACGCCAGCAGCTAGGTCTACTCGAGCAGAGGCACCCCCGCCATCTCCGGTGTTTAGAGACGTGAGTACCGCCGAGCAGTTTAGAAGAGAGAGTGTGTGAGAGACTTATGTAGTACATGTATAGCCCACGAGCTTTTATAAACGCATAAGGCTTCAGCCCTAGAACCTCTGTATTAATATGATATGTTATATATATATATGATATGTTATATATATATGTAGTGGTTTCCTGTTAATGCTTCTGCTATATTCTGATGGGTTGTGAATGTTATGATTCGAACCATTCAAGACGGCCATCTAGTGCTTGAATAGGGTGGATTGTTTCCCCTATGAGCCCTGGGTAAACGTCTTGGGCCAGTAGTACCCCTCCGGCCCGACCCGGGCAAAAGGTTGGGGGGGGGGTACTACAAATGGATCAGAGGGATCACGATTCGTCCTTGTGGAGCAGTCTCAGGATCCCTCCGTCCCTCGCTTCGTTCTAGGTTCGGGACGAACCTTGCAGTGGAAGCCTGGTGGACCCTAGTGTAGAGGCTTAAGGATTCTAGACTGTGCGTTAGTACGCCCATACACCATTGTTTTCCGCTTGGGTTGTCGCTTTTGCAAATTCCCTTACTTTTGCAAAATACTGACACTCTTTCATGTTACTTATCCAGATACCGGAGTACAGTAACGGAGGATCCTCGTCCAGAGGATACGTTCCAGCCACCCCACCACCAGACCCGGTTGCTCCCGCAGCCGTACCGTTTGCCGAGTCAGATATAGGGCAGACACTGACGGCTATACTAGCGACTTTCCGAGATGCCCTGGCACAGCCACCGCGGGAGATGACCGCACCCACAGATCTGCTGACGACTTTTCGAGAACTGAGGCCTCCCCCTTTCAGGGGTACAGAGACGGCCATTCAGGTAGAGGAGTGGGTGGAGCGAGTGGAGGAGCTGTTGGTAGGGATGATGTGCCCAGCTGTGGCAGCAGTCTCTTTGGTGGTGACCCTCTTGGAGGGATATGCGAGGGATTGGTGGAGAGCGTCTAGTCACTCTACCTTCCGAGGTCGGCCGATGAGCACGATCCTTTGGGGGGAGTTCTCCGTGGCTCTGCTAGAATTTTTCATCACAGATGCAGACCGAGCCGCGCTGCAAGAGAGGTTCCTGCTCATTCGACAGGGCAACCGCACTGTGGCAGAGTATGAGAGAGAGTTCATACACCTGGCACGCTTCGCTGGGAATCTGGCTGCCTCCGACAGGGATAGGGCTTCTCGGTTCTACCGAGGACTACGAGACGACCTGAGGCAGGCCTTGATTATGCTCTCTCAGGCCACCTTCCACACCATAGCCACCCATGCGGCAGCTCTAGAGTTGGACCAGCAGATGGTGGCTCAGCGGCGCAGAGGTCAAGTAGAGCTTCCTCGAGACCAGAGGCGAGACGTTGGAGTCGCTCCCCATAGACAGGATAGAGAGAGCAGACAGCAACGCCGCAGGCTGCCTTATAGGCGCCCACCAGCACCCCCAGCACCCCCAGCTGCACATCAAGATAGTAGACCAGCTCCAGCTCCACAGCCCCCACTAGTGGCCCGACGAGATGTTCCCTTCGCAGGGAACTGCTTCTTGTGTCAGCAGCCGGGACATATGAGGGCCTTCTACCCTCATGCGATAGGGAGACCAGGACTAGGAGCAGTCCAGGGTGGACAGCCGGCACGGGGACAGGGTCAAAGAGGCCATAGAGGCCGAGCTGGCAGGAGAGGCCAGCAGGGCCGAGCAGATCCCCAGGAGGCCTATGCACTAGACCTGCAGCATGGACCAGCCCCTGACGTAGTCATAGGTATATATCTTAGGCGATAAAAGATATCAGATCTTCCACTATTGTTGTATATTTCATATATATATATATGTATATTAGTTGGATGATATATATCTATATATTTTCCTATGACGTCAGGAATCTTGTTGGTAGAAGGTCACCCTGCCAAAACCCTTTTTGACACAGGAGCGACTCATTCTTTCGTCTCCCACGATTTCATCGCAACAAAGGGAAATGTTATTCGCTCAACTGGACTATCTATACGAATCCGTTTACCAGACGGGTCGGATATGACATCCACCGAAAAGTTTTCGTTCCAAGCTACGCTGGGAGAGGTAGAGTTTGAAGTCTACGCAACCATCCTAGCTATAACTGGGTTTGACATAATTCTGGGAATGGACTGGCTGGCTGAGCACCAAGCCCAGATAAACTGTTCCACGCGAGAAGTCCGGCTACAAAATCCAAATGGCCAGAGCGTCGCGTTGACAGGTGTGCCATCTGTCTCTCGTATTATCTTGACTTCTACACAGATGGTGAAGTCAGTCCGTCAGAAGGATGAAGTATTCCTTATTTATTTCGAGATGGAAAATAAGACCCAGGCGCTCGCCAAGGTCCCAGTAGTCCGAGACTTTCCAGATATCTTCCCTGAGTCCCTCCCGGGATTGCCACCTCAGCGAGAGGTCGACTTCCAGATCGAGCTCGTGTCCGGAGCACGACCAGTATCGCGAGCCCCCTACCGGATGGCCCCAAGGGAGCTGACTGAACTAAAGATCCAGCTACAAGAACTAATAGATGTTGGATTCATCCGTCCAAGTTCCTCGCCCTGGGGAGCCCCGGTACTTTTCGTCAAGAAGAAGGACGGGACTCTGCGACTGTGCATCGACTATAGGGAGCTAAATAAGCTTACTGTACGCAACACGTATCCCCTTCCTAGGATCGACGAACTGTTCGATCAGTTACAAGGTGCTTCGGTATTCTCCAAAATGGACCTGAGGTCCGGCTATTATCAGCTTCAGATCCGTGAGGAAGATATTCCTAAGACTGCCTTCAGCTCCCGATACGGTCTTTACGAGTTCCTAGTGATGCCCTTCGGGCTCACCAACACTCCCTCCGCCTTCAGGGCCCTGATGAATAGAGTCTTCGAACCCTTCTTGGATCACTTTGTCATCGTCTTTATAGACGATATCCTAATCTACTCGAAGACCAAGACGGACCATACCCGGCACCTGCAGATGGTTCTATTAAAGCTCCGGGAGCGCTCTCTCTTCGCCAAATTCAGTAAGTGCGAATTTTGGCTAGAAGAAGTTGGATTCTTGGGCCACACGATAAACAAGGAAGGAGTGGCAGTGGACCAAGCCAAGATCCAGACAGTACAAAATTGGCCGCCACTCAGGACGGCTGCGGATATCCGGAGTTTCCTCGGCCTTGCCGGATACTACAGGAAGTTTGTCGAGGGATTTTCCAAGATTGCCCTACCCCTGACTGCTCTCACCAAGAAGGACGCCGTATTTCGATGGACGCCGGAGTGCGAGGCTACGTTCATCGAACTGAAGAAGCGTCTGACTTCCGCGCCAATCCTTATGATTCCTTCAGGGACCGAGGGATTTCAAATCTACACTGATGCCTCCCTGAAAGGATTGGGAGCAGTCCTAATACAGCATGGTAAGGTAGTGGCCTACGCTTCGCGGCAATTAAAGCCGCATGAATTAAACTACGCAGCACACGATTTAGAGTTGGGCGCCGTCGTCTTCGCCCTTAAAATCTGGAGGCATTATCTGTACGGAGTAAAATGTGAGATCTTCTCCGACCACAAGAGCCTCAAGTATATTTTCATGCAGAAAGAGCTGAATCTCCGGCAGCGCCGATGGTTGGAATTCTTATGCGATTACGACTTCACTCTCCAATATCACCCCGGGAAGGCTAATAGAGTCGCTGACGCCTTGAGCCGCCAGCCTGCGATAGTCGGGAGTTGGATGGAGCAGATCCCTAAGGAACTTTTCCAGTCTTTGATAGACTTGGAGATTACCCTGGTTGCCCGAAGAGATCCGGAAGAGTACTATTCTCAGCTGTATTGGATGGAGATCCAATGCGATATCCGGGACCGGATACGAGAAGCCCAGAAGATCGACCCAGAGGTAATGTCGATCATCCGATCTCTGCAAGGAGGGGCACAGGAGGATTATAACTTGCATGATGGGATTCTACAATTCAAGCATCGCATATTTATTCCCGCTACTGGAGGGATTCGTGGGGAAATTCTGCAAGAGGCCCATCAGTCGAGGTACTCGATTCACCCTGGCGTAGTTAAGATGTACGTGGACTTGCGTAGGACCATTTACTGGCCCGGAATGAAGAGAGATGTCACCGACTTCGTGGCCCGGTGCCAGACCTGTCAGAAGGTCAAAGCTGAATGCCGCAGTCCAGGAGGCCTATTGCAGCCCCTGCCGATACCAGAATGGAAGTTCGAAGACATCTCCATGGACTTCGTCCACGGCCTACCTCGATCCCGTGCTGGGAATGACTCAATATGGGTGGTCGTAGATCGACTCACCAAGGTAGCGCGGTTCATTCCAAACCGACAGGGTGACGGAGTAGATATCCTGGCCAGGATGTTCCTAGAACAAGTGGTACGATTTCACGGAGTACCAAAGTCCATCGTGTCTGATCGTGACGGTCGTTTCACATCTAAGGAATGGAGGCAGGTGCAGGCATATTTGGGAACAAAGTTGGCCTTCAGCACTGCCTTCCACCCGCAGACAGACGGACAGACGGAGAGGACGAACCGGACAATGGAGGATCTTCTTCGACTGTGCATAGTAGAGCACAATGAGCCGTGGGAGCAGCTGTTGCCGTTAGTCGAATTTTCGTACAATAACAGCTACCAGGCTAGTATTAAGATGGCTCCGTACGAGGCATTGTATGGAAGGCGTTGCCGAACACCGTTGACTTGGGCTCAGGAAGAGGACCCGGAAGCCTTGGGAGTGGCTTACATCGATGACGCTACGACAGCGATATGGCTGATTCAGGAGCGAATGCGGGAAGTGCAGAGCCGGCAGGCTAAGTACTATGATGCGCGACACCGACCGGTGGAGTTCAGCGTGGGGGAAATGGTGTTTCTGAAAATAAAACCCATGCATGGTGTCTCCCGGTTGAGGAAGCAGAAAAAGTTAGATCCCCGCTTCTTGGGCCCCTATCTGGTGATAGAGCATGTTGGCCCCGTCGCCTATCGTTTAGCCTTACCCCCAGAGTTGGGGAATCTTCATAATGTGTTTCATGTCTCTTCCTTGAGACGAGTCCTCCGGCAACCAGAGCAGTACCTTCCTACCCCTCCGGCGCAACTACTGTCAGATAGATCCGTCCGGCTCGAACCCGTCAGAGTAGTAGATTACAAGGTAAAGACACTACGGAACAAAACCATTCCGATGGTTAAGGTGCTATGGTCAAACTGTGGACGAGAAGAGTTCACATGGGAACCTGAAGCACTCCTCCGAGAAAAGCACTCAGAGCTCTTTCCCCAGGTATGTTACTTTTTCTCCCTACTTCAAGCAAATTTTCGGGGACGAAAATCCTTTTATTTTTATTGGATTGTAACATCCCGCCTTTTATTGGGCCACCAGAGCCTTAGTGGGCCCAATAAAAGTGGCCCGAACCCTACCCATGACCCGGTGGGAAATAACCCTAAGCAGGAAATCAAGCTAGAGAACTCCGAATTGAGTTCTGTCAGTTCCTGTGGCATCGAATAGTCAATACGAGTGCATTGGAACTCGTTCAGTTGGACCCCAAGGTCATGTAGCGGATGTGACCATTCCTCGTAAAACGCAACGAGAGCGAGATTTTGGATATCGAGCTAGAGAACTCTGAATTGAGTTCTGTCAGTTCCTGTGGCCTCGTATAGTCAATACGAGCGCATCGGAACTCGTTCAGTTGGACTCCGAGGTCTAACGACAATTTTACACATTTCGACCATTTTAGCGCGCTGCGACGCGCAAATTTCGGACTTTCGTCAAACGGACTCCGATTCAACCCCAGTCAGTGGCATTAGACTCGTGTGGTCAATACGAAGTCAACGGAAGTCGTCCCGGTCAATTTCGATGACGATTGGTCAACCCGTGGTCAAATCAAGCATAGTTGTGCACCGAAAAGCGTGCGCACACCAATTATGACACGACACCCGAACTTTGACCCGACCCCGACGACTTGGACCCACTTTGACTTTGACCAGCAAGGGGGACCCAACCTAGGGTTGACTTGGTCAAACCCTCCTAAAAATCCACTTTTTGGATTTTTCTCCAAGTGAGGGGCCCACCTCCTCTCCAAAGAAGGATGGCCCATGCCCCCCTCACTCTCCATGGGCCCCAACCAGCAAGCTCCTTGTTAGCTCAAATGGAGGCCCACCTACTCCTTCTCCCACTCTCCCCCTCTCTTTCTTCACCATGGAGGCCCAAGCCCATGAGGCTTTCCCCTATCCCCCACATGGGGAATATGTGGCACCTCCAGCTGTCCTTGGACAGCTGGAGGGTGGTGATTAATCCCTCCCTAGGGAGGGATTAATCCCACATTATCAATGGGAGGGAAGCTCCCCCTCCCCCTCCCTATAAAAGGACCCCACCCCCCTCTCTTTCCCTCACAGCTCTCAGAGCAACCCCCTCCCCCTGTTTTACCCTCTGCCGGAGCTCAGGTGGCCGGAAAAATCCAAGCCGGAGCTCCTCCTCACCTCCTCCACCACCTTGAGCCATGTCCGACCAAGCCGGCCCCTCCCGAGCCCACCAAACTCAGGTGGAAGCTTTCTCCCTCCTCCTTCTCCATTTTGGACGTCTTGCATGGCGCTCCCGGCGGCCGGAGCGCCGCCTCCGTCATCCCCTCCCCTCCCGTCCATTTTTAAGAAAAAAATGCTCCGGCGGCGGCCGGCGGCGGCAGGCCGCCGGACCACCGCCGGAGGGAGCGCCCACCACCGGCGGGTTGGCCGGTGGTGGAGCCACGGCCGGCCGGCGGCCGGCCGACGGCGGAGAAGCCCCGTAAGGTGCGCAGGAATGATACAGGCGGGGGGGAGAAGGAGGTGAATAGTAAAATATTTTATAAATTATATTATTATAATATTATAATATTATAATAATAGGATGATTATTTTTTTGGAGACTAAAATAGACTCCTAGGGAAAGAGTGTTGAACATGAAAAATGTTTCCTTTGCTAAGGGCTTCCTCCACAAAAAGTTTGAGAATTTTTGGTGTTGATTTGATAGTTTTAAAAGCCCAATTAAACTTTATTTGGCCAAATTAAAGGGCCAAAACTCTTTGAAAAGTTATGAAAATTTTTCTATGCTCTTTTTATACCCTTCCAAGGGTTGTGTCAAAATTTGGACTCATGGGGAGAAGATTTGTTATTTTTCCCAAAATATGGAAGCCTCAGGTCGCGCTCGAAATTTATTACGCTCATTTTCCTCGAAAGTGAAAATTGGAGCGCGCGACCATCCTCTCTAATTTGAATAATAAATTCAAATTATCTTATCGACGAGAGTGGCCGAGGCAAGTGATCAAGCTCCGGGTGTTTCGAGATTTCATGAAACCGTCGAGCGCCTCGACTCTCGGGTGATTTGGGCATGCTCGGAAGTGTGAGTACGAGTGGTGAGTTATGAATTATTCTTGATGAATAATGAGAGTGTAACTCCTGATAAGCCCCGATTCGATTAATTCGTGGTTAATAAGGCGCAACCAACTCTTAATTGGATCTTAAAAATGGATGTAACCCGAAGAAGCCTTTAAAACTAAGATGTAATTGAATGTGCCTCCTAGATGGAGATGGAACTGAATCTCTCCTAAGAACGGAGATAGAACTGAATGTGCCTCCTGGATGGAGATGGAACTGAATCTCTCCTGGATGGAGATGGAACTGAATCTCTCCTGGATGGAGATGGAACTGAATCTCTCCTGAGAACAGAGATGGAACTGAAGCCTCCTGAATGGAGTGATTGGACTACTAACCATTTTCTTTATGATTATTCCAGTTTTGCACTGGTCCAGTTCCTTTATTCTTTTCAGTTCAGTACTTTCAATTCAGTACTACTCCAGTCTCGTACTGGTCAAGATTATTTCAGTACTTTCAATTCAGTACTACTCCAGTCTCGTACTGGTCAAGATTATTTCATTACTTTCATTTCAGTACTACTCTAGTCTCGTACTGGTCAAGCTTATTTCAATACTACTCCAGTCTTGTACTGGTCACATTTCTTTCCAGCACTTTAAATAAGCAGCATAACCACCGCACTTGATCTTATCGCAATTTACTTTTATATTCCCGGGTCCTGCTCTGACGAGCAGTTGTTGTTTAGGTTGAGCCTTAGTTGCAGATAACCGGAGTTGAGGTAGTCCTCCAGGTCTAGCCCTAAATAAAGCGCTCCCACGCTCCTTGTCGAAAGTAGAGCAAAGTGCCGATGCCCGAAGTGTAAGCCTAGTAAGGCAGGCCGTCGTAGACCCGATGTTATATTGTTTGCAATTGTTTGATTGATTGTAAATTGCTTGCGGTGAAATGGTGGCGGGTCAGTCCCTCCCGCAGACCGTTCGTACCGGTGCGGCAAGGTTGACGACTCAAGGCGACAGGGAGATGAGTACCACGGGTGACCGGCCGTTATATTCCCCGTCGGGTTTTCCTCCGCTGGTCGGCCAAAATGATTCGCCGGATGTCGCTCACATCCAAGAGTACACAAGGTTGTACGTGAGGGCCTGGGGTTGTGCGGTACAATCACCCCCAGAAGTGGCAGGACTGGCCACTGTCACCGACGGCCACATCGGTGAGGCCCGCGGGGCTCGCTACCCTGCTGGAACAGAAGCGGTCCAAACTATGTCGACATAGGGTTTGTGTGCGCGGCTATGAATGCCTGCGGTTTGTGTGCGCGGCTATGAATGCCTGCGGTTTGTGTGCGCGGCTATGAATGCCTGCGGTTTGTGTGCGCGGCTGTGAATGCCTGCGATAGAATTCAAGATATGAAAACCTGTTGTGCTGATGAGCTAGTAGAGCCTTGCTATAACCGTTTTATGTTATTGCTGCTTTTTCCGGTTATACTGCACTCTTTTATAATTTCTCCTAGTTGTTCATATATGAAATGTTGTGATAAACCTCTCTTGCTTCGGCTATTTACTTTTGTGGGTGGGTGCGTGCTCGTCCCCAGGATGTGGATCCGGGGAGGAGATTTGTTTCCACTTAGCTCTGTGACTAACGGTTATTTGATTAACCATTCACAGGAGGTGGAGCACCGTAGTGACCCGCTGCCACAGGAGATTACGCCAGCAGCTAGGTCTACTCGAGCAGAGGAACCCCCGCCATCTCCGGTGTTTAGAGCCGTGAGTACCGCCGAGCAGTTTAGAAGAGAGAGTGTGTGAGAGACTTATGTAGTACATGCATAGCCCACGAGCTTTTATAAACGCATAAGGCTTCAGCCCTAGAACCTCTGTATTAATATGATATGTTATATATATATGATATGTTATATATATATGTAGTGGTTTCCTGTTAATGCTTCCGCTATATTCTGATGGGTTGTGAATGTTATGATTCGAACCACTCAAGACGACCATCTAGTGCTTGAATAGGGTGGATTGTTTCCCCTATGAGCCCTGGGTAGACGTCTTGGGCCAGTAGTACCCCTCCGGCCCGACCCGGGCAAAAGGTTGGGGGGGGGGGGGGGTACTACAGTAGAAGAGTGGACTACGCAGATTTGGGGAACTACTATAAATTTCTTGTGTCGTCTGATTGCCTATCTTTTTTTTTGTTCTTGCTGTGTTGCTGTGATTAGGTTTATTATTTTCTGCTTTCCAGTTTATAAATTACTGCACTCTTTCAGTTTATAGCAAAAGTTGTAACAACACTATTATAGGGACCTAACAAATTTTAAATATACTCTATTCACCCCCCTCTAGAGTATTGTAGACCTAACCCTCACTTTCAATTGGTATCAGAGGAAGGTTCCTTTGGTTGGCCAAGTTAACCCTTGAACCAAAGATACTTTATTAGATCTACATATCACCTTCATTCACATTTAACTTTTAAAGTAGAAATACAGCCATGACACAGAATAAAGATTATGCAAGCACCAGACCTACAGTTTGCAACTTGCAAAAGTTTGGAATCTGGAAGGCAAGAATCAAGCTATATATGAATTCTATTGATGAGGATAACTTTTCTTCCATCTTAACAGGAGTACCTCCACCACCTGCAGCTCCTCCAAGTAGCTCTACAAATATGACTGCAGTATCTCCTCCAGACTACAATGATGCTTACAGGAAAGCCAAGATGGCTGATGCAAAAGCCATGAACATATTGACACAAACAATGTCTGATGACATTTTCCAGAAGGTTGCTGAGTGCACATCAGCAAAAGCCATTTGGGATTCCCTGAACCAAATGGTTGATGGATCAGCTGATGAAAGGAAGGATAGGAGATCAAATCTCATATCCCAATATGAGAATTTTAAGAAACAGGAAGCTGAGACAGTGTCAGAGATGTATAACAGATTAAGCTCAATCATTAATAAGCTAAAAACTCTAGACAAGGTCATCACTCTCACTGAAGTGAATGACAAAATTCTGATGTGATTCGCAAGCTCATGGGACACAAGAATCTGGCTTATCAAGGAGGCCAGATGCCTGAATGAGATGTCAACTGAATCTCTATTGGGCAAACTGAAATCTTATGAGCAGTTAATAAAGATAAGGGAGGCTGCTGAACAAAGAACACCTCCTACAGCTAGAAGAGATCAGAACATAGCATTCAAAGCCTCAGAAGAATCAGAATCTTCAACATCAAATGAAGAACTTATAAGTCTCTTGGCTAAGAGATTTTGCAAGATGGCTAGAAAGGACTTCAGGAGGAAGTCAGCAAGAAAGGATGACAGGCCAAAGTATGACAAGACACCAACAAAGGAAGTGGTGTGTTATGGATGCAGAAAGCCTGGGCACTTTCTCTCTGAGTGTCCAGAGAACCAGAAGAAAGAGAAGAGAAGAGAAAAGGAAAAGGATTCCAGGAGACAGTACACCAGCAAACTCTCTTCCAGCAAACACAAGAGAAAGGAAAAGGCGTTTGTGGCTGAGTCCTGGAGTGAGACTGAAGAAGAGTCAACATCTTCAAGCTCCAGTGAAGATGATGAAGAAGAAAGAGCAAAAGAGGTTTGCCTCATAGCAATTGATGCCACAAGAAGCAACTCAAAAGAAGGAGAGTCAGAAAATGTAGAAGCTTCTGAATCGGAAGCTGATCAGGTATTATCATGGTTTGATTACAATTCAAAATCTTTTAAATCAGACTTTAAAATCATGTGTTTGGATTTAATCAACTCTGAGAAGGAAATCAAACTTCTCAGAGATAGGCAAGTTAACTATGATAGCTTAGTATTAGAAAACACTAAATTGAAAAATGAAATAGATATGTTTAGTGAACAAATCACCCTTCTGAAAGATGAATTAAGTAAGGCAAAATAGCTAGAAGAATCACTAAATGGAAGAAGCAAACAACTAGCAAAAATCACTAACACATTTAATGCTAGATTTAATGGAAGTAAGTTAGGATTATGTGCATCATCTAGTGAACCACCTATTATTCAGAAAAATCACCTGTCACAACCCATAAATTTTATTTTTGAGAAAGTAAAGAAGAATACTGATCAAGTATATAAAGTAAATAAAATCCTTGAACAAATTAAAACTAAGGACAACATTGAAAAGCAGAAAACACCCAATAAAAATAAAGTTCAGCGATTTTCGTCGACCTCCGATCAATGAAAAGGGGCCAGTTCGTCGAACCCCGATCGACGAACTCTGAACGCCAACTATAATTATCATTATTCATCTAACTGCGATCGACGAACTTTGTATGGTTCGTCGAGCAGAGCTCGACGAACGTGGGGCGCAGAGAATGGACATGTTTATTCTCTGGGCAGAGATCGACGATCTCAACCCAATTCGTCGAACTCTGCTCGACGAACTTACATAAATTCGTCGAACCCAAGAAGACTTAACCAAAACTATAACTTTAACAGGAACTTAAATACTTCTAGGAAATCATTTAATCCCCTAGCTGACTGGACCATTCCACCTAGGAGATACCACCCCTAGGATATAAATCCTAGCCAGAATTTTCTATTATTTCTAGTTTCTCTTATCAGCCATACAAAGAGCCCAAGGTAACATGGGTCAAAAATCATTAACTGTTTGTATTGCAGGTGAGAAATTGTCCAAGGGAAAATCAAACTTGGTACCTGGACAGTGGCTACTCTAAGCATATGACTGTCAGCAAGGACATCCTACTCAACTATAAGTCCAAGCTAGGGCCAAAAGTTATTTTTGGTGACTCAAAATGTGGACAGTCAGAATGAGTGGGAAAAGTGAGAATAAGAGCTGTCACATTCAGAAAGGTGACATATATAAGTGGACTGAAGCATAACCTCATCTCCATAAGTCAATTATGTGATGATGGTTATCAGGTATACTTTAACCCATGTACTTGCATTATCATTGATAAAAATAATCAAACTGTTTTAACTGGTAGTAGACAAGGGAACATTTATTTAGTAAATTTTCTTTCTGCCACAACTGATGTCTGTTTACTGAATCTAACTAGTAATCAGAATGACTTATGACATAAAAGTCTAGGGCATGTAAACTTGAAAAACATTGGTAGGCTATCTAAGCACAACCTTGTTAGAGGTCTACCTTCTGCTCCCTACAAGAAGTAAGGTCTCTGCATGGCTTATCAATTAGACAAGCAAACTAAAACTAGCTTCAAATCAATTAATAAGAGTGATTCAGCTAGGATCTTGTACTTGCTACACTTGGATCTTTTTGGACTCATTGCTGTACAAAGCGTAGGAGGGAAATCTTACACTTTAGTTATAATGGATGACTTCTCCAGGTTCAGTTGGGTATTCTTTCTGAGAACAAAGTCAGATACATTCAAGGTTCTTACATATTTTCTCAGGACCATACAGATTGAGTTCTCTACTTATGTTGCATTGATCAGAAGTGATCATGACACAGAGTTTGAGTCTCTTCTTATGCATGAGTTCTGTGAGAAGGAAGGTATCAGACATTGCTTCTCAGCTCCTAGAACTCCCCAACAAAATGGGGTAGCTGAAAGGAAAAATAGGATACTCATTGAAGCTGCAGGCACATTGCTTGATGATGCATATGTTGAAGCCAAAATTTGACTTCGACAAATGTTCGCAAAATAGGGGCGTAGCCGTCACCTACTTGGCCGAAGCTCCGACCTCCGACTGGTCGTGAAGGACTAAGGAAAACTGGCCCAAAGCCGCAGCAGGGAGGTCCCACCGCTTAACCGGAAGGTCACAGAGAGCTTCCCCTCCAAAGCCAAAAGCTGGGCTTGGAGTTCCTCAGAAGACAGTGCCGATGTGTCCCCTTGGGAGTCCAAAAGAAAAGTCCCCTCTGAAGAACCCCTATAGGCTTATTTATAGATTTCAGAATCTGAACTGCCAATAACAAAACTGCACCGGTCTGAAATTACCGGGGTATCCTTGGCTGGGTCTGCCAACAGCCAAACTCCGCTGTTCTGAGGAGCTATATGCAGTCCACTAAGGGTAAGAGGGTAAAAATACCCGGGGTAGAAGAGTAAAAACCCCTGTTTGACAGGGAAATATAAAAAAGGCCTCTTCTCGCCCCGGCGAGTGGAAAAGCACCTGCCGGCGAGAGGGACCCCACTCCCGTCTCGCCGGCGCCTCTCGCCCTTTGCTGCGAGATCTCCTTGCTGTTGGAGGCTATCTCGCCCATGGATCCCCTTTCGCCTCTGGAGGCCCCTCTCGCCTCTGGATGGGGTATCTTGCCCATTGGAGAGTCCATCATCTCGCTGCTTGCGAGCGGGCCCCCCTAGCCCCATTTGCCCATCTCGACCTATTTGCTTCTTGAGGGCTCTTTGCGAGCTCGAGGTTGTACACAATCCCCGCTCTTTTTGAGATTATTCTAAGCTCAAAAAGAATGTTCAACCGAGGCTCGTTATTTAAGGCGTATTTAAAAAAACGTATTTATGAGGAATCTTCTGAGGCCCCCACCGGGGCCTATAAATATATGATTCCTGCCCCGCACACCTGGCGCCCTGCTCTGCATATTCTTCTTCCCTATTCTTGAGTCTTTTGGAATGACGCACAGCCAGAGCTTCCGTGAACGTCTCGCACTGGTGCGAGAGCAACATAAGGCCAACATGGCTTCTTTTACCTCTTCTTTAGTTCGCCCTCTCACCCCGTCGTCTCTCCTAAAAAAGACGAAGGCTGGGGGTCCGTCACCTGCCGCAGGAGATCTGTCTCGCATCGCTTTGGAAACCATGCCCACTCCTCCTGCGTCTTCCAAGGAAAAAGAGGTGGGTTCTTGCTTTTACCACTATTATCTCCGCGATCGGGTGCTCTCTTTTGTTTACTAGTGTTTTTTCAGGGGGCTCTCGTGGTCCTGCCGCGTCCGAAGAGTCCGCGAGATGGTTCTGTCGCCCACTGCGAGGAGTTCGATTCGCAGCCCTCTTCTACTCCCCCAACTACTCCCAACGAGAGGAGGAATGACCCTTCCCCGGCCGCCAATACCTCTCGCCCTCCTGGTAAGGGACCTTCCCTCGCCCTTATGAATCCCCTTCGCTACTCTCACTCCCTTCTGCGAGTGCCTCTTCCACCTTGCCTTTGCACCCTTTGCGCAGATTCTCGGGCCAACTCTCCTGCTGAGGAGCAGCCAAAGCGACTCTCCGTCTCGCCTCCTCCTGTAGACGAGATTGAAGATTATCTGGGTGAACCTTCAAATCCAGCGGAGATGAAGCGCAAGACGACTGAGCTTTTTCGGAAGCACGCGCGCATCATCCACTCCTTGACGCTGGATAAGCAGGCCGCGGAGAAGCGCATCGAATCGCAGGAGAACGAATGCGCTCGCCTATCCTCCGGAGCTAATGCCGAGCTAGATGTCGATGGTACCAACCCCGAGGCCATCATTAATGAGACCGATATGCAGCTTCGTCTCGCGCGCCGCAGTCTTGAATCCATTCGCTCCTTCCACTCGCGGAGTAGACCTCCCTGTGGGGGAGCTCGCGGTGGCCGCTGGGAATGGCACCCGTACTGAAGGATGTCCGTCTCGCTATTTGTCTTTTTCTTCTTCTCGTGAAAGTTGTAATAACGGTAGTCTCGCCAAAGTATGTAGAGAACTTGGTCCCCGCGGGACGATCTCTGAACATATATTTTTATTGCTTAATTTTTCATTCCTTTTTTAACTTTCCTTTTAATTTATGCTATATATATATATATATATATTCCTGATTGTGATGGGTCGCGCCGATCGAGGTTTAGGAGAGAGAAAAGGACATCGACTCTTCCCCTCCCCTCATGTTTTTCCCGCCCATTAATCATTGGTTATGTATCAGTTATAAATATGCCTAGTCCGGGATTAGATACCGCACTTTCCGCTTCTGCTGTTACCCAAGCTCTTGGCTCTCTGACCCTTCCGTCTCGCCGGCCCCTCTCGCCTTCTTCTCTTGGATCTCTCGCCAATTTTTTCCTTTGTCTCGCCGAAGACCATTTCGCCGAAGAAGATGGGTAAGAAGAAGGTTGAGGAGGGTGAGGGGCGCAGCCACTGTGGGAAGAGGTTTACTGACCATGACTTCCCGCTCGGCAGGTTCCCTCAAGAAGATCACGACAGGTTTGCCCGCGAGTATCTGGGGGAAGGGGTCGAGTCGCGTCCCCCCAAAGTCGGCGAGTGCATCAACACCTACTACCCGGGGGAACTCGCCTTCCCCGTCTCGCATTTCGAGGCGGGGTTGCGGCTCCCCCTTTGGCCTGAGGTGAAGCAGGTCTTCAAATACTTTGGCGTCATCCCGACACAGTTCAACCCTAACGCCATCTCGGTGTTGATCGCGTTCGCCTGCTATATGCACCGGGAACGAATCGAGTTCAGCTTGACGGCCTTCCGCAAGCTTTTTATCTACCATGCCAACGCCGATGGCGTCTCTTACTTTACTGGGCAGGGGCTTAAGGTATGCGAGACGCCCAACAAGAACCACCATTGGCTCACTCGATTCATTTTTATCCGGGGAGACCGTGCTGACTTCGGCGACATCCCTCTCGCGCCGGTCTCTCCGCCAGAGAGTTTCTACGCCACCCCCCAAGTCAGTGGCCCAGAGAAGCTGCTGTGCGAGTACTTAGTCGGCAAGAATTTCGAGGTCAACTTCTTGCGGCGAGGTCTCGACTCGCTTCTCCCAGTGCTCCCGGGCGAAGGTATTCTTATCTTATCCTTTCGTTCCTCTCTTCTCGCTATTCGTCGTTTCGCTTCTTTATAACCCCTGCTTGCTTTTAGGTGAGCGAATTGTTCCAGCGCTCCCTCCTTACAAGAGCAACATCCACCCCGCAAAGGGTCTTGATCTCGCCAACGCAGCGGCAGAGGCGGCGAGAGAGTCCCTGGCGGCCATCCCGCCGAAGAGGCCCGGAGACGACACGGTCCCCTCTCGCTCCAGCCCTCCAAAAAAGAAGATGAAAAAGGCTGTAGTTATTTCTAAGGAAAGGAATAAAGCTCCCCAAGGGAGCCCTATTTCTATAGGGGAAACTCCACCACCCCTCTCGCCTAGCCACCAGGCCGTCTCGCCTACCCGCGGGACGGTACTCTCTGATCAACCTGCTGCCGCCTCCAACCTGCCCGCCACGGCTTCCAACCCGCGAGCTGTTGCTCCTGAACAGGCGGCTGCCACCTCCAATCGCGAAGACGACTCCTCTGGCCGTCCCGCTCCCTCCTCCCATATGAATTACAACCTAGGTCCCGTGGTTCATGATGCCGTCAGCGACCCGGTTCTGTTGTGGGGGCGGGATGCCAACCGCGTGTCCATATCCACCCTCCTTCCATCTTGGAAGGAGCAAGAGGTCCCTACCAGCCACGCCTTCACCATAGGGTACGGCCTCTATGGCGGTCTTGACGCCGTTTCGCCTGAGAGCGAGTCCACCAAGGATCTTGTGCTGAAAACTTCCCATCACCAAATGCGGGCCTTGGAGTTCTCGCACCGCTCCTCTCGCCACCTCATTTACATTAATTCAAAGTGGAAGGCCAGCGAGGAGAACCTGGAGGCGGAGCGGGAGAAGTCCATCGGGCTAGCGAGAAAGTTATCTGATGCCGAGTCCCTTCTCGCGAAGGCCCAAGGCGGCGTGGTAAGCCATAACTTTTTTCTTGGGTCCTTTTCTTTTTCCATCATTCTCGGCTAATTACTAGGTCTTCCCGCAGGATGCCGAGACGGCGGAACAACTGCACTCGCGCGTGGCGGCCTTGGAGGAGGAGGTCCGGGTATTGACAGCTGAGAACGAGCGTCTTTAGGCTGATGCTGCATCGTCGTCTCGCCGCGAGCCCTTCCGGACACCTCCGCCTCATTACTCTCACGAGGAAGTCGAGGAGCAGTGCCGAGATGCTGGTGTCCGTGCGGCAGAGCTGGTGCTGCAAATGATGAAGGATCTGGGGGTTGTGAAGGATGACTCCGAGACTGTGACTGCTCGCGACCTGGTCCCTGAACTTTATAGCGAGGAGAGCGATGATTCTTCATCTGGCGAGGAAGACTGACGTGCCGCTTCTAAGATTTAGAATCACTCCCTCCTCCTCTTATTGTTGTAAAACTTTAAACCATATTTTTTTGGGTGGTATCTGTCAAATATCGAGCGAATGCTCGTTTTTACTCTGTCTCTATTTTTTGTTCTCTATTTTGTGAAGTTAATCCCTGGCTCGTTCCGGTCTGCGGGACGGTGCTACCGCTTCGTCTCGCCGCGTAACCTTTCTTTATCTGCCTTTTTTATGTTCTACGCGAGACGGCTTCTCGACGCGCTTACGGCCGCGAGCTGACGCAATGCCTTGCCTTGCGAGTGTCCCTTCGCAAGCGGCGAGACGGTCCTCAAAAACCGTCCGCCGCGAGTGCCGCCAGCTGCCTTACTCCACACCCCTTTTCCTTAGTTTATTTTTTGTTCCCTAGGACTAAGTTGAGTAACGTCGCTTAAGGAGACTTTTCACCCTATTCTGCCAAAGTGAATTCACTGTCCTGTCAGTTTGATGCTGATGGAGATAGTTCGATCCAAACCCATCTCCCACAGGTGATCCCTCGGACCTGCCAGATAGATGAGAGCCTGCGCAGCGGGTCTACCTGGGGCCGAGCCGAGCTCGAGGTACCGATGAAGATACCAAACCAAAACCTATCCCCCACAGGCGAGCCTTCGGACCTGCCAGCTAGATGAGAGCCTGCGCAGCGGGTCTACCTGGGGCCGAGCCGAGCTCGAGGTACCGATGAAGATCCCAAACCAAAACCTATCCCCCACAGGTGAGCCTTCGGACCTGCCAGCTAGATGAGAGCCTGCGCAGCGGGTCTACCTGGGGCCGAGCCGAGCTCGGGGTGCCGATGAAGATCTCAAACCAAAACCTATCCCCCACAGGCGAGCCTTCGGACCTGCCAGATAGATGAGAGCCTGCGCAGCGGGTCTACCTGGGGCCGAGCCGAGCTCTGGGTGCCGATGAAGATCTCAAACCAACCAAACCTATCCCCCACAGGCGAGCCTTCAGACCTGCCAGCTAGATGAGAGCCGGCACAGCGGGTCTACCTGGGGCTGAGCCGAGCTCGGGGTGCCGATGAAGATCTCAAACCAAAACCTATCCCCCACAGGCGAGCCTTCGGACCTGCCAGCTAAATGAGAGCCTGCACAGCGGGTCTACCTGGGGCCGAGCCGAGCTCGGGGTGCCGATGAAGATCTCAAACCAAAACCTATCCCCCACAGGCGAGCCTTCGGACCTGCCAGCTAGATGAGAGCCTGCGCAGCGGGTCTACCTGGGGCCGAGCCGAGCTCGAGGTACCGATGAAGATCCCAAACCAAAACCTATCCCCCATAGGTGAGCCTTCGGACCTGCCAGCTAGATGAGAGCCTGCGCAGCGGGTCTACCTGGGGCCGAGCCGAGCTCGGGGTGCCGATGAAGATCTCAAACCAAAACCTATCCCCAACAGGCGAGCCTTCGGACCTGCCAGCTAGATGAGAGCCTGCGCAGCGGGTCTACCTGGGGCCGAGCCGAGCTCGGGGTGCCGATGAAGATCTCAAACCAACCAAACCTATCCCCCACAGGCGAGCCTTCGGACCTGCCAGCTAGATGAGAGCCTGCGCATCGGGTCTACTTGGGGCCGAGCCGAGCTCGGGGTGCCGATGAAGATCCCAAACCAAAACTTATCCCCCACAGGCGAGCCTTCGGACCTGCAAGCTAGATGAGAGCCTGCGCAGCGGGTCTACCTGGGGTCGAGCCGAGCTCGGGGTGCCGATGAAGATCTCAAACCAAAACCTATCCCCCACAGGCAAGCCTTCGGTCCTGCCAGCTAGATGAGAGCCTGCGCAGCGGGCTACCTGGGGCCGAGCCGAGCTCGAGGTACCGATGAAGATCCCAAACCAAAACCTATCCCCCACAGGAGAGCCTTCGGACCTGCCAGCTAGATGAGAGCCTGCGTAGCGGGTCTACCTGGGGCCGAGCTGAGCTCGGGTGCCGATGAAGATCTCAAACCAAAACCTATCCCCAACAGGCGAGCCTTCGGACCTGCCAGCTAGATGAGAGCCTGCGCAGCGGGTCTACCTGGGGCCGAGCCGAGCTCGGGGTGCCGATGAAGATCTCAAACCAACCAAACCTATCCCCCACAGGCGAGCCTTCGGACCTGCCAGCTAGATGAGAGCCTGCGCATCGGGTCTACTTGGGGCCGAGCCGAGCTCGGGGTGCCGATGAAGATCCCAAACCAAAACCTATCCCCCACAGGCGAGCCTTCGGACCTGCAAGCTAGATGAGAGCCTGCGCAGCGGGTCTACCTGGGGTCGAGCCGAGCTCGGGGTGCCGATGAAGATCTCAAACCAAAACCTATCCCCCACAGGCGAGCCTTCGGACCTGCCAGCTAGATGAGAGCCTGCGCAGCGGGTCTACCTGGGGCCGAGCCGAGCTCGAGGTACTGATGAAGATCCCAAACCAAAACCTATCCCCCACAGGAGAGCCTTCGGACCTGCCAGCTAGATGAGAGCCTGCGTAGCGGGTCTACCTGGGGCCGAGCCGAGCTCGGGGTGCCGATGAAGATCTCAAACCAAAACCTATCCCCCAACAGGCGAGCCTTCGGACCTGCCAGCTAGATGAGAGCCTGCGCAGCGGGTCTACCTGGGGCCGAGCCGAGCTCGGGGTGCCGATGAAGATCTCAAACCAACCAAACCTATCCCCCACAGGCGAGCCTTCGGACCTGCCAGCTAGATGAGAGCCTGCGCAGCGGGTCTACCTGGGGCCGAGCCGAGCTCGGGGTGCCGATGAAGATCCCAAACCAAAACTTATCCCCCACAGGCGAGCCTTCGGACCTGCAAGCTAGATGAGAGCCTGCGCAGCGGGTCTACCTAGGGTCGAGCCGAGCTCGGGGTGCTGATGAAGATCTCAAACCAAAACCTATCCCCCACAGGCGAGCCTTCGGACCTGCCAGCTAGATGAGAGCCTGCGCAGCGGGTCTACCTGGGGCCGAGCCGAGCTCGAGGTACCGATGAAGATCCCAAACCAAAACCTATCCCCCACAGGAGAGCCTTCGGACCTGCCAGCTAGATGAGAGCCTGTGTAGCGGGTCTACCTGGGGCCGAGCTGAGCTCGGGGTGCCGATGAAGATCTCAAACCAAAACCTATCCCCCACAGGCGAGCCTTCGGACCTGCCAGCTAGATGAGAGCCTGCGCAGCGGGTCTACCTGGGGCCGAGCCGAGCTCGGGGTGCTGATGAAGATCTCAAACCAACCAAACCTATCCACCACAGGCGAGCCTTCGGACCTGCCAGCTGGATGAGAGCCTGCACAGCGGGTCTACCTGGGGCCGAGCCGAGCTCGGGGTGCCGATGAAGATCCCAAACCAAAACCTATCCCCCACAGGCGAGCCTTCGGACCTGCCAGCTAGATGAGAGCCTGCGCAACGGGTCTACCTGGGGCTGTGCCGAGCTCGGGGTGCCGATGAAGATCTCAAACCAAAACCTATCCCACACAGGCGAGCCTTCGGACCTGCCAACTAGATGAGAGCCTGCGCAGCGGGTCTACCTGGGGCCGAGCCAAGCTCGGGGTGCCGATGAAGATCTCAAACCAACCAAACCTATCCCCCACAGGCGAGCCTTCAGACCTGCCAGCTAGATGAGAGCCTGCGCAGCGGGTCTACCTGGGGCCGAGCCGAGCTCGGGGTGCCGATGAAGATCCCAAAACAAAACCTATCCCCCACAGGCGAGCCTTCGGACCTGCCAGCTAGATGAGAGCCTGCACAGCGGGTCTACCTGGGGCCGAGCCGAGCTTGGGGTGCCGATGAAGATCTCAAACCAACCAAACCTATCCCCCACAGGCGAGCCTTCGGACCTGCCAGCTAGATGAGAGCCTGCGCAGCGGGTCTACCTGGGGCCGAGCCGAGCTCGGGGTGCCGATGAAGATCCCAAACCAAAACCTATCCCCCACAGGCGAGCCTTCAGACCTACCAGCTAGATGAGAGCCTGCGTAGCGGGTATACCTGGGGCCGAGCCGAGCTCGGGGTGCCGATGAAGTTCCCTCTTCCTGTCATCGGGACTTCTTAATAAACAAAAAGACAAGGAATAATTCGAGAAGTATGTTATATTGATCATGCTTTGAGTATACATATACCGCTCTCCCTTCTCATGGGTAGAAGCGTTTTAAGTCATCCCCACTCCAGGAATGGTTCAAGGTCCTACCCTCCACATCCTGGAGGTAGTAACCCCCCGCTTTCAACACTCTCTCTACAATATAAAGTCCTTCCCAATTTGGATTGAGCTTTCCCACCGGGGCGGACCTCCCTACCGCATCAACCTTTTTTAGTACTAGGTCTCCTTCCGCGAATTGCTTTATCCTGATATGCTTGTCGAAGTGTTTTGCCATTCGACGCTTGATCTCTTCCTGTCTGATGGCTGCTACGTCTCGCAGCTCCTCTGCCAGGTCTAGTGAGAGGCGCATGCCTTCTTCGTTTTCCATCCTCCATGCCTCGTCTCCCTCACCTGCAGCCGCAACTCGTGGGGATCAGACCTCGAACTCCACCGGTAGTACCGCCTCACAACCATGGGAAAGCTTGAAAGGGGTCTCGCCAGTGGCCGTGTTCGGGGTTGTTCTCAGAGCCCACAGGACCGAGGGGAGCTGCTCTACCCAATTCCCTCTCAGATTCTCCACCTTCTTCTTTAGCAAGTTAACGATAATCTTGTTTGCCGCCTCCACCTGACCATTGCTCCTGGGGTGGTGGACGGAGGCAAACCTGAGGTCGACGCCCAGCTGAGTGCAGAAGCTGATGAACTCCTCACTAGCAAACTGGGGGCCGTTATCCGTGACGATGGCCTGAGGCAGCCCGTGCCTGCAGATGATCTCTCCCCAGACGAAGTTCCTGATGACTTGGGAGGTCACCTTCGCTAGCGCCTTAACCTCCAGCCACTTGGAGAAGTAATCTATCATAACTAGGAGGAATCTTCTTTGTCCACTAGCTGGAGGGAAAGGCCCAACTAAATCCATTCCCCAAATGGCGAAAGGCCATGGTGCTATGATGCTTCAGAGCTTTTGAGCCGGCAAGAGCTGTAGGGGGGCGTAGAGCTGGCATTTTCGGCATTTCCTTGCAAACTCTGTCGCGTCCTTCCTCAGGGTGGGCCAGAAGTATCCCTGCCTGACGACCCTTGCTTCCAACGTCCTCCCTCCGGAATGACTACCACATTCCCCGGAGTGCACCTCCTCCAGAATGTGCCTGGTCTCCTCCTCTGTCACGCATCGAGCTAAGAGACCCGAAAGCATCCTCCGGTGCAATCCTCCTTCATGCATGAGATAATGAGCCGCCTTATGGCGGAAGCTTCTTGCCTCCTTGACCCCCTCAGGGAGGGTTCCTGTCAGAAAGAAGGTAACAAAAGGATCTACCCACGAGGGCCGCCGATCCACCTCCATTAGCTCCCCCTCTTCGATCACTGGATGGAATAAATCAGTCAGGGCACCCCCTTCCCAAGGTCCGAACTTAGCCAATCGATCGGCAACAGTGTTCTCTTCTCTGGGGACGTGCTGGATGGAGAACGTCCGGAACCCCCCGATGATTGTCCTCACCTTGGACAAATATTTCACAAGGGTGGGCTCCTGAGCTTCGAACTCTCCACGTATCTGAGATGCCACCACCAATGAATCTGTGAAAACCTCAATGTCCTTAATCTCGAGCTCCTTAGCCAAGCGAAGGCCGGCTATCACTGCCTCGTACTCTGCTTGGTAGTTGGTTGTGGGGAAATGCAAGACGACAACTTGTTTTATGGTTACCCCCTGAGGACTTGCTAGTACCACCCCTGCTCCAAGGGAGTGTTTTCCTGAGGCCCCGTCGACCATTACCTTCCATGCTTCCGGTGGCCGCGGCTCCTCGGCCCCGACCTCTGCGACGTAGTCTGCCAAGAAGTCGGCCACCACCTGTGCCTTAATGGAGAGCCTTGGTACGAACGAAATGTTGAATTCACTCAACTCGATAGACCACTTGGCCAGCCTACCCGAGTGCTCTACTCCTTCAAAAATCTTTCGGAGAGGATGGTCCGTCACCACCCTAATCAAATGTGCTTGGAAATATGGCCGGAGCTTCCTGGCTGAAACAACCAAAGCGTATGCCAGCTTTTCTAGGATAGGGTAACGAAGCTCCGCCTTCCTTAGGATCCTACTAACATAATAAATGGGCAGCTGCTTTTTTCCCTCTTCTCTGACTAGGACGGAGCTCACCGCCTCTGATCCCACTCCTAGGTACAAGGTCAAATCTTCCCCCTCTTTTGGGCTTTGAAGCAGAGGAGCCAGGGAGAGTTGCTCCTTCAGCTTTTGAAAAGCTTCTTCGCACTCCGCAGTCCATTCAAATCTCTGATTCCCTCGTAGCACTTTAAAGAAAGGTGAGCACTTCTCTCCTGACCTGGAGAGGAATCTGCTAAGGCCGGCCAGCTTTCCTGTCAAGCGCTGCACCTCTTTAGCGTTTCGCGGTGGTTCTAGCTCCAGAATGGCTTTTACTTTATCAGGATTAGGTTTTACCCCTGCCGGGGTCAGAAGGTGCCCAAGGAATTTCCCATGACTTGCCCCGAAAACACATTTTAAGGGGTTCAACCTCATTTTGAACTTCCTCAAGGTGGCGAACGTCTCCTCCAGATCCTGGAGATGCGAGTTCACTCCCTTGCTCTTTATCATGAGATCATCAACGTAGACTTCTAGGTTCTGACCCCTCTAGCCCTGGAAAACTCGATCCATCATCCATTGGTATGTTGCTCCCGCGTTCTTTAACCCAAAGGGCATCATGTTATAACTAAAGCACCCTTCCCTTGTGATGAAGGAGACGTCCTTGACGTTAGGAGGGTGCATCCGGATCTGATGGTAACCTGAAAAAGAATCCAGAAAACTCATAACAGAAAAACCAACGGCTGAATCAACTAGCGCGTCGATTCGAGGCAGGGGGTAGCAATCCTTAGGGCATGATTTATTAAATAAAGAAAAGTCAATACACATTCTCCATTTTCCTCCCCCCTTCTTCACCATTACTACATTGGATATCCAGCCTGGATACTGGATCTCTGAGATGAAGCCTGCCTCCAGGAGCTTCTTGACCTCCTCGCGAATGGGTTCCTCCAGCTTGGTGGCGATGGCTCTCATCTTCTGGCGAATGGGGCGCGTCCGAGGGTCCAGATTTAGGCGGTGGCAGGCCACGTCCGCATCAATGCCCGGCATGTCTGCCGCGCTCCAAGCGAAGACGTCGACGTTGCTCTGAATGCAGGCCCGCATCCGCTCCTGGTCTTCGGGGCTAGAGCCCCCGCTGATCTGCACCCTTTGTACCTTCCCCTGGCTGGTGTGGACCTCCATCTCCACCACTTCTTCGGCCACCTCCAGCCGCGACTGCTCCCAGTCTTCCCTTGCTTCTTCTTCCTATTCCGGCTCTTCCTCCCCTCCTGCTCCCTCAACTTCCATCACCTCGTCCTGCTGCAGCTCAATTTCCATGCCCCTTCGGGCTTCCTCCTCAGCCCCTTCTCCTCCCACTTTCTCCTGCCTTCCCTTCTATGGCTCCAACTCCCCGCTCCTCCGGACCTCCTGCACACCTCTTCTTCTTTGCTCCCCCTCAATCTCCATGGCCCCCTCCGGGCTCCCTTGCTGCTGCTCGGCCTCTACACCCCCCTGGTCCTCCTGCACATCTCCTCCTTGCTGCTTCTCAGTCTCCTCTTCCCCGACTGCTTCTTCATGTGCTGCTATCTCTTTTTCCAACCTCTCTGCTTCTGCCATCCAAGATATGGTGTTGACCGCTGTGACGTAGCTCTGTCTTGCCACTTTTGGATCCCCCCTGACCCTGACCTGCACCCCTCCATTGTTAAACTTGAGACATTGATGGAAAGAGGAGGGGACACAGCAAAAGGCGCTGATGAGGGGACGCCCAAAGATGGCGTTGTAGCTGCTCGGGGCGTCTACAATCACGAACCGGCAGTTCCGTGACACGCCCCCAACCTCACGTGCAGCCCTACTCCCCATTCTACTTCCTTTCTCTCCCCGGAGAATCCGAACAACGGTCCATCCGAGGCCAAGATCCTTTTGGTTTCCACCCGCATCTCATCGAAGGCCCTCTTAAAAATCACATTTATGGAACTCCCGTTATCCACCAGGATCTTGGAGACCGTGAAGTTTTCCACCGCTGTCTGGATCACCAAGGCGTCGCAGAATGGGTCCTCATACTCTGGCATATCCTCTGAAAAGAAGGTAATTTTTTCTAGTGGGGGTGGGGTTTGGGAGGTTGAGGCTACCCCCTTCCGGAACATGGTCTGGAGGCTCCCCTTCCGGGTGACCTCGATCCCAATCCCCCCGTGAATGGCCCCGATTCCCCCCGGGTTCCCACATCCACCCGATCCTCGCACCTATCCTCCGCCTCCCCTTGCTGCATTTCCATGATCCTTACCGGCGGATCCTGCCTCCTCAATCCTCTGGCCTCTCTCATCTCCAAGAATTCTGGGCACGTGGCTGTTGCGTGACCTCCCTCCTGATGGAAGTCACAGAAAGGCAACGCCACCCCACCCCTTCTTCCTTCTCCTCTTCCTCTCCTTCCTCCTCGAGCTCCTCTTCCTCGACCGATCCCCATTGCCTCCTTCTGATGCTGAAAACGATCCCTCGCTCCCTGTCTCCATGCCGGTTGATCTAACCTCCTTGGCTCCCGGAAGTTATCCCTTCCCTGGAAGCCTCCTCCTAACTCCTGGGGGCGACCCTCAGAGTCCTCCAACCTATCTGGTTGTTCGGCTCTCGGGCCCCCCGGTGATTCTGTCCTTGGTGCCCCTGGCCTCGGGGTTCCTCCCTCCTCTCTTCTCTCTGCTCCCTCTGCTCCTTTTGCTTTCCCGCTCCTGTTTCCTTTGCGTCGTCCTCCGCCAACCTGGCTAACCTCCTTGCAAACGCCGGATTGGCCCTCTTAAAATCCATCTCCTTCGCCGCCCTCTCCATAAGCTCCTCAAAAGAGAGGGGGGCACCCTTTTTAACTCCATGCTAAAAAAGCCTGGTCTCAGTCCCAGGGTGAATGCAAGCATCAGCGTATACCCAGGGACCTCCTAGACCTGGAGGATCTCCTCCTGAAACCGATCCACGTAGTGTCCCAACGTTTCATCCTGGCTCTGCCTTACCGAGAACAAGCACTCCGCCTCCTTCTTACGCTTCTTCGATGTTGAAAACCTCAATAAGAAACCCCTCCGCAGATCCTCGAAACAATAAATCGACCTTGCCGGTAATTGATGGAACCAGTCTCGCGCCTTCTCCTTCAAGGTGATGGCAAACAGACGACACTTAAACACATCCGTCATTTGTCTTATTGAAACCACATCTTCAAACCACTGCACATGCTGTACAGGATCATCATTCCCCGAGTAGTAGGACATGTCGGGCTCCCGGAACCCCTCCGGCACCGGAGCCGAGATGACGAGTTCACTGAACGGGCTCTCGCCGACTACTTGCCGAGAGGGCACATCTCGCGGCCTCGGCTGGCTGGCCCGATCCGCGAGACCGTGCCCAGGGAAGAGCTCTCGCACAGCTGCCTCCTTCTCGCCGTCTTCTGCAGGGATCTCCTTCCCGGGACGCTGGCCTGGGAAGAGTTCTCACGCCGCCACATCCCTCTCGCCAGCCTCCGCGGGGACCTCCTTCCCCGGGCGCTGACCAGGGGCGTTCTCGCCTAAGAGCGGGACCACCTCGATCGGGACCTGAGGCGTCGCCCACTCGCTCCTTTCCGAGAAGGCCAAGCTTATGGTTTGGATGACCTCTCGCCTGAAGTCCTCCAGCATTTTCCTCGTCGCCTCTTCTACCTGGGAGGGGGAACCTCCAGAACCAGATCCTTCTCCTTCACCTCCTGCCATAGGACCAAACTCAAACTTTTCTTGAACCGGCTACTTCCACGCTCACCGCACCAGAACTGTTGAAGCCAAAATTTGACTTCGACAAATGTTCGTAAAATAGGGGCGTAGCCGGCACCTACTTGGCCTAAGCTCCGACATCCGACTGGTCGTGAAGGACTAAGGAAAACTGGCCCAAAGCCGCAGCAGGGAGGTCCCACCGCTTACCCGGAAGGTCACAGAGAGCTTCCCCTCCAAAGCCAAAAGCTGGGCTTGGAGTTCCTCAGAAGACAGTGCCGATGTGTCCCCGTGGGAGTCCAAAAGAAAAGTCCCCTCTGAAGAACCCCTATGGGCTTATTTATAGATTTCAGAATCTGAACTGCCAATAACAAAACTGCACCGGTCTGAAATTACCGGGGTACCCTTGGATGGGTCTGCCAACAGCCAAACTCCGCTGTTCTGAGGAGCTATATGCAGTCCACTAAGGGTAAGAGGGTAAAAATACCCGGGGTAGAAGAGTAAAAACCCCTGTTTGACAGGGAAATATAAAAAAGGCCTCTTCTCGCCCCGGCGAGTGGAAAAGCACCTGCCGACGAGAGGGGCCCCGCTCCCGTCTCGCCGGCGCCTCTCGCCCTTTGCTGCGAGATCTCCTTGCTGCTGGAGGCTCTCTCGCCCATGGAGGCCCTTTCGCCTCTGGATCCCCCTCTCGCCTCTGGATGGGGTATCTTGCCCATTGGAGAGTCCATCATCTCGCCGCTTGCGAGCGGGCCCCTTGGTCCCATTTGCCCATCTCGACCTATTTGCTTCTTGAGGGCTCTTTGCGAGCCCGAGGTTGTACATCATACATGTCACTAACCTTTTTTTGCAGAGGCTGTAAGCACTGCAAACTATGTCCTGAATAGGAGTTTAATTCACAAACTGAAGAACAAGACTCCGTATGAATTGCTCAAGGGGAAGAAAACTAAAATAAACTATTTTAAAATTTTTGGTTGTACATGCTATATACATAATAACAACAAGAAAAATATTAGAAAGTTTGAAGCTAAGCCTGAAGTGGGAGTTTTTCTAGGATACTCCCAAGTAAGCAAGACTTATAGGGTATTTAATAAATCAACATTAAAAGTAGAAGAGTCAATTCATGTTTCTTTTGATGAAACTAACATGTGCTGCAAGGAGAAAGAAGTTTCTACCAGTAGCAACTTGCAGGTACCCCACTTGTGTGAGACATTGGATGGACTAAACCTCACCCAAGAGGTTCCCACTCATCCCTCACCACAAGCCATTGAAGATAGTGAAGAAGATGAAGCTGAAGAATATGAGACTCAACCAACAACAAACATAATCCCACAAGAGGAATTTATCCAAAATATTGTTGCTCAACAACCTCCACCCACTGATTTTGTCACAGTTAGGGATCACCCCACATCTCAAGTAATTGGAGACATATCAGCAGGTGTACAGACAAGACATCAACTCAACCAAGACTTGATGCATGCCTGTTTTCTCTCTCAGGTTGAACCTTTAACCATTCATGATGCTGAGCAAGATCCCCACTGGATACTTGCAATACAAGAGGAACTAAACTAATTTGAGAGATGTAGAGTTTGGGATTTGGTTCTAAGACCTCAAAACTACCCAGTTATTGGAACCAAATGGGTTTTTAGGAATAAACTTGATGCCCAAGGAGTCATTGTGAGGAACAAGGCTAGGCTTGTTGCTCAAGGATATAGGCAAGAGGAAGGAATTGACTATGATCAGACCTTTGTACCTGTTACAAGGTTGGAAGCTATAAGGATCTTCCTTGCTTATGCAGCATTCAAAAGATTCAAAGTTTTTCAAATGGATGTGAAAAGTGTCTTCTTAAATAGAGTATTACAAGAAGAGGTTTATGTAGAACAACCTCCAGGTTTTGTCTCTCCAACTTATACCTCTTATGTTTTTAAATTAAATTAGGCTCTTTATGGTCTAAAGCAAGCTCTAAGAGCTTGGTATGAGACCTTAGCAAGTTTCCTATTAGAGCATAAATTTGCAAGAGGAAATGTAGATAAAACCCTTTTCACTAGACATCATAAGACCAAAGTTTGTTAGTACAAATCTATGTAGATGACATTATATTTGGCTCTACAGATTAAAAATTATGCAAGAGATTTTCTGACCTCATGCATTCTAAATTTGAAATGAGTTGCATGGGAGAACTTTCATATTTTCTTGGTCTCCAAGTGAAATAACTTCCTGATGGCATCTTCATCTCTCAAGCAAAATATGCTAAAGAACTTCTAAAGAAGTTTGGGATGGCTGATGCCTCAGCTAAGAAAACTCCCATGGCCACCAATACTGTTGTGGACTCTGATATACCAGAAAAACCCGTAGATCAGAAACTTTACAGGGGCATTGTTGAGTCCCTATTATACCTCACAGCAAGTAGGCCAGATATTATGTTTGCTACATGCCTTTGTGCTAGGTTCCAAGTGAACCCTAAAGAATCTCATCTAATTTTCTTAAAAAGGATTTTAAGATATATAAAGAGTTGTCCTAATCTAGGCCTATGGTATCCTACTGAATCAGAATTTGAGTTAACTGGATACTCTGATGCTGATCTTGTTGGATGTAGGGTTGATAGAAAAAGTACTTCAGGAACCTGCCAGTTCCTGGGTATGAGACTAGTATCATGGTTTTGTAAGAAGCAAACATCAGTGTCAACTTCAACTGCTGAAGCAGAATATATTGCAGCAGATATCTATTGTAAATAGATGTTGTGAATACAAAATCAACTTCTAGATTATGGGTTCAACTTAAATAATTCAACCCTATTCTGCGATAATATTAGTGCTATAGCCATATCACAAAATCCAGTTCACCATAGTAGGACAAAACATATTAACATAAGACATCATTTCATTAGGGAGTGTGTAGATAAAAATAAGATTAAGCTTGTCTATATCTACACTGATTTACAAGAAGCTGATATATTCACCAAACCTCTGGATGAGAAAAATCATGCTTTCTTTCTAAATCAGCTGGGAATGATCAATGAAGAAGACTTAGTTTAAGTTCTGTCTGCATTCGATGAATTTTCCAGAGTTCGTCGAACGGAGTTCGATGAACCAGGGAAAGTTTGAGCGATATTCATCGAACGAAGCTCGACGAATTCTCTGTGAGTGGAATAATTTTCGTCGACCAACGTTCGACGAACTTTGCTTCAGAAGATATTCGTCGACCTAAGGTCGACGAACCGTCTTCAATTCTTTTGATGAGCTCGACGAATTATTTAACTTTAAACTATTTCATCGACCTCAGTTCGAAGAATTAATTTTATTTTCGTGGAACGGAGTTTGTCGATTCATATTCTAAAAACCTTATATCTAGGTTTTCTTCGACCTCCATCCCGCGCTTTCTGTTCCCTTGCACTTGATCGGCATTTTCTGTGTTTTTCTTGCAGGTGATTTCCATGGTGACTCTGGCAAGCACTCTCACCGAAATGAAGTTTGATACAAGATTCGACGTGGATTTCGATTCATTTCAACATTTCGATCCAATCTTTCTCTATATCCTGGAACTTCTTGAAGAACAGGAACTCAAAACCCTGATGACGAAAAGGATCAAACTACACAACATGGAAATCAGGGAATGTGTATACACGCTGTCATCCCCGGAAGAGAACATCATGACGGACACTATCGCGGGTAACTCAGTCTCTTTAACCCCCGCAATCTTAACTGAGATTTTTGGATTGAGAAATGGAGTAGAGGACCTCGAAATTGAAACAGAGGAATCTGATATGATGTTGAATCTCATAGAATATGCTGGCGACAATCCCCACAAACTGTTGAAGAAACACCTGTCTGCTCCCTATAAATTCTTAGCAGACTTGGTTGGTAAAGTACTACTTGGAAAACACACTGCACACGATTATATCACCAGACAATAGTTTCTGGTTATGTGTGCAATCATTAACAAGAATCCAATAAACTAGGCACAACTTCTGTTTGATTTGATAAAGAAGAAGAACTCTAAGAAGGAAGTATGTTTTGGAAGAGTTCTAGGAATCTTCCTACAGGAAAAGGCTGCTGAATCCCTGGTCTCCCAGACAATATTCATAAATGCCAGTAAAAGGCTGACATGTACCTTATTTGGCAGATGGGAGAGGACCATCACTAAGCCCTCTCAGGCTTCCACCTCTTCCATCAAAGATTTTGAAGGCACAAGGGCTATCAAATCCACTCCCCACCCTGCTGAAGAGAACATTCCTTCCACATCCTCTCTTCCAGCCCCTCTTCCAACAACCACAAAATCACCAGTCACTCCATCTTTACCAATCACCATCACTGACATTCCATCTTCCTCCATTCAGGCAAATCAACCACCCACACCTCCTGAATCCCCTCATGCCACCTACATTTCTACATCACCACAGTCTCCACTTCCCCCACATCTATCTTCCATACCATCTTACATCCTACCATCAGACCCCATGATGCAAGATGCCACCCCTCCATCCTCATCACCATCTCATCTTCATATACCTGATGTTCCACCCTCTATTCCCTCACTAGTTGCCACCTCTTCCACACCAACTGCAACACCATCCACCACTATCTCATTGGACCCCTCTACCATCTCATCTATCATCACCATCCTCACTCCTCTTCTTAAATCCCTTATAGCAGAGGTCATTACACCTCTTGCTACTACCATTACCTCTTTATCTGCCCAAATATCTGCTCTCACTGCTGCCCCCTCCTCATTCAGGGGCCTGGCCTCAGTTCCCACTGAAACCAGGCAGGGGGAGATGCCTGATGATGAAGCAGCAGCTACAGCTTCAGACACTTCATGTAACACCCCCTATCTGTCACATAGCATAAAGCAGTAGGTCCGGCCGGGGCCCGACGCCGTATGCCACAGACAGACCGGGTGGTTACTTATGGAAACCATCCAACCAATCTCAACGTCCTACACAGAGCATTCTAGCGGAAGCAGTTTATAAAAGTTGCAAGAAAGAACCCATCATTAGAGCATGAATGTCCACTAGAACAGAATAGGAATGTTGTACAAATACCCAAAACAAGCCTTAAGGCCTTACAAAATGTTTCACTTGAATATTACATGTTTTACAAACTACGGCACGCAGGCCGGTCATACATGAATAAAACAGTAAACACTTCCATTTGGGCCTTCGAGGGCCGGCTTCGCAAAAAGGGCTTTAGCCCACTATTGACCGCTTGGTCCAGCTGCACCTGCAAGCAACAAACCACCGCACGGTGGAAAAACAAGGCAACGGTCAGCAATGCTGACCAAATTATAATGATCCCGCCCCCAACTCGGGACGGCGATGCTCCTTCCCTGCATTTCATTAGCATAAGCGAGCAATGTATATCAATAGCCATATCATCACAGACATTGGCTCGTACGGCCACACGCCCCATGCACTCAGGGCACATTCTCGGTGAACCGGTCGATGTCACGTCAATTAAAGCCATTAACATTCCGGACTCACCACCGCCACTTAGACGGCCAAACCTATGAGCAATTTGTCTTCTTGGCATGGGTCACGTCAATTTAAGCCATTGACCGCCGAAGACTCACATCTATGCCAACGGCAAGTGCCACGTAACCTTAGGTCTCTTTAACCAAACGACATAGAGCGGGTACGGTTCCATCTAACCCGTGCTCACATCGCAACGACAATTTAAGCCATTTGCGCGGGTCAAACTTCCACCGAGTCCCATTATATCGCAAGTCACATAACTCGGTTATGTTCAAGTTGGCTCTCAGGCCACCAAGTTGGCAATATCTCGTATCCGCCCAGTTTTCCGGGTGCACCTTTGGGTTAGTCCCCAAGGCTCCCTGCTGCAATCTACCGCGTAGAAAACCCGAAAAACAACCAATAGCACGGAGTCTTCTCCGGCCTTAAGCAATGCAACATCACCGATCCAGACTAACATGTCCGGGTAGACTTCACACATCATGCCTATGTCCATTCTCTCATACGGACTCTAAACAACGGGGACTTCACATATCTACCCGAAGGAACGCCTCCAACTCTCCGCAAACTCGCGAGAGCGGGCTTCCTATGCTAGGAAAGAGAGCTATTCGTACTCAAGGTGAGGATCATTACCCTTGCGTTCCTCTTTGGCGCCATTGAAAAGTAATCGGATGGAAATCACCGCACTAGCGTTGCCTCCGTGGATCCGGAGTCGGCTTGCGATTCGGAGCTCCGAAGCTCCTCCAATGGCGGATCTAGCTCCTTCTTCCTCCCTTGGCTCTCCTTTCTCTCCAAGGATTTAGAAAGATGATAAGGTATGAAAAGTGAGGGTTTTCCAAGTCCACTCACGGGTATATCCTCTCAGGAACAACCCCCAGCCGTTGGATCTTCAGTTAAAGAAATGAACGGCTTCGATTCGGGGCTGAAATGCCCAATCTGGACCGAACACGGCCTGGCACACGCCCGTGTCCAGGGCCGTGTGCCTCATTCGCCGTCAGAATCGAATCACCTGGAACATCACACGGGTATCGAACATGCCCGTGTTCGATCTGACACGCCCGTGTTCCACCTCACACGACCGTGTGGCCGGCCGTGTACCCCATGATTTTTCCCCATTTTCAACCCGAGCACTGCACGGGTTCTAGGACACGCCCGTGTCCTTACCCATATCACCTTGACACGCCTGGACCCCAGGCCGTGTACACGGTCTCGACACTCGACACTTCGTCGAGCGAAGATCGTCGACCTATTGCCACGGCCTTGGACACGCCCGTGTCCTAGGCCGTGTGCCTTGTCTCGACACATTGTCGACACCAAAGTGTCGACTTCCCGGGACGAGTGTCGACACGGGTCGACACACCCTGCGACACGCCCGTGTCGCAGGCCGTGTGCCATGTCTCGACACATTGTCAACACCAAAGTGTCGAATTCGCGGCTAAGTGTCGACACGGGTCGACACGCCCTGCGAAACGCCCGTGTCGCAGGCCGTGTGCCCAGTCTCGACACAATGTCGAGACTAAAGTGTCGACTTCCCGTCTCAGTGTCGACACAGGCTCGACACGCCCTGGGACACGCCCGTGTCCCAGGCCGTGTGCCTGCTGCCAGAACCCAAACTGGCCCAAAATGTCCCCCTTTGCTCCTTTGAGTTTCGGGGCGTTACAACTCTCCCCCTCTTAAAAGAATTTCGTCCTCGAAATTACATAAAGGAAAGACATGTACCAAAACCAATATTTGTACCTGAGCGGAACAACTCCAGATACTCGTCAAGCATAGTCTGCTCTCACTCCCAAGAGAGCTCCTCACGACCGCAATTGTCCCACCGGACTTTGACCATCCTAATCTCTTTATTGCGTAGCCACTTGACCTCCGAGTCCTCAATCCGCACGGGCTTGACCTTTGTCGTTAGCCCACTATCCACCGGCACTTGATCAACCACGATCACTTGCGTAGGCTCTTGCACCGCCTTCCGAAGTACCGAAATGTGGAATACATCATGTAAACCACTAAGCTCCACTGAAAGCTTCAACCTATAGGCCGCTTCACCAACTCGCTCCAGAACCTCAAACGGTCCAAGGTATCTCGGGCTTAGCTTTTTCAATCGCCGCACCCGCGAGACACCCTTGAACGGCTTGATTTTTAAGTATACATAATCACCCACAGCGAACTCCACATTCCTGTGCTTGGCATTATAGTACTTTGCTTGCCGGTCCTGAGCGATATGCAACCTCTCCCAAATGGTTCGCACCAAAGAAGTAGCACCCTCCACTTCCGATCGCTTATACAACTTTGACTCACCCGTTTCCAACCAAGACAACGACGTGCGACATCTTCTACCATATAGGGCCTCGAAAGGCGCCATCTGAATACTCGCTTGGTAGCTGTTGTTGTATGCGAACTCCACCAAATAAAGGTGGTCTTCCCATTGCTTTCCAAAATCCAAGACACACATGCGGAGCATGTATTCCATGGTTCTATTGACCCTCTCGGTCTGCCCATCCGTTTGCGGATGGAAGGCTGTGCTGAACTTCAACTTTGTTCCCAACATTTGTTGCACCAGCCTCCAATCATTGGACGTGAACCGCCCATCTCGGTCACTCACGATGCTGCGGGGCACACCATGAAGCCGTACTATGTTATCCACATAAAGCTTTGCCAGCTTCTCCACCGGATCCTCCTTCCTATGCGGAATAAAATGCGACACCTTCGTTAAACGATCAACAACCACCCAAATGGTGTCGTTCCCCTTTTGCGACCTTGGCAAACCGTGCACAAAGTCCATAGAGATGTCGTCGAATTTCCACTCCGGAATAGGCAAGGACTTAAGAAATCCTCCCGGCTTTTGGCACTCCGCCTTTACCAAGGCGCAAGTTTGGCACTTCGCTACGTATAGCGCCACATCCTTTTTCAAACCCGGCCACCAAAACAGTTTCTTCACATCACGGTACGTCTTCGTGCTCCCCGGGTGAATCGAGTACTTGGTATGGTATGCCTCGTACAATAATTCCACCCACAAATTACCCACACTTGGGTCGCACGGATGACCGTCTTTCCAACGCAATCCGTCCTCCACAACGAATTGGGAATTTTGACCCATCCAGAGCCTCTACCACGAATTGCTTCATATGAGCATCCATATCCTAAGCCTGCCGAATACGATCAGCCAGTTCAAATTGGACTTCGGGCCAATTTAGAACTGCTTCAACACTTGATTGCTTGTCCACACAAACAATCTCCAATGCCTCCAACTCTCGCACCAACCGCTCATCATGCACCGATAGACAATTGGCTTGAGCTGGGGCTTGGCGACTCACCGCGTCAGCAACCGCATTCCCATTATCAGGCGCGTAGTGGATCTTGAATGTATAGTCTCCCAAGAACGCCATCCATCTACGCTGCCGCAAATTTAGATCCTTCTGACCAAATAGATATTCACGCTCTTGTGACGAGCATAGAGATCCATTTTCACACCGTTCAAAATTATGCCTCCCCAGCTTCAAGTCTAAAACTCACGGCCACTAACAACAAGTCATGGACCGGATAGTTCCTCTCGTGCACTTTTAGCTGTCTCGAGCCATAAGCTATCACGCTTCCGTGCTGCAGTAGCACGCAACCCAAACCGCTGTCTGAAGCATCGCTATATAACTCATAGCCTTTGTGTTGGGTATTGTATCCACAATGTACCTGATTTGAAGAAGCCCCTGGACAAGCTAAGGTCAATAGACTATGTATTTGATAAAATCCTTCTAGTTGTGCTTGCAGTTTTTCCACGCTAAGTGCACACCAATGTCAGGGTGCAGTAGGTCAATATACACGGGTCTGCACGACGTAATCCCTCGTTGAGCAGATCAGTGTGTTGGCCTACGTGTACTCTCTCTATTGGAGTGCACTTATTTTCAAGCACAGGGCTGTAAATATGCAGGAGCAGACAAGGAGCAAGGATGGGTCAAGGAGCATCTCATAGGTGGAAAGACGAAAATTTGTCTAAGTTAGAATCGACGAGAATCACCAAGTGATTCTCGCCGATTCGGCGATAATCACTTGGGATTCTCGCCGATTCGTCGAGAATCAGCGGTTGATTCTCGCCGATCACGTTCCAGCAACTTCTAAGCAAGCACCTCTGCTTCCAAGTAAGAATCGACGAGAATCACTTAGTGATTCTCGCCGATTCGGCGAGAATCACTAGTGATTCTCGTCGAATCGACGAGAATCACTGGTTGATTCTCGCCGTCTCGACCTGGCCTAAAGCAGTGCGTGCAACCAATGCAAATTCGACGAGAATCATCTTTGATTCTCGCCGAATCATCGAGAATCACCTTTGATTCTCGGCGACTCGGCGAGAATCACTTTCGATTCTCACCGATTTTGACTTGGCGTTTTTCTGGAAATTCCTGAACCGGATTCTGCCGCTGTTAAAGTTCTGGACCGGGATTTGGTGATTTCTTTTGTGGGTCCCACAAACGGTCATATTGGAAAACTTCTACAGTATTTATATACAGGTATTTTGAACGGAATACCTACACAGAAAGAAGCCGAGCAAGCTGAAACCCTAATATCACGAAATCTCTCTGCCGCCTCCGTCGCCGCTCGCGCAAGTCCGTCGCCGCCGCTGATCGCTCTTCTTCCCGATCTCCGGCGACAGAAGCTTAGCAAAGCTTGTGTCTCATGTGTCTATCCAGAGATCTCTTGTCTATCGATTTGTTGACCGGGAAAAACTCCCCCGTCCGAATCGATCGAGACGACCGATCCTAGAGTGACCATTGGTAGACCGAGTTTGCTTCGCTACAAAGTTTGGATCTCCGAGTTCAGCAGCCGCTCATCATCGTAGCCGCCGATGCCGAAGCTAGCCGCCGCTCGTGTGCCGCCGCCGGTTCTGGGGAGATCCTCTCCAAGAGAGACCGAGGTTGTAGACTCTTCATCGACTTCAAGAACACGTCGTCGAACGAAGAGGAACACCGTAGTCTCCAAAAGAAGTTTATTTCTCACGTACATTCTATATTTTCTTTTGTTGTAAAGGAACCTTTGTTCCGTGTTGTAAGGGTTGAGTGCAACCCGTTTTGTGGGAGTGTTGACTCTCACGTGTGGAAGGGTTCCTTCCGGTAGTGCAGGGATTGGATTTCAATCCCGTTGGAGAAGTGACCGAGTCGTCCCTTGTTGGGGAGATAGGTCGAAGGGGGAAAGTGGATGTACCCAAGTTGGGGAACCACTATAAATTGCCTGTGTATTCTGTGTGCTGTGCTTTTTATTTTTATTGTGCAGGTACGTTCGTAAATTCCGCAAAAGCGCTACTCGTCACCTATTCCCCCCCCCATAGGTGCACATAGCTGACACTAGGTGGACTTTCAAGTGGTATCAGAGGTTACTCATCAAAAAGGTCAACACCTTGAGTTGAATCCTGCCCCTAGTGTCAAGAAGAAGACAAATATCTACTATGGACGGGATCAAGTTCTCCGGCAAGATCCCAGTTTGCACCAGGCTAAACTTTCCGATCTGGAAGGAAAGAATCAGGTTTTACATGGAAGCAGTCGATCCTCGACTCTTTATGATCGTGGAGGAGGGACCTTATGTCCCCACCAAGGCCTCCACCATCGATCCCACCAAGAAGGTGCCGAAGACACTTTCTGAAATGGACAAAGACGAGATGGTGCTTGTGGGACTGGAAAAGAAGGCACGAAACATTCTGGTGAGCGCAGTTGATGATTCCATGATGCAAAATTTCAGCAACTGCAGGACTGCTCAGGAGATCTGGCAGTGCCTGATCATCCTAATGGAGGGCACGGATGAAGTGAGGGATGATCGGAGATCCCTCCTGAACCAAAAATATGAGGCCTTCAGGCAAGGGCCTAAGGAAGAGATCGGAGTCACATACGAGAACTTCCTGAAGATTGTCAACGCCCTCAAGGGCTACGGAAGAGTGTTCACCAATGGTGAACTCAATGACAAATTCCTTAGGTCCCTTACTAAGGAATGGGACACAAAGATCTGCGCCATCAGAGAATTTGGCAGACTAGCAGAAACTGATCCACAAATCCTGTTTGGGAAGCTGATGTCCTATGAACTTCAGCTGAACACCAGGAAGGCAGAGGAAGAAGCAGAGAAGGCTGCTGCAAAAGAAAAGACTGTGGCCCTAAAAGCCAGTTACTCCAGAAAGGGCAAGGGTGCGATGTCATACCGTGCGAGGAGTAAGGAAGAGGAGGAGGACTCTGACCCATGCTCCTCCGGCTCAGAACTGTCGGAGGAGGATTTCTCCCTCATCACCCGAGAGTTCAAGAAGTTCCTCAAGATGAGGAATCAAAGAAAGAAAGACAGCTCCTCCTCCAGGCATCAGAAGAAAAATTATTCTTCTGACAGGTATGCATCTAAACCTAACAAACATCGTTCTTCTGATATTATTTGCTTTGGATGCAATAAGCCAGGACACGTCGTGGTCGACTGCCATCAAATCAAAAGAGAAAAAGGGAAAGGAGAGGAGCTCAAATCCTCCAGAGATAAGAAGAAGGAGCGGAGCTACATCGCAAGAAGGCCAAAGACACTAAGTGAGTCTGATTCCTCAGACTCCAGTGATGATGAGGAAGCCTACTTCGGGCTGGTGGGTCGCTCCGACTCAGAAGGAGAATGTCCCCCATTTACTGGGAATGTAAAAGCTCACACCCCTCTCTCCGACTCCGACTCTGATCCTGAGTCTCAGGATGATGAACCTGAGGATGGCCCTTCAGCCCGTGAAGCTGAGCTCCTCGAGAAGTATGAGCTTCTGCTCAACACTTTCGATGAGTGCCGAAAGAGACTGAAGGCTGAGAAGAAGGAAGTAAAATTCCTTGAGGGTGAGTGTGTATCCCTAAGGGAAGAGGTCACTAGCTTGATTTCTCTCCGACAGGAACACCTTGACCTGACTTCCAAGCATTCAGAGTCTTTGAAGCTCCTTGATCTAAAGCAGGAGGAAGTCGACAAGTTGGAAGAACTACTTGCGGCAGAAAGTAAGATCGTCAAGAGCTTCTCCATGCCAAAAACAGTTCTTCCAGTCGTTGATACCTTCTCTGCTCAGGCCAAAGGAGCTGGCTTGGGGCATATAGGGGCACCGAGTTCTTCATCTAGGAGAAACAAGAACTAGAGGAAGAATAAGGCCGCCAAGAAGGCCTCTGCTGATGAAAAGGGTAAGGCTCCTCTTAGTCCTGTTGCGTTCAGAAAGCCAGGCTTTCCTTGCAACCAACACGACTTTGAGTCAACATTTGGGCATCATTTCCGGCCCTCGGTTGCAAAGCCAAAGAGCCGGTATGACGGGTGGAACTTTCCCCGGAACTTCGGTGAGAGTGCCTTCAAGGCACCTTATGAGGAAATCCACATAGGAAATTATGGTCCGTTCTCTAGCGGCCATAATGGAAAGCAGGCACCAAAAGCCAAGCCTGTTATACAGAAGGTGACAAAGTCATGCGACTGTTGTCACCATGAGGCCTCCACTTCTAGATCCAAGGCCCCAGCAGTACCCACCGTTCCCAGGGTAAGGCAGGAGCCTAGGAAGAGGTACAACAGATTTGACTGTTGGTGCTGTGGCAAAGTCGGTCACTTTGCCGTGGATTGTTGGTTTAATCCAAGGAACTACGAGACTACCCGTGTTAGCAATGCGAGACCGACCACTCGTAGGGTTAACCAACCGAGGGGGAGTGTGCTAACCAGGAATCTAGGACCCAAGTTCGATTGGGTTCCTAAGGCAAATTAATTTTGTTTTGCAGGAATGTCCAAAGGCCACCAAAACGCCGATCTGGTATTTGGACAGTGGATGCTCCCGGCATATGACCGGGACAAGAAGCCTGCTGCGTGATTACACTCCAGTCGAGAATGGACCCAAAGTCATCTTTGGAGGGTCAGATCGAGGAGTCACCAGAGGTTATGGTATGATTTCCAACGGTATAATCTCTATCACCGACGTGGCTTATGTTGAAGGGTTAAACCATAACCTGATTAGTGTAAGTCAGTTATGTGATAAAGGTTATGACGTTAAGTTCTGCAAGGATAAATGTCTGATAATTTCACGTACCTCTTCTGAAATGGTATTATCAGGCATTAGGAGCAGAAATATCTTTTGTTTAGATTTTCTCAGTTTAGATTCATCTACCCCCGTTGCCTTGTGGCAACAGGCAGTGCATCTCTTTGTGAACAATGGCACAATAGATTGACACATATTAATTTCAAGACAATTAGTATGCTGTTTTCTAAGGACTTGGTAAGGGATGCTCCCAGTATCAAGTGCATCAAAGATAGCCCATGTCCTGCATGCCAGATGGGCAAACAGACTCGGGCTACCTTTAAGAGCATCGCTAACAAAGACTCTTCCCGATGTCTTTACCTTTTGCATATGGACTTGTTTGGTCCAATGCAAGTTCATAGCTTGGGAGGCAAGTCCTATACACTAGTGATAGTTGATGATCATTCTCGGTTTACATGGGTGTTCTTTTTGAAACGAAAGTCAGATACGTTTGACATCTTCACTAATTTTGTCAAGCAGGTTCAGAATGAATTTAACTGCTCCGTGGTCAAAATCAGAAGTGACCATGGAACAGAATTCGAATCTGGTGCAATGACAGAATTTTGTGAAGAACAAGATATCTTTCATGAGTTTTCCTCCCCGCGCACTCCTCAGCAAAATGGAGTTGCGGAGAGGAGAAATAGAACTCTCATTGAAGCCTGCACGACAATGTTGAAAGATGCTTCTCTCCCGGAATACTTCTGGGCAGAGGGTGTCAATACGACATGTCATGTACAAAACTGAGCATTGATCAACAAGCATCATCGTAAGACGCCCTACGAGCTACTGAAAGGCAGGAAACCAACCATGTCCTACTTGAGGATTTTTGGTTGCCGATGCTATGTACTGAATAATGGGAAGTACCCGCGTACTAAATTCGGTGAAAAATGCTTCGAAGGCATATTCATGGGCTATAGTTCCCATAGTCGGGTATATAGGGTCTTCAATAAGAAAACCCTAGTGGTAGAAGAATCGATAAATGTTGTATTTGATGAAGGAAGTTTGCTTAACAGCAATTCTTCCAGTAGTATTCTTGAAGATGCAGGTGCTAGACTTGAACAGCTGAGTCTGGATGAGACCCCTAAAGATGACGCTCCCAAGTACGTCAAAGTTTCCACCTCCACGTTATCTGAAAATGTTGAAGATCAAGATGGACCAAATTTCTTAGAAGAAAGAGAAGCCCAAGAAGTAGTTGAAGCTCCAGACGCCAGACTTCTAGAGCTCCGGCACGTGAGAGATCATCCTAGAGATCAGATTATCGGGGATCCTCGTGTTGGTGTCAGAACTCGAAGAGGTACAGTTAACGAAGTATTGCATCTTAGCTTCCTGTCACAGGTTGAGCCAAAGAAGTTCGACGAGGCAAACAAGGATGCAGCATGGATTCTGGCCATGCAAGAGGAACTACATCAATTCGAACGTTGCAAGGTTTGGACGCTGGTTCCCAGACCATACAAGCAGAATGTGATTGACACGAAGTGGATCTTCAGAAACAAGCTGGATGAACATGGTGTCATCGTAAAGAACAAGGCCAAGCTGGTGGCTCAAGGTTACAGACAGGAGGAAGGGATTGACTTCGACCAGACCTTCGCACCAGTAGCAAGGCTCGAGGCAATCAGGTTGTTCCTGGCGTATGCTTCACACAAAGGATTCACAGTCTATCAAATGGATGTGAAATCGGCATTCCTGAACGGAGACCTGAAAGAGGAAGTATACGTCGCTCAACCCCTAGGTTTTGTCGATCCTACTTATCCCAATCACGTTTATTTTCTTAATAAGGCCCTATATGGGTTGAAACAAGCTCCACGAGCTTGGTATGAGACTTTATCTAGTTTTCTTCTTGAGAACAAGTTCTCCAGAGGTAAAATAGATAAAACATTGTTTCTCAGGGAAGTCAAAGGCAAGATTTTGCTGGTGCAAATCTATGTCGATGACATAATATTCGGCTCAATGGACAACAATCTTTGCAAAAAGTTTTCTAAACTTATGTAAGGAAAGTTTGAAATGAGCAGTATGAGAGAGCTCAAGTATTTCTTAGGACTTCAAGTGAAACAGTCTGAGGATGGAATCTTCATCTCTCAGACGAAGTTCACAAATGAACTCCTTAAGAAATTCGGTATGGAGAGTGCAACCTCTATGAGGACTCCAATGGGATCCACCATGTCTCTGGATAAGGATGAGAAAGGTAAACCTTTCGATGAAACCAAATACAGAAGCATCATTGGATTCCTGCTCTACCTTACTGCCAGTCGACCGGATATTATGTTCTCCACATGTGTCTGTGCCCGATATCAGGTGAACACTAAGGAATCTCACTATGTCGCTGCAAAGCGAATTCTGAGATACCTTAAGGGTACTCCTAATCTTGGCTTGTGGTACCCGAGAAACAATGATGTCGAGCTAATATGCTTTTCAGATGCAGATTTTGCAGGGAGCAGGGATGACAGGAAAAGCACCTCCGGGACGTGTCAATTCCTCGGCAGGAGGCTTATCTCATGGAACAGCAAGAAACAGAATTGTGTTGCAACCTCCACAGCAGAGTCAGAGTACATCTCGGCAGGAAGCTGTTGCGCACAACTTCTATGGATCAGAAACCAGTTAGCCGACTATGACCTTCAGTTCAAGGAAGTACCCATGTACTGCGACTCCTCCAGTGCAATTGCCATTGCCAACAATCCGGTGTCGCACAGCAGAACGAAGCATATTGAAGTACGCTACCACTTCATTCGGGAGCACGTGGAGAACAAGGATATCTCTCTCTGTTATGTCCCCACGGACAAGCAGATTGCTGATATATTCACAAAGCCCCTAGACGAGGCCAAGTTCAATCTTTTCAAGACTGAATTGGGGATGCTCAATTATGACGAATGAAGACTACAAAGGCTCCAGGCCCGTGCAAGAACTGAGGGGGAGCAAAGGGTAAAACGCTACAGACCCCGATTTGTAGAAGCCGAAAAGGGGGAGATTACCCTCTCGGCTAAGGCTAAGGTGGCTCCAAGCTTGCTCCCAAGAAAGTGGTATTGGTAATGGATAACTCACTCAACTCTCTTTTCAGTTTTTGGTTTTCATTCTCATTTGCTCTATTCACCTTAGCTTGTAGGGTTTAGGCTTCTTCAAATAGGGGGAGATTGTTGGGTATTGTATCCACAATGTACCTGATTTGAAGAAGCCCCTGGACAAGCTAAGGTCAATAGACTATGTATTTGATAAAATCCTTCTAGTTGTGCTTGCAGTTTTTCCACGCTAAGTGCACACCAATGTCAGGGTGCAGTAGGTCAATATACACGGGTCTGCACGACGTAATCCCTTGTTGAGCAGATCAATGTGTTGGCCTACGTGTACTCTCTCTATTGGAGTGCACTTATTTTCAAGCACATGGCTGTAAATATGCAGGAGCAGACAAGGAGCAAGGATGGATCAAGGAGCATCTCATAGGTGGAAAGACGAAAATTTGTCTAAGTTAGAATCGACGAGAATCACCAAGTGATTCTCGCCGATTCGGCGAGAATCACTTGGGATTCTCGCCGATTCGTCGAGAATCAGCGGTTGATTCTCGCCGATCACGTTCCAGCAACTTCTAAGCAAGCACCTCTGCTTCCAAGTAAGAATCGACGAGAATCACTTAGTGATTCTCGCCGATTCGGCGAGAATCACTAGTGATTCTCGTCGAATCGACGAGAATCACTGGTTGATTCTCGCCGTCTCGACCTGGCCTAAAGCAGTGCGTGCAACCAAGGCAAATTCGACGAGAATCATCTTTGATTCTCGCCGAATCGTCGAGAATCACCTTTGATTCTCGGCGACTCGGCGAGAATCACTTTCGATTCTCACCGATTTTGACTTGGCGTTTTTCTGGAAATTCCTGAACCGGATTCTGCCGCTGTTAAAGTTCTGGACCGGGATTTGGGGATTTCTTTTGTGGGTCCCACAAACGGTCATATTGGAAAACTTCTACAGTATTTATATACAGGTATTTTGAACGGAATACCTACACAGAAAGAAGCCGAGCAAGCTGAAACCCTAATATCGCGAAATCTCTCCGCCGCCTCCGTCGCCGCTCGCGCAAGTCCGTCGCCGCCGCTGATCGCTCTTCTTCCCGATCTCCGGCGACAGAAGCTTAGCAAAGCTTGTGTCTCACGTGTCTATCCAGAGATCTCTTGTCTATCGATTTGTTGACCGGGAAAAACTCCCCCGTCCGAATCGATCGAGACAACCGATCCTAGAGTGACCGTTGGTAGACCGAGTTTGCTTCGCTACAAAGTTTGGATCTCCGAGTTCAGCAGCCGCTCATCATCGTAGCCGCCGATCCCGAAGCTAGCCGCCGCTCGTGTGCCGCCGCCGGTTCCGGGGAGATCCTCTCCAAGAGAGACCGAGGTTGTAGACTCTTCATCGACTTCAAGAACACGTCGTCGAACGAAGAGGAACACCGTAGTCTCCAAAAGAAGTTTGTATCTCGCGTACATTCTATATTTTCTTTTGTTGTAAAGGAACCTTTGTTCCGTGTTGTAAGGGTTGAGTGCAACCCGTTTTGTGGGAGTGTTGACTCTCACGTGTGGAAGGGTTCCTTCCGGTAGTGCAGGGATTGGATTTCAATCCCGTTGGAGAAGTGACCGAGTCGTCCCTTGTTGGGGAGATAGGTCGAAGGGGGAAAGTGGATGTACCCAAGTTGGGGAACCACTATAAATTGCCTGTGTATTCTGTGTGCTGTGCTTTTTATTTTTATTGTGCAGGTACGTTCGTAAATTCCGCAAAAGCGCTACTCGTCACCTATTCCCCCCCATAGGTGCACATAGCTGACACTAGGTGGACTTTCACTTCGGTCCCACATGGCGAACTCAGCACAGGCGTCGTGGTCAACCGACACTTCAACTCCTCGAAAGCTCGCGCGCACTCCGGCGTCCAAACGAACTTATGCTCCTTCCTCGTCAAAGTAGTGAGAGGTAACGCTATCCGCGAGAAGTTCTCTACGAAGCGCCTATAATAGCCGGCAAGCCCCAAAAAGCTCCGGACTTCTGCTACCGTAGCAAGCTCAGGCCACTCTCGTATCGCAACAATCTTCGCCGGATCCACAGCAATACCCTCTCCACTCACTATATGACCGAGGAACGCTACTGTGGATAGCCAAAACTCGCACTTCGAGAACTTGGCATACAACTGATTTCTCCTTAGCGTCTCCAACACCAAATGAAGATGCTTGAAGTGATCTTCCTCACTTTGCGAGTACACCAAAATATCGTCGATGAAGACGATCACGAAATGGTCCAAGTACTCCCTGAACGTCCTGTTCATCAAATCCATGAATACTGACGGCGCATTAGTCAGCCCAAATGGCATGACCGTAAACTCATAATGCCCGTATCTCGTACTAAACGCTGTCTTCGGGATATCACTCTCCCTTATACGCAGCTGATAGTACCCAGCCTTGAGATCCAACTTCGAGTACACCGTCGACCCGACTAACTGATCAAAGAGATCATCAATTCGGGGGATCGGGTACTTGTTCTTCTCAGTCAACTTGTTTAGCTCCCGATAATCAATACATAACCTCAAGCTTCCGTCCTTCTTTTTAACAAAGAGGACCGGTGCGCTCCAAGGCAAAGAACTCGGGCGCACATACCCTTGCTCCAACAACTCTTGCAGTTGAACTTTCAGCTCCGCCATTTCCTTAGGCGCTAGCCGATACAGAGATCGTGACACAGGATTTGCACCTGGCACTAGCTCGATCGTAAAATCTATCTCCCGCTGAGGCGGGGCTCTAGGAAGATCTGCGGGGAACACATCAGGGTATTCCGATACCACTGAAATACAATCCAACACGGGCTTCGGCTTTGCAACCTCCACTAGTGTAAAGAATAGTTCTGCACCAGCACGAACCACCTTCATCACCTGAAGAGCAGACATCAATGTCTTGCTCGACCTCTTTAAGCCCGTAAAAGTCATTTCACGACTTGCACCCAGCTTGACTTCCTTGCTACCGCATCCATATTGGCTTGCTGCTCCGAGAGCCAGTCCATACCAAAAATAACGTCGAACTCCACCAACGGCAGTAACGACGCTTGCAAATCGAACTCTTGATTCCCAATCCAAAGCTAAGCGCAACAACGTCTACCTCGCACAATGAGCACCATTGGACTATAACGCATCCAATTTCTCTTTTACCATCAAAGGAGGTACTCCGACGCACAATATAATTCCTAATAAAGGAATGCGAAGCTCCCTAAACGAACGGTGCTCTCGCATATAAAGTAAAGTCGCAACAAAGCTTAGCACAAATAGTTTTAAGCTACCATGCACTAGGGCGACAAGTGTTTAAGGCAAAACTATCTTTAAACCATACCTGTCGTCACGACGGCGTGCTTCCTCCAGGGCTTTAGGCACTCACGAGCATAATGCCCCGGCTCGCCACAGTTGAAACATGTGCCCGGGGTCTGACCCGTAGTCGCCCGAGAAGCACCAGAAGGAGCTGGACCCGAAGTCCTATGCTTCTTATACCATTTTCGATATACAGACTTTGAGGTGTTCGGCACTTTGAATGCCGTTTCCTTTGCACTAACATCCTTGACTGCTCCTGACATAGCTTTCTTACCCTTCCGAGCACCATTCCAACAGTCTCGGGCAAAGTGCCCTTTCTTTCCACAAGTATAACAAGTGTAAGTAGCTTTACTAGTCGATTTCATAGCCCCTTTCTCTAGCATTCTGCCGGATGCAGCTCTTATGGGGTTTGTATAGTTCGATACCATGGTCGCTGGCATCGGGAGGGTCTTCCTCAAATCTGCCTCCAAAGATCTAGCTGATTCCACCAAGGCTCGGAATCCCAATAACTTTGGTCCTAGCAGTAGAACTCGTAACTCGGCACGCAGGCCACTATAAAACCTATCGACTGTAGCTTGCTCATTATCCACCTCGAAGCATGGGTAGCGGCTTATCATAAGAAATGCTTGCAAATATTCCTCAACTGTGTGCGCTCCCTGCACTAAATGCATATTCAGCTGCTGCCCCAATGGTCTACCAAAGGTCATCTGCTGCATCGCGCCCACCGGCGTTGAAGCCACAACAGGGGCGCAGGGTTGTACATTTCCTCCAAGCTGTGCACCCGTCACAATGAACACCGCTTCTACGATCCTTCTAACGGTTTCATACGAAGGAGGAGGCTCTGAAAGATATGGTACCTAAACACCTAGAGGGGGGGGGGTGTGAATAAGTAACCTAATCCTTTTCTAACTTTGTTGGCAGCCAAACAGTTATATCACAGATTTCTAACTACTTTTGCACAACAAACAGCAATAACAAAACATACACAGCTAATCCACAGCACAATCACAGCACAACACACAGTGTTTTATAGTGGTTCCCCAAGATATGGGTACATCCACTTTCCCCCTTCGCCTATCTAGCAGTGTACTAGTTTCGGCCTAACTTCTCCACTGTCTCAAAACCCAAATTGGTTCCTACCTCAGGCCCAAAGCCTTACAACTCAGCTTTATCCCAAAGCCTACACTCAGCCAATCAAGGCCTACACTCAGCCAACCAAGGCCTACACTCAGAGATCTCTATCTCCTACACTCAGGCTAACAAGCCCTACCCTCAGCCTTTATAAATATAGGCTTACAAATCACTCAGATCCAATGGATCCTACAAGATAAAAATGTTTTACAAATAATATCTCTACAACTCAGAATTAAAGGAGGGGAGTTGAGAGATTCTTGATGAGTTCTTGGAAGAACTCAGCTGGATTCACCCTGACTTAGCTTTCTTCAAAGCTTCTTGAGTAGAACTGAATAAGACTGAATCCTCTGCAGTTGTTCCTTGACCTCTGCCACTTAAGATCCAGAATTGAATCTGAATCCTTCTTCTCAGCCTAGTTCCAGAGGCTGATTTCTTGGATGGAGCCCTCTCTCTCCAACTTCTTAGATCTGCACTTGAACTGCAAGATCTTCTTGTGTTGATCCTCTTTGTAACACTATATTTACTTCAATAATCTGATCAACAACTTTGAACTTCTTTCAACAACTTTGAACTTTTTTTTTAACAACAGTTTCTGTAAACTGTAGGTGCCTATTTATAGGCTTTCTTCATGGTAACCGGCTGGACCGGTCCATAACTGACTTCTGATATCTCTGACAGGTGCTGTAGACTGGCTGGAACGGCATCTGTCAAATCATCCAGTCACTTCTTGAAAATCTCTAACTGTCTGTAAGTGTCGAGACTTTCAGTCTTTAAGTGTCGACACTTATAGTCCAAGTGTCGACACATGTTGTGTAAGTGTCGACACAAGTCTACAAGGTGTCGACACAATTCCTTGTATGTCTCGACACAGATTCTTCTGCATGTGTCAACACTGAAATTGAGTGTCGACACAAGTACTTGTTCTTCTAGCTTTTGCTGAATTCTTCTATGTGTCGACACATCTCCTTTATGTCGACACATCTTCTTGTGTTGAATCTGTCAAGTGTCGACACTGCTTCTTGGTGTCGACACATAGTCTTTTATGTTGAATCTTGCTGAGTGTCGACACAGCTCCTTGTGTCGACACACCTCCTTGTTGTTGAGACTTCAGCTGAGTGTCGACACATTCCCATAGTGTCGACACTTGTTCTTAGAATATTTTGTTGATAATTCTTTTGTTTGCTAAGTGTCGACACAGCTCCTTGTTTCGACACTTTCTTCAAGTGTTGAGTCTTCAGCTGTGTGTCGACACATTATTCTGGGTGTCGACACATACTTCAAATGTTGACTCTACTGTTGAGTGTCGACACATTGTGTTGAGTGTCGACACTTACTTCAAGTGTTGACTCTTCTGCATAGTGTCGACACATTGTGTTGAGTGTCGACACTTGTACTTAGACTCTGCAGACTTTTGCTGAGTGTCGACACAGCTCCAAGTGTCGACACTTTCTGGTGTAGACACAGCTTCACTGGGTGTCGACACAGCTCCTTGTGTCGACACTTTCTGTCTGCACTTTTCTTCACTGAGTGCCGACACAGCTCCAAGTGTCGACACTTTCTGTCTGGTGTCGACTCTGCATCCCAGGTGTCGACACAATGACTCCAAGTGTCGACACTGCTTGTCTGGGTGTCGACACAAGCTTTCTTAAGTGTCGACACTTTCCCTCTGGGTGTCGACACATGGACTTAGTAACTTTTTGCTTCAGTCCAGTGATTTCTTAACCTGCACAAGTAACTCAAACATACATCAAATACATTATGATGTATATCATTGAGTTGGGTGAGGCTTCTTCAAATCAGGTACATTTGACCAATGTACCCAACAATCTCCCCCTATTTGGAGAAGTCATAACCCTTAGTCAATGATATACACCATTCATAATTAAAATTACAAAATGATGTAAAGCAGATTATAAACAGCAGGGTAAACATAAACATGTAATATTTCACACATGTATACACATTCAATATTGCAGAACAAACAAGAAATAGACATATTCTCAGAACAATCATGAAATATATTTATCATATATTGTTCTAACATTTTTCTAATACATCTTCAATGATTTACAAAAATGTTTTTCATTCAAAAGATTAGAACAATCTTCAAGTCAATTCCTAATCTATTTCTGATCTGGTTCTTTGATAACAATGCCTTTGCCAGATTGGACTTGAGCTTTGACAGTGGCTTCAGCAGTTGCAGCATCAGCAGGCTTCTTGCCTTTTAAGTCCTTCTTCTTCAGCGCTTCTGCTTTGATTTTCTGCCTCTCAAAATAATGATATGGCTTAGGGAAGTACTTGCTAGGCTCCACTGTAGTAGGAGGTAGCTTTCCCATCTTTGCCTTTCTTCTATATTGAACAATGGCCTCCTGTCTTATTTCATGTTTCCTCCATTCTGCTTCAGAGAACCACTTGTTCCTTTCATGAGCATTGTCCTTGGCAGCTTTCCAGGCAGTTAAAATTATATTTCTAGAGGTAGGGCTCCACTGTTCAAAATCTGGCCTTTGTTCTGCTTGTTCCCTAAACCTCTTCTTTGACAACCTTGCCTCTTCTTCTTTTTCTAATGCCTCTTGCATAGCTGCAGAAATAGGCTGAACCACTTTATCCAGAATAACATTAGGCTTTCCTTTAGTTGGGCTATACATTGTCTGGACATCTGCTTGAACCATGTCAAAATCTGGAGGTGGATAAATCACTTGAGCTACCTCTGGTTGCTCACCTCCAAGATATGCAGTTTGAATCCCTGATTCAGCAACATTATCATCATCACAGAGTGGAGGATAGCCCAGTGTAGCTCTGATGGAGTTAGATATCCATTTGGCATGGTCAGAGCTAGCTTTGACTAATACTCTCTCCCCCTTTATGACTTCTCTAGCCATATGGTCTCTGACATCATCCTTTTGAAATCTAATTTGACTGTCCAAATATCTGATTCCCTCTTTAAAGAATGGTTTCAGCTTTGTAAGTTGTTCAGAGATGGCTTTCTGGGAATCTTTAATAGCAGACTTAACAGCAGTAAGTTCTTCATGGAATACTTTGTCAAATTCAGCTTTAGCAGCAGCAGTAGATGTTGAAGGTTCACCAGTCTTATTCTTCAATTCAGTGACTATAACATTGTGTGATGCAGTCAAGTTGTCATTCATCCTTAACTGATTTTCCAGTACATACCCTTGCTTCAATGCTATATCATCTACCTGTGCCTTTATCTTCTCTTGGTGTGTTGCCAGATACACCACAGCATTTCCACCCTTGTGGAAGCATTCATTCATCTCATTCTTATTAAGGTTCATCTCAAACCTTATTGACTTTATTTCTTGGGCCAGGTAAACTGTAAAGTCTTCTGCCCTTCATCAACATAAGCCTCTATGGCTTTCCTTTGTTCATCCATTTTTATCTGCAGTGCAATCAGTAAAGAACTATAGTCAACAGTTGGAGCTTGTTGGACTATAGGCTGTGGGGCAATGGATTGCAAGGCTTTCTTATAACTCTGACTTCTCCTCTTGAAGACATAGAGTTTCTTATTCTTAGCCTTTGCAGCCTCATCTTCTTCAGATTCTGAAGTGCTGGCTATTTCAACCCTTTCCTTAGGGCTTTGAGGTTTGTCAGCTTGCACAGCAGTTGCCTTTATAGTTTCTTGCCTAATAGGCTCTTCCAGAACTTCCATGTGCTCCCCCTCAGCAGCAGCACTCTTATCTTCAGCAGTAGCACTCTTATCTTCAGCAGCAGCATCCTTGTCCATATCAAAATCTTCTTGATCTAGATTTAGAAACAAATCTTCCATTGTATATTCAGGTGGAGACTGTGCAGGAGAAGTTCTTGGTTCTTCCACCACTTGATCAGGAACCACTTCCAGTACAACAGATGTGTCTTGGATAACAACATCTGGTTCTTGACTGTCTAGCTGAGTTTGCTGATGTACATCAGACAAATCAGAATCTACTATAGAAAAATTCAATGTATTTAGATCAATGAGTACCTCTTGGATGATGTTAGTGGCTTGCTCACTGTCCAGAGTAGAGGGTTCTTCTACTACTGGAAGCTCCCCCTGGCTGTGATCCCTATGGATGGGGCTAGCTTGAGGCAGCTCCCCCTGGATCTCAGCTACATCTTGAGCAGCAGGGGTCTTCTCTGCAGCCACTTCCTCTTGAGCATCAGGAGTGAAAACAACTTGTTCTTCACTCCCTGAACTGCTGGAGGACTCCTGTGTCACAGCAGCTGTCTTCCTTTTCTTCCTTGGAGGAGTCTCCTTCTCAGTAACTGGCTTCTCTGGGGTTGCCACTTCCTTGGACAACACCCTATCCCATCTGGAAAATATCCTTTGATCCATCTTCCTCATGTGGTTGATCTTACTTCCAGCAGCATTGCTCATTACCTCTGGTATTGTACCAGCTAGGTAGAGACTTATAATTCTGCCCAGATTGGGCTTCTTCAAGCTCTCCTTGATCTTGTCAAAAACCACTATTGACCAGTCTGTTTTCAGAGTGAATATGATTCTAGTCATAATTCCAAACATAGAGGCAGACACCCTGTCATGCCCTCTAGGCTTACTGAGAATAACCTTGCCCACAATCTCAGACATGAATTTTCCTTGACTGTTCATGCCTTTCCTGTTAAAGACAGATCCTATCTTCATCTTTGGATCAAGTCCACACCAGATAAGGGCTTCCCTGGTCTTGGATGCAGTTACTTCTTCTTCATCTTGTGTTTTAGGTAGCTGGAGTACCTTCCTCAGACTTTTTGGTGAAATCTTGACTTTAGATCCATGAACTCTGGATTTGATTCTATATCCAGAGTCATCTACAACAGCTCCATTAAGGAATTCAAGAACTTCCTTCTTCCAAATCTTTGTTGGTTCTGAAACCAAGTATTCTAGTCCAGAATTGGCGACTAGGGTTACCACCGACTGGATTTCTTGATCTGCGTCGTCGAACGCGCCGCGCACTAGCTCATAGCCCTCGTTAACATTCTCCTCAAGCTTAGGAGCCATTAGGGTTTGGAGAATTAGTCTTGAGAAAAGAGAGGTGGCGACACAGGAGTTTTGGTCTCGAAACTTTGAAAGCGTGTCGACAAACAAAGACAAAACCCTATTTATACCTTTCTGATTTTGAAGATGAACAGGCGGGACAGCTAGCTTAAAGTGTGTCGATACTGGCAATAAGTGTCGACACTGACTTATAATGTCTCGACACACATGTGTCGACACAAGTTTAGTCAACAGATTTTATGTGTCGACACTTGGTTATGTGTCGACACAACATAACTCGACACATTGTCGAGACTTTACTTAGAAAAATTCTGAGTAAAACTTAAGTGTCGACACCATATTGGATGTGTCGACACCTACTTGACATGTGTCGACACTAACATTCTGAAGTGTCGACACCACATTCCTAGATGTGTCGACACCTTTTTCCTGAAGTGTCGACACCACTATTCTGTGTCGACATAGACTTGTCTATGTGTCGACACCTTTTTACTTAGTCATTTTCAAATCTGTAAACTTACTCTAAGTTTATCATTCCTAGTTCAATTTTGAATCTATTGAACTTAGCTTCTTCTAGTGGCTTAGTAAACATATCAGCTACTTGTTCATCTGTTTTAACATATTCAAGTGAAATATCTTCTCTTTCTACATGTTCTCTAAGAAAGTGATATTTAATCTCAATATGTTTTGTTCTACTATGAGATACATGGTTATTAACTATTGAAATAACACTTGTAGAATCACAGTAAAGTGGAGTTCTACTTACCTGAAATCCATAGTCCTCTAGCTGATGTTGAATCCACAGAAGTTGAGCACAGCAACTTCCTGCAGCCACATACTCTGACTCAGCTGTGGAGATAGCCACACTAGTCTGCTTTTTGCTGCTCCATGAAATTAGTCTCCCACCTAGGAATTGACAGGTTCCAGTAGTACTCTTTCTATCCTCTTTGCAACCTGCAAAGTCTGCATCTGAATAACCTGTTAGATCAAAGTCTCCATTCATAGGGTACCAGAGGCCTAGATAGGGAGTGCCCTTTAGATATCTCAAAATTCTCTTGACTGCAGTCAAGTGAGACTCTTTAGGGCAGGCTTGATACCTTGCACAAACACATGTAGCATACATGATGTCTGGTCTACTAGCAGTCAAGTATAATAGGGAGCCAACTATCCCTCTATACAAGGTTTCATCTACAGGTTTCCCTGTATCATCCTTGCTAAGAGACATACTTGACCCCATAGGAGTCTTCATGGTACTGGATGAATCCATACCATACTTCCTTATGAGTTCTAGGGTGAACTTTGACTGACAAATGGACAAACCACTCTCAGTCTGTTTAACTTGGAGACCCAAGAAAAACTTCAGCTCTCCCATACTACTCATTTCAAACTGACCTTGCATAAGTTTTGCAAACTTTTTGCAAAGGCTGCTTTCAGTAGACCCAAATATAATGTCATCTACATATATTTGGACTAGTATGACTTTGCCTCTAGATTCCCTAAGGAATAGAGTCTTATCTATTTTCCCCCTTGAGAATTTGTTCTCAATGAGGAAACTAGATAGGGTTTCATACCAAGCCCTAGGGGCTTGCTTTAACCCATATAAAGCTTTCCTAAGTCTATAGACATAATGAGGTAGAGTTGGATCAACAAAACCTGAAGGCTGCTCCACATAGACTTCTTCTTTCAAATTACCATTTAGGAATGCTGACTTGACATCCATTTGGTATACCTTGAATCCTTGATAGGTTGCATAGGCCAAGAACATTCTTATGGCTTCCAGTCTGGCTACTGGAGCAAAGGTTTGATCAAAATCAATACCTTCTTCTTGCCTATATCCTTTAGCAACCAGTCTAGCTTTATTCTTAATGATGACACCTTGTTCATCCATCTTATTCCTGTAGATCCACTTAACTTCTATTACATTGTGGTCTTTAGGTTTAGGAACCAATTCCCAGACCTTGCACCTCTTGAACTGATTAAGCTCTTCTTGCATTGCTTCAGTCCATTGTGGATCCATTATTGCTTCTTCAAATCTTTTAGGTTCAACTTGAGACAAAAAGCTGGAATAGATTGCAGCATTCATGTTTCTACTCCTGGTTTGTACTCCTTGTCTTGGATCTCCAATAATCAGCTCTACTGGATGATCTCTAAGATGCCTGTAGGCTGGAGGCATCCTCACTTCAGATTGAACCACTTCAGCATCTGCATCATGCTGTATACCTTGGACTTCTTCAGCAACTGGCACATGTAGTTCTCCCCCTGGACAGCAGCTACTCTCCTCTCCTTGCTGTCTTGCAGCAGGCACTTCTTCTATAGTCAGCTTGTCCATTGTCTTTGTCAAACCTGTGGGGCTGCATACATTGCTAGACAACTCATTATTAATAAGTTTTGTCCCATCAAAAACTACATGCACTGATTCTTCTACAACTTGTGAAGTCAAGTTGTACACTCTATAAGACTTACTATTATTGCTGTACCCAACAAAAATTCCCTCTTGGGACTTGGCAGCAAACTTAGTTAAGTAAGACTTCCCATTGTTAAGTATGAAGCATTTGCAACCAAAGATCCTGAAGTAGGATAGGTTTGGTTTCCTGCCTTTCACAACTTCATAGGGGGTCTTGTTTAGCCCTTTAGTGATAGTAGCCCTATTTATAACATGGCATGCAGTGTTAACTGCTTCAGCCCAGAAATACTCTGGCAGTGATGTATCACTTAGTAGGGTTCTACCAGCCTCTATCAAGGTCCTATTTTTCCTTTCAGCAATGCCATTTTGCCGAGGTGTTCTAGGTGAAGAGAATTCTTGAAATATCCCAAAGTCTTCACACAGTTTTGTCATGCTATCAGACTGAAATTCAGTACCATGGTCACTTCTAATTCTGATCACAGTACTATTTAGTTCATTCTGAATTTGCTTGACAAAGCTGTAGAAGACACTAGGTGTTTCAGATTTCTGTCTTAAGAAAAACACCCAGGAAAACCTTGAGTAGTCATCTACAACTACAAGGGTATAGACCTTCCTACCTAAGCTGTGAACTGGCATTGGACCAAAGAGATCCAAATGCAAGAGGTACAAACACCTCACAGCATCTTTGTTATCTATGCTTCTAAAGATGGATTTAGTCTGCTTACCCTTCTGACAAGCTGAGCAAATGCCATCTTTAACACACTTAACTTGAGGACCATTCCTCACTAACTCTTTGCTAAAGAGTTTGCCAATTGTCTTGTAGTTAAGATGGGCTAGCCTCTTGTGCCATTTGACACAATGAGAGACTGTCTCATCAGCTACAAGACAAACCGGAGAACCATTATTCTCAATCATAATGTCTAGGCAGTAGACATTCCTCTTCCTATAACCTGTCAAAATGATCTCTTGATCACTTGACCTCTTGATATGACAACCATTTTTAACAAATGAGATGTCATACCCTACATCACTTAATTGACTTATACTTATTAGGTTGTGTTTCAACCCTTTAACATAAGCCACTTGAGTAATGGTAACTAAGTTTGAAGAAATGTTACCAAACCCTTTGATGATTCCTTTTTCAGAACCACCAAAGGTCACTTTAGGACCATTTTTGATTGGAATGTAGTCCTTCAGTAGTCCCCTAGTTCCAGTCATATGTCTGGAATATCCACTGTCCAAGTACCATGTAGGGGTATGGCCACTTGGACTCACCTGACTGGGTCCTGGCTGCTCCAGGATTTTGGCACTTTCTGTCAATGCCATTAGCCCTTGGCAATGACTGTCTTCTTGTTCATAAATTGACTCCAAGATCTGCATGAATTCTTCCTCTTCTTCTTCTTCTTCTTCTTCAGTAAACCGCCCTATGTAGGCTTCAGCCTCAGACTCAGTTTCTGAAGAAGAGATATCTGATAGAGTCTTCTCCTTCTTAGCAACAAAAGACTTTTCTTTCTTCCCTTTGAAGTGAGTCTTTTTCCTGTCACCAGATTCCTTTCTCTTCTCTGGACAATCTGCAATAACATGGCCCTGTCTATTGCAGCAATAGCAAACAATCTTTGAACCAGTTGCCTTGCTTAATTTTGTCCTTTTCTTGTCATTCTTTGAAGACCTCTTTTTCTGATAAGAGTCTTCCTTTCCTTGTGATGTAGAAGGTCTTGACCTCCACTGTTTCTTTTTCAAAAACTTCTGAAAGTGTCTAGTGAAAGCAGCAAAGTCTTCATCACTTTCACTGCTCTTAGACTTTATGCTGACAGACTCATCAGACTCTGATTCAACTACCTCTGGAGGTGGAGTTAAAGACTTATTCCTGCATTTTCTGGGAACTTCTATCTTGAAAGCAACAGTTCTTTCTTTGTGCTCAGTCCTTATTGATTTCTCCTCCTCTTTTCTTACTGTCAACTGCATCTCATATGACAATAACTTGCCAAACAGTATAGGGGGAGGAATTTCCCCCAACTTAGCCATTTCTCTTATGGCACAGATCTTGATGTCCCAATCTTTGGTTAGGGACCTTAAGAACTTGTCATTTAGTTCATAGTTACTGAACTCTCTTCCATAAGACATGAGTTCATTAACTATTCTGTAAAATTTCTTATAGCACTCAGTGATGCTATCACCCTTTCCTTGCCTAAAGCTTTCATACTCCTGATTTAGCAAGGACTTCCTATCTTGCCTAACTTCTTCAGAACCTTCCATATAGACAATGAGGGTATCCCACATTTCTTTTACTGTTTTACAGTGAATTAAGTTCTGAAAAGTTGCATCATCAATGGCACTCACTATTATGTTCTGTGCCCTCTTGTCCATGGTGGCCAGGATAATTTCATCTTTAGTCATCTCAGAGAAATCCTTTGGAGTTCTCTGGTTTGCATCTAGAACTGAAATCTTCATAGGCACATAAGACCCTTCCTTAACTGTGATGTAGATTCTAGGGTTAGAAGCTTCCATAAATAGCCTTACCCGTTCTTTCCAGATCCCAAAGATCTCCTTTCTGCATATGGGTAATTTCATGGAACCCAATTCCTTGTGATTCTCATAAGAACCCATGTTTCTTGATTTTCTTGAAACTGTGTAATGCCTTACACTGAATCTGCCAAACAGGATCTCCTCAGACTGTTAGTCCTTGTTTTGAGGAACCTCCCTCTGATACCACTTGAAAGATATGGTACCTAAACACCTAGAGGGGGGGGGGGGGTGAATAGGTGACCTAATCCTTTTCTAACTTTGTTGGCAGCCAAACAGTTATATCACAGATTTCTAACTACTTTTGCACAGCAAACAGCAATAACAAAACATACACAGCTAATCCACAGCACAATCACAGCACAGCACACAGTGTTTTATAGTGGTTCCCCAAGATATGGGTACATCCACTTTCCCCCTTCGCCTATCTAGCAGTGTACTAGATTCGGCCTAACTTCTCCACTGTCTTAGAACCCAAATTGGTTCCTACCTCAGGCCCAAAGCCTTACAACTCAGCTTTATCCCAAAGCCTACACTCAGCCAATCAAGGCCTACACTCAGCCAACCAAGGCCTACACTCAGAGATCTCTATCTCCTACACTCAGGCTAACAAGCCCTACCCTCAGCCTTTATAAATATAGGCCTACAAATCACTCAGATCCAATGGATCCTACAAGATAAAAATGTTTTACAAATAATATCTCTACAACTCAGAATTAAAGGAGGGGAGTTGAGAGATTCTTGATGAGTTCTTGGAAGAACTCAGCTGGATTCACCCTGACTTAGCTTTCTTCAAAGCTTCTTGAGTAGAACTGAATAAGACTGAATCCTCTGCAGTTGTTCCTTGACCTCTGCCACTTAAGATCCAGAATTGAATCTGAATCCTTCTTCTCAGCCTAGTTCCAGAGGCTGATTTCTTGGATGGAGCCCTCTCTCTCCAACTTCTTAGATCTGCACTTGAACTGCAAGGTCTTCTTGTGTTGATCCTCTTTGTAACACTATAGTTACTTCAATAATCTGATCAACAACTTTGAACTTCTTTCAACAACTTTGAACTTTTTTTTAACAACAGTTTCTGTAAACTATAGGTGCCTATTTATAGGCTTTCTTCATGGTAACCGGCTAGACCGGTCCATAACTGACTTCTGATATCTCTGACAGGTGCTGTAGACTGGCTGGAACGGCATCTGTCAAATCATCCAGTCACTTCTTGAAAATCTCTAACTGTCTGTAAGTGTCGAGACTTTCAGTCTTTAAGTGTCGACACTTATAGTCCAAGTGTCGACACATGTTGTGTAAGTGTCGACACAAGTCTACAAGGTGTCGACACAATTCCTTATATGTCTCGACACAGATTCTTCTGCATATGTCAACACTGAAATTGAGTGTCGACACAAGTACTTGTTCTTCTAGCTTTTGCTAAATTCTTCTATGTGTCGACACATCTCCTTTGTGTCGACACATCTTCTTGTGTTGAATCTGTCAAGTGTCGACACTGCTTCTTGGTGTCGACACATAGTCTTTTATGTTGAATCTTGCTGAGTGTCGACACAGCTCCTTGTGTCGACACACCTCCTTGTTGTTGAGACTTCAGCTGAGTGTCGACACATTCCCATAGTGTCGACACTTGTTCTTAGAATATTTTGTTGATAATTCTTTTCTTTGCTAAGTGTCGACACAGCTCCTTGTGTCAACACTTTCTTCAAGTGTTGAGTCTTCAGCTGTGTGTCGACACATTGTTCTGGGTGTCGACACATACTTCAAATGTTGACTCTACTGTTGAGTGTCGACACATTGTGTTGAGTGTCGACACTTACTTCAAGTGTTGACTCTTCTGCATAGTGTCGACACATTGTGTTGAGTGTCGACACTTGTACTTAGACTCTGCAGACGTTTGCTGAGTGTCGACACAGCTCCAAGTGTCGACACTTTCTGGTGTAGACACAACTTCACTGGGTGTCGACACAGCTCCTTGTGTCGACACTTTCTGTCTGCACTTTTCTTCACTGAGTGTCGACACAGCTCCAAGTGTCGACACTTTCTATCTGGTGTCGACTCTGCATCCCAGGTGTCGACACAATGACTCCAAGTGTCGACACTGCTTGTCTGGGTGTCGACACAAGCTTTCTTAAGTGTCGACACTTTCCCTCTGGGTGTCGACACATGGACTTAGAAACTTTTTGCTTCAGTCCAGTGATTTCTTAACCTGCACAAGTAACTCAAACATACATCAAATACATTATGATGTATATCATTGAGTTGGGTGAGGCTTCTTCAAATCAGGTACATTTGACCAATGTACCCAACAGGCTCAGACACCTCACCGGGTGCACTATGCTCCTCGGAAACCGGACATTCTGGCTGTCCAGCACCGCTTCCGGTCACCTATAGTGGTACAAAACACCATTAAGCGACCAAATAAAATTGCGAACAGCAATTATAGGAACACGCAGGTTCCTCAAACACGAGTATTTTCATTCCTAAGTGGACATTCATGGGTTCTTTTTACTGTTATTACGATGACGCACACAATGTGCTCACCACCCCTTAAAAAGAATTCGGCCACGAATTCCCTTAAGCCCGACCAAAACCAGTAGTCTGATACCAAATTGTAACACCCCCTATCCGTTACATAGCATAAAGCAGTAGGTCCGGCCGGGGCCCGACGCCGTATGCCACAGACAGACCGGGTGGTTACTTATGAAAACCATCCAACCAATCTCAACGTCCTACACAGAGCATTCTAGCGGAAGCAGTTTATAAAAGTTGCAAGAAAGAACCCAGCATTAGAGCATGAATGTCCACTAGAACAGAATAGGAATGTTGTACAAATACCCAAAACAAGCCTTAAGGCCTTAAAAAATGTTTCACTTGAATATTACATGTTTTACAAACCACGGCACGCAGGCCGGTGTAAACACTTCCATTTGGGCCTTCGAGGGCCGGCTTCGCAAAAAGGGCTTTAGCCCGCTATTGACCGCTTGGTCCAGCTGCACCTGCAAGCAACAAACCACCGCACGGTGGAAAAACAAGGCAACGGTCAGCAATGCTGACCAAATTATAACGATCCCTCCCCCAACTCGGGGCGGCGATGCTCCTTCCCTGCATTTCATTAGCATAAGCGAGCAATGTATATCAATAGCCATATCATCACAGACGTTGGCTCGTACGGCCACACGCCCCGTGCACTCAGGGCACATTCTCGGTGAACCGGTCGATGTCACCTCAATTAAAGCCATTAACATTCCGGACTCACCACCGCCACTTAGACGGCCAAACCTATGAGCAATTTGTCTTCTTGGCATGGGTCACGTCAATTTAAGCCAATGACCGCCGAAGACTCACATCTATGCCAACGACAAGTGCCACGTAACCTTAGGTCTCTTTAACCGAACGACATAGAGCGGGTACGGTTCCATCTAACCCGTGCTCACATCGCAACGACAATTTAAGCCATTTGCGCGGGTCAAACTTCCACCGAGTCCCATTCTATCGCAAGTCACATAACTCGGTTATGTTCAAGTTGGCTCTCAGGCCACCAAGTTGGCAATATCTCGTATCCGCCCAGTTTTCCGGGTGCACCTTTGGGTTCGTCCCCAAGGCTCCTTGCTGCAATCTACCGCGTAGAAAACCCGAAAAACAACCAATAGCACGGAGTCTTCTCCGGCCTTAAGCAATGCAACATCACCGATCCAGACTAACATGTCCGGGTAGGCTTCACACATCATGCCTATGTCCGTTCTCGCATACGGACTCTAAAGAACGGGGACTTCACATATCTACCCGAAGGAATGCCTCCAAATCTCCGCAAACTCGCGAGAGCGGGCTTCCTATGCTAGGAAAGAGAGCTATTCATGCTCAAGATGAGGATCGTTACCCTTGCGTTCCTCTTTGGCGCCATTGAAAAGTAATCGGATGGAAATCACCGCACTAGCGTTGCCTCCGTAGATCCGGAGTCGGCTTGCGATTCGGAGCTCCGAAGCTCCTCCAATGGCGGATCTAGCTCCTTCTTCCTCCCTAGGCTCTCCTTTCTCTCCAAGGATTTAGAAAGATGATAAGGTATGAAAAGTGAGGGTTTTCCAAGTCCACTCACGGGTATATCCTCTCAGGAACAACCCCCAGCCGTTGGATCTTCAGTTAAAGAAATGAACGGCTTCGATTCGGGGCTGAAATGCCCAATCTGGACCGAACACGGCCTGGCACACGCCCGTGTCCAGGGCCGTGTGCCTCATTCGCCGTCAGAATCGAATCACCTGGAACCTCACACGGGTATCGAACACGCCCATATTCGATCTGACACGCCCGTGTTCCACCTCACACGGCCGTGTGGACGGCTGTGTACCCCATAATTTTTCCCCATTTTCAACCCGAGCACTGCACGGGTTCTAGGACACGCCCGTGTCCTTACCCGTGTCACCTTGACACGCCTGTACCCCAGGCCATGTATACGGTCTCGACACCCGACACTTCGTCGAGCGAAGATCGTCGACCTATTGCCACGGCCTTGGACACGCCTTGGACAGGCCCGTGTCCTAGGCCGTGTGCCTTGTCTCGACACATTGTCGACACCAAAGTGTCGACTTCCCGGGACGAGTGTCGACACGGGTCGACACGCCCTGCGACACGCCCGTGTCGCAGGCCGTGTGCCATGTCTCGACACATTTTCAACACCAAAGTGTCGACTTCGCGGCTAAGTGTCGACACGGGTCGACACGCCCTGCGAAACGCCCGTGTCGCAGGCCGTGTGCCCAGTCTCGACATGTTGGGTACATTGGTCAAATGTACCTGATTTGAAGAAGCCTCACCCAACTCAATGATATACATCATAATGTAATTGATGTATGTTTGAGTTACTTGTGCAGGTTAAGAAAGTACTGGACTGAAGCAAAAAGTTTCTAAGTCCATGTGTCGACACCCAGAGGGAAAGTGTCGACACTTAAGAAGACTTGTGTCGACACCTAGACAAGCAGTGTCGACACTTGGAGTCATTGTGTCGACACCTGAGATGCAGAGTCGACACCAGACAGAAAGTGTCGACACTTGGAGCTGTGTCGACACTCAGTGAAGAAAAGTGCAGACAGAAAGTGTCGACACAAGGAGCTGTGTCGACACCCAGTGGAGCTGTGTCTACACCAGAAAGTGTCGACACTTGGAGCTGTGTCGACACTCAGCAAAAGTTTGCAGAGTCTAAGTACAAGTGTCGACACTCAACACAATGTGTCGACACTATGCAGAAGAGTCAGCACTTGAAGTAAGTGTCGACACCCTGCATAATGTGTCGACACTCAACAGAAGAGTTAGCATTTGAAGTATGTGTCGACACCCAGAACAATATGTCGACACACAGCTGAAGACTCAACACTGGAAGAAAGTGTCGACACATGGAGCTGTGTCGACACTTAGCAAAGAACAGAAAGAACAACAAATTATTCTAAGTACAAGTGTCGACACTATGGGAATGTGTCGACACTCAGCTGAAGTCTCAACAACAAGAAGGTGTGTCGACACAAGGAGCTGTGTCAACACTCAGCAAGATTTAACATAGAAGACTATGTGTCGACACCAAGAAGCAGTGTCGACACTTGACAGATTCAACACAAGAAGATGTGTCGACACAAAGGAGATGTGTCGACACATAAAAGAATTCAACAAAAGCTAGAAGAACAAGTACTTGTGTCGACACTCAATTTCAGTGTCGACACATGAAGAAGAATCTGTGTCGAGACATACAAGGATATATGTCGACACCTTGTAGACTTGTGTCGACACTTACACAGCATGTGTCGACACTTGGACTATAAGTGTCGACACTTAAAGACAGAAAGTCTCGACACTTACAGACAGTTAGAGATTTTCAAGAAATGACTGGATGATTTGACAGATGCCGTTCCAGCCGGTTTACAACACCTGTTAAAGATATCAGAAGTCAGTTATGAACCAGTCCAGCCGGTTACCATGAAGAAAGCCTATAAATAGGCACCTACAGTTTACAGAAACTGTTGTTCAAAGTTGTTGAAAGTGGTTAAGAATTGTTGAAGTAATTATTGAAGTAATACAAAGAGTATCAACACAAGAAGATCTAGCAGTTCAAGTGCAGATCTAAGAAGTTGGAGAGAGAGGGCTCCATCCAAGAAATCAGCCTTTGGAACTAGGCTGAGAAGAAGGATTCATATTCAGTCTGGATCTTAAGTGGCAGAGGTCAAGGAACAACTGCAGAGAATTCAGTCTTATTCAGTTCTACTCAAGAAGCTTTGAAGAAAGCTAAGTCAGGGTGAATCCAGCTGAGTTCTTCCAAGAACTCATCAAGAAACTCTCAACTCCCCTCTTTTATTTCTGAGTTGTAGAGTTAATTTCTGTAATACATTTTTAACTTGTAGGATCCATTGGATCTGAGTGATTTGTAAGCCTATATTTATAAAGGCTGAGGGTAGGGCTTGTTAGCCTGAGTGTATGAGATAGAGATCTCTGAGTGTAGGCCTTGTTGGCTGAGTGTAGGCCTTGGTTGGCTGAGAGTAGGCCTTGATTGGCTGAGTGTAGGCTTTGGGATAAAGCTGAGTTGTAAGGCTTTGGGCCTGAGGTGTAGGAAACAATTTGGGTTCTGAGACAGTGGAGAAGTTTGGCCAAATCTAGTACACTGCTAGATAGGCGAAGGGGGAAAGTGGATGTACCCATATCTTGGGGAACCACTATAAAATACTGTGTGCTGTGCTGTGATTGTGCTGTGGATTAGGTGTGTATGTTTTGTTATTGCTGTTTGCTGTGCAAAAGTAGTTAGAAATCTGTGATATAACTGTTTGGCTGCCAACAAAGTTAGAAAAGGATTAGGTCACCTATTCACCCCCCCTCTAGGTGTTTAGGTACCATATCTTTCAAGTGGTATCAGAGGGAGGTTCCTCAAAACAAGAACTAACAGTATGAGGAGATCCTGTTTGGCAGATTCAGTGTAAGGGAAAACACAGATTCAAGAAATTCAAGAAAATCAAGAAACATGGGTTCCTATGAGAATCACAAGGAATTGGGTTCCATGAAATTACCCATATGCAGAAAGGAGATCTTTGGGATCTGGAAAGAAAGGGTAAGGCTGTTTATGGAGGCCTCAGACCCTAGAATCTACATCACAGTAAAGGAAGGGCCTTATGTGCCCATGAAGATTTCAGTTCTAGATGCAAACCAGAGAACTCCAAAGGATTTCTCTGAGATGACTAAGGATGAAATTGTCCTGACCACCATGGACAAGAGGGCACAGAACATAATAGTGAGTGCCATTGATGATGCAACTTTTCAGAACTTAATTCACTGTAAAACAGCAAAAGAGATGTGAGATACTCTCATTGTCTATATGGAAGGTTCTGAAGAAGTTAGGCAAGATAGGAAGTCCTTACTAAATCAAGAGTATGAAAGCTTTAGGCAAGGAAAGGGTGATAACATCACTGAGTGCTATAAGAAATTTTACAGAATAGTTAATGAACTCATGTCTTATGGAAGAGAGTTCAGTAACTATGAACTAAATGACAAGTTCCTAAGGTCCCTAACCAAAGATTGGGACACCAAGATCTGTGCCATAAGAGAAATGACTAAGTTGGGGGAAATTCCTCCTCCCACACTGTTTGGCAAGCTATTGTCTTATGAAATGCAGTTAACAGTGAGAAAAGAGGAGGAGAAATCAACAAGGACTGAGCATAAGGAAAGAACTGTTGCTTTCAAAACAGAAGTTCCCAGAAAGTGCAGGAACAAGTCTTCAACTCCACCTCCAGAGGTAGTTGAATCAGAGTCTGATGAGTCTGTCAGCACAAAGTCTAAGAGCAGTGAAAGTGATGAAGACTTTGCTGCTTTCACTAGACACTTTCAGAAGTTTTTGAAAAAGAAACAGTGGAGGTCAAGGCCTTCTACATCACAAGAAAAGGAAGACTCTTATCAGAAAAAGAGGTCTTCAAAGTATGACAAGAAAAGGACAAAATCAAGCAAGGCAACTGGTTCAAAGATTGTTTGCTATTGCTGCAATAGACAGGGCCATGTTATTGCAGATTGTCCAGAGAAGAGAAAGGAATCTGGTGACAGGAAAAAGACTCACTTCAAAGGGAAGAAAGAAAAGTCTTTTGTTGCTAAGAAGGAGAAGACTCTATCAGATATCTCTTCTTCAGAAACTGAGTCTGAGGCTGAAGCCTACATAGGGCTGTTTGCTGAAGAAGAAGAGGAAGAATTCATGCAGATCTTGGAGTCAATTTATGAACAAGAAGACAGTCATTGCCAAGGGCTAATGGCTTTGACAGACAGTGCCAAAATCCTGGAGCAGCCAGGACCCAGTCAGGTACAAGGTTCATGTTCAAGTTCAGTTTCTTGTTCTAGTTCAGATTCAGATTCTTCTTCATCAAGTGATGAGAATGTATCTGAGTCTGAGGAAGATATTCATCAGCTTATAGATGAATATAAGGTACTGTTGCAAGCCTACAAGAAAAGCAAGACCCTAGCCAAAAGTCAGGCAAAGGAAATTGCTGATCTTAAAGCTGCTGCAACAGATTTTGAGAAGCAATTTGATCAAAAACTGAATGAGGTAGCCAGGCTAAAACACATTACTGTGATTCATATGGGAACTATCACTTTTAAGAATGATCAAATTAAGTGTCTGGAGAACAATCTTCAGAAGGAGAAGGACTTGGTTGCTAGGTTTTCTAAACCTAAGTCAGTGTTACCCATAATTGATGAATTTGTTCATCATAAGGGTAAAGCTGGACTGGGCTTTATTAGACCTGCAGGGACTGAGCAGTCCAAGTATAAGTCCAAGAGCAAAGCCCCAACATTCAACAAGCCTGCTGTAGTCAAGACAGCCAAGACAGTACCTAAGCAAAGGTACAATAAGTTTGAATGCTGGTGCTGTGGCAAAGTTGGCCATTTTGCAGTAGACTGTTGGCACAATGTGAGTGCCAAAGTGAATTCCAAACTACCTGTTGGAAAGACAGTAGGTAGGTTTGTCAAATTGTAAACTAACAATCACCAAGGACCCAAGAATACTTTGGGTTCTAAGGTTCACTAATTTGTTTTGCAGGTGAGTCCAAGTGGCCATACCCCTACATGGTACTTGGACAGTGGATGTTCCAGACATATGACTGGAACTAGGGGACTACTGAAGGACTACATTCCAATCAAAAATGGTCCTAAAGTGACCTTTGGTGGTTCTGAAAAAGGAATCATCAAAGGGTTTGGTAACATTTCTTCAAACTTAGTTACCATTACTCAAGTGGCTTATGTTAAAGGGTTGAAACACAATCTAATAAGTATAAGTCAATTAAGTGATGTAGGGTATGACATCTCATTTGTTAAAAATGGTTGTCATATCAAGAGGTCAAGTGATCAAGAGATCATTTTGACAGGATATAGGAAGAGGAATGTCTACTGCCTAGACATTATGATTGAGAACAATGGTTCTCCAATTTGTCTTGTAGCTGATGAGACAGTCTCTCATTGTGTCAAATGGCACAAGAGGCTAGCCCATCTTAACTACAAGACTATTAACAAACTCTTTAGCAAAGAGTTAGTGAGGAATGGTCCTCAAGTTAAGTGTGTCAAAGATGGTATTTGCTCAGCTTGTCAAAAGGGCAAGCAGACTAAATCCACCTTTAAAAGCATAGAAAACAAAGATGCTGTGAGGTGTTTGTACCTCTTGCATTTGGATCTCTTTGGTCCAATGCCAGTTCACAGCTTAGGTAGGAAGGTCTATACCCTTGTAGTTGTAGATGACTACTCAAGGTTTTCCTGGGTGTTCTTCTTAAGACAGAAATCTGAAACACCTAGTGTCATCTACAGCTTTGTCAAGTAAATTCAGAATGAACTAAATAGTATTGTGGTCAAAATTAGAAGTGACCATGGTACTGAGTTTCAGTCTGAAAGCATGACAAAACTATGTGAAGACTTTGGGATATTTCAAGAATTCTCTTCACCTAGAACACCTCAGCAAAATGGCATTGCTGAGAGGAAAAATAGGACCTTGATAGAGGCTGGTAGAACCCTATTGAGTGATACATCACTGCCAGAGTATTTCTGGGCTGAAGCAGTTAACACTGCATGCCATGTTATAAATATGGGCTACCATCACTAAAGGGCTAAACAAGACCCCCTATGAAGTTGTGAAAGGCAGGAAACCAAACCTATCCTACTTCAGGATCTTTGGTTGCAAATGCTTCATACTTAACAATGAGAAGTCTTACATAACTAAGTTTGCTGCCAAGTCCCAAGAGGGAATTTTTGTTGGGTACAACAATAATAGTAAGGCTTATAGAGTCTATAACTTGACTACACAAGTTGTAGAAGAATCAGTGCATGTAGTTTTTGATGAGACTAAACTTATTAATAATGAGTTGTCTAGCAATGTATGCAGCCCCACAGGTTTGACAAAGAAAATGGACAAGCTTACTATAGAAGAAGTGCCTGCTGCAAGACAGCAAGGAGAGGAGAGTAGCTGCTGTCCAGGGGGAGAACTACATGTGCCAGTTGCTGAAGAAATCCAAGGTATACAACATGATGCAGATGCTGAAGTGGTTCAACCTGAAGTGAGGATGCCTCCAGCCCACAGGCATCTTAGAGATCATCCAGTAGAGCTGATTATTGGAGATCCAAGACAAGGAGTTCAAACAAGGAGCAGAAATCAGAATGCTGCAATCTATTCCAGCTTTCTGTCACAAGTTGAACCTAAGAAGTTTGAAGAAGCAATACAAGATCCACAATGGAATGAAGCAATGCAAGAAGAGCTTAATCAGTTCAAGAGGTGCAAGGTTTGGGAACTGTTCCTAAACCTAAAGACCACAATGTAATAGGAGTTAAGTGGATCTACAGGAATAAGATGGATGAACAAGGTGTCATCATTAAGAATAAAGCTAGACTGGTTGCTAAAGGATATAGGTAAGAAGAAGGTATTGATTTTGATCAAACCTTTGCTCCAGTAGCCAGACTGGAAGCCATAAGAATGTTCTTGGCCTATGCAACCTATCAAGGATTCAAGGTATACCAAATGGATGTCAAGTCAGCATTCCTAAATGGTAATTTGAAAGAAGAAGTCTATGTGGAGCAGCCTTCAGGTTTTGTTGATCCAACTCTACCTCATTATGTCTATAGACTTAGGAAAGCTTTATATGGGTTAAAGCAAGCCCCTAGGGCTTGGTATGAAACCCTATCTAGTTTCCTCATTGAGAACAAGTTTTCAAGGGGGAAAATAGATAAGACTCTATTCCTTAGGGAATCTAGAGGCAAAGTCATACTTGTCCAAATATATGTAGATGACATTATATTTGGGTCTACTGAAAGCAGCCTTTGCAAAAAGTTTGCAAAACTTATGCAAGGTCAGTTTGAGATGAGTAGTATGGGAGAGCTGAAGTTTTTCTTGGGTCTCCAAGTTAAACAGACTGAGAGTTGTTTGTCCATTTGTCAGTCAAAGTTCACCCTAGAACTCATAAGGAAGTATGGTATGGATTCATCCAGTACCATGAAGACTCCTATGGGGTCAAGTATGTCTCTTAGCAAGGATGATGCAGGGAAACCTGTAGATGAAACCTTGTATAGAGGGATAGTTGGCTCCCTATTATACTTGACTGCTAGTAGACCAGACATCATGTATGCTACTTGTGTTTGTGTAAGGTATCAAGCCTGCCCTAAAGAGTCTCATTTGACTGCAGTCAAAAGAATACTGAGATATCTAAAGGGCACTCCCTATCTAGGCCTCTGGTACCCTAGGAATGGAGATTTTGATCTAACAGGTTATTCAGATACAGACTTTGCAGGATGCAAAGAGGATAGAAAGAGCACTACTGGAACCTGTCAATTCCTAGGTGGGAGACTAATTTCATGGAGTAGCAAAAAGCAGACTAGTGTGGCTATCTCCACAGCAGAGTAAGAGTATGTGGCTGCAGGAAGTTGCTGTGCTCAACTTCTGTGGATTCAACATCAGCTAGAGGACTATGGATTTCAGGTAAGTAGAACTCCACTTTACTGTGATTCTACAAGTGCTATTTCAATAGCTAATAACCCTGTATCTCATAGTAGAACAAAACATATTGAGATTAAATATCACTTTCTTAGAGAACATGTAGAAAGAGAAGATATTTCACTTGAATATGTTAAAACTGATAATCAGATAGCTGACATGTTTACTAAGCCCCTAGAAGAAGCTAAGTTCAATAGATTCAAAATTGAACTAGGAATGATAAACTTAGACTAAGTTTACAGAATAGAAAATTGGCTAAGTAAAAAGGTGTCGACACATAGACAAGTCTATGTCGACACAGAATAGTGGTGTCGACCCTTCAAGAAAAAGGTGTCGACACATCTAGGATGTTGGTGTCGACACTTCAGAGTGTTAGTGTCGACACATGTCAAGTAGGTGTCGACACATCCAATATGGTGTCGACACTTAAGTTTTACTCAGAATTTTTCTAAGTAAAGTCTCGACAATGTGTCGAGTTATGTTGTGTCGACACATAACCAAGTGTCGACACATAAACTCTGTTGACTAAACTTGTGTCGACACATATGTGTCGAGACATTATAAGTCAGTGTCGACACTTATTGCCAGTATCGACACATCCTAAGATAGCTGTCCCGCCTGTTCATCTTCAAAATCAGAAACATATAAATAGGGTTCTGTCTTTGTCTGTCGACACACTTTCAAAGTTTCGAGACCAAAACTACTGTGTCGACATCTCTCTTTTCTAAAGACTAATTCTCCAAACCCTAATGACTCCTAAGCTTGAGGAGAACGTTAACGAGGGCTATGAGCTAGTGCGAGGCGCGTTCGATGAAGCTGATCAAGAAATCAAGTCGGTGGTAACCCTAGTCGCCAATTCTAGACTAGAATACTTGGTTTCAGAACCAACAAAGATTTGGAAAAAGGAAGTTCTTGAATTCCTTAATGGAGCTGCAGTCGATGAATCTGGATTCAGAATCAAATCCAGAGTTCATGGGACTAAGGTCAAGATTTCACCAAAAAGTCTGAGGAAGGTACTCCAGCTACCTAAAACACAAGATGAAGAAGAAGTAACTGTATCCAAGACCAGGGAAGCTCTTACCTGGTGTGGTCTTGATCCTAAGATGAAGATAGGATCTATATTCAACAGGAAAGGCATGAATAACCAAGGAAAGTTCATGTCTGAGATTGTAGGAAAAGTCTTACTCAGCAAGACTGGAGGGCATGACAGAGTGTCTGCCTACATGTTTGAAATCATGACAAGAATAATCTTCACTCTGAAAATAGATTGGTCTCAAGTGGTGTATGAGAAAATCAAGGAGAGTCTGAAGAAGCCCAACCTGGGCAGAATACTTAGTCTCTACCTAGCTGGTACCATACCAGAGGTAATGAATACAGCTGCAGGAAGTAAGATAAACCACATGAGGAAGATGGATCTAAGGATCTTTTCCAGATGGGACAGGGTATTGTCCAAGGAAATGCCAACTCCAGAGAAGCCAGTTACTAAGAAAGATTCTCCTCCAAGGAAGAAAAGGAAGACAGCTCCTGTGACACAGGAGTCCTCCAGCAGTTCAGGGAGTGAAGAACAAGTTGTTTTCACTCCTGATGATCAAGAGGAAGTGGCTGCAGAGAAGACCCCTACTGCTCAAGATGTAGCTGAGATCCAGGGGGAGCTGCCTCAAGCTAGCCCCATTCATAGGGATCACAGCCAGGGGGAGCTCCCAGTTGTAGAGGAACCATCTACACTGGACAGTGAGCAAGCCACCATCATTATCCAAGAGGTACTCACTGACCTAAAAACTTTAGAATATCTTATAGAAGATGCTGATTTGTCTGATGTTCCTCAGCAAACTCAGCTGCCTAGTCATGAACCAGATGTTGTTATCAAAGACACATCTGTTGTTCCAGAGGTTGAAGAACCAAGAACTTCTCCTGCACAGTCTCCACCTGAATATACAATGGAAGATTTGTTTCTAAATTTAGATCAAGAAGATTTTGATATGGACAAGGATGCTGCTGCTGAAGATAAGAGTGCTGCTGCTGAGGGGGAGCAAATGACAGTTCTGGAAGAGCCTTTAAGGCCAGAAAGTGAGAAAGCACCTGATGTGCAAGCTGACAAACCTCCAAGCCCTAAGGAAAGGGTTAAAATAGCCAGCACTTCAGAATCTGAAGAAGATGAGGCTGCAAAGGCTAAAAAGAAGAAACTCTATGTCTTCAAGAGGAGAAGTCAGAGTTATAAGAAAGCCTTGCAATCTATAGCCCCACAGCCTATAGTTCAACAAGCTCCAACTGTTGACTATAGTGCTTTACTGATTGCACTGCAGATAAAAATGGATGAACAAAGGAAAGCCATAGAGGCTTATGTTGATGCAGGGCACAGATCATTACAGTTTGATCTTGCACAAGATATAAAGTCTATAAGGTTTGAAATGAACCTTAACAAGAAAGAGATGACAGACTGCTTCCACAAGGGTGGGAATGCAATGGTGTATTTGGCAACACACCAGGAGAAGATCAAAGCCCAGGTAGATGATATAGCATTGAAGCAAGGGTATGTACTGGAAAATCAGTTAAGGATGAATGACAACTTGACTGCTTCACACAATGCTATTATCACTGAAATGAAGAACAAGGCTGCTGAACCTTCAACATCTACTGCTGCTGCTAAAGCTGAATTTGATAAAGTTTTCCAGGAAGAGATTACTGCTGTCAAGACTGCAATTCAAGATTCCCAGAAGGTCATCTCTGAACAGCTCACTAAGCTCAAACCTTACTTTAAAGATGGAATCAGGTACTTGGATAGTCAAATCAGATTCCAGAAGGATGATGTAAGAGATCATGTTGCCCAAGAAGTCATAAAGGGGGAGAGAGTTTTAGTCAAAGCTAGCTCTGACCATGCAAAATGGATATCTAATTCCATCAGAGCTACACTGGGCTATCCTCCACTCTGTGATGATGACAATGTTGCTGAATCTGGGATTCAAAGTGCATATCTTGGAGGTGAGCAACCAGAGGTAGCTCAGGTCATATATCCTCCACCAGAGCTACACTGGGCTATCCTCCACTCTGTGATGATGACAATGTTGCTGAATCTGGGATTCAAAGTGCATATCTTGGAGGTGAGCAACCAGAGGTAGCTCAGGTCATATATCCTCCACCAGATTTTGACATGGTGCAAGCTGATATTCACCAGATGTATAGCCCAACTGCAGGGAAGTCAAATGTTGTTCTGGAAAAGGTTGTTCAACCTATTTCTGCAGCTATGCAAGAGGCATTAGAGAAAGAAGAAGAGGCAAGGTTGTCAAAGAAGAGGTTTAGGGAACAAGCAGAACAAAGGCCAGATTTTGAACAGTGGAGCCCTACCTCTAGAAATATAATTTTAACTGCCTGGAAAGCTGCCAAGGACAATGCACATGAAAGGAACAAGTGGTTCTCTGAAGCGGAATGGAGGAAACACGAAATAAGACAGGAGGCCATTATTCAATATAGAAGAAAGGCAAAGATGGGAAAGCTACCTCCTACTGCAGTGGAGCCTAACAAGTACTTCCCCAAGCCATACCACTATTTTGAGAGGCAGAAAATCAAAGCAGAAGAGCTGAAGAAGAAGGACTTAAAAGGTAAGAAGCCTGTTGATGCTGCAACTGCTGAAGCCACTGTCAAAGCTCAAGTCCAACCTGGCAAAGGCATTGTTATCAAAGAACCAGACCAAAAATAGATTAGGAATTGACTTGAAGATTGTTGTAATCTTTTGAATGAAAAACATTTTTGTAAACCAATGAAGATGTATTAGAAAAATGTTAGAACAATATATGATAAATATATTTCATGATTGTTCTGAGAATATGTCTATTTCTTGTTTGTTCTGCAATGTTGAATGTGTATATATGTGTGAAATATTACATTTTTATGTTTACCCTGCTGAATATAATCTGCTGTACATCATTTTGTAATTTTAATTATGGATGGTGTATATCATTGACTAAGGGTTATGACTTCTCCAAATAGGGGGAGATTGTTGGGTACATTGGTCAAATGTACCTGATTTGAAGAAGCCTCACCCAACTCAATGATATACATCATAATGTATTTGATGTATGTTTGAGTTACTTGTGCAGGTTAAGAAAGTACTGGACTGAAGCAAAAAGTTTCTAAGTCCATGTGTCGACACCCAGAGGGAAAGTGTCGACACTTAAGAAGACTTGTGTCGACACCCAGACAAGCAGTGTCGACACTTGGAGTCATTGTGTCGACACCTGGGATGCAGAGTCGACACCAGACAGAAAGTGTCGACACTTGGAGCTGTGTCGACACTCAGTGAAGAAAAGTGCAGACAGAAAGTGTCGACACAAGAAGCTGTGTCGACACCCAGTGGAGCTGTGTCTACACCAGAAAGTGTTGACACTTGGAGCTGTGTCGACACTCAGCAAAAGTCTGCAGAGTCTAAGTACAAGTGTCGACACTCAACACAATGTGTCGACACTATGCAGAAGAGTCAGCACTTGAAGTAAGTGTCGACACCCTGCATAATGTGTCGACACTCAACAGAAGAGTTAGCATTTGAAGTATGTGTCGACACCCAGAACAATATGTCGACACACAGCTGAAGACTCAACACTGGAAGAAAGTGTCGACACATGGAGCTGTGTCGACACTTAGCAAAGAACAGAAAGAACAACAAATTATTCTAAGTACAAGTGTCGACACTATGGGAATGTGTCGAAACTCAGCTAAAGTCTCAACAACAAGAAGGTGTGTCGACACAAGGAGCTGTGTCAACACTCAGCAAGATTCAACATAGAAGACTATGTGTCGACACCAAGAAGCAGTGTCGACACTTGACAGATTCAACACAAGAAGATGTGTCGACACAAAGGAGATGTGTCGACACATAGAAGAATTCAACAAAAGCTAGAAGAACAAGTACTTGTGTCGACACTCAATTTCAGTGTCGACACATGAAGAAGAATCTGTGTCGAGACATACAAGGATATGTGTCGACACCTTGTAGACTTGTGTCGACACTTACACAGCATGTGTCGACACTTGGACTATAAGTGTCGACACTTAAAGACAGAAAGTCTCGACACTTACAGACAGTTAGAGATTTTCAAGAAATGACTGGATGATTTGACAGATGCCGTTCCAGCCGGTCTACAGCACCTGTCAAAGATATCAGAAGTCAGTTATGAACCGGTCCAGCCGGTTACCATGAAGAAAGCCTATAAATAGGCACCTACAGTTTACAGAAACTGTTGTTCAAAGTTGTTGAAAGTGGTTAAGAATTGTTGAAGTAATTATTGAAGTAATACAAAGAGTATCAACATAAGAAGATCTAGCAGTTCAAGTGCAGATCTAAGAAGTTGGAGAGAGAGGGCTCCATCCAAGAAATCAGCCTTTGGAACTACGCTGAGAAGAAGGATTCAGATTCAGTCTGGATCTTAAGTGGCAGAGGTCAAAGAACAACTGCAGAGGATTCAGTCTTATTCAGTTCTACTCAAGAAGCTTTGAAGAAAGCTAAGTCAGGGTGAATCCAGCTGAGTTCTTCCAAGAACTCATCAAGAAACTCTCAACTCCCCTCTTTTATTTCTGAGTTGTAGAGTTAATTTCTGTAATACATTTTTAACTTGTAGGATCCATTGGATCTGAGTGATTTGTAAGCCTATATTTATAAAGGCTGAGGGTAGGGCTTGTTAGCCTGAGTGTAGGAGATAGAGATCTCTGAGTGTAGGCCTTGTTGGTTGAGTGTAGGCCTTGGTTGGCTGAGAGTAGGCCTTGGTTGGCTGAGTGTAGGCTTTGAGATAAAGCTGAGTTGTAAGGCTTTGGGCCTGAGGTGTAGGAACCAATTTGGGTTCTGAGACAGTGGAGAAGTTTGGCCAAATCTAGTACACTGCTAGATAGGCGAAGGGGGAAAGTGGATGTACCCATATCTTGGGGAACCACTATAAAATACTGTGTGCTGTGCTGTGATTGTGCTGTGGATTAGCTGTGTATGTTTTGTTATTGCTGTTTGCGGTGCAAAAGTAGTTAGAAATCTGTGATATAACTGTTTGGCTGCCAACAAAGTTAGAAAAGGATTAGGTCACCTATTCACCCCCCCTTTAGGTGTTTAGGTACCATATCTTTCACGACACAATGTCGAGACCAAAGTGTCGACTTCCCGTCTCAGTGTCGACACAGGCTCGACACGCCCTGGGACACGCCCATGTCCCAGGCCTTGTGCCTGCTGCCAGAACCCAAACTGGCCCAAAATGTCCCCCTTTGCTCCTTTGAGTTTCGGGGCGTTACACTTCAGCTCCAGCACCAGTAGATACTCCAATCCCTATAGCAGTATACACAGATTGTATAGATAAAGATTTAATTGATTTCATTGATACTGACATGGATTTTGATGAGTCAGATTCTGAAGGATTCACAACTCTTGGTGATTTTATTCTAAATCCCACAGTTAACTTAGAAGAATTGCTGCAAAATTTTGATACTGTATATATGCATCCTCTTCCAGCAACATTCACTAAGCCACATTTGGCTATTGTTCCTTATACTCCTCCTATTAGTCAAGCAGTTGCTAAGCAATTATGTGATAGCTTTGTAATTCCAGTCTCTGCACCAACCTCTGCAGTCATTCCATCCCCTGCAGAAGGTATCTCAACACCAATCTTTGTGATGGATGACTCCCCTATGCCATATCTAGATGAGTTGATCTTGTCTGACATTGAAGAAGAAAATAAGGATAAGGCAGCAGCTGAAAGCTCTGTCCCAGTTACTTCTGATTCTTGTATAGTCTCTTCCTCAACTCCTGCTGAAATTCCAGCCTTTGAAACCTCTGCTCCTGCTACAGCAAAGATTGCTACTTATGATAAAGCCGTGAAAGCATTGGATGCTCTATATGATAACCCTCAGGGTTCTGCCAGTGATTCAGATGATGATGATGATGAAGAAGATTGAGATGAAGAAGCTGCTAAGAAGAAGAAGAAAATGTTGTCAAAGAAAAGGAAAGCCCCTCCTCCTCCTGCTGCTAAGCAAAACCCAAAGAATGACACTCCATTCTATATTCTCCAAAATATTACTCCTTACAAAGGAATGCCAGCATGAATGCGGCTGTCTAAAAATCAGCAAAAGGAGAAGAAAAGAAGTAGAAAATACTCTCCTCCACCAGCTCATAAGTACAGAAGAGATCCACCTCCTCCACCTCCTCCATCAGCTGGTGCCACTGGATCTAGCTCTTAGAGATCTGCCCCTATGCAAACTTATCAGAGACATTAAGGGAGATCTTCTGGAAGCAGTCAGCAAAGGCATCACTCTTCAGGAAATCAACAATAACAACATCAACAATATCAACAACCTCAGCAGCAACAGCAAAGTATCCCTGCATATCAAAAGGCTAATAGTCCTAAAAGACCATATTCACCTCCTGTTCCTTTTAAGGATCCTGAAATAGCAAACATTGCTAAAATGGCCAGGTTCCAAGAACTTGTTGGTCTGTCTTTGATTAATAAAGCAAAAGCTAAAGGTAAAGATACGTCAAGATATTCCACTATGTCTAAATACAGGAAGGAAGAACTCAAAAGCTTTGATAAAGCAAATAAACTGTTCAATGTTGATGATTACATGAAGCTACATCCTGAAGCAGTTGTACTCAGAACTACATCCCTGAAGATTATTGGGGCAGCTGACATGACAATGACACAGGCACAAGCTTTGGATCCTAAAAGAGAAATTATCTTTACAAAGGCATGTGGAAAGACCAAAGAAGACAAGTCCACAGATAAGCAGAAGAAATAATCTTTACATTACTTCAATTTCTTTTCTCTGTATTAGTTTAAAACTGATCTGTCTGTTTAAAACAAAGCTCATGTATATATATATCTGTTGCATGTGTTAGTAAATCTCTGCCAGATATACCTCTTTCTTGCTTTGTTTATTTTTATGTTTTTGTTTTGAGTCTATTAGTGACCTCACCCAAATATGGGAAGATTGTTGGATCCCTAGTTGATTTGGGCTAGGTTCACTAACTTAGGATGTGACCCAACATATATAGCCAGGGTCAAAGCTGTGTCCTAGAGTATAGGCCAAGTCCTTAGAGTCAACATCAGATATACCAACTATCATCAAGACTGCCAGAGACTCAAGATTGAGAAGATTTCAAGACTAAGTAAAAATGAGTTCGACGTTCGTCGAACTCAGGTCGACAAAAGACGTTCTCAGCTCGATGAACTTTAGATAGTTCTCTGAGCTGAGCCTGACGATCTTCATTCTCTGATCGATGAAAGTTGGGATACTTCAACAAACTAAAGTCAGGATAACTTCAGATTATTCTAAGTCCAATTTCAGACTTTGGCCGACGAACAAGATTCTGAGCTCGACGAACTTGGATCTCAAGTTCACAACATCTCAGGTCGACGAAGTCAACTTCTCAGGTCGACGAACTCAGTACTCTACTCGACGAATTCTGGAATCAGAAGATTTGTGTCGACACTTAGGGCATGTGTCGACACCAACTTATGTCAACACCAGAAAACTTATGTCGACACCATAAGACTTGTGTCGACACCAAGCCTAATCAGTCAACATCCACCTGTGTCGACACCAGAAGATTCATGTCGACACACAGAATATCAGTCAACACAAAATACTTGACTAAGTCCAGAACTATTGCTGAACTCCAGTCGACGAAGTTACAAACTCAGCTCGACAAACTTCAGACAGAAAAGTCAAAGGCTCTGAAGTATGCAGCTCTGTTATCAGCTCGACGATCTTGGAACTCAGCTCGATGAACAGGAAGTTGTCTGGTCGACGAATTCAATATCTCTGCTCGACGAATTGGTAATTCAGTTCGACAAATTCTGCCAACTGTTTCACGATTCCAGACTTAGCCATTTCCGACATTCCGTCCTCATTCAAATGCAATAATTCCCGACAGATTAATGCTCAAACATTCTCTGAATGTATCTATTAGAGGGAGAATTAATTACAGTCTTCCTTAGAAATATTACTTGCTGATTTTCCACAAGACAGTTGGGGAAATACATTAATGTCGATTATTCTCAGGCCGTCAGCATTAATTACAGAGGATTCAAATTTTTGAAAAGATATAGAAGAAAAGAAGATCCAGAATCATCAAGGAGAAGGAGAACATACTCAGTCAGAAAGAATATAGTGAAATACACAGACTGACTGAAAAATATACTCATAGAAGCAGAAAAGCTTTACACAGGAATTATACTGAAGCTTCCAGTGACAGGCAGTGATCATCATTCAGAAGAAGAAGAACAATCACCCAATATCAAGAGTCTTTTTCTTTCACATTCTCTCCAGGACTTCCAAGGATAACATATATCAAATCAGTCAAGAAGCTCCTACATCACTGTGTGTCAAGAACTCTGATTGAAGACCCTACAACAAAGCTTCCAAATCTTCCTGAACCATTCAATAATTCAGGGGGAGTTTTTGCTAAACATCAATCCACATAAGTCTTCTCAATTTATTGAGAAAGAGAAGACAAAATCACTCTCTCACCCCCTCCTGTATAAAGGGTTGTCATCTCCCTTCAAAAGTGATTCCTGCTTGCAAGTCTCATAACCAAAAGGCTTGAGTTGGTTTTTGGGGACCTGATCAAAATCCATTGGTGTCAGGCACCTGATCAAAAACCTGAGTGGATTCCTACCAAGGGTGGTAGAAGAGTGAATTACCCAGATTTGGGGAACCACTATAAATTTCTTGTGTTGTCTGGTTGCCTATCTTTTTCTTTTTGTTCTTGCTGTGTTGCTGTGATTAGGTTTATTATTTTCTGCTTTCCAGTTTATAAATTACTGCACTCTTTCAGTTTACAACAAAAGCTGTAACAACACTATTATAGGGACCTAACAAATTTTAAATATACTCTATTCACCCCCTCTAGAGTATTGTAGACCTAACCCTCACTTTCATTTAGTTTTCTATAATTGATGCACACCCGCCAACCCGTAACAGTACGAGTTGGGACGAGTTCATTATACTCATTTTCCACTACGGTAAGACCGCACTTTTTGGGCACGACATGAACGGGACTAACCCTTGCACTGTCCGATATAGGATAAATAATCCCTGCATTTAATAATTTTATAATTTCGGCTTTAACGACGTCTTTCATGTTTGGGTTAAGACGTCACAGCGGCTGAATAGTTTTGCGGCAATTATCGTTAAGGAAAATCTTATGAGTGTAGAAAGAGGGGTTAATCCCCTTTAAATCAGAAATTTGCCACGCAATTGTATGGTGATGTTTAAGCAAAACTTCCAATAAATCGGAAGTCTCTGAATCACTCAAATGCGAAGAAATGATAACGGGAAGGGTATCATCTTTTCCCAAAAATGCGTATTTGAGAGGTTCAGGTAAAGGTTTGAGCTCTAGGTAGGGCGGTTTTTCTAACGAGGTTTTAATTTTAAAGTCTTTCGATCCAAATGGTTCGACAGATAATTTTGCAGAGTCATCCTCTTCACAATTAAAGTTTTCGTGCACAAAAATATCGCCGTTTAAAAAGGTAGACTCGAAAACAGGGGAAGAACAATCTTCGAAATCGGTATCTAAATTATAACAAAAGTCATCGCTCAATGATGAGTCCCCCATTGAGGAATTAATAGAGAAAGTAACCTCATCATATCCTATCCGAAGGAGGATATGACCGTTACTCACATCAATTAATACACGGGAGGTGGCGAGAAAAGGGTGACCAAGTATAATTGGTACATCGACGTCCTCCTCAATGTCTAAGATGACGAAGTCTACTAGAAAGATAAACTTATCAACATGGACAATAACGTCCTCCACTACCCCGGCGCAAAACTTAACCGAGCGATCTGCTAGTTGGATACGCATTTCAATAGGGGCTGAAGTGCCCAAACCTAATTTTTGAAAGAGCGAGAACAACATCAAATTAATGCTCGCGCCTAAATCTGCTAGAGCGTATTTTTCTAATATATTGACAAAAAGGCACGGGATGGAAAACCATCCCGGGTCGTTTCTTTTAAGGGGAAATTTATTAGTAAGAGCCGCTGAACAGTCTGCGTTGAGAGAGATATGCAAAATATTTTCTAATTTTTGTTTATTAGAGAGAAATTCTTTTAAATATTTTGCATACTTAGGCATCTGCGAGATCACCTCGCATAAGGGAATATTAATATGAATTATTTTAATAATAAAATAATTTTTATACTGCGCGTCCTTACGCTCACTATCTAACTTATGTGGATACAGCAAGGGTGTTTTCAAAATAATTTTATCATTTAAAATTGGTAAAAGCGGCGTAACCAAAGAAGGGGGAAGAGGGGTCAGAGGTGAAATATATATCTGCGGATCGATCCGTTTTGGATCGACCACCTCCTTTCAGCTATAGAGGGTTATAACATTGATATTCTCCCGAGGATTGGGCTCCGTGTTCCCCGACAGTGCCCCAAGCGCACACTCGGACATCATCCGCGCCAGCTATCCAACCTAGAGTTCTAAGTTTTTTAGCGATCCAGTGATGTTCCAGATATTTGACTCGTTGGATGCTATTTATCTAGAGAAATTTTCCTCCATCGGGGAGAGTTTTGGAAGAGGGGGAGGCGGCGGAAATCCAGGCGCAAAAGAATCAGTCGGGCGCTGCGCATTGTTCGGATTGCTCCATGAGAAGTTAGGGTGGTTCCTCCAACCCGGATTATAATGATTACTGTAACATCCCCCAAACAGCCAGACCCCCAGAGTGATTTTGTCATGACTAAGTCATGACAAAATCCAGGGAGCTTAGAAACCCTTGTAGACCTAGGCAAAAAGGTGATAAAGCACCTTGGTCTGCAAATAGTAAACTTTAAATACCCAACTTAGGGCTTGACTTTAGGGCTCCAACTCGACTCCTTAACGCCAACCCAATACCCCTATGCCATCAAGGAGACCAGAGTGACACCTAAGACCCATTGGGGCCAACCAAAGAGGTCAAGTTGACCAAAGTCAACCTTAAGCCCTAATTAGGTCAAAATGGTCAATTCTTCACCTATTAACCAAATTGCCCACCACAACATGGAATTGACCCCATATTTAGGTTAAAGGAATCATGAGAGACCTAGGGGACCAAAAAGCCCCATCAGGGGGCCTCCAATTTGGCCAATTGACCAAAATGCCCTCTTAGGTCAAAAGGGGCAGTCCTTCACTAACTACCTCAATCGACCACCATAACTTGAAACTGACCCCACCCCTAGTGACATAATGTCATAAGGAACCCAATGGCACAAAAATCCCCATCATGGGGTCACCCATTTGGTCAATTTGCCTAAAAGTCCAATTTGCCTTAATTAGGTCAAATCACTTAAATTGACCCAACCAAGCCCAACCCACTCGGGCTAGCCTCAATTTAGGTTGGCTCATCAGTCCAAGGGAGCTGAAATTAGCATTTATGTCACCCAATTTCGTGTAGGGTGACTAGGAGAGAGAGCTCAATTTTCCCCAAAAATGGATGAGAGAGAAAGTGAGAAAGAGGGCCATTCATGGTGGGGAAGGTGAATCACCCCTCCATTCTTCACCAATTAATTAGCATTCATCTCCCCTATCAGTTTTGATGAGTTTCCAAACGAATTGGGGTCAAGGGGAGGTGAATTTCAAGGGGATTTTACTAAGGCCGAAAATCACCATTAATCGTGATAATGACAATTCATGCCTTGACCCCTCCTCTCCCCAATTGGTTCTTTAAACGTCTTTAGGGAGTGGAGAGGAATAAAACCCCCCTCTTTCCCGAAGATTTCGAGCCCTCTGTGCAAGGATCACCATGACACCAAAAGCTTTGAGGAGGAGCAATGGCGGCCGACGAATGGAGCATGGAAATGCTTCAAATGAGGTCTGATCCTCTTCCCCTCTCCTAGTGCTAGATCTAGATCGGTTTAGGTAGAGAAATCAGGCTCAATTGAGCCTGATTGGGAGCTTGTATTTTCGGATTTTTCATGGAATATGATGGTGTTGAGTTCGCCGGAAACCGCCGCCTCCGGCGGCATGGTCGCCGCCAAACGCTAGCCGCCACCTTAACAGAGGTGGTGGTGGCGGTGGACGACCAGGGAGGTGGCCGGCCAGGGAGGTGGCCGGATGGCCGGGATTTTGGCCTGGAAAACGCTCTAGGCGCGGCTAATCTGAGCCGTTGGCTCAAGGAGGAAGATGACTCCAATACCGCTGATCTTGCTTTAAGATCTGTGCAAGATCTATATTTAGTTATTATTTTTGGGATTTTTTGAGTAGGATTTAGCAGTATTTTGTTTAAATATTAAAAATACTTAGGATCTCCTTCTGCAAATGTGATCAACATCAAAGTTGTAGCTATGGGTATAGTTTATTTTAAAATTTGTTTCAAGGCATTTGGAGCCCTGGTTAGACCTCAGCACTCGTTTTGGCAGAGTCTATCCATAGGGGTGACCAGAGAATAAATTGGATGCCCACTCCAAACCAGACCTCCAAAAGACTTGAAATTTGGGGTGTGGGCTACTCTTATCTATATCTAGGACTTATCCAAAAATCAGAAATTTTAGATAAAAGTTTTCTATAGTTTTTAGAAAAATTTAATAATCCATGAATAAATTAATTAGGTGTCCTAAACATCTCAAAACTCCTACAAATTTGGGTGGGTGGTCTTAGAGGGTATGCTAAGGCTCTGGTTAAAATGTCACCTCATTTGGAGATGTTTTGGTTAGGCATTGATCCAACCCTAGGTATACCCTTATAGGGTTATTTAGGTCAAGAGCTATTTCTGATGTTTGGTTGGTCAAATCACCTCAACAAAGGCTAATATTTTGGCCACTGATTTTATATGGCATGTAAAATCCTTCAATGAGATTTGGGGTAGTTTGGGCTAGGGTAGCCATAGAACCCTAGGGTAGGCCCCTTTTTTTTTTGATTTTTAGGGTTTGAAGGTCATGTGGTTAAATGACCTTGGAATGACTTGGGACTTGGTGGAAGGGATCATAGGGTGGCTTTGGTCCTCTGGTTGAAGATTTATTGAATTTGGAAGCCTTTAACCCCCCTCAAATCCCTACCCTAGTTTAGGGCACAAAGCCCAATATTTGGGTTTAGGCAATCAAAATACCTCACAATAACTTGAAACTTGGGCAAGATATTTCTATGATAAAAAGAGCCCTAAAATAATTTTGGTGGAATTTTTGGACTAATAAAATCCGACTTCCTTTAAACCCTAGGTTAGTATTTTTCTTGGAAACCACCGAAAAGTTTTAGTATTTGGAAATTTTACATCATGTTAGTCCCCTCTGTATTTTTATTGAAATTTTTAGATATTTATTTTATGTACTTGTTTTATAATTTATAAATTGTGGATTTCTGATCAAAAATAGATGTGGACCCCAAAATTGCTATGGAAATTATGAAACTTGGTCAGTGAGTATTCTATGTCAATGTGTAGGCTCTGGAATTTTCTCATAAGTTTTAGGTGAATAGAAACAGTACTTGCTTCACAAAGTTATAAATTTGAAAGATTACTTTTAATAAGATTCAGAGCCCCTCATATATTGGAAAAATTGTAAAACTTGGTTAGGGTAAGTTTTAGATCATTATCTATCTCCTGGAATTTTGTTATAATTATTAGATGAATTTGTACAGTACTTGCTTCAATAACCAATGGTTATGGAATTATTGAATTAAAATTAAATTAAGGGTTACTGTTCACTGGAAAAATTGGGAGAGTACATCTAGAGTGTTTTTAGGCCATGATAGTCTTACTGAAGTTTTATCATAATTTTTAGAACAATATTGCTGGCCTTTGCTTCTTAAAATAATATTATCGACTTTATGTTCTAAATTGTGGATTTGGGGCCTAAACAATTTTGAAAATTCATAGACCTTGGATTTATTGTAGAAATGTTACCTAGTGTTTATCATAATTTTATGGTGGTATGTTACTGATTTAAAAGTGCATTTCATGTTCAAAGTAGGGCATCCAGAGTCTTAGGGTAATTAGAATGAATGCCCAATTAATTAGGAAGATTATGAAACTCTGGAGTTAGTCTAAATAGGTCATGGTAGACTCCCAGTAATTATTTTGGTTCTGTTGGATGAGTAAATGGAGTACCCCTTTAGTGGGAGCATCATGTAACTTAACACGGTCTGTATATAGTACATAGAATTGAAATAGGCTAGCTCGGAGAACTTGAACACAGTTAGGGGAGCCACACTGAAATAAAAGAGAGGATTGTTCAAGGGTAGGAATCAATAATATTAAGTGCCTTGCGAAATGGAACTTTGGGCGTAATCCCATCGTAGGTCCTAGTGCCTTCGAGAGCCCTTCATGGGGAATACCTTGGGCAGTCCTGGGCTAACCTAAACTTTAGGGATAATATGGACAAGAGTAACCTCAATAATACCTCCACATTGCACTCACACTTGTACACGTGGTGAGACAAATTGGTAATGAATGGATAACATAGACCCATGGTCGATGGGCTTACTGGTAGAGTTAAAGGGACTTGGAACTATTTTGGTAGTCCGGGGAGCTGTATGCTCGAGGGCTAGTTTTTAGACATGATGGTTTGGTGAGCTGGGGGCTCGGAGATTTATGTGAGGTATAATATAGAAGCTTGCATGTGCATAACAGTGGTGGGTCCGCGGTATTAGACGATCGATCACACCATCGTCGGTACGTTGACTCGGGGAGATTAGCTGGTTTGCTAGGAAGAGTACGGAAACATACGAGGGGCTAGGTTGGGTAGTGTGATTACCAGTCTAGGAGTGGAGAGGCCCAACCCACTGTCTCCGTTGGCCACGACGAGAGGCTCCTGAGAGTTTAGCTAACTCCAAACTGTGGAACTAAAGGTCTGTGCGCATAGAGTCGTGTGTGTGTGTTGCACTTGCATGTTCATACCCTAGCATACTTGCATGTCATAGCATAGTCATTGCATTTAACCCCTGACACCTAACGTATAAATTGGTATGGGACAGTTTATACGATAGGCCCCGCAGAACGACCCCTTGGTCTATAGGGGTAATCCCTATAAATCAATGGTTACTGAATTACTATTTATACAGTTCTTACTTTCAGTTCTTCATGCTTACCTTACTACTATGCATTATCATTTATTGATTAACTCCTGCTGCACTTTTAATGTTATAAAACTCCAGTGAGGATAGTTGTCATCTGCTCGATTACGCCCGACTATTTGGTCCTCTTTTTCACTTACCTCCGCCCGGTGCCTAGGAGCCACGGGTAGAGGGGTGGGGGATTGTTGACTGAGTCTAGTTTGACTGACGGTCGTTTGACCACCACATTTTAGGCACTCCGGATGGGAGACAGGGAGCAGCCGCAGGAGACGCAGCACCAGCAGAGTACGGTGCAGATGGAGATAGACCAGTGTAGTTCGGGTGCAGATGGAGACAGACCAGTGTAGTTCAGGTGGACAGGCATCCAGATCCGTGAGTGGAGCTGAGTAGTAGTAGTTTTACTTTTATGAGTGGCTTGTAGTGAGGTCTTTATGTACCAGACATAAGTCCGTATATCATGGTGTGGACTCTTTATTTGTCATGTGATTTCCTCTTTCTATGTTGTGGACTTGATTGTTTTAGCTTTTCCAATCATTAAACATTCTGTCACAGGTGATCGAGATGGCCGACATGATCAGCGTTTTGTGGAGTCGACCATCCCTGAGGATGGTGTCACCGCAAAACGACGGTTCTGGTCCTAAGACCCGGTGGTTGTTGCAAAAAAAAGGGGGTCTTACAATTAATATAAGGGTTGTTGTTGGGGTTGAAGGAAGGCCGTCTCAAATTTCCCACGTAGTCTACGAACTCTTCGACTACGCTGATGTTAGAGGGAAGCACCCAAGGCGGAATGGTGGAGGCAGCAGACATCTCTGCCACCTGCTTTGTCAGCCTTTCAACTTGAAGGGCTAAGTGAGTAGTGACATCCAGTTTGAAGAGGCCGGCCGTTTGCTTGGGACGTCCCCGCTGGACATTCTACTGGTAGGCATTCATGGCCATCTCTTCGATAAGAGCTTGGGCAGCCTCAGGGGTCTTGTTATTCAGAGCACCCCCAGCAGCCGCGTCAATAATTTGACGCGTCTGATAGTTAAGCCCATTGTAAAAAAATTTGGACCTGTAACCACGCTGGCAGCGCGCGGTGCGGACACCTGCGGGGGAATTCTTTAAACCTCTCCCAAGTCTCAAATAGAGACTCGTAATCGTTCTGCACAAACGAAGAAATGTCCGCCCGCAACTTTGTAGTTTTGGCGGGCGGAAAATACTTTGTTAAGAACCATTCCTCAAGCTCGGCCCAAGTGGTGATACATCCTCGCGGGAGGGAATTCAACCATGCTTTAGCTTTGGATTTTAAGGAAAACGGAAAAAGGCGCAAGCGAATGACATCACCAGTGATGCCATTAATTTTAAAAGTATTGCAGATTTCCAGAAAACTAGATAAATGGACGTTCGGGTCCTCATTCGGCAGTCCATCGAACTGCACGACGTTTTCGATCATTTGGATAATGCTAGATTTTATTTCAAAATTATTGTTCGCCACCGTCGAGTGAACAATACTGGACCCAATATCATCCAAATTCGGACAGGCGTAGTAAGACATTGTACTCTCGACCGCCGCGTTTGGAATAAGGTCGGCCATAATAGTGGAAGAGGGTTCTCCGACGGATTCTTCGGTGTCCAAAGAGGGATTCTGGTGTTGAGATCGAATACGCGCAAGAGTGCATTTGATCTCAAGATCGAAATCCAATTTTTTAGACTCTGAAGGTTGTCCACGTGTTATACACCCTAAAATATATACAAAATAACTACCTTTTTTTGGATTTTAAGTAGAGTTTTATGTTTTTTTAGTTTCAGGAAAATAGGTAAAAGTAATAGACTCCGGAATTCAAAATAACAATTCGAAGCCTCCTCGGCAACGACGCCATAAACTTGATGCGCGCGAAGCCCAGATCTGATTTATCTAGTGAGCACCCTGGGTCCGGATTTCACACGAAGAAAGGAGACAAGTGCACTTGTCATAAGTAATACAAGATATTAGGCGGAATATCAAGATCGTATATTTCCCGGGGTGGGTTGATTATGTTGAATTTTCCGGATCTTGGAATGAGCAGGGGTTATCTCAACTAGAAAGTTAAATCACAACCAGAGACACACACAACAATAAGAGACTTTATCGATTACATCAGTCTTCTTACAAAGCGAGACATATATGGCGAGACATGATTCGTCAAAATAACCAAAGGGAAAGCAGAACAATTACAAGGAAAAAAAACCGCGCAGACTGAATAAGTAGCCGCCTGTTCTACTGCTACACTATGGAGTCTCAGAGAGCGCTAGGTCGCCAGACCGCAAACCAAGCCGCGCAGACTGCCCGTTATTCCAATGCTGAGCTCTAGCCGCAGATCTGCAAGCTGCCTAACTGTGAGGTCGCCTAACCGCTAAACTGCACAAGCTGCTGATGCCGAACTGAACAGGTCGCCTGAAGCAGATGACTTATTGAACCAGGAAACTAGTTTCCAAAGAGAAGACCCCCTGGTCGCTGTCCGCAACTGCTGTTTACCGCCTGTTGCTAACCGCAGAGTCCGCACTGTCCCTAAATGCAATCAAAGCCAAGTCCTGGCTTTCCAGCGCTATCCGCACAATCTGCACAGCATAAACCGGTCAACTCCTTCAACCCGCGCGGATACCAAAATCTAGTCCGCAACAACTATTCACGAGCTCACTTACTGTTCATTCGCACACACAATTTATGTGACGGGAGGTCCTATTTGTAGACACGATGAGAAGTGTGGTCACCGCCCTAGCCAATAGGATCACCGCCTTATCCCGAAACAAGAACAAGTGTATCCGCAAGACGCGAATACACATCCCGTCCGTCGCGACCCGTGCAAGATTGCCAGACCGCCTAAGCTTAACCAAGGCCGGACATCAAGCCCAGTCCGGCTTGTCGTCAAAGGCCAAGCCAGGACACCGCCACCAGGCAAACTCTGCAGCAACACCTTGTCCGCCTATCCGCGGACACAGCTCCAGTCCGCATTCCACGAGCCCGCAGACACACCACCAAGGTATCTCCTGGACTCTGCAGACATAGCATCAGTCTGCATGCCTTGCGTACACAACTCCAGTCCGCATTCCCCAAGCTCACAACCAAGGAACACGGCACTACTGCCGAGCTCGGTGGACTGAGACGCAGTCCGAGCTTAACTGCGCGATCTCCCTGGACTGACCCAAACCTGGACTTGGTTTAGAACCAACCAAGTCTACTCCACCAGCCACAAGGGCCAGTCCGCATTTACTGGCAGACACTGGATCTAGTCCGCCAATCCCGGAGAACTTTAGCACCTGTCCGTACTAACTGGTGACCTTCGCAGCTTCCATTTGCCGCATCACCAGAGCTAGACCAAGGCATCTGCCAAGCCGATCTACCAAGCTCCAGTCCAGTCCGCTCCTTGCCGGACTCCGCGGATAGAGAAGTTATCCGCCTAGTTACCTTCTGGGATCCAACTGCCTTCTGAGCATGAGCCGGCCTGGCTGGCCGCCGCCTCTATTCACATAGACCGCGCGAACATACCACCCAGGCCGCCAAAGAACAAGCCGTCTGCAACAACTCTGCTGACCTGGCTATCTGCCAGTCCTATCCACATAGTCTGCGCGGACAGGTCGCCCAGTACGCCAAGGTTGCCCAATCACCCACTTTCACTTCACCATTTTCAACACCCCCCTTAAAGTGAGAAATGATGAACAACCCCAGCAGCTCCCGTAACCTTACACATGGTCCCTCTGATAGCACCATCGAGAAGATATCCGAGACATGGTCCTCGCCCCACCTATCATGGACCATAAGGGATCCCTCCAGCATCTCCCGAAAGGAGCGATGCTTCCCTCTACCTTCTTCTTCAGCTTCGACCCCCACTTGTGCATCACAGGAGTATCACCAATGATCTTGGGCACAAGGCCCCAAGACTCGTTTCCTCTGAGGGTAGTCACCTCCTCAACCTTGGCGTCATGCACCTCCTTAACTCCAATGGTGTGATCACTACTAGAAGGTACTCGCTTGACCTGAGGGACTGCAAAGAAATATGATACCAAGATCACCGAGTTTCCTCCGCAATATTGAGCTAGTGGGTTGATGATCCTCTTCGACCTCCGAAGACCCTGATCACGGCTAACCATCTTTGTTGCTACTTCCGAACCAGCTCCGTTCCTGGGCAAAACCCGAACAATACTCTCCTTGCTTTTTGAACAAGAAGCCACCGCATTGGAACCAGAAGCACCTAGAGCAATGCTCCCCCTGCTACCTGAACCAGAAGCCTCCGCTCTTGATCAAGAATTGCCTGGAACATCGCTCCCCTTGCTAACTGAACAAGAAGCACCTGAAGCAACACTCCCCCTGCTTCCTGAACCAGAAGCCTCCGTCTTCGAGATAGAAGCACCTGGAGCATCGCTCCCACTACTTCCTGACCTAGACACCTCTGCCCCGGAGCTAGAACAACCTGGAGCTCCTAGTGACATAGGCAGCTCCATTTGAACCTTAGCAACAACCTCCTTCTACCCACCATTTGACCTGCTCTCATCTAGCTCCACACATGAGCTACCCCAATACGACGTTAGCTCATTGAAGACGTCTCTCGACGCAATGAACATCTTTGTCGCAGGATCCATACACCTCCATCTCCTCTTCTGCTCATTATACCCAACGAAGACTAGCTTCATCTTGAGAGCATCCGGAGCGTGTACGTAGCAGTTAGAACCAAACACTCATAGGTGCTTCACGCTGGGCTTCACCCCGAACATCAGCTCATACAGAGTTTTGGCATTGATCAAACTAAGAGGCATCTGATTGATGACATGTGCTGCACATGCCATCCCTTCCGCCCAAAAGGCCTTAGGAATGCCTTTGCACTGAAGCCAACACTTGCGGGTCTCCGTCAATAGATGGATCACCCAAACTGCAATACCACCTTGTTGTGAAGTATGTCCACGAAAGAGCTCCCTGCGGATCCCATGCTTCCTGAAAAAGTTCGAGAACACGGTTGAGCCAAACTCTCCTCCATTGCTCGTCCTCAAATTCTTGATCCGCAGGACAAGTTGACGCTCCACAAGCTTCTTGAACTCCACAAACAAGCAGAAGATGTTCGACTTATCCTTCATGAAGTATACCCAAGTATACCTCGTATAATCATCAACCAAAATCAACATGTGCCTGCTGCCTCCAAGACTGGCAGTGACGGTCAGTCCCACTAGATCGCAATTAACAACCTCCAATGGTGCTTTACATCTAGACCGCGCCTTATCAACTATAAAGTGATAAGCTTCACTGTGCTGACATCCCGTGCATGCTTGACCGTCGCCATAGGATGACAATCTAGGTAAGCCTCTCACGAGTCTCCTACCGTCATTGCTTTCAGCTTGTCCATCCCGACATGTCTCAGTCTTTCATGCCAGATAGCTGCACTGTCACTAGCCTTCATCCAATCAGCATCAGAACTTGTTGATGACCCAACCAAGTTCTTCTCCTTGCTCCCAACATGAGCAACGTTCACCGAGTGCAAGATAACCTTACACTCCTTCCTGAGGTGACCAGGCTGCTTGCATCTATAACACCTTGGTCCTTCCTTTCTCTTCCCATCACGCCTAGGAGAAACACTCCTCTCTTGATGATATGAAGTAGAAGGACCAACCTCAGTATCCACCTTCACCTCCTCCTTGAACAACCCAACAAGGGAAGTCCAAACCTCCGCAGCTGACCAACATCGGCTGATGTGGTCCAAGAGCTCCGATGAGATAACTTGCTTGAGAATAGACTCCGCTCTCGCATTTATCTCCTCGCAAGCTCTCATCGCTTCAACATTTCCAGCAGTATCCTCTAGTCTTTTTGTTACGCACACCACCTCCCAAAGGTCCTCGCCAAGAAGATAGCACTCCATACAATACTTCCACTTCTTAAAGTTAGTATGTGTTAGGAGTTCAATACCATGACCTCTTGCATATCCTGCTTCCATCGCTCTAACACTGGTTTCCTCTTCACAAGAGCAACAACTTCTAGTTGATCACTTATTATCCACTCCAACCTCCACCCTCTGATACCATGTCGAATTTTTCGGATCTTGGAATGAGCAGGGGTTATCTCAACTAGAAAGTTAAATCACAACCAGAGATACATGTAGCAACAAGAGTCTTTATTGATAACAACCATCTTCTTGCAAAGTGAGACATACATGGCGAGACATGATTCGCCAAAATATCCAAAGGGAAAGCAGAACAATTACAAGACAAAACAAACCGCGCGGACTGAACAAGTAGCCGCCGATTCTACTACTATACTATAGAGTCCTTATAGACCTCCAGGTCGCCAGACCGCAAACCAAGCCGTGCGGACTGCCCATTATTCCAATACTGAGCTCTAGCCTCCGATCTGTAAGTCGCCTAACCGCGAGGTCGCCTAGTCGCCATACCGCACAAGCTGCTGATGCCGAACTGAACAGATCGCCTAAAGCAAATGACTTATTGAACTAGGAAACTAGTTGCCTAAGAGAAGACCGCCTGGTCGCTGTCCGCAACCTGCTATTTACCGCTGGTTGCTAACCACAGAGTCCGCACTATCCCTGATCGCAATCAGAGCCAAGTCCTGGCTTTCCAGCGCTATCCGCATAACCTGCACAACACAAACCGGTCAAATCCTTCAACCCGCGCGGATAACAAAATCCAGTCTGCAGCAATTGTTCGCGATCTCACTTACTGTTCATTCGTGCATACAATTGATGTGACGAGAGGTCCTATTTATAGGCACGATGAGGAGTGTGGTCACCGCCCTAGCCGATAGGATCACCGCCTCATCCGGCAGCAAGAACAAGTGTATCCGCAAGCCGTAGATACACATCCAGTTCGCCGCGACCTGTGCAAGATAGCCAGACGGCCTAAGCTTAACCAAGGCCAGATATCAAACCCAGTCTGCCTAGTCATCAAAGGCCAAGCCAGGACACTACCACCAGGTGAACTCTGTAGCAACACCTTGTCTGCCTATCCACGGACACAACTCTAGTGTTGGGTACATTGGTTCAAATGTACCTGATTTGAAGAAGCCTCACCCAACTCAATGATATACATCAAAATGTATTTGATGTATTTTGAGTTTACATGTGCAGGTTAAGTATTTGCAGGAAAGAAGAAAAAGTTTCTAAGTCCATGTGTCGACACCCAGAGGGAAAGTGTCGACACTTAAGAAGACTTGTGTCGACACCCAAGCAAACAGTGTTGACACTTGGAGTCATTGTGTCGACACCAGGGATGCTGAGTCGACACCAGACAGAAAGTGTCGACACAAGGAGCTGTGTCGACACTCAGTGAAGAAAAGACAGTGAAGCTGTGTCGACACTTAGCAGTTGTGTCGACACCCAGAAAAACTGTGTCTACATCAGAAAGTGTCAACACTTGGAGGCTATATCGACACTCAGCAAAAGTTTGCAGAGACTAAGTACAAGTGTCGACACCCAGAACAATGTGTCGACACTCAGCAGAAGAGTCAACACTTGAAGTAAGTGTCGACACCCAGAACTATGTGTCGACACTCAACAAAAGAGTCAACACTTGAAGTAAGTGTCGACACCCCGAACAATGTGCCGACACTCAGCTGAAGACTCAACACTTGAAGAAAGTGTAGACACAAGGAGCTGTGTCGACACTTAGCAAAGAACAACAAAGTTCAACAAAATATTCTAAGTACAAGTGTCGACACTAAGGAGTTGTGTCGACACTCAGCCAGAGTCTCGCAGAAGAAGAATGTGTCGACACCCAGAGCAATGTGTCGACACTCAACAAGTATCAACACTGAAGACATGTGTCGACACCAAGAAGCAGTGTCGACACTTAACAGATTCAACACATGAAGATGTGTCGACACAAAGGTGTTGTGTCGACACTTAGAAGAATTCAGCAAGATACTGAAGTACAAGTACTTGTGTCGACACTCAATTTCAGTGTCGACACATGAAGAAGAAGTAGTGTCGAGATACAAAATCTACAACACAAGGAGTTGTGTCGACACCTTGTAGACTAGTGTCGACACTTAGACAACATGTGTCGACACTTGGTCTATAAGTGTCGACACTTAAAGACAGAAAGTCTCGACACTTAAAGACAGTTACAGAATTTTCAAGAACTGACTGGATGACTTGACAGCTGCCATTCCAGCCGGTCTACAGCACCTGTCAGAGTTGTCAGAATTCAGTTATGAACCGGACCAGCCGGTTACCATGAAGAAGACCTATAAATAGGCTTATACAGTCTACAGAAACTGTTGTTGAGGTTGTTAAAATTATTAATCAAGTATTCAACAAAGAAGATCTAGCTATTCTTTGAAGAATCAAGTGCAGATCTAAGAAGTTGGAGAGAGAGAGCTCCATCTAAAAAATCAGCTGTTGGAACCCAGCTGAGAAGAAGGATTCAGATTGGTCTGAATCTTAAGAAGCAGAGATCAATGATCAACTGCAGAGGAATCAGTCTTATTGTGTTCTACTTTCAAGAAGCTTTGAAGAAAGCCAAGTCAGATTGAGTTCAGCTGAGTTCTTCCAAGAACTCATCAAGAATCTCACAACTTATCTCTCTTTCATCTAAGTTGTTGAGTTTATACATTTTGTATTCATTATAACTTGTAGGATCCTTAGTGATCTGAGATTGTAAGCCTGCAATTATAAAGGCTGAGGGTAGGAGAGTTAAATATCTGAGTGTAGGCCTTGGTGGCTGAGTGTAGGCCTTGGTGGCTGAGTGTAGGCCTTTGTGGCTGAGTGTAGGCCTTTGTGGCTGAGTGTAGGCTTTGTGGAAAAGCTGAGTTGTAGGGCCTTGGGCCTGAGGTGTAGGAGCCTGTTTTGGGTTCTGAGATAGTGGAGGAGTTTGGCCGAATCTAGTACACTGCTAGATAGGCGAAGGGGGAAAGTGGATGTACCCAAAGCTTGGGGAACCACTATAAAACTCTGTGTCTACTGTGTGATTGTTGTTGGCTATGATTGCTGCATATGTGCTGTGATATAGTAGATAGAATTCTGTGATATTATATGATTGCTGCATAAAAAGTTTAAAAGATTCAAGTCACCTATTCACCCCCCCTCTAGGTGATTATGTACAATATCTTTCAAGTAGTATCAGAGCCAGGTTCCTCAAAAAGGGACATAACTGTCTGAGGAGATCCTATTGGCAGATTCAGGTTAAGTCAATTACAGATTCAAGAAAATCAAGAACCATGGGTTCCACTGAAAATCACAAGGAATTGGGATCCATGAAACTACCTATATGTAGGAATGAAATCTTTGGCATATGGAAGGAAAGGGTGAGGCTGTTTATGGAAGCTTCAGACCCTAGAATTTATATCACAGTGAAGGAAGGGCCATATGTGCCCATGAAGGTGTCAGTCCTAGATGCTAATCAGAGAACACCAAAGGATTTCTCTGAAATGACAAAGGATGAGATTGTTCTAGCCACCATGGACAAGAGGGCTCAAAACATTATAGTGAGTGCCATAGATGATGCAACTTTTCAGAATCTAATACACTGTAAGACAACCAAATAGATGTGGGATACTCTTATTGTGTATATGGAGGGTTCTGAAGAAGTGAGGCAAGACAGAAAATCCTTGCTAAATCAAGAGTATGAAAGTTTTAGACAAGGAAAATCTGATAGCATAACTGAGTGCTATAAAAAGTTCTACAGGATAGTGAATGAGCTCATGTCCTATGGCAGAGATTTCAGTAATTATGAACTCAATGATAAGTTTCTAAGGTCCCTAACTAAAGATTGGGACACCAAGATCTGTGCCATTAGAGAAATGGCTAAGTTGGCAGAAATTCCTCCACCTACACTGTTTGGCAAACTGCTGTCTTATGAAATGCAGTTGACAGTGAGGAAAGAAGAGGAGAAATCCACAAGAAGTGAACACAAAGAAAGGACAGTAGCCTTCAAGACAGAAGCCCCCAGAAAGTACAGATGTAAGTCACCTTCTCCACCTCTAAAAGCAGCTGATTCTGAGTCAGATGAGTCAGTCAGCACAAAATCTGAAAGCAGTGAAAGTGATGAGGACTTTGCTGCCTTCACAAGACATTTTCAGAAATTCTTAAAGAAGAAACAGTGGAGGTCAAGGCCATCTACTTCACAGGGAAAGGAAGATTCTTATCAGAAAAAGAAGTCTTCAAAGAAAGACAAGAAAAAGTCAAAGTCTAGCAAAGCTACACTATCAAAAATTGTGTGCTATTGCTGTAATAGACAAGGTCATGTGATAGCAGATTGTCCTGAGAAGAGAAAGGAGTCCAGTGACAAGAAAAGGACTCAATACAAGGGCAAGAAGGAGAAGTCTTTTGTTGCCAAAAAGGACAAGACCCTGTCAGATATCTCTTCTTCAGAAACTGAGTCAGATGCTGAGGCATATATAAGGCTGTTTGCTGAGGAAGAAGAAGAAGAGTTCATGCAGATTATGGATTCTATATATGAACAAGAAGACAGTCAATGCAAGGGCTAATGACATTGACAGAAAGTGACAAAATCCTGGAGCAGCCAGGACCTAGTAAGGTACAAAGTTCAACTTTAAGTTCAATTTCTTGTGCCAGTACAAAATCAGATTCATCATCATCAAATGATGAGAGTGATTCTAAGTCTGAAGAAGATATTCATCAGTTAATAGATGAATATAAAGTACTGTTGCAAGCCTACAAGAAGAGCAAGTCCCTAGACAAAAGTCAGACAAAAGAAATTACTAATCTTAAAGCTGCTGCAACTGAGTTTGAGAAGTCATTTGATCAAAAGCTTAATGAGATAGCCAGATTGAAGCACATAACTGTGATTCAAATGGGAACTATATCATTTAAGAATGATCAAATCAAGAGTCTGGAGATTAATCTTCAGAAGGAGAAGGACTTAGTTGCTAGGTTTTCTAAACCTAAGTCAGTTCTACCTTTGATTGATGAATTTGTTCATCAAAAAGGTAAAGCTGGACTTGGTTTTACAAGACTTGCAAGGACTGTTCAGTCCAAGTCCAAGTCCAAGGGCAAAGCCCCAACACTCAACAAGCCAGCTGTGGATAAAACAGCAAAGACAGTACCTAAGCAAAGGTACAATAAGTTTGAGTGTTGGTGCTATGGCAAAGTTGGCAACTTTGCAATGGACTGTTGGCACAATGCTAGTGCCAAAGTGAGTAGCAAACTGCCTGATGGAAGACCAGCAGGTAGCCTTGTCAGGATGCAAACTAACAAGTACCAAGGACCCAAGAATTCTTTGGGTTCTAAGGTTCACTAATCTGTTTTGCAGGTGAGTCCAAGTGACCATGCCCCTATATGGTACTTGGACAGTGGATGTTCCAGACATATGACTGGAAAAAGGGAATTGCTAAAAGACCACATTCCAATTAAAGATGGTCCTAAAGTCACCTTTGGTGGTTCAAAAAAAGGAATCGTCAAAGGGTTTGGTAACATCTCTAGTAACTTGGTTACCATTACTCAAGTGGCTTATGTTAAAGGGTTGAAACACAACCTAATAAGTATAAGTTAATTAAGTGATGTAGGGTATGACATCTCATTTGTTAAGAATGGTTGTCATATCAAGAGGTCAACTGATCAAGAGATCATTTTGACTGGCTATAGAAAGATGAATGTCTACTGCTTAGACATTATGTGTGAGACCAATGGCTCTCAAGTGTGTCTTGTAGCTGATGAGACAGTCTCTCATTGTGTCAAATGGCACAAGAGGCTAGCCCATCTAAACTACAAGATAATTGGCAAACTCTTTAGCAAAGAGTTAGTGAGGAATGTTCCTCAAGTTAAGTGTGTTAAAGATGGTATTTGCTCAGCTTGTCAAAAGGGCAAGCAGACTAGATCCATCTTTAGATGTATTGAGAACAAAGATGCTGTGAGGTGCTTATACCTCTTGCATATGGATCTCTTTGGTCCAATGCCAGTTCACAGCCTGGGTAGGAAGGTCTATACCTTTGTAGTTGTAGATGACTACTCAAGGTTCTCCTGGGTGTTCTTTCTTAGACAGAAATCTGAAACACGCAATGTCTTCTATAGCTTTGTTAGATAAATTCAGAATGAACTAAATAGTACAGTGGTCAAAATAAGAAGTGACCATGGTACTGAGTTTCAGTCTGATAGCATGACAAAACTATGTGAAGACTTTGGGATATTTCAAGAGTTTTCTTCACCAAGAACACCTCAGCAAAATGATATTGCTGAAAGGAAGAATAGAACCTTGATTGAGGCTGGTAGGACCCTATTAAGTGATACATCACTACCAGAATACTTCTGGGCTGAAGCAGTCAATACTGCATGCCATGTTATTAATAGGGCTACCATAACTAAAAGTCTCAACAAGACCCCCTATGAGGTTGTGAAAGGCAGGAAACCAAACCTATCCTACTTCAGGATTTTTGGTTGTAAGTGCTTCATACTTAACAATGGAAAGTCTTACTTGACTAAGTTTGCTGCCAAGTCCCAAGAGGGAATTTTTGTTGGGTACAACAACAATAGTAAGGCTTATAGAGTCTACAACTTGTCTACTCAAGTTGTAGAAGAGACTGTACATGTAGTATTTGATGAAACTAGGCTTATTAATAATGAGTTGTCTAGTAGTGTATGCAGCCCCACAGGTTTAACATAGAAAATGGACAAGCTCACTATAGAAGAAGAACCTACTACAAGACAGCAGGTAGAAGACAGTGGCTGTTGTCCACGGGGAGAACTACATGTACCAATTGCGAATGAAGTTCAAGGAGTACAGCATGATGAAGATGTTGAAGAAGCTCAACCTGAAGTCAGGATGCCTCCAGCCAATAGGCATCTTAGAGATCATCCAGATGAGCAAATCATTGGTGATCCAAGACAAGGGATACAAACAAGGAGCAGAAACCTGAATGAAGCAATCTACTCCAGTTTCCTATCCCAAGTTGAACCTAAGAAGTTTGAAGAAGCCATTCAAGACCCTCTTTGGATTGAGGCTATGCAAGAAGAACTCAATCAATTCAAGAGATGCAAGGTCTGGGAGCTTGTTCCTAAGCCAAAAGACCATAATATAATTGGAACCAAGTGGATCTATAGGAACAAGATGGATGAACAAGGAGTCATCATTAAGAACAAAGCAAGATTGGTTGCTAAAGGATATAGGCAGGAAGTAGGTATTGATTTTGATCAAACCTTTGCTCCAGTAGCCAGACTGGAAGCCATAAGAATGTTCGTGGCCTATGCAACCTTTCAAGGATTCAAAGTTTACCAAATGGATGTCAAGTCAGCATTTCTAAATGGTAATCTTAAGGAAGAAGTCTATGTGGAACAACCCTCAGGTTTTGTTGATTCAACTCTACCTAATCATGTCTATAGACTTAGGAAAGCTTTATATGGGTTAAAGCAAGCCCCTAGGGCTTGGTATGAAACCCTGTCTAGTTTCCTTATTGAGAATAAGTTCACAAGGGGGAAAATAGATAAGACTCTATTCCTTAGGGAATCTAGAGGCAAAGTAATACTAGTCCAAATATATGTAGATGACATTATATTTGGGTCTACTGAAAGTAGCCTTTGCAAAAAGTTTGCAAAGCTAATGCAAGGTCAATTTGAGATGAGTAGTATGGGAGAGCTAAAGTTCTTCTTGGGTCTCCAAGTAAGACAGACTGAGAGTGGTTTATCCATATGCCAGTCCAAGTTTACCCTAGAACTCATAAGGAAGTATGATATGGATTCATCCAGCACCATGAAGACTCCTATGGGGTCAAGTATGTCTCTTAGCAAGGATGATGCAGGAAAGCCTGTAGATGAAACATTGTATAGAGGGATAGTTGGCTCCCTATTATACTTGACTGCAAGTAGACCAGATATCATGTATGCTACATGTGTCTGTGCAAGGTATCAAGCCTGCCCTAAAGAGTCTCACTTGACAACAGTCAAAAGAATATTGAGATATCTAAAGGGCACTCCTTATCTAGGCCTCTGGTACCATAGGAATGGGGATTTTGATCTAACAGGTTATTCAGATGCAGACTTTGCAGGATGCAAAGAAGACAGAAAAAAGCACTACTGGAACCTGTCAATTCCTAGGTGGAAGACTGATTTCATGGACTAGCAAAAAGCAAACAAGTGTGGCTATCTCCACTGCAGAATCAGAGTATGTGGCTGCAGGAAGTTGATGTGCTCAACTTCTGTGGATACAACATCAGCTTGAGGACTATGAATTTCAGGTAAGTAGAACTCCACTCTTCTGTGATTCTACAAGTGCTATTTCAATTGCACATAACCCTATTTCACATAGTAGAACTAAACATATTGAGATAAAATATCATTTTCTTAGGGAGCATGTAGAGAAAGAGGATATTTTACTAGAATATGTTAAAACAGATAATCAATTAGCTGATATGTATACTAAGCCCCTAGAAGAAACTAAGTTCAATAGGTTTAAGATTGAACTAGGAATGATAAACTTAGAGTAAGTTTATAGTATTGGAAATTGGCTAAGTAAAAAGGTGTCGACACACAGAGATATCTGTGTCGACACAGAAAATTGGTGTCGACACTTCAGGGAAAAGGTGTCGACACATCTAGGAAGTATGTGTCGACACTTCAGAATATTAGTGTCGACACATGACAAGTTGGTGTCGACACATCCAAGGTGGTGTCGACACATAGTGTTTACTCAGAATTATCTAAGTAAAGTCTCGACTAAATGTCGAGTTAAGTGGTGTCGACACATAAACAAGTGTCGACACATATAATCTGTTGACTAAACTTGTGTCGACACATAAGTGTCGAGACATTATAAGTCAGTGTCGACACTTATTGCCAGTGTCGACACAATTTTAGTTGGCTGCCCGCCTTTTCATCTTCAAAATTAGAAAGGTATAAATAGGGTTTTGCCTTAGTCTGTCGACACGCTTTCAAAAGTTTCGAGACCAAAACTTATGTGTCGACACCTCTCTTCTCTCCAGTCAAAATTCTTCAAACCCTAATGACGTCAAAGCTTGAGGAGAACGTCAATGAGGGTTATGAACTGGTGCGCGACGCTTTTGTTGATGCAGACCCGGAGATCAAGAACGTTATAACCCTAGTTGCAGACTCAGGATTAGAATTTCTGGTTTCTGAGCCTACAAAGATCTGGAAAAAGGAAGTCTTGGAATTCCTAAATGGAGCTAAGATAGACGAAACTGGATTTAAGATCAAATCCAGGGTTTATGGTGAGAAGGTGAAGGTTTCACCTAAAAGTCTGAGGAAAGTACTCCAGCTCCCAAGAACTAAAGAAGAAGATGACGTTACAGCTTCAAAGACCAGAGAAGCTCTTACTTGGTGTGGACTAGATTCAAAACTGAAAATTGGATCTATTTTTAATAGAAAGGGCATGAACAGCCAAGGGAAATTTCTGTCTGAGATTGTTGGCAAAGTAATTCTCAGTAAGCCAGGAGGGCATGATAGAGTATCTGCCTCTATGTTCAGTGTTATGACAAGGATCATCTTCACTTTGCAAACAGATTGGTCTGTGATAATTCTTGAGAAGATAAAGGAAAGCTTGAAGAAGCCCAACTTGGGCAGGATTATAAGTCTATACCTTGCTGGAAGTATTCCAGAGGTTATGCACCAAGCTGCTGGTACAAAAATCAATCATATGAGGAAGATGGATTTAAGAATATTTTCCAGATGGGACAGGGTGTTGACTAAGGAGATGCCAACCCCTGAAAAGATAATTTCTGAAAAAGTATCACCTCCAAAGAAGAAGAGGAAAATTGCCCCAGTGGCTCAAGTGTCCACTAGCAGCTCTGAAAGTGAAGAGCAAGTGGTTTTTACACCAGATGAGAATGAGGAAGGAACTGCTGTAAAGTCTCCTGCTCTTCAATATGTTGCTGAGATCCAGGGGGAGCTACCTCAAGCTAGCCCCATACACAAGGATCACATCCAGGGGGAGTCTCTAGTTGTAGATGAACCAACTACACTAGAAAGTGAACAAGTAACCAACACAATACTAGAGGTAATCACTGAACTAAATGCTTTAGATTTTCCTATAGAGGATACTGATTTGTCTGATGTTCATCAGCAAACTCAGCTGGATAGCCAAGTCCCAGATGCTGTCATGGAAGACACATCTGTTGAAGTTGTAGTTACTGATCCAGTGGTTGAAGAGCCAAGCCTTTCTCCAGCTCATTCACCCCAAGAATTTACAATGGAAGATTTATTCCTAAATCTGGATCAACAAGACTTTGACAAGGACACTGCTGCTGCTGAAGTGGAGAATACTCCAGTTGAGGGGGAGCAAGTAGTTCATGTTGTAGAACCTGAGAAGGCACCAGCTGTGCAGACTGAGAGGCCCCCAAGCCCTAAGGAGAGGGTCGATATTGCTAGCTCATCAGCTTCTGAAGATGAGGATGCTGCAAGGGCAAAGAAGAAGAAATTTCAGGTCTTTAGAAGAAGGAGCCAGAGTTATAAGAAGGCTCTCCAAACTGTTGCTCCACAGTCTGCACTACAGCCAGCCCCAACTTTTGATTATAGTGCACTGATGGTTGCTATGCAAATCAAGCTGGATGAGCATAGAAAAGCAATAGAGACTTATGTGGATGAAGGGCAGAAATCATTACAGTTTGATTTGGCCCAGGATATTAAGTCAATAAGATTTGAAATGAATCTTAACAAGAAGGAGATGACAGACTGCTTCCACAAAGGGGGGAATGCAGTAGTGTACTTAGCTACACACCAAGAAAAGATTAAGACTCAAGTAGATGACATAGCCCTGAAGCAAGGATATGTACTTGAAAATCAACTCAGAATGAATGACAATTTGACACAATCTCACAATGCCATAGTCACAGAGTTGAAGAATCTAGCTGCAGGGCAGACTCCAGCTACTGTTAAAGCTGAATTTGACAAAGTATTCCAGGAAGAAATCACTGCTGTTAAGACTGCCATTCAAGAATTTCAAAAGATCATAACTGACAAACTCCAACGATTAAAACCTTTCTTTAAAGTTGGAGTTAATTATTTGGATAATCAAGTCGGATTTCAAAAAGATGATATCAGAGATCATGTAGAAAGAGAAGTCATAAAGGGGGAGAGGGTTTTAGTCAAAGCTAGCTCTGATCATGCCAAGTGGATATCTAATTCCATCAGAGCTACACTGGGTTATCCTCATCTTTGTGATGATGACAATATTGCTGAATCTGGAATTCATCCTGCATATTTAGGAGGGGAGCAACCAGAAGTGGCTCAAGTTATCTACCCTCCTCCAGATTTTGACATGATTCATGCTGACATACAGTCCATGTATAGCCCACCTGGGGGTAAGGACAATGTAATTATTGAGAAAGTTGATCAGCCTATATCTGAAGCTATGCAAGAAGCACTGCAGAAAGAAGAAGAGACTAGATTGTCTAAGAAGAGGTTCAGGGAGCAAGCTGAACAAAGACCTGACTTTGAGCAGTGGAGCCCCACCTCAAGAAATATTATTTTGACTGCCTGGAAAGCTGCAAAAGATAATGTGCATGACAGGAACAAATGGTTTTCTGAGGCTGAATGGAGAAAACATGAGATTAGGCAAGAGGCAATAGTTCAATATAGAAGAAAGGCCAAGATGGGAAAGCTACCTCCTACTGCTCTGGAGCCTAGCAAGTACTTTCCGAAGCCTTATCATTATTTTGAAAGGCAAAAGTTTAAAGTAGAAGAACTTAAGAAGAAAGATCTGAAAGGCAAGAAGCCTGCTGATGCTGAAGTTACTGAAGCTCCTGTTCAAGCCAAAGTACAAGCTGGCAAAGGAATAGTGATCAAGGAGCCTGAACAGAAATAGAATTAGAATTTTCTAAGTTTACTATGTAATCTTTTAATGATAACCATTCTGTAAACTTTTGAAATATGTGTATGACAAAGTATTGGAACAATGTGCTGTGTGATAAATTTGCTATGTGTTAAATTTATTTCATAATTGTTCTGTGATGCAATCTATGTGTACATGTTTGTTTCATACATGTTTATGTTTGCCCTGCTATATATAATCCTGCTTTACATCATTTTGTAATTTTATTATGAATGGTGTATATCATTGACTAAGGGTTATGACTTCTCCAAATATGGGGAGATTGTTGGGTACATTGGTTCAAATGTACCTGATTTGAAGAAGCCTCACCCAACTCAATGATATATATCAAAATGTATTTGATGTATTTTGAGTTTACATGTGCAGGTTAAGTATTTGCAGGAAAGAAGAAAAAGTTTCTAAGTCCATGTGTCGACACCCAGAGGGAAAGTGTCGACACTTAAGAAGACTTGTGTCGACACCCAGACAAGCAGTGTCGACACTTGGAGTCATTATATCGACACCAGGGATGCTGAGTCGACACCAGACAGAAAGTGTCGACACAAGGAGCTGTGTCGACACAGTGAAGAAAAGACAGTGAAGCTATGTCGACACTTAGCAGTTGTGTCGACACCCAGAAAAACTGTGTCTACATCAGAAAGTGTCGACACTTGGAGGCTGTGTCGACACTCAGCAAAAGTCTGCAGAGACTAAGTACAAGTATCGACACCCAGAACAATGTGTCGACACTCAGCAGAAGAGTCAACACTTGAAGTAAGTGTCGACACCCAGAACAATGTGTCGACACTCAACAGAAGAGTCAACACTTGAAGTAAGTGTCGACACCCAGAACAATGTGTCGACACTCAGCTGAAGACTCAACACTTGAAGAAAGTGTCGACACAAGGAGCTGTGTCGACACTTAGCAAAGAACAACAAAGTTCAACAAAATATTCTAAGTACAAGTGTCGACACTAAGGAGTTGTGTTGACACTCAGCCAGAGTCTCGGCAAAAGAAGAATGTGTCGACACCCAGAGCAATGTGTCGACACTCAACAAGTATCAACACTGAAGACATGTGTCGACACCAAGGAGCAGTGTCGACACTTAACAGATTCAACACATGAAGATGTGTCGACACAAAGGTGTTGTGTCGACACTTAGAAGAATTCAGCAAGATACTGAAGTACAAGTAATTGTGTCGACACTCAATTTCAGTGTCTACACATGAAGAAGAAGTAGTGTCGAGATACAAAATCTACAACACAAGGAGTTGTGTCGACACCTTGTAGACTAGTGTCGACACTTAGACAACATGTGTCGACACTTGGTCTATAAGTGTCGACACTTAAAGACAGAAAGTCTCGACACTTAAAGACAGTTACAGAATTTTCAAGAAATGACTGGATAACTTGACAGCTGCCATTCCAGCCGGTCTACAGCACCTGTCAGAGTTGTCAGAATTCAGTTATGAACCAGACCAGCCGGTTACCATGAAGAAGGCCTATAAATAGGCTTATACAGTCTACAGAAACTGTTGTTGAGGTTGTTAAAATTATTAATCAAGTATTCAATAAAGAAGATCTAGCTATTCCTTGAAGAATCAAGTGCAGATCTAAGAAGTTGGAGAGAGAGAGAGCTCCATCTAAGAAATCAGCTGTTGGAACCCAGCTGAGAAGAAGGATTCAGATTGGTATGAATCTTAAGAAGCAGAGATCAAGGATCAACTGCAGAGGAATCAGTCTTATTGTGTTCTACTTTCAAGAAGCTTTGAAGAAAGCCAAGTTAGATTGATTTCAGCTGAGTTCTTCCAAGAACTCATCAAGAATCTCACAACTTATCTCTCTTTCATCTAAGTTGTTGAGTTTATACATTTTGTATTCATTATAACTTGTAGGATCCTTAGGGATCTGAGATTGTAAGCCTGCAATTATAAAGGCTGAGGGTAGGAGAGTTAAATCTCTGAGTGTAGGCCTTGGTGGCTTAGTGTAGGCCTTGGTGGCTGAGTGTAGGCCTTTGTGGCTGAGTGTAGGCCTTTGTGGCTGAGTGTAGGCTTTGTGGAAAAGCTGAGTTGTAGGGCCTTGGGCCTGAGGTGTAGGAGCCTGTTTTGGGTTCTGAGATAGTGGAGGAGTTTGGCCGAATCTAGTACACTGCTAAATAGGCGAAGGGGGAAAGTGGATGTACCCAAAGCTTGGGGAACCACTATAAAACTCTGTGTCTACTGTGTGATTGTTGTTGGCTGTGATTGCTGCATATGTGCTGTGATATAGTAGATAGAATTCTGTGATATTATCTGATTGCTGCATAAAAAGTTAAAAAGATTCAAGTCACCTATTCACCCCCCCCTCTAGGTGATTAGGTACAATATATTTCATCTAGTCTGCATTCCCCGAGCCCACAACCATGCCACCAAGATAGCTGTCAGACACGACGCACACAACATCAGTCTGCATGCCTTGCAGATACAACTCCAGTCCGCACTCCCCAAGCTCGCAACCAAGGCACACGACACTGCTACTGAGCTCAGCAGACTGAGAAGCAGTCCGCGCTTAACTGCGCGATCTCCCTGGACTGAGCCAAACCTGGACTTGGTTCAGAACCAACAAAGTCCACTCCACCAGCCACAAGGGCCAGTCCACACTTACTGGCGGACACTGGATCCAGTCCGCCAATCCCGACGAACTCTAGCACCTGTCCGCACTAACTGGCGACCTTCGCAGCTTCCGCTTGCCGCTGTCACCAGAGCTAGACCAAGGCATCTGCCAAGCCGGTCTGCCGAGCTCCAGTCCAGTACGCTCCTTTCCAGACTCCATAGATAGAGAAGCTATCCGCCTAGTTACCTTCTGGGATCCAACTGCCTTCCGTGCATGAGCCGGCATAGCTGGCCGCCGCCTCTGTCTGCATAGACCGCACGAACAGACTGCCTAGGCCTCCAAAGAACAAGCTGTCTGCAACAGCTCTACCAACCTGGCTATCCGCCAGCCCTGTCCGCATAGTCTGCCCGGACTGCTCGCCCAGTTCGCCCTAGTTGCCCAACCACCCACTTTCACTTCACCATTTTCAACAGATTATCTCTACTCCTTCCGGAAGTACTATTATAGTACCGAAAAAAAGTTATTGGATTAACTAACGAAAGAGCTGAAAATAGATTTAGAAAAAGGTCGATGAAGAAATAACGCTCGGTATCAAATTACGTTGGGACTAAAATAAATTTATATAACTAGAGATCCTAGGTTTCAATTCAATTAAAGGGGAAACTTGGCTGTGGAGGTTCCAAAAGAATGAGCTCACCTATCTCTAGGACTATCGCTCACCTGAACATTAAGACTATTCGACCGGGCTCTCGTTCGGCGAAAGATTCCTCTTAATGCCCGCTTTATGCTAAGAACCCCGCTATCGGGTGGGGAACCCAATCCGGTACAATTCTGCGCCTTCTCTCTCGAGGTTTAGTGCGAAACTCTCTTTACCCAAGTGTGATCGGTCCATATACACGGCCTCTCGGCTAGCTAGCGTACGAACAACAGAAATAGAGCCCACAAATCGATATGTGGTTCTACGCGTCGTATACCAGGGGTAAACCTTAAGTTGTCAATTAAAGAGAAAAATAAGATCTTTAATTATTTAAAAAGATTTTTATGTCCCAATACTCTTCGATACCGAGGGATAAGAGCGATTAGTCACTCATCGGGATGAGGACAACTTATGAGTTTAGTGAGGCGTGAGTTTAAAACTAAGTGCTGAAGGGTTACAAAAAAGAAGATATAAAATAACCTAACATTAGGAAAAGAAAAGCTTCAAAAAATTAGAAGAACACATGCACTCAACCAAAGCTATAATAAAAGAAAAGGCTAAGTTACAAAAAAGGAAAAATACATAATTGAAATTACAAGTCCAACACAGACGAGTAGGCGGGAAATGACAAGTCCTACTCAAACAGTAGGCAGAAAATTACAAGCCCTACTCAAACGAGTAGGCAGGAAATGACAAGTCTTACTCAAACGAGTATGAGGGAAATGAAAGCTGAAAATTACAAATCCTACTCAAATGAGTAGGCGGGAAATGATAAGTCCTACTCAAACGAGTAGGCGGGAAATGACAAGTCCTACTCAATCGAGTAGGCGGGAAATGACAAGTCCTACTCAAACGAGTAGTCGAGAAATGACAAGTCCTACTCAAACGATTAGGCGGGAAATGACAAGTACTACTCAAACGAGTAGGCGATAAATGACATGTCTTACTCAAACGAGTAAGTGGAAAATGACAAGTACTACTCAAACTAGTAGGCGGGAAATGAAAGCTAAAAATTACAAGTCCTATTCAAACGAGTAGGCGGAAAATGACAAATCCTACTCAAACGAGTAGGTGGGAAATGACAAGTCCTACTCAAACGAGTAGGTGGGAATTGAAAGCTAAAATTTACAAGTTCTACTCAAACGAGTAGGCGGGAAATGACAAGTCCTACTCAAACGAGTAGGCGGGAAATGAAAGCTGAAAATTACAAGTCGTACTCAAACGAGTAGGCGGAAAATGACAAGTCTTACTCAAACGAGTAAGCGAAAAATGAAAGCTGTAAATGCTATCTCATATACGCACACACTCTAAACGAAAAAAGAAAGCAATGAAAACCTAACTCACACACACACAAACAAAAAGGAGAAAACAAAATGATCGAAAAATTAAAATGATTACATTTCTACCGTTAGAATTTGCTAAAAATGCATAAAAAGAATAAATAAAAATTAAAGGAGCAAAAGGGTTTTTAAATAAATACAAAAATCAAAGTGTTTGAAAAATTAAAATAACGACTAATCCATTCTTATAAATTTGTAAAAATACTTAAAAAGTGGAAGAAATTTTAAAAGAATCAAAAGTTTTACAAGCTAAAAAATCTAAGTAAAAAGGATAAAAAACCACTTTAAAATCATTTTTATAAATTCATAAGAGTGAATGAAAAGCACAAAAAATCCTAAATCTAAACAAACCTAAGGGACACGATAAGAAAAGCTATAATAACAACTAGTAAGTTTGGAAAAAAATATAAAACTAAACTAAGCAAATTGATGATTTGAAAACGTAAAAACGACAATTTGAACTCATACATACACACACCGATATTTAAAAGAAAAATGAAGATACATAAGATCACTGAAAGAGAGGCATTCCAGTACAATATAAGGATGAGAAGACTAACAAATTTTATTAAGTAGAAAGTCAGATTACAAAAGTTAAAACAAACACAAAGAGGAGGGGGAAAAATTATCCTTACATGGCACAAAAAACCTCATAGCAGCAGCCCAACAGCGAAATGGATCAAAATTTTGAACCCTTGGCTCATACAGAAAACATCTATTTATAAGCAGAATTTTGAGATTTACACGCCCTGGTCATGGGCGTGTAGGGGGTGCATGTCGGATCCGGCGGATGGATAAGCTGAATAGTTATTAGCAGTTGACTTCGGGGCTTCTTTTGTTCATTCCACATGGCGGTCACGGGCGTGACATGGAGGTCACGTGCGTGTATGGAGGGCGTGACTGGAGAAGGCGTGCTAGTGGCGTCACGTTGTTTCCTCGCTGGCGACGTCTTGTTTGGAAACGTTGACACGGTCACGGGCATGCACCGAATGACACGGGCATGTAGTTTGGTTCTGGCAGGACATTTGGATTGGATTGCAAACCCCGGGACAGATATGGGTGTATACGAAATGTCACGGGCGTGTTTATAGCGTTGAGTGTCGACTGGCTTTGAGTGACGATTCTGCTGGCGGCATTGAGTGTCGAGTGGCGTGATACGGGCGTGTTAGACGGGACACGGGCGTGTCGGACTGGTCACGGGCGTGTCTTAGTTTTTCCATTGTAGGCGGCAGTTTTCCACTGGAATCAAAGTGACACGCCCAGGTCACGGGCATGACCAAATGGACACGGGCTTGTACTTTGAAATTTTTTACTTTTTCTTAAAATTTTTGGAAAACAAAAATAAAGCTAAGTTAGAATAGTATATACAAAAAGGAATATTTTATTGAACAAAAGTAAATAAAAATAACGAAAATAAATTTAAATGACCTAAATAAATTACGTAAAAATACGAATATTTACAACTCATTAACTCTCATACTTAAGCTTTTGCTATTTCAGAGCAAAAGTTTGAGATAAACTTATAAGGAATTAAAAGGAATCATAAGTTTTGCTACCACTCAAATTAATTAAAAGAGAGGTCTAAATAAATATCAGAGGTATAAGAGTTAAGTCCTAAATTATGAAAATGATTTAAATAGAGGAATAGTTTTGGCCAAAAAGACTTCTTGAAGTCTCCAAATAGCAAGCAAAAATTGTAATTGTTAGCTAACAAAAATAGATTGAAATTATAGAAACTTTAGCTTATAAGAGTTTAAAGGAAATAATGTAATTTAAAAATTATGCTCTCAAAAATATTTTATATTAAATCTAGAATATATCTTTGAATATGACTAAGCAGGTTGTTGTGGTTTATGAAGAGGGTTTTGGTTTTAGAGGTGAGATATTTTTTTTCAAACTTCTAATGATTTTTTTTTTTGAATGTGAATGTTTTTAGGAAAATGAAATCTTATTTTTCATAACATGTAAATTTTGGAACAACTTTATATAATCCAATGTATATGTATATGAGTAATGAATTATCTTCTTACTCAGTAACATATAATCTTTTAAAAATATTAGATGCATATGTTTACGGAACGAAATCTTATTCCCGTTGACATAGGTTCTTTTAAGGATAAAAAATTTATCATGCCAAGTAGGACATGATAAATATGGGGAGATAGATTTTTTAAAAAAGAAAACTAGATTTTAATAAAAAAAATTGAGAGCAAGTTTGATAAATTGAACGTTCCTGTGTTTCAAAAAACTTGAAGTAAAAATAATTGATGTCTAAGGTTGTTTTTTCTAACATAATACATATGACTTTATTTTAGATAAATTAGAAATAGTGTCCAAAACAAATCTCCTATCTTAAGAAAAAAACATAAGAAATTCTTTAAAACTTAACCCCAAATATTTAAATCTACCAATCTCCAATTAATAAATGAATAAAAAACAAAAGATTAATAAAATTCACTTATAAATAAACTCGAAACGAGATTTTTGGAGAACAAAAAAGCTAAGAATGGTATATTCGATTTAATTATTTCATGATAAAAATGTATTTTTTTTGGTTTTTACGGTTATCATCTTTATATATATATATATTTGAATTATTATTTTTTTTTATATTTTTTGGAGTTATCATCTTTTTTTTTATTTTTGGAATTATCATCTTTTTATGGAATTTTGAAATTATTTCTTTAATATATACATACTAAAGAAAGGTGCGGAAAAATTTATTTTTTTGGAACTCTTTTTTGAGTTTTCTAATTTTTTTGTGTTTTAAAGATTTTTAAACAAATATTTACAAGAGAGGAAAGAAAAATGGATATTGACAAAAAGGAGAATGAAAGTAAAAGAAAAAAAAGGATATTAACGAAAGTATTTACAAAAAGAAAAATATTCACAAAGAATATTTACAAAGTAAAACTAAATTTTTTTGGAATTTTTTATTTTTTATTTTTTTAATTTTTTGATGATAAAACAAAAAATTTTTTTTTTGGAGTTTTCATTTTATATATATTTTTGGTTTTGTTTTCAGTTTTTGGATTTTTAAATTTTTAGGAGCGCAAAAAATAAAAGTGCAAGAAAGGAAAATATGAAAACACCCATATACTTAATTCCAACATTGTCCCCAAGCCATCATTCAGTGCAAGCACAAGCACTTGGATTTCAAAGGAGACAAAGATCAGCCTATGAGTGTGTATGGTTTGCCGCGTCAGGAATCTCCTATTATTTCTGTGGTACGTGCTCGTAAATTTCTAGAGTCTGGCTGCGATTCTTTCCTTGTCTCCATTTCTATTCTGAAAGCTGCACCTGTTGTGCCTCAGGTTAATGATGTTTCTGTGGTGCGTGAGTTTCCGTATGTCTTTCCTGTTAGTCTTCCTAGACTTCCACTTGAGAGAGAGGTGGAGTTCGTTATAGACCTTGAGCCAGGCACTCACCGTATTGCAAAAGCACCGTACCGCATGGCGTCGCGTGAGTTAGAGGAGTTGCATACTCAACTGGATGAGTTATTGTAGTGTGGTTTTATTAGATCCAGTTCTTCTCCATGGGGTGCACCAGTCCTCTTCGTGAAGAAAAAGAATGGAACGATGAGGCTGTGCATAGATTATCGAGAACTGAACAAGGTGACTATCAAAAAAAGATATCCATTGCCTAAGATCGATGACATGTTTGACCAGCTGCAGGGTAGTTCCGTGTTCTCGAAGATTGACCTCCATTCGGGCTACCATCAGTTAAGAATCCGTGAGTCAGACGTTCCGCGAACTGCTTTTCGTTCCCGATATGGTCTCTTTGAATTTCTTGTAATGTCATATAGATTAACGAACGCACCGTCAGCTTTTATGGACATGATGAACAAGGTGTTCAAGGACTTTTTGAATAAGTTCGTGGTTGTATTCATTGACGATGTCCTGGTATATTCTAGAAATGCAGAAGAGCACGCCTTGCACTTGTGTTTGGTCTTGACTACTCTGAGGGAGCACAAGCTGCATGTGAAGCTTAGCAAGTGCGAGTTCTGGTTGTCTCAAGTGTCATTCCTAGGACACATTGTAAGCAAGGACAGTATCTCAGTGGATCCCGCGAAGATAGTCGCAGTCTTGGATTGGAAGAGACCTGCACTGCCTAAGGAGATAAGGAGCTTCTTAGGGTTGGCAGGTTACTACAGAAGATTTGTGAAAGGATTCTCCATGCTTTCTGTGCCATTGACTAGGCTTATGCAAAAGAGCGCAACTTTTATTTGGAATGATGCCTGTGAAGAAGCTTTTCAAAAGCTCAAGAAAAGACTGTATTATGCTCCAGTTTTGGCATTGCCGATGGAAGGAGTAGAGTATGCTGTTTATGTGGATGCCTCGCGAGTTGGACTCGGTTGCATGTTGATGCAGGACAATAAAGTGAATGCTTATGGATCGAGACAACTGAAGGTCCATGAAAAGAATTATCCTACGCACGACCAGGAATTTACTGTCATCATTTATGCCTTGAAGTTGTGGAGACATCTTCTGTACGGAGTGTCATGCAAAATCTACATAGACCACAAAAATTTGAAATATGTCTTCACTCAGAAGGAGTTGAATTTACGTGAGCGTATATGGCTAGAATATGTTGCAGGCTACGAAGTCGATATCCTTTATCATCTCGGCAAGGCTAAGGTAGTAGCATATGTGTTGAGTCGGAAGCCAGCACATATTTTAAACCTCTCGGTGCAATCCCTTATAGAGGAGTTTTTGCTCATGGACATTACCATAGGGAATAACACTTCCCCGAGTAGATTAGAGATGGAAGAGCCTTCGTGGATTACTCTCGCTAGGCTACATCAGAAAGACGATCCTGATTTGCAGCACCTCCGCAGTAAGACTGAGAAAGGGGAATTACCTGACTTTTTAATTGATGACGTTGGTACCCTAAAGTACCGCGACAGATAATGTATTCCTGCTGTTGGGGATATCCGAGCAAGAATATGCAGTGAAGCGCATGGTTCAACTCTTGCTTATCATCATGATTTCACAAAAATGTATAGAGATTTGAAGCAGATTGTTTGGTGGTCAGGTATGAAGAATGACATCTCAAGATTTGTATCTGAATGTTATACCTGCCAGCGTGTCAAAGCTGATCATAGAAGGTCGGGTGGTAAGTTAACGCCTTTAGACATACCAAGTTGGAAATGAGAGAGTTTATCTATGGATTTCATAACCGGTTTACCGAGATATCCCTGAGGGCATGATGCATTGTTGGTTATCGTGGACAGACTAACCAAGTGTGCTAATTTTGTGCCTTTCAAAATTGATTATTCTATGGAAAAGATAGTTGAGCTTTATCTGGACGAAGTCATCAGGTTGTATGGTGTGCCTACGAGTATCGTGTCATATAGAGATTCCCAGTTCATGTCTCGTTTCTCGCAAAGTTTGCAAGGAGCTCTAGGTACTGACCTTAGGTATTCTACTGCCTATAATCCTCAGAAAAATGGTCAGATGGAGAGAGTGAATCAGATCTTGGAGGATATGATTAGATGCTATATTATGGACCATGGTGGGGCTTGAGATAAATGCCTCAGACTGATGGAGTTCACGTACAATAACAGCTATCAGGAGAGTTTGCAGATGGTGCCATTGAAGCTTTATATGGAAGGCGTTGTCGAACTCCACTATTTTGGGTAGAAGTTGGTGAGAAGCCTTTGCTCAGTCCGGAAGCATTGGAGGATATGAGCATTTTAGTGACGCATATTCGTGAAAAGCTGAGGTTGGCACAGGAGCGATACGGAAGTGTGCAAATCAGCGCAAAGTTGATCTGGAATTTAGAGATGGGGACATGGTGTTTCTGAAGGTCTCTCTGATGTTAGGTGTTAAGAGATTTGAAAGGAACCATAAGCTAGATCCCATGTATGTGAGACCTTTTCAGATTCTAGAGCACATCGGAGTTTCTACCTATAGACTGGAATTTCTTGATTCTTTCCCCGGTGTTCACGTCGTATTTCACTTGAACCAGTTGCGAAAGTGTGTTCGTAGTGATCGACATGTCCTTGACTCAGTGCCCTAGTTGTAGCCTAATCTCACGTATATCGAAGAGCCTGTCCGTATTCTTGAGACGAAAGATCATGTGCTATGAAAGAAGACAATTCTGATGGTTAAGGTTCACTAGCGCAATCAGGAAGCTAGAGGTGCAACATGGGAATTGGAATCCGCAATGAGAGAATCTCATCGTCAGCTGTTCTCCTAGTCTTCCCTGGTTAGTATTCTTATTTAATGAATTCTTCTATCATGTCTTTCCCTCTGCGCTCTTGTTTTGTTTCGTGTTACAAGTTTCAGGACGAGACTTTCTTTTTGGAGGGATGACTGTAACATCTTGATTTTCTGACAATTATTTAATCCTCTTGATGACGTTATGTAGACATAAGGGGCGTTATGTTAACGTGGAGTTGACGGCGCGTCGCCGTCAGTGCATTTTCGCGTCTGTTCGGTCGAGACGACCAAATTAGTGAATCTTTGTCGAAAATGGAAAATTTCACGTTAGGAAATTAAATTAATTAATTTTTGACATCCAAGTCAAGTTTTATCGCGATCCGAGCGATATTCGAGCCTCGACGAGTTTCCGAAGTTTTGAAGGATTTATGTTCGCCGTAGACTTTGAAAATTTATATCTCGAGAACGACACGTCGTATTTTGATTCTGTCTTCGCCGTTGGATTCGTAGCCTCAGTGTTCGCCTACGGTGTAAATTTCGTTTAATTCGGCGTGCATTTGGGCCTCCATTTTGATCTCGTATTTTCTTATTCAAAAATATAAATATGATTATTATAATATTAAAGCACTATTCAAAAATGTCATTTACTATTCATCTCTATACTTTAAGTTTTTGGATATATTTGTAAAAAAGAACTATTCATACAATTTAGTATTATATCTTCTCGGGAAATCAGAATCTTGTACTCGAGAACTCATATATCTTCTCGGGAAATCAGAATCTTGTACTCGAGAACTCATATATCTTCTCGAGAAATCCGGTTCTTGTACTCGAGAACTCAATTCCTTCTTGAGAAATCTGTTTGGCAAGTGCTCGAGACCTTAATGCCAGTTCTCGAGATGTGTAATATTATTCTCGAGAAATCCCTTTCCCTTCTCCAGAATTCCTGTGCTGCTTCAGAGAAATACTTTTCAGCCTGCTTTCGAGAGCCGTTTTAAGGGTCCAAACAGCGTCATATGGAAAAATAGTTAACATGGATTTTGTTCGTCTCGATGATATCTACAACTTCTGTGTTGATTACTTTTTGATTCACAATAATCTTTAGCCTCTATTTTAATTTTCCGCACGACCGCACTTGTATTATCCGTCTCCTTCCTATTTAGACAAAAGAATATATATATATATATATATATATATATATATATATATATATATATATATATATATATATATATATATATAGAGAGAGAGAGAGAGAGAGAGAGAGAGATACATATTCATATACTTAAGGATAAATAGAAAAAACTTCATCTTCTTCCTGAAGTTTTGACCGAACCAGAGAAGCGAGAGCGAGAGATAGAACGTCCGTTCGTGAATCTTCCGGTGGCCTCCGACAGTGCTCCGGTGCTCGAAATCTTCAACGGGATATAAATCCAGAAAGCTCTCGCCGTGATCTTCATGTTTGTGGTAAGTATTTCTCTGTGTGGAAGTTTTTTGTAAGGATTTTCTGCCCTAACCTCTCTTTTGATGAAATCCTTGTAGATTCCGCTTTCCCGCGCCTTCTTTTGGCTAGATCCACGACGTGGAGTATATTGGAAGACCAATTGGAGTAGAAACCGAGGCAAGTGGTGTTCTTGCCCTCCCCTCTTTCTCTTTTGTTCCAAATTTTAGCCATATGTTGTAGATTTGACATGTTTAATTTAACCTCATCCTCGAATTGCTAGTTAATTATCTTGGATTATGAAGTGTGTTTCAACTAGAATCATTTCCCCAAAATTTTATTCCGTAGATTTGGTAAACAGATTTTATTTTCATGCCACTTTAACTATTGAGTCATTATGATCATTGCGACATCTCGTGCATCCCGTTATTTTGATCGCACCTCACTTTGCTAGACCCTTGCAATGTTCTTATGCAGTACAAATCGTTTGTTGACCGTTAATCCATGTTGAATAAAAGGAACTCTGTGTGTATAATTATGTAACTAAAGAAAACTCTGATGGTCTGTGCGCGTTGGGGTTTCTCCCTCAGCACGGTGCATTATGGCTGAGTCTATGCGCGTTGTGGACCTTCATCCCCGGCACTTTACCATAGTTGTTGGCCTGTGCTCGTTGGGGTTTCTCCATCAGCATGGTGCCTTGTGGTTGGGTTTGTGCGTGTTGTGGACCTTTTTTCCTGGCACAATACTCTTTCCTGTTGAGCTGATCAGTCTCATTTTAAATGATGAATGGCATGAATAATAAAGAAAGATGAATATATATGAACTTCTGATGTTTGACACTTTGTTCTGTCCAGTTGTTGTGATTTAGCCCTTCTTGCTTAACTAGATTTAACATTTTGTTTATGTTACTTTGCTGCTGACTTTTGTTGCAGTCGATTTATTGTGGCTCGTTCACTTCAAGAGTTGTTGGTCTTCCATTTACTCTTTTGCACCACTTGTAACTTGCTTCTGAGGTGTTATTCTTTTGAATGCCTCAGGTCCAGGGCAGTAGCAGTTTTAGCTGGCAGAGTTGTGGTTCTGGTGCTGTGAGTTGTTGCGGCTGTTTGTTTCCACCTCAGAGTGTTGAGGTAGTTGTTTTGTTATACATGACTGTTTCTCTATGGGTTTGTGTCAGTTGTTGACGCCCATAGTCTTAGACATCTTATGACAGTTTACTTGTTACTTTTACTGCTGTTACTTATTGTTGGTTTATACTTGCTCTCTGAGAAGGATTTATGTTAGGATGCATATAGTACTTTTAAGCATATAAAACTGCATTCTAGAATATTGTCATGGCATAATTTTTAACTATAAAACATAATACTTTTAAACGCTATAAAAGTCCTTTTATTTATATTAAATGTAGAAATCACATCATCATTATAAGATGCTAGTCTTTCATCCTCATATAGGATAATAAATGAATCAAACTAAGTATTTTCTGCTGTGTAAACTTATATATTTTCTCACCTATGGACTAGTGATCCAGCCGACCGAGGGGCACGATCAGTAACTCAAATAACTTATATTTTCTTTTTAAACTTAATTTCATAAGTCTTTTACTTAAAGTAAATGCGAGGACGAGTTGCTTGAGAGTCTGTAGTTGTCCCCTACACGGCGTGGCATCACGACACATATTTTCTCTCACTCTGACGTATTATTTAATATGGAGAAATTGGGGGTTATGACACTAACTGTCCAACCGTCAAGTACATTGAGACAACTCTAGGCATCGAGTGCACTCAATGCATTTATTCTGGCAGTTCTGATTACGACTAACTCCTAGGATTAATCTTAATCGTTAATCAAATCATGTAAATCACGACAGGCATGTGCCTCTCCACATTCTCGAATATGGGTAACTATAAATAGAAATGTGTGCCTAGAATAATAAACATAGTTCCTTGCCCTATTCAACTCTCTGCATCGTCGTCGAAGAATTCACGAGCAAGCTCTTTAACTCTATAAAGTTTTAAAGGTTAAATGACACATAAAGGAGTGGATTTCCTATTTGAGGGCTCTGAACTCGTTAGAAATAGATTCAAGGATGCGCCCAAAGAAGTTCATCTAGTTCTTCACTTGTTGAATGCCACCGAACTAGACTTTGTACTATCAGAGCCCAGTTCTATCTGGAAAAGAGAGGTATTAGAACTGTACTCAAATGCCAAAGTAGAATCTTATTCCAACAAGATTAAGACTTCAATTAGTGGAAACAAGAATAAGAATTCCTTTAGGAGGTTGATCAAAGCTCTGAACCTGACTAAGTTTAGGCCGATAGATGAGGAAGATGAACTTTTCTTGAGGATGTGAAGTCAGATCTTAAATGGTATGGCCTTCCAAAGCACACCACTGGTTCTATACTGAGTAAAGAAATGAATCTAAAGGGGAAGTTCTTAGCTGATGTAATATTCAATGCCTTAATCTGAAAAACAGGGCCTCATAACAAGATTTCCAGGAAGATGTTTGAGATAATGAGAAGGGTGATTTTGTCTAACTGGACAAACTAGGGAAGCATTCATTTTTATAGAATAGTGGAGTGCATTCCAGAACCCAACTTGGGTAGAATTCTATCCATATACCTGCTAAACTCTGCTTTAGGAATCCTTAATATGAGTCTAGGAGCTAAGATACATCACATGAAAAAAATGGAGTCTAGGATTTTTGAAATGTTGGATAGAGTATTGCTCCCACACCAATAGCCAGCTGATAGAAAGAGAAAGAAAATAGTCACCATCACTGAAGAGAGCTCTGAAAGCAGCTATTCTGAGAGCAAAGGTGAAGAACATCATGAAACACATGTCTGAATCTACTACTAAGACTAGAAGAGATGTGAGTGCTCATGTGTCTATGTCATCAGAACCTATAGTAAGGAATTTACTAAGTAGTGTTTCTCAGTCTGAACACACTCCAACAGAAATAGCATAGAAACTGGTTGGTGAGGTTGCAAATAGAATCTGTGGGGAGATTGAGGAAGAGAATCTCAGAGTGGATGCTCATGCTTATGGGGAGAAAGATCAATCTTCTGTTGATCTACAAGACAAGGTTGGTTCCTTCTTGGATAACATATAGAGAAGAATATATACAATTCCAGATGAATCTCAGTTGCTGCCCTCCAATACTCAAGTTGACGGGGAACAAGCTCAAGTTCTAGTGCCAGAAGATGTTCCTAACACAGCTGTTGAAGATCAACAAATTGATATGGATAGTGTTGAGGTTGAGGGGGAGTTTTATAATGAGCTCCCTACTCAAGAGACTTAAAAATATTTTTGAGGTATCTGAGGCTGAAGTGCCAGCTGCTGATGTTCCTGATCACTCCTCAGAGTTCATAATGGCTGACTCGAAAATCAGGGAAGAAATAAGGAGGGATGATGAGGATGTCTGCTTCCAAGCAGCATCTCATCAAGCTGATACTATGTCTTATACCTTCATGGCTTGATAGGACTTCTAGATGACTAGAGAAGACAGCTTGAGCACTATGTAGATGACTCCATCAAGGGATTGAGACAAGATCAATCTATTGAGAATAAGTCTATTAGATTTGAGGTGAATGTGATGAAAGCCAACACTATTGTATTCTTCAAAAGAGTTGCTCCTACTTTGATTTACACCAAAGAAAAGCTTGAGGAGATGAAACAAAAATAAGATGACACTATAAAAAAAAAATCAAAACACCACCTCAAGAAATATGAAAATGGTGAATACTGTGCAAAAGCAACTCATGGAATCAAATAGGATCAAGCTGGAAAGAAGGATGGATGCTTGCACATAGTACATAGATGACCACATGTTGGATGTCAAGAATCATGTCACCAAAGGAGAAAACTATTTGGCTGACAAGATGTCTTATACCAAGGAATCCTTGACTATAGTCATCAAAAAAGAAGTCATAAAGGGGGAGAAATCAATGATTATGGTAGATACAGATAATGCTATTTGTACCACAAATGTTATCAGAGGATCATTGGGTCTAGAATAGTTTGGATATTATGATGTTCCTTCTCCTAAAGGACAAACTGATGGTGATGGAGCTGAACCATTTATTACTACTGTTCTTGCCTTCAGTCCCACAACTGAATAAATATAAAAGAGCAAAGGTGAGTCCGCTGCTGAGGAAGAAGCTGAGATTAGGCAGAGAAAGAAGTGATATAGAGAAGAAATGGAATCAAGGCCTGACTTTGAGATATAGAGTCCTTAATCTAGTACTATAATTCTTCAGCCTGGGATCAAATCAAGGAAAAGAAAACTGATATAAGTAAACTTTATAGCTCTATGGAATGGGCCAAACTGAAAAGAAATGGAGAGATTAGAAGGATATTCAGAATAGATTAGAGAGATGGTACTGTTCCATCAGATGCTCCAGAGCCAAGCATGTACTTTCTAAAGCCATATAGCTATTTTGAAAGGCAAAGGCAGAAGAAGATTGAAGCTAGTGAGAAGGCTGCTAAGAGGTCTAGTAGAGGCATAGTTATCAAGGAACCAAAAACATGAAGTATTTTATGTAATAGAATCCTCAGGGCATTAGGAATATGGAACATTTTTGTCGGCACACATTTTGATTATAATTATCACATATAATGCTAATCATATCTTGATTGTGCGTTAATTATTGCTCCTAAATTCTGTGAAATTTATCTTATCTGTGAGTTATTGTATATCATTGACTAGGATTATGACTTCTTCAAATAGGGGAAGATTAATGAGTCCATTGATCTCAATATCCCAGATTTGAAGAACGCCCACAAATCATTAGTATACACATCTTTGTATTTGATATATATTCAAGTTCAATATATGTTTGTTGTCTACTATTCTATGATTAGACAGATTGATTCGGTCAGAACTTTGGTTGGACATAAGATAAGACACAATAAAAAGGCATAAATTTGACTAAGTCCAGATGAATTGAGTGAGTACACTTCACTCAACACCAGAGGGATAGAAGTGTTGACAGAAGCTCAAGCATTCAAAGCCTCGGTGGCGTTGGACTCAATTTTGGCTAAGTCTAGATGCGTTGAGTGAAGGCCTTTCAGTCAACGCCTACTCAAAGGAAATTTGTCAAAGTACATAAACGTTGAGTGTTGAGGGTTCACTCAACACCTTATATCTGGATAAATGCCAAGTCCAAGGGTGTCGAGTGAAGAAGGTTCACGCAATGCTTTCTACAAGAAGAATTCTGTTAAGTTCTGATGTGTTGAGTCTCAAGACTGCACTCAACGCCTCTATTCGTTGAGTCACAAGACTTCACAGAATACCTGTGCAGCCTTTTTGTGAAAGTTGCTAAGTCCACAAGCGTTGAGTCATGCTGACGTCATCCATATTCAAACAAAGTAGAATTTGCACACAAGGAGCCAAATGGCATCATATGTAAGACCCCCCTCTCAGAACATAAAACACGGCACGAAGGGGGTCTTATGCCCAGAACAACTGCCTTGTGGTAGCATTAACACACGGGCAAACCTGTACCACAAGACGCCTATTCTGTCGGCTACAACCAATATCAATCATTGCCAACCCAACCAAAGTATAATATAGAAGCCAATCCATACATAAGTAATATAAGTCCAAAAGTACATCAATAAAGAAGCTACAACAAGCTTCTAAAATATCAGAGTACATCTAAAATATGCCCAAAGGGCTACATCAAAATCTCTCAGAACTCACATCGGTGACTGAAGGTAGCGACGACACCGTCCCTTCAGGCCCTGTCGTCCTGGCCTGGATGTCCTGCTGCATAGTGTGCGGCTGCTCTACCTGCGGAGTTTCCTCCTAAAAAGGAAGACGTAGCAACCGTTAATCAAAAAGACTAAGTGGTTTTCACATATGCTCCCCCGACGACTCCTTAGCACCGGGCGGATAAAGGAACAAGGTTACGATATACAAATAATAATATAAGCAAGCACAAGATGATGGAATAAGTACATATATCGTGAGCAGTATTAGAAGAAATGTATAACATAATTAATAGTAGTCTACTCTAGCAATTATCCACAAGCTATATCAATCCATCAAGTATATAACTCTAAAACAGGAAAGTAACTTAACTTATAAGAATGCCCATACAGACTTATAAGTTAAGGATCAGTTTAACATTAAAGTAACTCATCGTATAGGAGTGCCCATACAAACTTATACGATGAGGATCTTGATATGCAATGTATTGTAATGGTATGTATGCAATGCAATGACTCATCCATGATCACACACATGCAACCGATATGTCGACACAAACTTGTAGTTCCTACTTTTCGAGCAGGTAGCTAACCTCGTAGGCATCAACCATCGTGGCCAGACGGTGATAGTAGAGCGGGCTTCTCTACTACAAAGCGGGCATCCACACTACTTCACTTAGGCCTCTATACGCCTCAATGCAAAGAACACAATAGCAGAGCCCCCATACGTACTATGACCCAGCGAGAGTCTTAGGTAGATGTGCACCGAGAACCAAGCCCTGAATTGGCTTTGTGTGACCCGGAAGGAGCCTCAGAAAGAGTACGAGGACCAAGCCCAACCGTCCACTTGGCGTAGAAGGAGCCCTGGGAAATGAGCACCGAGGACCAAGACCAACCGCCCAAGGTCTAACTGTCAACTCCCGTTGGTGGGACGACTGGTGAGCCCGTAAACCTACCATACTATCCTTAACCCAGGATTACGACACTGCATGTCGACTCAGACCACATGAAATCTCATATTTTCGTGTCACGGAAGGAGCCACGGGAATGAACACTGAGGACCAAGCCCAACCGTCCATTTATGACTCTTCTCAACACTATCCAAACCAGCGCGGTCAAACACCCGCACCTACATCCTTTCACAATGCTACCCGTAGGGAGACACCACTCTAAGCATTGGACTACTAAATTCATTCTATTAAACAATTATTCACATGGCCATAGATTAGCATCCTACATTTCATTTCCAAATGATTTCAACACATTATTAACATGATGCACATTTCTATTGGTTCACCAATTTCTACCAAGTCGTTTCGTCTAAGTACGCTTCACATCACACATTATTTACGTGGGATCCATTCATCAAACTTCATTATTCATTAAACTATTATGGTTAACATAAAAGAGTTCACCCAACCTCAATGTCAATTTGCTACATTGTCTCTACCAAGTCCAAACCCGATTCTACACCAACCCCAGAAATATAGGTGTAGGACACCTTCTAGACAGTGATTTTGACCGGAAATTATTGAGGCTATATGAATCCAATGAAGGCGTGTAACCCCTCGTTGGAAAGGTATTTCCATGGGTTACAATGTTTATGTTCAGACCACAACCCAGATCCGAGAGTAACACACTTGCAATCGGCTTTAAAGTCCGCTGCATACAGAACACAATTTTTGCACGCTTGGTTTGTCCGCCGTCAATTTCGTTCAGGCTTTCCTGTGGCTACAGACTTCGCCTGAAGTCGTGCAACCACTCGTTAGAAAGGTATTTTCAAGGAATTAGGCTTTTGTGTTTAGTTGGAAGCCCAGTTCTGGCCATATCACACTTGAAAATGGCCAAGAAGATCGCTGCGTGCAGAACACAGATTCTGCACGCATCTTAAGGCGGAATGAACGATATCGGTTCATCTTCCTCCCCAAGCCAATCTTCCGAAAATCACATCAAGACTTCCTCCTCCCTTATTCACCCTCAAAAGGCCACTTTTCTTCACGAAACCATCCTCCATCATCTCATAGAAGGAGGGAGAGGTTGAAGACTTCTAAACCCTAGAACACAAGTCCTAGCATGGACTTTCCTTGGAAACTTCTCCTCTCACATGTAGACTCTCTTGAGTGAATATCTCTCCTAGCAAATAACTAAAGATCTAGCACCAAGAGAGAGGGGAGGAAGCTCACCTAGTTTCCGGCGCTTCCACCATTTCTGGCCAAGGATCTTGTCACTCTTCTCAGCGACATCTTCTTCTCCTCGGCAGCGTCGGTTCTTCACGTGATGAAGACTTGCTCCAACACCTTCTTCCTCCTCTCCAACAGTTTTTCCTAAAGAAAGGGCTTGTAATGAAGAATGAAAACGTCTAGGGTTTCATTTCCACCTTACATGTGGAAATGATACGTGTAGGGACACACCCGTATCCTTACCCGTGTCTTACTCGGGCGAAGCGTCGTCGACGGTTTGACTGCCGTTTCGATACACAAATACGGGTAGGGACACTCCCGTGTCTCTACCCATGTCCAAGTGACACGACTGTGTTGCTGACCGTGTCCCGCTTGGGACATGCTTCGTCGAGTTCTGCTTGACACACATGGGTAGGGACATGCCCGTGTCCCTACCCGTGTCCTCCTCGGGACACATCTCGCCGAGCTATACTCGACACACATGGGTAGGGACACGTACGTCTATGTAACTGTATCCTCATACACACGGGTAGTGACACACCTGTGTCCTTCTCTAGAATAACTCGAGTCGCTGGTTAGACACAGAAGGGTAGGGACACGTCGTGTCCCTACCGTGTCCTCATACACATGGGTTGTGACATGTCAGTGTCACTACCCGTGTCCTTCTCTAGAATAACTTGAGTCGTTGACTCGAGTACTGGGTGGACACACACGGGTAGAGACACGCCCATGTCTCTACCTGTGTCCTTCTCTGGCCTAACTTCACCTCCCCTACACAAGTGTAAGCCCAGCTTCCTGCACTTCCATGAGCCCAAATCAGCTCTTCTGACTCAAAAGCGTGCACGAGGGGCCTAGCGCGAATCGGGACGTTACAAATCCTATAAACAAAATAAAATATTTCGTCCCCGAAATCAGGCTAAGGCTATGGCGAGAGAAAAGCATAAAATAAAATAAAGTATGCCTTTAAAAATTACCTTGACCGAACAACTACGGGTAGCGCTTTTGCATCAAGTCCACCGACTCACATATATACTACTCTTTCCAATGATTAGACCACAACACCTTTACGAAAGGGACACTCTTGCGGCACAAAATCCTCATCTCGTTGTCTACAATCCGCACTGGCTCTAGTCACACAGACCTATCAGTCGCTACTGCACCATCTGTGGTGGGGATATATTGATTGGGCCGCAACAGTGCCTTTCGAAGTGACGACACATGGAACACGTCGTGAAGATTCTCTAGCTCTATTGGTAACTCCAACCTATAGCTCAAAGGGCCAATTCTTTCCAATATAGTGTAAGGCCCAACGTACCTTGGGCTGAGCTTTTTCACACCTCGCACCCGTGACACTCCATGCATCGGCCGGATTTTCAGAAATGCTTTATCACCCACTCAAAATTCCACCATCCGATGCTTTGCATTATAATATTTCGCCTGCCGACTTTGAGCCTCAAGCATGTGGTCCTGTATTAGTCTAACAGCCGCATCAGTATCATCAATGTACTCAATTACCAATGTCTTCGGGTCTTCATCTTGCACCCAAGACAAGGGGGTTCTACACCTTCTTCCGTAAAGGGCTTCATGGGGTGCCATACCGATGCTAGCTTGATGGCTGTTGTTATAAGAGAATTCTACCAGTAGTAAGAGACTTTCCCATGACTCTCCTCTATCCAACACACAAACCTCAATAGGTACTCCAATGTTCTAATGGTCCTCTCAAACTGCCCGTCCGTCTGAGGATGAAACGTTGTGGTAAAGGTAAGGCACGAACCCAAGTACGCCTGTACCGCTTTCCACTCCTTAGAGGTAAAACGACCATCCCGGTCAGAAACGATTGTCTTTGGCACACCATGGTACCATACAAACTGCTCCATAGAGAGGCGTACCAAGACATCCACATGAGCCTATTTCTTCATAGGGATGAACCTGGCTACCTTTGTCAGGCGATCAATGATCAACCACACCAAATCATTCCCTGAGCGTGAGCGAGGTAACCCGTGAACGAAGTCCGTGGAGATATCCTCAAATTTCCACTCGGAGATGGGCAATTGTTGTAACAAACCACCAGGGCTCTTGCACTCCGACTTCAACCTTTGACAGGCATCGCAATGTGTAACAAAGTACCGAACATCTTTCTTCATTCCCGGCCAACACATGGTCTTTCGCAAGTAGGCGTACATCTTAGCAATACCGGGATGCACTGAATACTGAGAGCAATGTACCTCCCTCAAAATATCTTCCTGAATCTTACCACCCTTGGGAATGTAGAGCCGGCCATGAAAATGAACGAGGACGTCTTTTAATGTATACTCTTTGGTAGATCCATCCTCAACTGACTTTATCACGAGGGCCAGCACAACATCTTTTCCTTGCTCCGCCCGGATTCGGTCCCGAATATCACAAACTATGCTCATGGTCGCTAAGTAGTCCGTATATTTTTCCGAAGGAACTTTATACACCAAGGTAATCTCCATTTCCTCGAGCATTCGAGATAACTCCATACTCATCAACAGAGACTCTGAGCTCAAGTCCGGTACTTTTCTGCTCAATGCATCAGCCACCCAGTTCGCTTTTTTGGGGTGGTAGTTCAAGGTGAACTCATAATCGCACAAAAACTCTAACCATCGCCGTTGCCTCAAGTTAAGTTCCTTCTGAGTGTGAACATACTTTAAATTTTTGTGGTCCGAAAATATATCGCAATGATCTCCATATAGGTAGTGTCTCCAGACTTTGAGGACAAACACCACTGCCCCCAATTCCAAATCGTGAACCGGATAATTGAGTTCATGCATCTTTAGTTGCCTTGAGGCATAGACAATTACATGGCTGTGCTGCATCAGTACTACTCCCATCCCTTGATAAGATGCATTGGTGTAAACTTGAAATCCTTCCTTCCCAGATGGAAGTGCTAGGATGGGGGCGGAGGTAAGTCTATCTTTCAGCTCTTGGAACGCAGCTTCACACTGGGGTGTGCACTCATATGACACACCTTTTTTTGTCAAGGTAGTAAGAGGAAGGGTAATCTTTGAGAATCCTTTTACGAACTTGCGATAGTACCCGACAAGTCCAAGGAAGCTCCGCACATCGGCCGCTGACGTCAAGGATGCCCACTCCTTCCCAACACGCACTTTGGCTGGATCCACAGCTAGTCCGGCCCCACTGATAACATGGCCATAGAAGGCAACCTCCTTAAGCCAGAATTCGCACTTGCTGAACTTGGCAAACAAGGCGTGCTCTTTTAATTTCTTCAGTACCAAGGTCAGATGTTCGACATGCTCCTCCTCCGTCTTTAAGTAGACCAGTATGTCATCGATGAAGACGATGACAAAGATGTCTAGATAGGGCTCAAACACCTTGTTCATCAGAATCATGAAAGCTGAAGGGGCATTTGTGAGCCCAAACGGCATCACGGTGAATTAGTACAGTCCGTACGTTAAGTTGAAAGCCGTTTTCTGGATGTCCTCCTCTTGATCCTCAATTGGTAATACCCCGAGCATAAATCCAACTTGGAGAAACAATGTGCACCTACCAATTGGTCGAACAACTTATCAATCCGGGGTGGCGGATAGGTCTTCCGTACCGTCAACCGATTGAGCTCCCGATAGTCTATGCATAATCGTAAGGTACCATCCTTCTTCTTAACAAATAGAATAGAGGCTCCCCAAGGTGACTAGCTGGGGCGCACAAACTCTGACTCCACCAGTTCTTGCAACTGAACTCTAAATTCTGTGAGTTCCTTCAGGGCCTCCAGTAAGAGGTCTTGGAGACGGGCTTGGCACCCGGTAGTAGCTTAATTTGAAATCTACCTCTCTATGCGGGGGTAATCCTGACAATTTCTCAGGAAATACCTCGGGGAAACCTTGCACCACCCGCACATCCTTGATATCCAACGTCAACTCCTTCATCTCGAAACAAATCATGAAGACTTCTTCCCCCTTCATATGGGCTTTTACATCTTGAATCGAAGATAATAGCAGACGAGATGCAAATTTTGTACCTTGGAAGATGACATCCGTGTCCCAATATCTTAAGTAAATCCGCTTCTAAGCGCAGTCAATTCTCGCGAAGTGCCAATCCAACCACGTCATGCCCAGGATGAGATCGAATTCTGACATTCTCAAAACTGTGGTAGGGCTATCAAAGGCCTTCCACCAATGTATATCTCTAACTCGCACTTAGCGGTTGCGGTCATCTCAGAGCCGTCTTGGAGGAGTACTCGTCGAGCAATACTAGTGAAGTATTGCACTTCTTCTATGTCTTTTATGAAGTCCTCAGACACAAAAGAGTGCGAGGCACCGGTATCGAACAACGTATAGGCCAGTTTCCCACCGACCACCACGGCGCTTAAGTACCAATAACAATACTCAATGCTAGATATCAAGAACGTCTTAAGCAACTTAATGTTTAACAATGAAAATGTGATAACTAATTTTAACGTACCTGCAATCACCTCCTGAGGGTTCCGCTCCTGTGTCATGTCTAGAGCGAACACTTGATCCCGAGCCGACCCGGGGTTTCCCCCTCGTGGTCCTCGTCCTCGACCATGCATGTTCCCCCGCCCTCAAGGCGCTGCTAGAGGGAGAGCAAGAGGAGCATTCCCAAACAACTACGGGCAATAATGTCGGATGTGGCCCGGTTGATTGCATTCGAAGCACACCCGCCCAAAATGCCCCTCTGGTTGCCAGAATTGTTGAGGCTGTGGAGGTGGCGGCAATGCTGGCGGCTGTGGAACTGGGTGCTCCACTCTAAAAATCAAGCGGAAACGTCTGCCACCTCTCTGATGTCCTCTTCCTCCTCTATAGTCATGTATACTTCTATTACTAGGGCCAGCTTCCATCACATCATCAACATGCCTCTTACCAGTTCCCAAGTGGTCCGCTTCTAGCCTCTTTGCCATGTCAATTATTTCCGCTAAGCTGGAGTACACTATAAACAAAAGGGACTGCCTCAGGCGGTCCCGCAGCCCTTTGTAGAAGCGCTTAGCATATCCTCTGTCATCCAATTCATATGAGTCCGCAAATCTCGCGAGATGTTGGAACTCTCGCTGATACTCCGTAACTGACTTCGATCCTTGCTTCAGTAGTAGAAATCTCTCTTCGAGTTCATCTCGAGCGGACGAGGGAATGAAGTGTTCTAAAAAGATACCTAAGAACTAGCTCCAAATAATCTCCGTATAAATTCACCCTTGATAGGTGGAGCCCATAAGGGACTTCCACCACCTCTTGGCATACAGTTCCAGGACGGACACTGCCAATATTACAACCATGTTGGCTGGGCAATAGATTCCTACCAATAGCTCCTGCACCGTATCAAGCCATTCTTCTGTGCGCACGACCGACTCTGTCCCGAGGTAGGCGTGAGGGGAGAGAGCCCGAAAAGTGCTCAACCAGTTTGAGCCCGGAGCCTGTTGCTGGACCGGGGTCTGCTGCGACCTAAAGGCATCCAGGATGGCCATAAGCGTCTGTCCCAATTATAATTGTTGGAACTGAGTTGGTGCGGAAGGGGAAGGAGTGTCCCCTACTGGCTCAATATGCACTGAAACCTACACGTAATGTACAAACCTATGGTCAGATTGGCTAATCGTAAGGTCAAAGTTGGACATACTTAGTGGGAATTACATATGGGCACACCACTGCTTCCGCTAAGTCAGGTTGTCCCCAAACTGACTAATCGAACGGGGGGTGGTACCACTGTTGAATGACTTCTTTAGTTCAGGATCAGAGCAAGCTGATACCATTTGTAAGACCCCCCTCCCGGAACACAAAACACAACACGAAGGGGGTCTTATGTCCAGAACAGCCGCCTTGCGGTAGCATTAGCACAAGGGCTAACTTGTACCACAAGATGCCTATTCTGCCAGCTACAACCAATATCAATCATTGCCAACCCAACCAAAGTATAATATAGAATCCAATCCATACATAAGTAATATAAGTCCAAAAGTACATCAATAATGAAGCTACAACAAGCTTCTAAAATATCAGAGTACAGCTAAAATATGCCCAAAGGGCTATATCAAAATCTCTCAGAACTCATATTGGTGACTGACGGTAGCGACAGCACCGTCCCTTCAGGCCCTGTCGTCCTGGCTTGGCTATCCTACTGCATAGTCTGCGGCTGCTCTACCTGTGGGGTTTCCTCCTAAAAAGAAGACGTAGCAACTGTTAGTCAAAAAGACTAAGTGGCTTTCACATCCGCTCCCCCGGCGACTCCTCGACACCGGGCGTAGAAAGGAACAAGGGTACGATATACAAATAACAATATAAGCAAGCAGAAGCTCATGGATTAAGTACACATATCGTGAGCAGTATTAGAATAAATGCATAACATGATTAATAGTAGTCTACTCTAGCAATTCTACACAAGCTATATCAATCCATCAAGTATATAACTCTAAAACAGGAAAGTAATTTAACTTATAAGAATGCCCATACAGACTTATAAGTTAAAGATCGATTTAATAGTAAAGTAACTCATTGTATAAGAGTGCCCATAGAAACTTATACGATGAGGATCTTGATATGCAATGTATTATAATGGTATGTATGCAATGCAATGACTCACCCATGATCACGCACATACAACCGCTATGTCGACACAGACTTGTAGTTCCTACTTTTCGAGTAGGTAGCTAACCTCTCAGGAGTCTACCGTCGTGGCCAGGTGGTGACAGTAGAGCAGGCTTCTCTACTACTAAGCGGGCATCCACACTACTTCGCCTAGGCCTCCGTACGCCTCAACACTAAAAACACAACAACGATGCCCCCATGCGTACTACGGCCCAACGGGAGTTTTGGGTAGATGTGCACCGAGAACCAAGCCCCAAACTGGCCTTATGTGATGTGGAAGGAGCCTCAGAAATAGCACAAGGACCAAGCCCAACCATCCACTTGGCGCAGAAGGAGCCCCGGGAAATGAGCACCGAGGACCAAGCCCAACCGCCCAAGGTCTAACTGTCAACTCCCGTCAGTGTGACGATTGCCGGGCCCGTAGACCTGCCACACTATCCTTAACTCAGGATTACGACACCGCGTGTCGACTCACACCGCATGCAATCTCACATTTTCGTGGCACAGAAGGAGCCTCGGTAATGAATACCGAGGACCAAGCCTAACCATCCATTTATGACTCTTCTCAACACTATCCAAACAAGTGCGGTCAAACACCTGCACCTACATCCTTTCACAATGCTACCCGTAGGGAGACACCACTCTAAGCATTGGACTACTAAATTCATTATGTTAAATAATTATTCACATGGCCATAAATTAGCATCCTACATTTCATTTCCAAATGATTTCAACACATTATTAACATGATGCGCATTTCAATTGGTTTACCAATTTCTACCAAGTCGTTTCGTCTAAGTACGGTTCACATCACACTTCATTTACATGGGATCCATTCATCAAACTTCATTATTCATTGAACTATGATGGTTAACATAAAATAGTTCACCCAACCTCAATGTCAATTTGCTACATTGTCTCTACCGTGTCCAAACCAGGTTCTACACCAACCCAAGAAATTTAGGTGCAAGACACCTTCTGGACAGCAACTTCGACCAGAGATTCCTGAGGCTAAAAGAATCCAGTAAAGGCGTGTAACCCCACGTTGGAAAGGTCTTTCCATGTGTTACAACGTTCATGTTCAGACCACAACATAGATCCGAGAGTAACACACTTGAAATCAGCTTTAAATTCCACTGCGTACAGAACATAATTTCTGCACGCTTAGTTTGTCAGCCGTCAATTTCGTTCAGACTTTTCTGTGGCTACACACTTCACCTGAAGTCGTGCAACCACTCGTTAGAAAGGTATTTTCAAGGACTTCGACTTTCTTGTTTAGTCGGAAGCCAAGTTCTGGCCATATCACACCTAAAAATGGCCAAGAAGATCATTACGTGTAAAACACAGATTCTGCACGCATCTTAAGGCGGAATGAACGACATCGGTTCATCTTCCTCCTCAAGCCGGTCTTCCGCAAATCACATCCAGACTTCCTCCTCCCTTGTTCACCCTCAAAAGGCCACTTTTATTAACGAAACCATCCTCCATCATCTCATAGAAGGAGGGAGAGGTTGAAGACTTCTAAACCCTAGAACACAAGTCCTAGCATGGCCTTTCCTAGGAAACTTGTCCTCTCACATCTAGACTCTCTTGAGTCGATATATCTTGTAGGAAATAACTAAAGATCTAGCACCAAGGTAGAGGGGAGGAAGCTCACCTCATTTCCGGCGCTTCCACCATTTCTGGCCAACGATCTTGTCACTCTTCTCGGCGGCATCTTCTTCTCCTCGGCGGCGGCGGTTCTTCACGGGATGAAGACTTGCTCCAGCACCTTATTCCTCCTCTCCAGCAGTTTTTCCTAGAGAAAGGTCTTGGAATGAAGAACAAAAACACCTAGGGTTTCATTTCCCCCTTATATGTGGAAATGACACGGGTAGGGACATGCCCGTGTCCTTACCCGTGTCCTGCTCGAGCGAAGCGTCGTCGACGGTTTGACTGCCATTTCCATACACAAACACGGGTAGGGACACGCCAATGTCTCTACCCGTGTCCAAGTGACACGGCCGTGTTGCTGAGCGTGTCCTGCTTGGGACATGCTTCATCGAGTTCTGCTTGACACACACGGGTAGGGACACGCCCGTGTCCCTACCCGTGTCCTCCTCGGGACACATCTCGTCGAACTGTACTCGACCCACATGGGTAGGGACACGCCCGTGTCTCTACCCGTGTCCTCATACACATGGGTAGTGACACGCCCATGTCACTACCTATGTCCTTCTCTGGAATAACTCGAGTCGTTGGTTGGACACACACGGGTAGGGACACGCCGTGTCCCTACCGTGTCCTCATACACACGGGTAGTGACACGCCCGTGTCACTACCAGTGTCCTTCTCTAGAATAACTCGAGCCGTCGACTCGAGTACTGGGTGGACAAACATGGGTAGAGACACGCCCGTGTCTCTACCCGTGTACTTCTCTGGCCTAACTTCACCTCCCCTACACAAGTGTAAGCCTAGCTGCCAGCACTTCCGTGAGCCCAAAACAGCTCTTCTGACTCAAAAGCATGCACGAGGAGCCTAGCGCGAATCGGGACGTTACATCGTATACTTTCTGTAGAGCAATTAAAGATAAAGTTACTTTATAGATGCATATTTGACATGCTCATATGGAACAGATAGTCATTGAACAAAAGGATACAAAAGTTTTTGCAGAGAAATTAAACAAAGATAGAGTTCTAAATACAGATCACTCCTTCTTTCCTAGAAGGTTTTTTGGAGAAATTGAAAACCTCTGTGAAGTCTTCAACAAGAATAAAAACCCTAATTTTATATAAGGGGTGGGTTGTCATATCACTCAAGATAGTTGTTGTTCTTCTTCAAGTTTGATGCTTTAAACTAAAAACATATACAAGCTTGAAAGAACAGAGCTCTACAACAATTATTCTCAACAAAAGCAGAACTAATCTAAAGATCTACAGTGAAGTTGTGTTTACACTGTCCATGAAAATGACTCAAAGGATTGTTTCTCTGGAGTCAATCTCAACAAAAACATTATTCAAACTATAGGATCATTGAGTGATCTGAGCTATAAGCCTATTCTATAAAGGCTATGTTGTAGGGTCTAGGAGTGGATATACTGTAGGATCTTGTGGATCTAAGGTAGGATCTTAAGGGATCTGAGGTAGGATGTGGTGAAGATCTGAGGTAGGAGATCCAGTGTATCTCTAAGTGTAGGGCTACTGTGCCTGAGGTAGGTGATGCGTCGGCAAGTGTACCGATCGTAGTCAAGTAATAAAGTTGAGGAGTTGAATCCCAGGATATCGATCTCTCGAGGAGTGCAAGTAGGGAGTGTGATTTCACTATTGGAAAAGTGATTGCAAGTGTTAACGTAAACAAAGGGTGTTTTGGTTTGGAGTTTCTTAAGTTTAACACTAATAAACCTATTGCGGGTTGCCGTCGTCGTGTCTCTTTAGTGGATTACTCAAGAGAGTACTATGAAAGATGGATGAGGCAAAGAGGGTCACAATCACCTCTTCGCCATGCACACTTCTAGCAATCGCTAGAACAACACTATCTCAACAGGAACACGAAAAACTAAAGCTCAGCAACACAATCATGAACTAAGATATAACAACACATAGACATGCTGAAATACTTAAACTAAACAGTGTTCTTAAGTAACAATCAAACAACCACAAGTTCAGAACAAAGTAACTACAAGAGGAGGGGAGAAATACAACCAAACGCATGAAGGCTTTCAGAGATTTGCGGCCGGAGTCAAGGGTTGTCGGGCCTTGTACGATCTCGGTCTACGGATGATGTTCGGGGTCCAGAAGGGCTGTCACCTACTTATAATAACCCTTCTTCTTCATGAATAGTCGCTGGGCTAAATCTATCCGGAGAACTCCACGGATACATCACCTTATTAGCTTGAAACGGAGCTTGGAGTTTGGAGAACAAAATGGTAGCCAGAGATGAAGCTATTGCAAGCTTTTGGAGGGAGAATTGTGGCCGGATCAACTCTCCAAGGAGAAGAGAGATGAGTGGAGGACCTATGGGGGCGAAGGACGGTGCTTCGTGCGCACCAGCGGGGCAAAAATGAAAAGCGTATCTACCCTAATTCGCAGAGCTGCGCTTAAATAGTGTAGCAGAAAAATAAAGCGCACGATCAGTGGCGCACGACCAGTGGTCGTGCATACTGACGGTTGATGATCGTGCCCTCAGCTCCCAGAGAAAACTGTAGCTGTAAAGAAAAATTAATATATATATGCACGACTAGAGGCGCACAACCGATGGTCGTGCGCACTGGATCCCCTGATCATGGGATAGGCAATGGCAGAACTTCAGAAAAACTGGAATAATGCCCATGAGCAGTGGCGCACGACCAGTGGTCGTGCGCACTATGTCCAATGGTCGTGCGATTGCCCAGGCATAACTTGGAAAATGGAGAATATAGTGCGCACGATCAGTGGCACACGACCAGTGGTCGTGAGTAATTGATCCACTGATCGTGCACAGTGTTCCTGTACTGTTTGGGATTTCCCGAACAATACCGGAACACGCACACAACCCCTAGACCTGCAGTAGAAACAGAAAAGCCACCAAAAAGGGCACACCACATTCTCCAGACATAGAAAACACAAAGTATGACAGAAGTACAAAAACTATGAAATCACACTGAAAACGGGCCTAAAGTGCACTTAACATGAAATGGACAGAGAAACGAATATGAACAATTATGGCTCTCAAGTGTAGTGCAAAATGAGAAAACTGGCCCAGATAAGTACAAAAATATGTATATAACTTGGACTCATCACACCCCCAGACTTACCCATTTGCGCATCCCAAGCAAATCATCACTCCGTGGACTAGAAAATAGCTAGCTGGATCATTAATTTCAAAATAAAGTAAGACGAGAAATCAAATACATCATGGACATAGAAAATATAATAGAAAAACTTTTTAATTATACTATTTTGTTTAAACTATTTGACAAGCGTAAATAAATAATGTATCTACTCAAAATTGGAATTCTAGAGAATCGTTTGGTCACGTGTAGGAAGAAAGTATGCAGGTCACTAAGAAGAGCATTGCCAAAGACCGGGGCTCGTGATCAGCTCCAAAGAAGTCCATCAATGTCGGGGACCATACGCTTGCCCGTTCACAATCTCTCCACGGTGCTAGTTGGACTCAAGCCAAGAATCGGTAGGACTTGTAGGATTGAATGGGACTTAGGCTAAGGCATGGTAGTCAAAGATAAACATGGGGGCTACAGGCAACCAAAGCAAGCGAACAACAAGCTAAACCCAAACAGCCACTCAGAAATACACGTATGACACACCCCCAGACTTAGCTTGAAAGCCTGGTGTGTATACAGCCTAACCCGACCAAATTCAATATAAACATGATGGGGATTCAATTTCTCATTGGAATTCTTTTAGATTTTCTTTTTCAATTTTCTTCTTTTTCCTTTTTTTTTGCAATCCCCAATTTTAGCAAGTAGAAACTTTTTTTTTTGTATTCATCACCACATCACTTGAATTCCACTTATCAAACCTCATCAAAATATTAAATTCAATCAAGCTCATGGATTTGGTTGCGATAGTAGGATTGGCTTTAGGCTTTCGTGAATGAAGGTGGAGTTAAATCAACGGAGGGGTAGGCATAAACTTGGCATGCAATGGTTAGCGGCTAGGACATGTTAAACAAAGCTCAAACTAGCCAAAATGATGGCCTATGTCATGCTCACGCTTGACTAACCATGCACCAATGCTTCGAGAGTAGCTTTGGGCAAGTTCTTAGTCACCGAGAAAGATGATCCTTCCTCCCGACTCGAGCAATACGAGTCTAGTGACGACTACACACATTCCTACACTACCGTTCGATTACTCCAGATTCACATTTTTGAGTAGTACAAACAATACTTACATCTACAAAAAAATATAAATCTACGAGCATAAAGAAAAATTAGATCTATACTATTTATACACATACCATGAGTACTCGATTAGGAGCACTGCACGAGTTTCGAACTACTCTATCCTAAAATCCTAAGCCAGCACCACTATTTTAAAGTTTACACAAAAATAATACATTTGACTCGAGCTACGCGCGTTGTTAAGATCGCGCTCAAGTAGGTGATTCAGTGTGTGCTACAGTGATTATGAAATAAATAAATAACAGATTGATATGCAATAAAATGTGTTGTGTAGGGACCACAGGCATGCTCTCCCCTCAGACTTAAACTAAGCAACCTAACCAAGATTTGCAATAAAATCAAATTAATAAGAGTCGGGAGAGAGGTTACCCATGCTCAACAACTAAGCATACCAGAAGATTGGCGTTAAATTTAGCAGAAAGTCCATGGCCCAAGCAAGTACCACCTGCAAAAGAGAACATCTCCAAGCATAAAAACTATAAACATACAATAAATAAAAAAAACTTAATTGAAAGCAGAGAAATTGGGTTGTCTCCCATAAGCCACTTTTCTTTACCGTCCTTAAGGTGTACCAAATACCTGTATTAAGCATAATATATAATGTTCAGAGCATATGTTTAATATGCAACAAAAAGGCCTAGAGTTACACACATCATTAAGCAAAAATAAAACCAGAGAAGGCAGAAAAGGGGCCCCGAAGATCCTTCACTTCTCAGCTGAATACTGACTTGTGATAGATCCCCCCAATCATGCGAGATGAGGGAGAGGCGAAAGCTTTCGGTCCAAGGGAAGACGAATCTCCCCAGCCCCTAACCTCTTCCTTCTCGCATCGGCGGGCAAAATTCTGCACCTTGCACATGAGCAGTTCTTTTCTTTTCAAATCCACGGATGGGGATCGCCAGGGATGTATAACCACTCCATCCGAATCAGCAGCAGATCTACGCTTTCCATCTACGGGCATACTTTCCTCACCCGCCGCGGGTGAAAGATCAGCCCAAGTCACCTGTTTAACAGTCTTACAAAATTTGTTTGGAGCAATTGAAGTTTTTAAGTCTATCTTCTACACTCTCTCTATAATACCCCAAATCCCAGGTTTGGGTTCTAGTTGGGTGACACAGGCGTGTCCCAGGGCGTGTCCTGCTCGGTATAAATGTGCAGTCTGTCGAGTGGTAGACGAACTGCATTAGACGAATTCTCGAGAGGGAACACTCCCTGCGACACGGGAGTGTCAGAGGGCGTGTCCCTCTCTGCTCGACGAGCTTCGTTCGACGAAGAACATGCTGGGAGCATGTTTGCTGCCGTGTAAGGGCACACGACCTGTGACATGGGCGTGTCATAGGCCGCGTCCTTTTCTAGAGTTGTCCACGACAATGAGGCCTGGTGAACATGACCATGACACGGGTGTGTCTCTGGGCACACGACCTGTGATACTGGCGTGTCATAGGGCCGTGTCTTCCTCGAGTTGAGATTGTTGTGTACCACTTGAGGTACACGGCCACAGACACGGGCGTGTCTAAGGGCATGTAAGGTCACACGGCCTGTGACACGGGCGTGTCTCATGGCCGTGTACTGGTCTGGATAAGTCGGTTGTGTGCCTCTTAAGGTAGATGGCATGTGACACGGGTGTGTCACAAGTCGTGTCAGGCAAAAATTAGCCTTTTGTGGCAAAATCGTGGCCATCCATTTTCTTCAGCCAGGATCTGATGGCTTAGACTCCTCCCTGCTTCTTATGGCCGAGGATGAGAAGAGAATTCTCATTCTTCACTTAGTCATCCTCTTTCTAAGAATCTAGAGAGAGAGAGTGAGAAAGGAGGATGAGTAGGAAGGGAGTCGTCCACCGATGGAGCTGCGGAGTTCCAATTCGAGATCTGAGGCTAGCGTTGTGAAGGCAAGGCCGCTGTGGTGCTTTCCAGCCAGCTAGAAGTCCATGGATTCAAAGCGATCTTCAAGGGTAACGATCTTCCTTCTTAGCCATGTGAAGGCTTCCTTTTTGGCATGTGTATGGGATTCCCCCACCAGAGGCTAGCTTATGAAGGGATTCCCTTGGGTGGATTCTTGGAATCCCTAATAGTTTGGCATATAGATCCAAAAATGGAGTACGGAATAGACATGCTGTGTGAAGCCCATCTGGACAGGTTGGTCTGGATTGGTGATGTTGTATTTACGCACCGGAGAAGACTCCGCAGTAAAACGTGTAGTGTATGGAGTCGATGGGTTAGACATGTAAAGGGCAGTAGCAGGAAGTACTGGAGTGGTAGTCCAAGAAAATAACCTTGTGATGCTTGTGATGCTTGTGATGCTTGATGGGTTGTACCTGTGAATGGTAGTAGCAGGAAGTACTGGCGTGACAGTCCAAGAAAATACCCTTAAGTGTATGCTATGAATCTACGGTTAAGCCTAGGGATGGACAATGAGTTCTGTCTCTAACGCGAGGCGTGGCACCTAGCTAATCTCTGATTATAAAGCCAACCCTGCGAGGATATTATGGCTATTTGTGAGCTTGAAAAGCTCTAAAAAAGGCTTTATGCTGAACGGATAAGGGAATGCTGACCCGCGTTAGTCTGGTCATAGAACTAATGATTTGAGCAACGGGCAAAGGCTGAACTGTATCCGCGTTATGGTTGTCCGCCATGAGTGTCTGGATGATTGACATTTAGCAGAAACACATAGCAAGAGTCTTAGGCCTACGCGCCATTAAGACTAAAGTCTCCGGCTACACGCCATGGAGCAAAATGCTGAAGTTTGTCGTTGGGTTTCGGCACTTGAACAGCGGTGGGCAACTGGTTTATCCGGTACACCAAGAATGTGCCCTGAGTGTATGGATCATCGGGCCGTGTGGCTGACGGTTGTGATGGAATGTTTGTGCGTGAAAGCACAATGTATGATATCCATATATCTGCTATGAATTACTATTCCTGCAGGGAAGGAATACCACTGCCCCGGGTAAGCGGTAGGGTCATTATAAATTGGTCAGCTGAATGCTGACCGTTGCCTTGTTTACCACCGTTGGGCGGGTTGTCCTTGTACATGTGCTAGAGAACCGAGCGGGACATGTAAAGGCTACAGTCCCTGCTGCTGCTTCTAGCCCTTGAAGGTTAAAATGAAACTATTATGTTTTGTGCATGTGTGGCCGGCCTGCGCGCCAATTGTGAAAGCCACTTTTGTAATGAGCAACTGTAAGGCCCTAAGGCCAAATGACATTGTATTTGATACATTCCTATATAAATGTGGGTGTTTATATTAGTGGACATTCATAGTTGGGGTTCTAAATTTATGTTAACAGCTTCCGCTAGAATGTTATGATTTAGGATGCGCAACTCTGATATCATCCTGTGACTTCGCCGCCTGTTTTGTGGCATATGGTGTGGGGCCCCGACCGGACCTTCTATTATATACTATATGAACAGATGGAGTCGTTACACTCTCTACAACAGTACTCATCTCACATTCCTTCTTATCCGAGTCTTGTTTCATTTCAAGCAATTCCATCTTCATATCTCCATCAGCTAACATCCCCAGCTCTGCCACTTTCTTAACTTGATCTTCCTCAATCAGGAGAACACCTGTCTCAGTAGCACTAGATAAATCATCAGATAACAAAACATTCAACTCCTGCATTTTTCTTGGTTCAATCAGAGGAATAGGGGAAAGGGACGACAATGAAGTCAAATCAACCATAGGAGCCAAGGTGATGTTGCTCGCATTAAACTGTAATGTAGCATCACTAGCTTTTAGGAATGGGACCCCCAAGATGGGTTTTGATGCATTTCCTGTGGGTTCCAACACCTGGAATTCAGTGACTACAATAGCCCCATTCAGTTTCACTTCCACCTCCTTGATTTCCACATCGATCTTTACTACTGACCCATCAGCAAGCACTAGTGACTTCTGGACATTTGATTCGAAGTTTAAATTCAGTTTCCCAACATCTTGCGAAGCAAGAATGTTGCATGACAATTCGGAATCACATAAAGCTATTGTCTCCACTACATTAATCTCACAGCTCACGGCCACTCACACATCCGCCTCTCCAACACTCTTCCCTTGCTCACGGGGATTTTTCTCCGTATCACTTGGGAGGGTGCCGCGAGTACTCTCTGAGTGAGCAAGAACCTCTCCTGTAGCGCGGCTCGGTCTACATCCGTGATGAAGAACTCTAGTAGAGCCTCGGAGAACTCTCCCCAAAGAATCGCGCTCAACGGCCGATCTCAAAAGGTAGAGCGACTAGCCGCTCTCCACCAATCCCTCCCATATCCTTCCAAAAGGGTCACCACTAAAGAGACTGCAGCCACAGCTCGGCACATCATTCCCACTAATAGCTCCTCCAACCGCTCCACCCACTCTTCTATCTGGATGGCTGTCTCCATACCTCTGAAAGGGGTAGGCCTCGGTCCTCCGAAAGTCAATAACAGATCGGTGGGTGCTGTCATCTCTCGCGGTGGCTGTGCCAGGGCAGCCTGGAAAGTCGTTGGAATAGCCGTCAGTGTCTGCCCCATATCTGTCTCAGCAAACGGTACGGCCGCGGGAGCGACCGGGTCTGGTGGTGGGGTTGCTGGAACATATCCTCTGGACGAGGATCTCCCGTTACTGTACTCTGGTATCTGGAGAAGTAACAGGAAAGAGTGACAGTATTTTGCAAAAGTAAGGGAAATTTACAAAAACGACAACTCATGCAGAAATAATGGTGTATGGGCGTACTATCGTACAATCTAGAATCCCTAAACCTCTACACTAGGGTCCACCAGGTTTCCACTGCAAGGTTAATCCCGAACCTAGAACGAAGCGAGGGATGGAGGGATCCTGAGACTGCTCCACAAGGACGAATCGTGATGGCTCTGATCCATTTGGGCTACCCTACCAAGCTTTAGACTTCGGGAGTCGACACTTAGCTCTACTTTCAATAAGGAGCGAGGGAGCGCATTATTTGGGGCTAGACCTGGAGGACTACTTCAACTCCAGTTATCCCCAACTAAGGCTCAACTTTAACAACGACTGCTCGTCAGAGCAGGACCCAAGATTATAATAGTAAATTGCACTGAGGACAAGTGCGGTGATTAAGATGCTTATTTAAAGTGCTGGAATGAAATGTGACCAGTACGAGACTGGAGTTGTATTATATAGAAAGTATTGAGAAAGGTTTGACCAGTACGAGACTGGAGTAGTACTGAATAGAAAGTACTGAAATAAGCTTGACCAGTACGAGACTGGAGTAGTACTGAATAGAAAGTACTGAGAAAAGCTTGACCAGTACAAGACTGGAGCAGTAATGAATAGAAAGTACTGAAATAAGCTTGACCAGTACGAGACTGGAGTAGTACTGAATAGAAGGTACTGAAATAAGCTTGACCAGTACGAGACTATAGAAAACACAAAGAAAATGGTTAGTAGTCCAATCACTCCATCCAGGAGGCTTCAGTTTCATCTTAGTTTTAAAGGATATTTCATTAGGTTACATCAATTATTAGGATTTAATTAATTTGGTTGCGCCATATTTATTACAGCTTAATTGGATAAAGGTTTGTTAGGATTTACATTCTTATTAGTCGTCGGGAACAACTCCTAACTCATCACTCGTACTCTCACCTTCCGAGCGTGCCCAATTCACCCGAGAGTCGAGGCGCTCGACGGTTTAACGAAATCTCGGAAATCCCAGAGCTTAGTCACTTGCCTCGGCTGCTCTCATCGATAAAATAATTTGAAATACTTATTTGATTATATGGGGGGTGGTCGCACGCTCTAATTTCCACCTTCGAGGGAAAATGGGCGGAAAAATGACCCGTACGAGACCCTAGGCTTCCAATATTTTAGGAAAAATATCAAAACTTATCCTCATGACCCCAAATTTTGATACAATCCTTAGGAGGGCCTAAAATGACCTAGTAATTGTTTTATAATTTTCCAAAGTATTTTGGCTTTTAACGTAGCCAAACAAATTTTATTTTGGCTTTTAAAAATACTAAATCAACTCCAACAATTCTCAAAAGTTTCGTGGAGATAGCCCTCATCACTGGGAACATTTTTCATGTTGGTCACTTTTCTCCTAGAGGCCTAAAATTGGCATAAAAATTCCCAAAGTTTCTAATAAAGATTGGTCTGCAATTAGCAGATCCACTTGATCCTGCGGCTGAGATTGAGCCGCAGTGTAACGCCTCCACTCGCCACATTGAATATAATGGTGGGTCCGGCCGGGGCCCCATGCCATATTTCACAGACAGGCGGCGGAATTACGTCTGGAAATCAAAATCTACTCATGTCCTAACTCAAACCATTCTAGCGCAGCATTTTAAGTTAGATGAACTCAACACAGCGAATGTCCACTAATATATAAACTCCACATTTATCTATCTATAACCAGGAATGTATACAACACACACATCCATGGCCTTACGACCTTATAAGTTGGTTTTTACAAAATGTACAATTTCATACATCGGCACGCAGGCCGGCTACACATGAAATCCAAACATTCTTCGCATGGCCTTCTAGGGCCTTTTCGCAACAAGCCTCCATTCTGCTCAAATTAATTCAATCATCAGCACCTGCAATTAGCCATCCACCCAAGAGCGGTAAACAAAGTAACAGTCAGCTTAGCTGACCAATTATAATTACCCTACCCCTTACCCGGGGCAGTGATTCCTTCCCTGTATGCATTACAATTATAATACCTAACAATCACAAACAAGTGCGCTCAGGCACAACAATATCACAAACGTCGGTCGAAACCAGATGCTTCGTGCACTCAGGGCACCTTACAGTGTGCCGGAACCCGTGGCAACACCACCGCATAGAGAATTAATCACTTGTTGGCTAGCCGGTCCTAGTCACCCCAACCCGCAGATTGGTTGCATTCCGCAAACACCATTATGAGGTGATAACCTCCCGGCAAACTCGAGCATTAAGATCGACCCACCAATATGGTGCAGCAAGTAGGGTCTGCCCTGCATCCTCCCAAACATTGCCGCTAATTGACCTCCCAAAATAACTAGGGTCAGGTTATCCTTTCCCGTGCTCAATCCGTTAGTAGAGCACCACTAGACGCGGGTCGGCCTTCCCTCCCCCTGATTAGCTGCAGCTTTTCGCTCTCCCAGAGCGATCACACCACAAGGAGCTTACGCAAAGCATCCAAGATCGAAGATGCATACAAAACATCCATACGTGCAAAGCCTACACAGTTATCAAATCCACGGACTCTTCTCTGATTTACCCATAATCATCACCAATCCAGACTACCCGTCCAGATGGGCTTCACACAGCATGCCTATGCCATACTGCACACTTCCGACTCTAGATGCAAACTCAATCAAGGAATCACTTCCGATGTCCACCTCTTGGTGGAGGATTCCATGCACATGCATAAAGAAAGGACTTCGATGTCCAAGAAGGAGATCGTTACCCTTGAAGATCTCCGGCGCCATGAAGTAGCTGAATGGAAATCACCGCCTCGGTGTTGCCTCCACGAATCCGATCTCGGATCTTATCTCCGCACTCCCAGCTCCTCCAATAGCTGGTTACTTCCTTCCTCCTCCTTCCCTTGCTTCCTCTCTCTTTCTCTCTCTTTGAGAATGAGAAGAAGAAGAGGAGGAATGAAGGGATTTTATCCCCATTTCTCGGCCTTTATCCACATGGAAGGAGCCTATCCCATTGGATCCATGATAAGGAAACGAACGGCTCAGATCTGCCCCAAAATAGCCTGAACACGGTCTGACATGCTTTGTGACACGCCCGTGTGACAGGCCGTGTCACTTAAGCGACAGACAACTGACACTTATCCGACCAGTACACGGCCGTGTGACACGCCCGTGTCACACCCTACACGCCCATGTCATGCCTGACACGCTCGTTTCCAGTAGCCATGTACTTCACACAGCACAACTATTCCTCACCCGAGCAGGACACGGCCATGGGACAAGCCCTTGTCCCAGGCCGTGTGCCCCAAGACACACCCGTGTCTAGCAATACACACACTCCTCACTGCAACCCGCAAAGGACATGCCCTGTGACACACCCATGTCACAGGCTGTGTACTCTGCACTCGATGATCATCGACCGAAATTTCGTCGACCACAGACCCAACTGCTCAACACGAGGTGGACACGGCCTGGGACACGCCTGTGTCCCATGCCGTGTCACCCAACCTGAAACCCAAAGTGGACTTTGGGGTGTTACAATCCTCCCCTCCTTCACAAAATTTCGTCCACAAAATTTGGCTCAACCACAACCAGCAATAGAACCACGCTACGCTACACCATCAGCAACCGATCACTCAAAGAAAACGAGCCTAGTGAGAACTCAGAGGCCACAACTTGTCTCGCCCCAAGGCATCGCATAAAACAACCACAACAAGTCATAACATGCATATATACCTAGCTCTCATAGATGTACATCCATAATATATCCAGTGATTTACCAAATATCCTATCCACCCATCATATTCATATCCCTTGCTCAACTGATTACCGACATACAGTTGGTGTACAAAACATCTCATCGTCCGATCTGACACACAAGTTATATATACATCAAAACAAATCACATATCCACCATAGACATTTCTTGTTTCCCAGATCCAAATTACATATTCCTCTATGACACCTTGATTAACTGATCGCCAGGATACAAAAGGTGTACACAAACATCACAATAACATCATATTTACATCACCTAAGTCATACAATTCACTCTCTCATTCTTCCTTCGGTTCACCCGCATCATCTTCCATCAGTCGTTTGATAGCCTCTTGGAGTTTCAACCTACACACTTGAGGCTGCAGTCCTTCACCCGAGCTTTATGTCTCCGTGAATTCACAATTGTACATTCGAGGTTGCGCCCGGGATGTAGATGACTCGGCCACTGCTTTACCCTTTTTCACATCAAACGCACTTGTCTTCTTCTCACTCCTTGGAGGGTCGCTCCAGTAATGTCGGGCCATATGTCCCGGCTTCCCGCAATGAAAACACGTTCGTGTCTCACCACGTCCCTGTCCATATGTGGCGCCCGAAGCAACAGTCAAAGAAATTTGTTCCGCAGACCTAACTCTCTTCTTGCCTCGTTTCCTAAACTCCGATTGTTCCATTTTGCATTATGATTTTTTCCATTACCAATTTCTTTTTATCCTGCAACAATTTCAAATCCTTTTCCAACGCCCGGGCTGTATCTATGAATGCGTGAAAATCCATAAACCATTTCAACTGCTAGTCCGCTCCTTGCTCTTCTACCACAGCTTCAGTGCACTCATGCCTTGCACCAGGCCCTACTGGAACCCCTGCAGGCCTTGCCTGCCCAGTAGGCTCATCGGACCACTGGGGTTCACACTGCCCAGCACCACTCCTCGCCACCTAGCAATGTACAAAACATCATTAATCATCCATGTCATAAAGGTAATTATACATTGACTACACACTCACGCACTTTACGTGCATGAAATACATTCCTAGTGGACATTCGTGAGTTCAATTATGTTTTCCCTCCCAAATAATCTCAATCTGGCTCTGATACCACTTTGTAACGCCTCCACTCGTCACATGGAATATAACGGTGGGTCCGGCCGGGGGCCCACGCCATATTTCACAGACAGACGACAGAATTACGCATGGAAATCAAAATCTACTCATGTCCTAACTCAAACCATTCTAGCACATCATTTTAAGTTAGATGAACTCAACACAACAAATGTCCACTAATGTATAAACTCCACATTTATATATCTATAACCAGGAATGTATACAACACACACACCCATGGCCTTACGGCCTAACAAATTGCTCTTTACAAAAATGTATAATTTCATACATCGGCACGCAGGCCGGCCATACGTGAAATCCAAACATTCTTCGCACGGCCTTCTAGGGCCTTTTCGCAACAAGCCTCCATTCCCCTCAAATTAATTCAATCATCAACACCTGTAATTAGTCATCCACCCAAGAGCGGTAAACAAAGTAACGGTCAGCTTAGCTGACCAATTATAACGACCCTACCCCTTACTCGGGGCAGTGGTTCCTTCCCTGTATGCATTGCAATTATAATACCTAACAATCACAAACAAGTGCGCTCAGGCACAACAATATCACAAACTCCGGTCGAAACCAGACTCTCCGTGCACTCAGGGAACCTTACGGTATGCCGGAACCCGTGGCAACACCACCGCTTAGAGAATTAATCACTTGTTGGCTGGCCGGTCCTAGTCACCCTAACCCGCAGATTGGTTGCATTCCGCCCACACCATTCAGAGGTGATAACCTCCCGACAAACTTAAGCATTAAGATTGACGCACCAATGTGGAGCAGCAAGTAGGGTCTGCCACGCATCCTCCCAAACATTGCCGCTAATCGACCTCCCAAAACAACCAGGGTCAGGTTAGCCTTTCCCGTGCTCAATCCGTGAGTAGCGCACCACTAGACGCGGGTCGGCCTTCCCTCCTCCTGATTAGCCGCAGCTTTTCGCTCTCCCAGAGCAATCACACCACAAGGAGCTTACACAAAGCATCCAAGATCCAACATGCATACAAAACATCCATACGTATAAAGCCTACACAGTTATCAAATCCACGGAGTCTTCTCCGATTTACCCATAATCATCACCAATCCAGACTACCCGTCCAGATGGGCTTCACACAGCATGCCTATGCCATACTGCACACTTCCGACTCTAGATGCAGACTCAACCAAGGAATCACTTCTGATGTCCACCTCTTGGTGGAGGATTCCATGCACATGCATAAAGAAAGGACTTCGATGTCAAAGAAGGAGATCGTTACCCTTGAAGATCTCTTCGGCGCCATGAAGTAGCTGGATGGAAATCACCACCTCGGTGTTGCCTCCACGAATCCGATCTCGGATCTTAGCTCCGTACTCCGTATCTCCTCCAGCAGCTGGTTAATTCCTTCCTCCTCCTTCCCTTGCTCCCTCTATCTTTCTCTCTCTTTGAGAATGAGAAGAAGAAGAAGAGGAATGAAGGGATTTTATCCCCATTTCTCGGCCTTGATCCACATGGAAGGAGCCTAGCCCATTAGATCCAGGATAAGGAAACGAACGGCTCAGATTTGCCCCAAAATAACCTGAACATGGTCTAACACGCCCTGTGACATGTCCGTATCACAGGCCATATCACTTAAGCGGCAGACAACTGACTCTTATCCGACAAGTACACGGCCGTGTGACACGTCTATGTCACACCCTACACACTCATGTCATGCCCGATATGCCCGTGTCCATTAGCCTTGTACTTCACACAGCACAACTATTCCTCACCCGAGCGGGACACGGCCATGGGACATGCCCGTGTCCCTGGCCGTGTGCCCCAAGACACACACGTGTCTAGCAACCCACGCACTCCTCACTGCAACCCATAAAGGACACGCCCTGTGACACGCCTGTGTCACAGGCCGTGTACTCTGCACTCGACGATTGTCGACCGAACTTTTGTCGGCCACAGACCCAACTGCTCAACCCGAGGTGGACACGCCCTGGGACACGCTCGTGTCCCAGGCCATATCACCCAACCTGAAACCTAAAGTGGACTTTGGGGTGTTACACACAGGATGCAATCGGCAAGTGTTTCCCCACAGCGGATCGACCACGGATCTGCTGTTGGGGGCACAGAAGAGGAGGCAGGGCGGGGATTAATGAAATCAGGGCCGTTAGATCTCATCTTGAGATCGAATGGCCGCTGTTGTTTCCCGGCGGTGTGGAGGGTGGAAGCCTCCACCACCGTCGGATAGCCACTGCTAGCCGCCATCGCCGGTCCCGATCGACTCGTCAGGGGCCCGCGACCCTCTAGGCGGTGGTCCGGCGGCCTGGCGCTGTCGGAAAATCCAACACAAAAGCTTGGGGTGGCGGGGGCTTTTCTCCCGGTGCCACGGCGCCACCGCCGCTCCTCGGGTGGTTGGCCACCTACCACTCCACCCCGGGCCGGCGTGCCGGGGGTCGGGCTTCTCGTCGGTAGTGGCCTTGCGGCCATACTCCGCTAGCCGCCACCGCCGCAAGCTCTAACAGAGCTTTGTTATGTTTTTGCGGGTGCTGCCGGAACTGCATTTTCTGACGGCACCACTGCTCTCCACCATTGTGGGTCGCCGCCCCCAGTGGCATAGCACTCCCCCAGCGCCACCACTGGAGCTGGTGGAGGGGCTTCCCTCCTTGGGCACCACCCGGCTTGGAGCAAGGCTCGGGTGGCGCCGGCGGCGCTGGGCACCACCCGGCTTGGAGCAAGGCTCGGGTGGCGCCGGCGGTGCTTCGGCCGCCGTGAGAGCCATGCAGGATGTTTAGAACAGGGAAGGGGGAGGGAGAAGGGTTCCACCTGGGTTTGGTGGGCTCGGGAGGGGCCAGCTTGGTTGGCCATGCCAAGGTGGCGGTAGTGGAGGGGGAGGGGCCTCAGCTTGCCTTTTTTCGGCCACCTAGGCTCTGGCAGAGGTGGGTTAGGGGGGAGAGGGTTTGCTCAAAACATTTTGAGGGGAAAAGAGCGGGAGGGGGGCCTTTTATAGGCTTGGGGAGGGGGCTCTCCTTCCCTAGCCAAGGTGGGATTAATCTCTCCTTAGGGAGGGATTAATCCCCACCCTCCTGCTGTCCAAGGGCAGCTGGAGGCCCCAACTTTTGCCCTATGTGGGGAAAACGGGCTAAGCCATTATGGGCTTGGGCTTTAGGGTGGGAGAGAGAGAGAGAGAGAGAGAGAGAGAGAGAGAGAGAGAGATAGTAGTGGGAATGGGCCTCCTCTCCTAGTGGTTGTTTGCTAGTTGGGGGGCCCAAAGTGGGTGAGGGGCAAGACCCTAAGTGGTCATGAAGAGGGGGTGGGCCCCCCATTTGGAAAGAATTCCAAAAAGTGGGATTTTAGGGGGGTTTGACCAAGTCAACCCTAGGGTGGGTCCCCCTTGCTGGTCAAAGTCAAAGTGGGTCCAAGTCATCTGGATCGGGTCAAAGTTCGGGTGTCGTTTAACAATTGGTGTGCACACGCTTTTTGGTGCATGACTATGCTTGATTTGACCTCAAGTTGACCGATTGTCATCGAAATTGACTGGGACGACTTCCGTTGACTTCGTATTGACCACACGAGTCCAGCACCACTGACTGAGGTTGAATCAGAGTCCATTTGGTGAAAGTTCAAAATCTTTGCGTCGCAGAGCGCTAAAGCAGTCAAAGTGTCTAAAACTGTTGTTAGATCTTAGATTGTGACGCGACGGGTCCCGATGCACCCGTCTAGGTTATATAAGGTCACAGGAATCGACAGAACCCAATTCAGAGTTCTCTAGCTCGATATCCAAAATCTCGCTCTCGTTGTGTTTTACGAGGAATGGTCACATCCATTATATGACCTCGGGGTCTAACTAAACGAGTTCCGATGCACTCGTATCGACTATACGAGGTCACAGGAACTGACAGAACTCAATTCAGAGTTCTCTAGCTCTATTTCCTGCCTAGGGTTATCTCCCACCGAGTCATGGGTAGGGTCGGGCCACTTTTATTGGGCCCACTATGGCTCTGGTGGCCCAATAAAAGTCGGGATGTTACATGAAGGATCTCATCTTCTTTCTTGGATCCTTCCTTCTTTTTGTACGGACACTCCGCAATCATGGGTCATGTCTTATTACAATAATAGCACACAACGTCAGCGTAAGAATGTTTATTCAGTTTGGATTTATACAAGTCCTCTTGGTTGTAGTTCTTCTCTGAGTGATCACTATCACGATATGATCTTCTGAACTCAGAGGTGAATGACTGATTCTTCATTTGTCTCCTCTTGCTGAGCAAACTTTTGAACTGCTTAGAGATGAGTGATAACTCTCCATCAAATAACTTAGAGCTTGACATGCTTGGCTCAGAGTCCTCTAGGGTGTCTAGAGCATGTGTCCTTACTGGTGACATTGCTTTATACTTTCTCAAACCTTTAGCCTTCAGAGCTACAGACTTCTCTTTGCTTGAAGTCCGACTTCTTTCCTCCTCCTTCTTTCTGGTATTCATCTGGAGTTCATAGGAGAGCAATTTTTCAAAAAGGTTCTAAGAGTCAATCTCTGACAACTTCCCAAACTCCCTAATGACTACAACTTTTGTGTCTCAGTCCTTTGTCAGGGATCTCAAAAATTTGTCGTTGAGCTCGCTATTAATGAATGTGCGACCATAGTTTCTAAGGCCGTTGACGATCTTGAAAAATTTCTCGAAGTTGTCTGCAATAATATCATCGACACCTTGTTTGAAAGCTTCGTATTCTTGATTCATCAACGATCTGCGATCGTCTGTAACTTCATCAGTACCTTCCATGAGCACAACTAGACAGTCTCATATCTATTTGGCAGATTTGTAGTGGAATAAGTTTTGAGGCATAGAGTCGTCCACTGCACTAGCTATAATATTCTTTGCTTTCTTATCCAAGGAGACCAAAGCAATTTCATCCTTCGTTAGATCCATCATCTTATTAGGAATCATGATGGTTGAATTCAGGGCAAAAGTCTAAGTAGGAATATGAGGTCCTTCTTCAACAATCTGAAATATTCTGGGATCGGTGGCCTCCATGTAGAATTTCACTCTTTCCTTCAACATAAGAAAGTTCTCTTTAGTACACACATGTAGCTTCATAGACGACATATCCTTGCTTTTTTCCATAGTCACGAAGCAAAATCTCTTGACACTAGATGGGAGATCTTGTTCAAGGTGTTAACCTTATACCGAACAAAACACTCCTCTAATACTAATTGAAAGTATCTAGTGTCTACCTAAATCACCTATAGGGGTTGAATAGGTGATGTCTGTGTCTTTTCGTAGCATAAAAAATACTTTAAAAATGAGAGCACACAAATACAAAGATTTATAGTGGTTCTCTGAGTTGGGTACATCTACTGTCCCGCCTCGCCTTCCTCTACAAAGGACTAGATTAGGCTACTTCACCTTCTCAGATTTTAACAAATCTTACACCATGGAGCTACAACTCCTACAACTTGGAGACAACGCTCCTACCACTCGAAGAACAACCTCTCCTACAACTCGATCCACAACCGGATCTACAACTCAATCCACAAATGGATCTACAACTTAGAGATAAAATCTCCTACAAAGATAAAAATGTATAACACAAAAGTGTTACAAACAATCTTGATAAGATCTGAAGTCTTCTATCCGTCGTTCTTAGGATAGGTTGAACTTGAATAACTTGGAGAATACGAAAAATCAGAAATCATGAAGACTTTGAATCTCGAATCGACTAGATCTAGGAGAACAGGAATCTTTAGAATGCACGGATCTTATCGAATAAGTCGAAGATGAACGAATCATGCAGCAACGTGCGTCGGCAGGTCGGAATTCGCGAGAATGAGTATAGGAGCCGATGGGAAATGTTCGCACAAGATCTTTCTTGGAATGTTTTCAGCACGATTAGGGTTGATGAAAAATCCACCCAAAGTATTTATAGAGATCCTCTTAGGAAACAACTATAAAAGAACTTCCAAAACAAGACCTCTGAAACTACTGTGCATGATCTTCATTCAACCCGAGCCAAGATTTGAAAAACAGACGGAAAAATAACCCAAGTCATTTTCATCGAGTATCGTCGAGTATACCTGAGTATACTCTTCAAACTAGTAGTGATATTTGATAAAATGTAATTAGAGAAATTCAGCTCGTTTCAACTTGCCACTCGACGCTAGGCAGAAGTCATACTCGACAAATTCGACGAGTATCAGCTAGTATGCTCGAAGAATTCGATGAGTATCAGCTAGCTCACTCGACGCATTCGACACCTGACCCAGCGATAGCCGGTGAATTTGACTTAGAAGATCCTGAGAAGAAAATTCGAATGGACTCGACGAATTCAACAAGTATTGGCTAGCTGACTCGACGCAGTTGACGCCTGACCCAGTGATAGTCGACAAATTTGACTTAGAAAATCCTGAGAAGTAAACTCGAATTGACTCGATGAATTCGTCGGGTATCAACTAGTATATTCAACGAATTCGACAAGTATCGTTAGATACATTCGACGAATTCGACCAATATACATGGGAATACTCGACGATTTTTAGTAGGTGGATTTTCCAACTCTCAAAGATTTTACCTCAAGTACAATATGATGAATTCGATTAGTGTGAGTATGTATACACGATGAATTCAACGAGTATCAATGAGTATACTCGACGAATTCGATGAATATCTCTTACAATACTCGACAAATTTTACATGGTTAAAATTTTTGTTCTTCTGATTCCAAGTCCTTTGCCTTCCTTGATCCTCCTCATGCACTTGGGATAGAAGTACACCCCAATAGAGAGATTACACGCGAGTCAACACATTAACCTACACAATGAAGGATTATATTTTATAGTCTTGTGTTTACTGACCCAACGTAACCTAATATTGGTGTGTAGTTAGCAATGTAGACCTGCAAGTATAAAACTGAAAATACAACATCAAATACAATCTCAATTCATCTTAGCTTAACTGGACCCTTCTTCAAATCAAGGTTATTGTGGATACAATACCCAATATGTGGACTTTCAACTTAATGTCAGAGGATAGCTTTAAACACATAAACAAAATAAATACTAAGCATAAATAAGATAAAGGTCTATCCTACCTTGTTCCTGGTTCTTATGGACTACGGTTGCATGGATCCTCCTGATTTGTATGCATGATGTGCGGCGACGGTGCCTCCAGTACTGGTCTCGCTGAGTCCTAAGGTTGGTCCATATTTCAGTTGTGCCTGCTACTGATAGCACGAGCAAGATACCTCCTGGTTACCTCAAATGACTCCAATCATACTAGAGTGATGAACTTCATCGTGGGGTATGGGATGGAGGGAATGTCCGTGAAAGTTCCTTAGATGGGTCAACAAAATATTGCATTGTACGGGGACTCAAACTCCACAACCACGAACTGAATGTTACAGGTGACTTACTTCAGGAATTCTCCTAGGGTTACTGGCATAGTGATTGTTCCTTCTACGAGGACAAGGTCTCCATTAAAGCCATACACTGGTCTTGTTGTTGGCTAAAGTTTTTGTTCTGGGACCCGCATGCTTCGGATGGAGGAGATGAATATGATGTTAATATAGCTCTCATTATCATCTGGTATCCTCTTGATACAAAAACTGGGGTCACCAATTCATGCACTGATGATAAGCAGGTCCTGGTGTGGTAGGAGCAGTCCTTTAACATATGCATCCCCAAAACTGATTTTCTACGTGCGTTGTGTATTCTAATCTTCTCGTTCTTCCCTACGTTTAGAGATGGAGTTAATGGAGGTGAAGGCAGATCTAGCCATGGTCTCCACCACTCCTACCATTTGTCTGCTCCATGCATATCCTAGTGTGCATGTAGTTGTTCTCTTTTAGGCTGTGCTGGCTAGTTGCGGGTTTGATCTTGTAGAAACCTACTGAGGTTGTCTTGCTAAATGTGGAGTTCAATCTCGTCCTTGAGCTTAATGCACTCCTCGGTGGTGTGTACTATTTCTTGATGGAACCCACGTTACTTTGATCGGTCTCCCTTTGTATTCAGCGGGAGTTCTCACGACCTATGTGTAATGTCCCGATTCGTGCTAGACCCCTCGCACGTGTTTGAGTCATTAGAGTTAACTCAAGCTCGGGGTGTACTGGTAATAGGCATCGAGTGATACTCGACTAATAGGGCAAAATCTACTTATAATAAATCTGGACTCGACAAAGCGTCAAGTGAGTTGAGTGGTCTCAACGCCACTCGACGAATTATGACTTAGAATAAATCTGGACTCGACAAAGCGTCGAGTGCGTTGAGTGGTCTCAATGCCACTCGACGAATTCTGACTTATAATAAATCTGTACTCGACAAAGCATCGAGTGCGTTGAGTGGTCTCAATGCCACTTGACGAATTTTGACTTAGTATTATTCTAGATTCTATAGGCGTTGAGTGAACTCGACGCCAGTCGACGAAGCATCGAGTGCATTGAGTGGTCTCAACGCCACTCGACAAATTTTAACTTAGAATTATTCTGGTTGCTATATGCGTTGAGTGAACTCGACGCCTTTCGATGAAGCGTCGAGTGCATTGAGTGGTCTCAACGCGACTTGACGAATTTTGACCTGGAATCGTTTTGGATTTTATAGGCATTGAGTAAACTCGACGCAATTTGACAAGGCGTCGATTGATCACGACAAATTTTGATGATTCGTCGAGTGTGTATGGTATACACGACAATTTTGCCTTAGAGTATTTTTGGCTCAGACTGTTTGCTGGTTCATATAAAGGGGCTGCACCGAGTTTTCGGGGAATGCGTCAATTGACTTATTTGGGCCCGGTCTTTTCAATATGACTTATTTAAAGTAATAATAGGTTGTCCAATGTTAGAGTGACATGTGGTAAAGCAATCTAACCCTAATTCTTCTTATAAAAGTAGACTTGCAGAAAACCCTAGCCATCACTTCATCCTCTTGCCGAGCAGTTACTTGCCGAACCCGATGAGACAAAGAAGGCCGTCGGTGTGTGATTTTTTGGAGGAAAGACTTTCCCTTTCCGTGAAGAACAACACCAACGAGGAATAAGATGTCGCCAAGATGGATAACGAGATCCATGGCCGGAAATATGGTGTTCTTCCTAACCTCTCCCTTGGTACTAGATCTGTAGTTATTTTCTATGAGAGATGTTGACTCAAAAGAGTTTGACATACGAGATGAAGATCTCCTAATAATAGACCATGCTAGGACCTTGTCCTAGTGATTTGATGTCTTCGACCTCTCCTCTCATCATGTGAAGATGACGGACTTGGTTTTGTGAAGATAAATGGTCTATTGAGGGTGAATAAGGGAGGATGAAGTGTTGTATGTGGTTTTGAATAAATAGCTAGGGGAATAAGATGAACTGATGTCGTTCATCTTGCTTTAAGATGCGTGCAAAAATCTATTTTCTGCACACAGCAGTCTTCGAGGCCGATTTTGAGTATGTTACGACCAGATCTTGGTTTTTGACTAAACACGAAAGTCATAGTCCTTGGAAAGACCTTTCCAATGGATGGTTATACATTTTCATACGAGTCCTATAGCCTCGGGAAAGTCCAGTCGAATCGATGTATTGTATCTTTTATGTGCACATTGTTTTCAGGTTAGTGTATAATCAGATCTGGACACGGTAAAGGGTTATAACAGGAAGTTGTTGAGGTTTTGGTGAACTTTGTTATTTGCGATCATGATAAAAAAGTGGTTGATAGGATTCGTTTGTTAGATCCTGAAGTAAACAGATGGTTTGGTGAAACATGTTTGTACAAACGGTTTGAAGGAGTTCGATAAACAAATAGTTTGGGAAATTTTGGTGAACAAATAATTTGATACGATTTGGTTGTACAAGTGATATTCTTGTAAAATTCGGCAATGATGTGCATGATTATAATCAGGAGGATGACAACAGTTTTGGAAGAGGGTGTGATGCCCGATAATTGAATGTGTAACCTATAACTATGTTATCATGATTGATGAATACATGAAGTATCATTATATTATTGTGATTATCATAAGGAAGCATACTTGTTGATGAATGCTTGATCATTTGGGAAGGAATTGGATGAGGTTAATTCATGGCCATGGAATATGTGGAATAGTGATCTCAGGTTTTGAATGATAATTAGTATAGTCCACTGCTTAGAGTTGTGTCTCCCTATGGGTAGCAGTGTGGGATTGGTATGTTGTATTAGATGGCTTACCACCTGTGTAAATGATGAACTCTTGTGCGGTATGGAAATATGGAAGGGTTGGAAGTGCGTGTGTGTTTGCCGCACTGGAATGATGTGTTGATAAGCGACTCGGTGTGGAGCCCTTGCGTGCTGTTGAGCACGAGATGTGAATGAAGAAAAGAGACTCATTGTGGAGCTCTTGGATGTGATGGCATGGCTAAGTGAAAATGCATGTGGTGTGAGTTGACACGTGATGTCATAATCTTGGGTTAAAGATAATGTGATAATTCTACGGGCTCTCCAGTCATCACACTGACGAGAGTTGGCAAATATACTTGCACGGTGGGACTTTGGTCCTCGGTGCTCACTCCTGAGGCTCCTTCTGTGCCACAATGATAGGTCAACGTAGGGATAAGTTCTTGGTGCACATCTACCTGAGACCCCTATGAGCCGTAGTATACATGTGAGCTCCATTGTTGTGTTCTTAGAATTGAGGCGTATGGAGGCCTGTGCTTGGTAGTGTGTATTCCCGCCTAATAGTGGAGAAGACAGCTCTACTGTCACCATGTGGCCATGATGGATGACGTCTGAGAGGTTAGCTACTTGCTCGAAAAGTGAGAACTACAAGTCTGTGTCGGCATAACAATGTGTATGTGTGTACATGGGTGAGTCATTGCATTGCATTCATAATATTACATCACATTTACAAGATCCTTATCATATAAGTTTGTATGAGCACTCTTATATGATGAGTTACTTTACTGTTAAGCCGATCCTTAAATTACATATCTGTATGTGCATTCATATAAGCTAAGTTATTTTCCTATTATAGACTTATTTACTTTGATGGAGGGATATGTTTTGAGTAGAACTGCTAGATATAATATTGATAATAATGTTATACCTTTACTAATGTTGCTACTCATGTTTTATACATTCTCCACCTTCTTGTACTACAGCTTACATATATTGTGCCCTTGTTCCTTTTCTTCGCCCGGTGCCTAAGAGTCATCGGGGGAGCTAATGTGATAGTCACTTACTCTTTATGACTAATGATTGCTACGTCTTCCTTTTTAGGAGGAAACCCCGCAGATAGAGCAGCAGCAGGTTGTGCGGGAGGGAGGCCAGTATAGGCTGACAGAGCATGATGTTCTTGTACCATCGCTGTCGTCCATTACTGATGTGAGTTTTGAGAGACTCCTGATGTATCCCTTTGGGCATTTTTGTACTCTTATATTATAAAAGCCTTGTTGTTTCTTCTTGTTATTGATGTAGTAGTTGGACTTATATGTTTGTGTGGATTTTGATTTTGGTTTATACTCTTTATGTTGTGTTGGTATTGATGATATTGATCTTAGCCGGCAGGATAGACATCTTGTGGTACAGGTCGACCCGTGTGTTGGCGCTACCGTGAGGCGGCTATTCTGAGCATAAGACTCCCCTAGGCAATTTCTTGTGTGTTATGAAAATGTGGAAGGGTTGGAGATGTGGAAGGGTTGGAGATGTGGAAGGGTTGGAGGTGTGGTATGTAAATGATGAACCCTTGTGCGGTGTGGAAATGTGGAACGGTTGGAGGTGCGTGTGTGTGTTTGTCGCACTGGAATGATGTGTTGATAAGGGACTCGGTGTGGAGCCCTTGCGTGCTGTTGAGCACGATATTTGAATGAAGAAAAGAGATTCATTGTGGAGCTCTTGGATGTGATGGCATGGCCAAGTGAAAATGCATGCGATGTGATTTGATACGTGGTCTCATAATACTGGGTTAAGGATAGTGTGGTAGGTCTACGAGCTCGCCAGTCATCACACTGACAGGAGTTGGCAGATAGACTTGCACGGTGGGGCTTTGTTTCTCGGTGCTCACTCCTGAGGCTCCTTCCATACCACGATGATAGGACAGCTTAGGGATGAGTTCTTGGTGCACATCTACCCGAGACCCCTCTTAGCTATAGTACACATGTGAGCTCCACAATTCTGTTCTTAGCATTGAGGCATGTGGAGGCCTAGGCTTGGTAGTGTGGATCCCCACATAGTAGTGGAGAAGCTCGCTCTACTGTCACCTTCTGTCAACGACGGATGATACCTGAGAGGTTAGCTAGCTGCTCGAAAAGTGAGAACTACAAGTCTGTGTCAACATAGCAGTGTGCGTGTATGTGTATGGATGAGTCATCGCATTGCATTCATAACATTGCATTGAATTACATACACAAGATCCTTATCATATAAGTTTGTTTGGGCACTCTTATATGATGAATTACTTTAATGTTAAGCTGATCCTTAACTTAAATGTCTGTATGGGCATTTATATAAGTTAAGTTTTTTTCCTGTTATAGACCTGTTTAATTTGATGGATGGATATGTTTTGAGTAGAACAACTAGAATATAATATTGATAATAATGTTATACCTTTACTGTTATTGCTACTCATGTTTTATATATTCTCCACCTGCTTGTACAACTGCTTACATATATTGTACCCTTGTTCCTTTTCTCTGCCTGATGCCTAAGAGTCGCCGGGGGAGCAGATGTGATAACCACTTAGTTATTATGACTAACGGTTGCTACGTCTTCCTTTTTAGGAGGAACCCCCGCAGATAGAGCAACAACAAGTTATGCAGTAGGGCAGCCAGGCTAGGGTGATGGGGCCTGATGTAACATTACCATTGCTGTCATTCGTTACTGATGTCATTTTCGAGAGACTCATGATGTAGCCCTTTGGGCATTTTGTACTCTGATGTTATAGAAGACTTGTTGTTGCTTCTTATTATTGATGTACTAATTGGACTTATCTGCTTGTGAGGATTTTGACTTCTGTTTATATTCTTTATGTTGGGTTGACATTGATGATATTGATCTTAGCCGGCAGGATAAGCATATTGTAGTACAGGTCGACTCATGTGTTGGCGCTACTGTGAGGTAGCTGTTCTGGGCATAAGACTCCCCTCAGCCGTATCTTGTGTTCCGGGAGGGGTGTCTTACACTATATAGCGATGGGTTATCTGGAATTACATAGCTGTGTTGAGGGATATTGCGTAAAATACATTTGTTTAGCCGTGTTGAGGGGTGTATAACCTTGAGGAGGTCGGGGTCCCCATTCCCTTTTGTTGTCTTGTTGATATTCATTATTACGGAACTCTTCTTGTCGCCTCTGGGGTTGCTCTTCTCTCTTTCTCTTCTTGATTCCTTCGAACTGCTGCCAGCGTGCTTCTATGACCTCATCTGCCGCAATTTGGAGTTCGACCCAGTGCAAAAGTTTGGGATAGCTAGGTACCATCTTTCTCATAAATACTGAGTAGAATCTATATGGCCATAGTCCTCTTAGGAAGACACCCTGCAAGAGCTCGGGGTCCACCCTAGGGATTGTTGGATTTCATGGTGTAGTGGTAGGGAGAATTTAAAAAAAAATCGCAACCACCAACAACACATAGGCATCAGATATCCAATGACGACGACCATACAAGGCTAAGCAACATAAAACCTAACTCATCATATCTAAACATCACAAGGGGTTAGAAATTGTACCTCTAGAGAACAAGGTCTCTAGGCGGAAGAGGGAACACGTTGGAGAAGATGGTAGCGGTTCCACCACAACAATAAGGCTGACGCCTCGCCTTTTAGTTTACCTTGAACCCTAACAGTCAAAGCAATCCGCTCCGTTTATGAGGAGAGTGGAAGGAAGAGACCTAGACTTTCTTCTTCAAGCCGTCAGAGATATCCAGTGGTCGAGCCACACTTGTCACCGGGAAGAAGACTAAGCAGAGGAAAAAAGCTAGGGCTAATCCTTCTTCTTCAAGCTTTTGGATTGTCCAGTGGCCGAGATACACTTACTGCCAGGAAGAAGATCAAGCCCTACACTATCACCGGAGCACCTACAGGAATTCATGAGTCGGTGCTCTGCGTGAGCTAGGGAAAAATGCGAGTCAGCGCTGTAACACCCAAATCCAAATTTGGGTTCAGATTGGGTGACACGGCCTGGGACACGAGCGTGTCCCAGGGCATGTCGTGTTCGGATCGGCAAACTGCGCTCGATAATCATCGAGCAGCAAGCAAAGGGAGTACATGGCCTGTGACACGGGCGTGTCCCTTGCGGGTTCAGCCAGTAATGCTCGTGCTGGTGGATACAGGTGTGTCCTGGGGTACACGGCCTGTAACACGGGCGTGTCACTGGCCGTGTCCCGCTCGGGTCAAGCTGATGTTGTGTTGTGTGAGGTACACGACTTCTCAACACGGGCGTGTCGGACATGACACAAGCATGTAGCATGTGACACGGGTGTGTCACACGGCCGTGTACTGTTCAGATTTAAGTCGATTATGTGCCGCTTAAGGGACACGGCCTGTGACACGGGCGTGTCACAGGGCATGTCAGGCCGTGTTCAACCTAGTTTTGGGCAAATCAGAGCCGTTCGTTTCCCTATCTTGGATCCAAGGGCCCAGGTTCTTCACTACTGAGTTAAGTCCGAGAATGAGGGGGGGGGGGAGAAGCCATTCTTCTTCTTCTTCTCATTCTTAAAGAGAGAGAAAGGGAGAGCAAGGGAGCAAGGAAGGGAAGGGGGAAAGCAGCTACTGGAGGAGCTGCGGAGTGCGGAATCAAGATCTGAGCTTGGATTCGTGGAGGCAACGCCGAGACGGTGATTTCCATCTTGCTAGTTCATGGCTCCAAAGCGATCTTCAAGGGTAACAATCTCCTTATTGGACATCGAAGTCCTTTCTTTATGCATATGTATGGGATCCTCCACCAAGAGGTGGACATCGAAAGTGATTCCAAGTTGAGTCTGCATCTAGAGCCGGAAGTGTGGAGTATGACATAGGCATGTTGTGTGAAGCCCATCTGGATGGTTATTCTGGATTGGTGATGATCATGGGTAAACCGGAGAAGACTCTGTGTATTTTATGGATGCGTGTGATTTGTGAATATAGGTCTGTGTGTATGGATATATGGATGATGAGTTTGGATGCTTTGCGTAAGCTCCTTGTGGTGTGAGCGCTGTGAGTGCTAATTGCTCTGGGAGAGCGAAAAGCTCCAGCTAATCAGGAGGGAAGGCCGACCCGTGTCTAGTGGTGCGCTACTGATGGTTTGAGCACGAGAAAGGCTGACCTGCACCTGGTTGTTTTGGGAGGTCGATTGGTGACAATATTTGGGAGGACGCGAGGTAGACCCTACTTGCTGCACCCAGTTTGCCGTGAGATTATCACATCTGAGTGGTTTGGGCGGAATGCTCCCAGTTTGCAGGTTGGGGTGACTAGGACCGGCCAGCCAACAAGTTAATAATTCTCTGATCGGTGGTGTTGCCACGGAGTGTGGTACACCGTAAGGTGTGAAAGATATGGTACCTAAACACCTAGAGGGGGGGGGGAGGTGAATAGGTGACCTAATCCTTTTCTAACTTTACTGGCAGCAAACAGTTTATTATCACAGATTTGTAACTTTTGCACAGCAATCACAAAGTATTCACAGCATACACAGCACAATCACAGCACAACACAGTGGTTTATAGTGGTTCCCCAAGATATGGGTACATCCACTTTCCCCCTTCGCCTATCTAGCAGTGTACTAGATTCGGCCAAACTCCTCCACTGTCCTAGAACCCAAATTGGTTCCTACACCTCAGGCCCAAAGCCTTACAACTCAGCTTTATCCCAAAGCCTACACTCAGCCAATCAAGGCCTACACTCAGCCAACCAAGGCCTACACTCAGAGATCTCAATCTCCTACACTCAGGCTCTCAAGCCCTACCCTCAGCCTTTATAATTATAGCCTTACAAATCACTCAGATCCAATGGATCCTACAAGATAAAATGTTTTACAAATATTGACTCTACAACTCAGAAATAAAAGAGGGGAGTTGAGAGTTTCTTTATGAGTTCTTGGATGAACTCAGCTGGATCCAATCTGACTTAGCTTTCTTCAAAGCTTCTTGAGTAGAACTGAATAAGACTGAATCCTCCTGCAGTTGTTCCTTGAACTCTGCCACTTAAGATCCAGAATGTATCTGAATCCTTCTTCTCAGCCTAGTTCCAGAGGCTGATTTCTTGGATGGAGCCCTCTCTCTCGAACTTCTTAGATCTGCACTTGGACTGCAAGATCTTCTTGATTTGATAACTTGTTCTTCAACAATATAATCCACTTGAACAACAATCTGAATCACTGAACAACTCTTCAATTCTGAACCACAGTTTCTGTAAACTGTAGGTGCCTATTTATAGGCTTTCTTCATGGTAACCGGCTGGACCGGTCCATAATTGACTTCTGATATCTCTGACAGGTGCTGTAGACCGGCTGGAACGGCAGCTGTCAAATCATCCAGTCATTTCTTGAAACTCTCTAACTGTCTGAAAGTGTCGAGACTTTCTGTCTTTAAGTGTCGACACTTATAGACCAAGTGTCGACACATGCTTTGTAAGTGTCGACACAAGTCTACAAGGTGTCGACACAACTCCTTGTATGTCTCGACACAGTTTCTTCTGCATGTGTCGACACTGAAATTGAGTGTCGACACAAGTACTTGTTCTTCTAGCTTTTGCTGAATTCTTCTAAGTGTCGACACATCTCCTTTGTGTCGACACAACTTCTTGTGTTGAATCTGTCAAGTGTCGACACTACTTATTGGTGTCGACACATAGTCTTCTATGTTGATTCTTGTTGAGTGTCGACACAGCTCCTTGTGTCGACACACCTTCTTCTTGTTGAGACTTCAGCTGAGTGTCGACACATTCCCTTAGTGTCGACACTTGTACTTAGAATAATTTTGTTGATCTTTCTGATCTTTGCTAAGTGTCGACACAGCTCCTTGTGTCGACACTTTCTTCAAGTGTAGAGTCTTTAGCTGAGTGTCGACACATTGTGCTGGGTGTCGACACTTACTTCATATGTTGACTCTTCTGGTGTGTGTCGACACATTGTGCTGGGTGTCGACACTTATTTCATATATTGACTCTTCTGGTGTGTGTCGACACATTGTGCTGGGTGTCGACACTGACTTCAAATGCTGACTCTTCTGCTTAGTGTCGACACATTGTGTTGAGTGTCGACACTTATACTTAGTCTCTGCAGACTTTTGCTGAGTGTCGACACAGCTCCAAGTGTCGACACTTTCTGGTGTAGACACAGCTTCACTGAGTGTCGACACAGCTCCTTGTGTCGACACTTTCTGTCTGCACTTTTCTTCACTGAGTGTCGACACAGCTCCTTGTGTCGACACTTTCTGTCTGGTGTGGACTCTACATCACAGGTGTCGACACAATGACTCCAAGTGTCGACACTGCTTGTCTGGGTGTCGACACAAGCTTTCTTGAGTGTCGACACTTTCCCTCTGGGTGTCGACACATGGACTTAGAAACTTTTTGCTTCAGTCCAGTGATTACTTAACCTGCACAAGTAAACTCAACATACATCAAATACATTATGATGTATATCATTGAGTTGGGTGAGGCTTCTTCAAATCAGGTACATTTAACTAATGTACCCAACAATCTCCCCCTATTTGGAGAAGTCATAACCCTTAGTCAATGATATACACCATTCATAATAAAAATTACAAAATGATGTAAAGTAGGATAATGTATAACAGGGTAAACATAACATGTATTAAATCACACATGTATACACAATCATCATTTCAGAACAAGTAAGAAATAGACACATTCACAGAACAATCATGAAATATATTGATCATATATTGTTCTAACATTTTTCTTATACATTTTCAGAAGTTTACTAAATGTGTTACATCAAAAGATTACAATATAAACTTCAAGTAAACTCTTAATCTATTTCTGATCAGGTTCCTTGATAACAATTCCCTTGCCAGCTTGAACTTGAGCTTTGACAGGGGCTTCAACAGTTTCAGCATCAACATGCTTCTTTCCTTTTAGATCTTTCTTTTTGAGTTCTTCTGCCTTGATCTTCTGCCTCTCAAAGTAATGGTATGGCTTAGGAAAGTACTTGCTAGGCTCCACTGCAGTAGGAGGTAGCTTTCCCATCTTTGCCTTTCTTCTATATTAAACAATTGCTTCTTGTCTGATCTCATATTTTCTCCATTCTGCTTCAGAGAACCACTTGTTCCTTTCATGAGCATTGTCCTTGGCAGCTTTCCAGGTAGTTAATATTATATTTCTAGAGGTAGGGCTCCACTGTTCAAAGTCTGGCCTTTGTTCTGCTTGTTCCCTAAACCTCTTCTTTGACAACCTTGTCTCTTCCTCTTTCTGTAGAGCCTCTTGCATGGCTTCAGATATAGGTTGAACAACCTTTTCAATATGAACATGGTACTTGCCCTCAGGTGGGCTATATATTGTGCTCACATCTGCTTGAATCATTTCAAAGTCTGGAGGTGGATAAATGACCTGAGCTACTTCTGGTTGCTCACCTCCAAGATAGGCAGTTTGAATCCCTAATTCAGCAACATCTTGGTCATCACACAGAGGAGGGTATCCAAGTGTAGCCCTGATTGAATTTGATATCCATTTGGCATGCTCAGAACTTGCCTTGACTAACACTCTCTCCCCCTTTATGACTTCTCTGACCATGTGATCTCTAACATCATCCTTTTGAAATCTGATCTGTGCATCCAAGTATCTGATTCCTTCTTTAAAGTAAGGTTTAAGCTTTGTAATTTGTTCAGATATGACCTTTTGGGAGGCTTGGATTGCAGTCTTTACAGCAGAAATTTCCTCTTGAAAGACTTTAGCAAAGTCAGCTTTAATAGCAGCATCAGCAGAAGTAGAAGGTTCAGCAGTCTTATTCTTTAATTCAGTGACTATAGCATTGTGGGATTCAGTTAAATTGTCATTCATTCTTAATTGATTTTCAAGAACATATCCTTGTTTCAATGCTATATCATCCACCTGTGCTTTGATCTTCTCTTGGTGTGTTGCCAAATACACCACTGCATTTCCACCCTTGTGGAAGCAATCTGTCATCTCCTTCTTGTTGAGATTCATCTCAAACCTTATAGATTTTATATCTTGGGCAAGATCAAACTGTAATGATCTGTGCCCTGCATCAACATAAGCCTCTATGGCTTTCTTTTGTTCATCCATTTTAATCTGCAGTGCAATCAGTAAAGCACTATAATCAGCAGTTGGAGCTTGCTGAACTATAGGCTGTGGGGCAATGGATTGCAAAGCCTTCTTATAACTCTGGCTTCTCCTCTTGAAGACATAGAGTTTCTTCTTCTTGGCCCTAGCACTCTCCTCATCTTCAGAGGCAGAAGTGCTGGCAATATCAACCCTGTCCTTAGGGCTTTGAGGCTTTGCAGCTTGCACATCAGGTGCCTTCTCAGTGTCCTGCCTAATAGGCTCTTCCAGTTCTTGGACCTTCTCCCCCTCAGCAGCAGCATTATCTCTTGCATCAGCATCCTTGTCCATGTCAAAATCTTCTTGATCTAGATTCAGAAATAAATCTTCCATGGTGTATTCAGGAGGGGATGGAGCTGGAGATAGTCTTTGCTCTTCAACTACTGAATCAGTTACCACTTCCTAGACAACAGATGTGTCTACTCTAACAACATCTGGTTCTTGACTATGCAGCTGAGTTTGCTAAGGAACATCAGACAAATCAGCATCTTCTATAAGATATTCTAAAGTATTTAGGTCAGTGAGTACCTCTTGTATGATGGTGGTGGCTTGCTCACTGTCTAGAGTAGAGGGTTCTTCTACTACTGGAGGCTCCCCCTGGCTTTGATCCCTGGGGATGGGGCTAGCTGGAGGCAGCTCCCCCTGGATCTCAGCAGTCTCTTGAGCAGCAGGGGTCTTCTCTGCAGCCACTTCCTCTTGGTCATCAGGAGTGAAAACAACATGTTCTTCACTCCCTGAACTGCTGGAGGACTCTTGTTCAACTGGAGCAGTTTTTCTCTTTTTCTTAGGAGGAATCTCCTTCTCAGTAATTATCTTCTCAGGGGTTGGCATGTCCTTTGACAACACCCTGTCCCATCTTGAAAAGATCCTTAGATCCATCTTCCTCATGTGGTTTATTTTGCTACCTGCAGCTGCACTCATCACCTCTGGTATGGTACCAGCTAGGTAGAGACTAATGATCCTGCCCAGATTGGGCTTCTTTAAGCTCTCCTTAATCTTGTCATATACTATGATTGACCAATCAGTTCTTAGATTAAAGATAATTCTTGTCATTACTCCAAACATATTGGCAGACACTCTGTCATGCCCTCCTGGCTTACTGAGTAAGACTTTTCCCACAATCTTAGACATGAATTTTCCTTGAGTATTCATGCCTTTCCTGTTAAAGACAGAACCTATCTTCATCTTTGGATCAAGACCACACCAGGTTAAAGCTTCCCTGGTCTTTGAAGCAGTAACCTCTTCTTCATCTTGAATTTTTTGTAGCTGAAGTACCTTCCTCAGACTCTTAGGTGAAACCTTAATCTTAGTTCCATGAACTCTGGATTTGATTCTGAATCCAGATTCATCTACGACAGCTCCATTAAGAAATTCAAGTACTTCCTTCTTCCAAATCTTTGTAGGGTCAGACAAGAGATATTCTAGTCCAGAATCGGCGACTAGGGTTACCACTGCCTGAATTTCTTGATCTGCATCGTCGAATGCGCCACGCACAAGCTCATAACCCTCGTTAACGTTCTCCTCAAGCTTAGGAGCCATTAGGGTTTGGAGAATTTGTCTGCAGAAAAGAGAGGTGTCGACACAGGAGTTTTGGTCTCGAAACTGTGAAAGCGTGTCGACAAACAAAGATAAAACCCTATTTATACCTGTCTAATTTTGAAGATGAACAGGCGGGACAGCTAACTTAAAATGTGTCGACACTGGCAACAAGTGTCGACACTGACTTATAATGTCTCGATACATATGTGTCGACACAAGTTTAGTCAACAGATTTTATGTGTCGACACTTGGTTATGTGTCGACACAACATAACTCGACACATTGTCGAGACTTTACTTAGAAAAATTCTGAGTAAAACATAAGTGTCGACACCACATTGGATGTGTCGACACCTACTAGACATGTGTCGACACTAACATTCTGAAGTGTCGACACCAACATCCTAGATGTGTCGACACATTTTTCCTGAAGTGTCGACACCTTTTTCCTGAAGTGTCGACACCACTATTCTGTGTCGACATAGACTTGTCTATGTGTCGACACCTTTTGACTTAGTCATTTTCAAATCTGTAAACTTACTCTAAGTTTATCATTCCTAGTTCAATTTTGAATCTATTGAACTTAGCTTCTTCTAGTGGCTTAGTAAACATATCAGCTACTTGTTCATCTATTTTAACATATTCTAATAAAATATCTTCTCTTTCTACATGCTCCCTAAGAAAATGATATTTAATCTCAATATGTTTTGTCCTACTATGGGATACAGGGTTATTAGCTATTGAAATAGCACTTGTAGAATCACAGAAAAGTGGAGTTCTACTTATCTGAAATCCATAGTCCTCTAGCTGATGTTAAATCCACAGAAGTTGAGCACAACAACTTCCTGCAGCCACATACTCTGACTCAGCTGTGGAGATAGCCACACTGGTTTGCTTCTTGCTACTCCATGAAATTAGTCTCCCACCTAGGAATTGACAGGTTCCAGTAGTGCTCTTTCTATCCTCTTTGCATCCTGCAAAGTCTGCATCTGAATAACCTGTTAGATCAAAATCTCCATTCCTAGGGTACCAGAGGCCTAGATAGGGAGTGCCCTTTAGATATCTCAATATTCTTTTGACTGCAGTCAAATGAGACTCTTTAGGGCAGGCTTGATACCTTGCACAAACACATGTAGCATATATGATGTCTGGTCTACTAGCAGTCAAGTATAATAGGGAGCCAACTATCCCTCTATACAAGGTTTCATCTACAGGTTTCCCTACATCATCCTTGCTAAGAGACATACTTGACCCCATAGGAGTCTTCATGGTACTGGATGAATCCATACCATACTTCCTTATGAGTTCTAGGGTGAACTTTGACTGACAAATGGACAAACCACTCTCAGTCTGTTTAACTTGGAGACCCAAGAAAAACTTCAGCTCTCCCATACTACTCATCTCAAACTGACCTTGCATAAGTTTTGCAAACTTTTTGCAAAGGCTGCTTTCAGTAGACCCAAATATAATGTCATCTACATATATTTGGACTAGTATGACTTTGCCTCTAGATTCCCTAAGGAATAGAGTCTTATCTATTTTCCCCCTTGAGAACTTGTTCTCAATGAGGAAACTAGATAGGGTTTCATACCAAGCCCTAGGGGCTTGCTTTAACCCATATAAAGCTTTCCTAAGTCTATAACATAATGAGGTAGAGTTGGATCAACAAAACCTGAAGGCTGCTCCACATAGACTTCTTCTTTCAAATTACCATTTAGGAATGCTGACTTGACATCCATTTGGTATACCTTGAATCCTTGATAGGTTGCATAGGCCAAGAACATCCTTATGGCTTCCAGTCTGGCTACTGGAGCAAAGGTTTGATCAAAATCAATACCTTCTTCTTGTCTATATCCTTTAGCAACCAGTCTAGCCTTATTCTTAATGATGATCCCTTGTTCATCCATCTTATTCCTGTAGATCCACTTAGTTCCTATTACATTGTGGTCTTTAGGTTTAAGAACCAATTCCCAGACCTTGCATCTCTTGAACTGATTAAGCTCTTCTTGCATTGCATCAGTCTATTGTGGATCTTGTATTGCTTCTTCAAACTTCTTAGGTTCAACTTGTGACAGAAAGCTGGAATAGATTGCAGCATTCTGATTTCTGCTCCTTGTTTGAAGTCCTTGTCTTAGATCTCCAATAATCAGCTCTACTGGATGATCTCTAAGATGCCTGTGGGCTGGAGGCATCCTCACTTCTGGTTGAACCATTTCAGCATCTGCTTCATGCTGTACACCTTGTATTTCTTCAGCAACTGGCACATGTAGTTCTCCCCCTGGACAACAGCTACTCTCTTCTCCTTGCTGTCTTGCAGCAGGCACTTCTTCTATAGTAAGCTTGTCCATTTTCTTTGATAAACCTGTGGGGCTGCATACACTGCTAGACAACTCATTATTAATAAGTTTAGTCTCATCAAAAACTACATGCACTGATTCTTCTACAACTTGTGTAGTCAAGTTGTGGACTCTATAAGCCTTACTATTATTGCTGTACCCAACAAAAATTCCCTCTTGGGACTTGGCAGCAAACTTAGTTAAGTAAGACTTCCCATTGTTAAGTATGAAGCATTTGCAACCAAAGATCCTGAAGTAGGATAGATTTGGTTTCCTGCCTTTCACAACTTCATAGGGGGTCTTGTTTAGCCCTTTAGTGATGGTAGCCCTATTTATAACATGGCATGTAGTGTTAACTGCTTCAGCCCAGAAATACTCAGGCAGTGATGTATCACTTAGTAGGGTTCTACCAGCCTCTATCAAGGTCCTATTCTTCCTCTCAGCAATGCCATTTTGCTGAGGTGTTCTAGGTGAAGAGAATTCTTGAAATATCCCAAAGTCTTCACATAGTTTTGTCATGCTTTCAGACTGAAACTCAGTACCATGGTCACTTCTAATTTTGACCACAATACTATTTAGTTCATTCTGAATTTGCTTGACAAAGCTGTAGAAGACACTAGGTGTTTCAGATTTCTGTCTTAAGAAGAACACCCAGGAAAACCTTGAGTAGTCATCTACAACTACAAGGGTATAGACCTTCCTACCTAAGCTGTGAACTGGCATTGGACCAAAGAGATCCAAATGCAAGAGGTACAAACACCTCACAGCATCTTTGTTTTCTATGCTTTTAAAGGTGGATTTAGTCTGCTTGCCCTTTTGACAAGCTGAGCAAATACCATCTTTGACACACTTAACTTGAGGACCATTCCTCACTAACTCTTTGCTAAAGAGTTTGCTAATAGTCTTGTAGTTAAGATGGGCTAGCCTCTTGTGCCATTTGACACAATGAGAGACTGTCTCATCAGCTACAAGACAAACTGGAGAACCATTGTTCTCAATCATAATGTCTAGGCAGTAGACATTCCTCTTCCTATAACCTGTCAAAATGATCTCTTGATCACTTGACCTCTTGATATGATAACCATTTTTAACAAATGAGATGTCATACCCTACATCACTTAATTGACTTATACTTATTAGGTTGTGTTTCAACCCTTTAACATAAGCCACTTGAGTAATGGTAACCAAGTTTGTAGAAATGTTACCAAACCCTTTGATGATTCCTTTTTCAGAACCACCAAAGGTAACCTTTGGACCATCTTTTACTGGAATGTAGTCCTTTAGTAATCTTCTTGTTCCAGTCATGTGTCTGGAACATCCACTGTCCAAGTACCATGTTGGGGTATGGCCACTTGGACTCACCTGCAAAACAGATTAATGAACCTTAGAACCCAAAGAATTCTTGGGTCCTTGGTACATGTTAGTCTGCAATCTGACAAAACTACCTACTGGCTTTCCACCAGGTAGCTTGCTACTCACCTTGGCACTGACATTGTGCCAACAGTCCACTGCAAAATGGCCAATTTTGCCACAGCACCAACATTCAAACTTGTTGTACCTTTGCTTAGGTACAGCCTTTGCTGTATTATCTACAGCAATCTGGTTGAATGCTAGGGCTTTGCCCTTGGACTTAGACTTGGACTGCTCAGTCCTTGCAGGTCTAATAAAGCCCAGTCCAGCCTTGCCTTTATGATGAACAAATTCATCAATTAAAGGTAGCACTGACTTAGGTTTAGAAAACCTAGCAACTAAGTCCTTCTCCTTCTGAAGATTGATCTCCAGACTCTTAATTTGATCATTCTTAAATGATATAGTACCCATCTGAATCACTGTTATGTGTTTCAGCCTAGCTATCTCATTCAACTTTTGATCAAACTGCTTCTCAAAATCTGTTGCACCAGCTTTAAGTTCAGCAATTTCCTTTGCCTGACTTTTGGCTAGGGATTTGCTTTTCTTGTAAGCTTGCAACAACACCTTATATTCATCTATAAGTTGATGAATATCATCCTCAGACTCAGATACACTTTCATCACTTGATGAAGATGAATCTGATTCTGAACTAGAACAAGAAACTGAATTTAAACTTGAACCTTGTACCTGACTGGGTCCTGGCTGCTCCAGGATTTTGGCACTGTCTGTCAAAGCCATTAGTCCTTGGCATTGACTGTCTTCTTGTTCATAAATAGACTTCATGATCTGCATGAATTCTTCCTCTTCTTCTCCAGCAAACAACCCTATGTAGGCTTCATCCTCAGACTCAGTTTCTGAAGAAGAAATGTCTGATAGAGTCTTCTCCTTCTTGGCAACAAAAGACTTCTCTTTCTTGCCTTTGAAGTGAGCCTTTTTCCTGTCACCAGATTCCTTTCTCTTCTCTGGACAATCTGCAATAACATGTCCCTGTCTATTGCAGCAGTAGCATACTATCTTAGATCCAGTTGCCTTGCTTGACTTTGTCCTCTTCCTGTCTTTCTTTGAAGGCTTTTTCTCCTGATAAAAGACTTCCTTTCCCTTTGAAGAAGAAGGTCTTGATCTCCACTGTTTCTTCTTCAAGAATTTCTGAAAGTGCCTAGTGAAGGCAGCAAAGTCTTCATCACTTTCACTGCTCTCACTCTTTGTGCTGACTGACTCATCAGACTCTGAATCAACTACCTCTGGAGGTGGAGTTGATGACTTATTCCTGCACTTTTTGGGAACTTCTGTCTTGAAAGCAACTGATCTTTCCTTGTGTTCAGTCCTTGTTGATTTCTCCTCCTCTTTCCTCACTGTCAATTGCATCTCATATGACAATAACTTGCCAAACAGTGTAGGAGGAGGAATTTCCCCTAACTTAGCCATTTCTCTTATGGCACAGATCTTTGTGTCCCAATCTTTGGTTAGGGACCTTAAGAACTTATCATTTAGTTCATAGTTACTGAACTCTCTTCCATAAGACATGAGTTCATTAACTATTCTGTAAAACTTCTTATAGCACTCAGTTATGCTATCACCTTTACCTTGTCTAAAGCTCTCATACTCCTGATTTAGCAAGGATTTTCTATCTTACCTGACTTCTTCAGATCCTTCCATATACACTATAAGAGTGTCCCACATCTCTTTAGCTGTCTTACAGTGTATAAGATTCTGAAATGTTGCATCATCTATGGCACTTACAATAATGTTTTGTGCCCTCTTGTCCATTGTAGCTAGGACAATCTCATCCTTAGTCATCTCAGAGAAATCCTTTGGAGTTCTCTGATATGCATCCAAAACTGAAATCTTCATTGACACAAAAGACCCTTCCTTTACTGTGATGTAGATTCTAGGGTCAGAGGCTTCCATAAATAGCCTTACCCTTTCTTTCCAGATCCCAAAGATCTCTTTCTGCATATGGGTAATTTCATGGAACCCAATTCCTTGTGATTCTCAGAAGAACCCATGTTTCTTGATTTTCTTGAATTTCTTGAAACTGTGTTTTGTCTTACACTGAATCTGCCAAACAGGATCTCCTCAGACTGTTAGTCCTTGTTTTGAGGAACCTCGCTTTGATACCACTTGAAAGATATGGTACCTAAACACCTAGAGGGGGGGGGGGTGAATAGGTGACCTAATCCTTTTTAACTTTACTGGCAGCAAATAGTTTATTATCACAGATTTGTAACTTTTGCACAGCAATCACAAAGTATTCACAGCATACACAGCACAATCACAGCACAACACAGTGGTTTATAGTGGTTCCCCAAGATATGGGTACATCCACTTTCCCCTTCGCCTATCTAGCAGTGTACTAGATTCGGCCAAACTCCTCCACTGTCTAGAACCCAAATTGGTTCCTACACCTCAGGCCCAAAGCCTTACAACTCAGCTTTATCCCAAAGCCTACACTCAGCCAATCAAGGCCTACACTCAGCCAACAAGGCCTACACTCAGAGATCTCAATCTCCTACACTCAGGCTCTCAAGCCCTACCCTCAGCCTTTATAATTATAGGCTTACAAATCACTCAGATCCAATGGATCCTACAAGATAAAAATGTTTTACAAATATTGACTCTACAACTCAGAAATAAAAGAGGGGAGTTGAGAGTTTCTTTATGAGTTCTTGGATGAACTCAGCTGGATCCAATCTGACTTAGCTTTCTTCAAAGCTTCTTGAGTAGAACTGAATAAGACTGAATCCTCCTGCAATTGTTCCTTGAACTCTGCCACTTAAGATCCAGAATGTATCTGAATCCTTCTTCTCAGCCTAGTTCCAGAGGCTGATTTCTTGGATGGAGCCCTCTCTCTCCAACTTCTTAGATCTGCACTTGGACTGCAAGATCTTCTTGATTTGATAACTTGTTCTTCAACAATGTAATCCACTTGAACAACAATCTGAATCACTGAACAACTCTTCAATTCTGAACCACAGTTTCTGTAAACTGTAGGTGCCTATTTATAGGCTTTCTTCATGGTAACCGGCTGGACCGGTCCATAACTGACTTCTGATATCTCTGACAGGTGCTGTAGACCGGCTGGAACGGCAGCTGTCAAATCATCCAGTCATTTCTTGAAATTCTCTAACTGTCTGAAAGTGTCGAGACTTTCTGTCTTTAAGTGTCGACACTTATAGACCAAGTGTCGACACATGCTTTGTAAGTGTCGACACAAGTCTACAAGGTGTCGACACAACTCCTTGTATGTCTCGACACAGTTTCTTCTGCATGTGTCGACACTGAAATTGAGTGTCGACACAAGTACTTGTTCTTCTAGCTTTTGCTGAATTCTTCCAAGTGTCGACACATCTCCTTTGTGTCGACACAACTTCTTGTGTTGAATCTGTCAAGTGTCGACACTACTTCTTGGTGTCGACACATAGTCTTCTATGTTGATTCTTGTTGAGTGTCGACACAGCTCCTTGTGTCGACACACCTTCTTCTTGTTGAGACTTCAGCTGAGTGTCGACACATTCCCTTAGTGTCGACACTTGTACTTAGAATAATTTTGTTGATCTTTCTGATCTTTGCTAAGTGTCGACACAGCTCCTTGTGTCGACACTTTCTTCAAGTATAGAGTCTTTAGCTGAGTGTCGACACATTGTGCTGGGTGTCGACACTTACTTCATATGTTGACTCTTCTGGTGTGTGTCGACACATTGTGCTGGGTGTCGACACTTATTTCATATGTTGACTCTTCTGGTGTGTGTCGACACATTGTGCTGGGTGTCGACACTGGCTTCAAATGCTGACTCTTCTGCTTAGTGTCGACACATTGTGTTGAGTGTCGACACTTATACTTAGTCTCTGCAGACTTTTGCTGAGTGTCGACACAGCTCCAAGTGTCGACACTTTCTGGTGTAGACACAGCTTCACTGAGTGTCGACACAGCTCCTTGTGTCGACACTTTCTGTCTGCACTTTTCTTCACTGAGTGTCGACATAGCTCCTTGTGTCGACACTTTCTGTCTGGTGTCGACTCTGCATCCCAGGTGTCGACACAATGACTCCAAGTGTCGACACTGCTTGTCTGGGTGTCGACACAAGCTTTCTTGAGTGTCGACACTTTCCCTCTGGGTGTCGACACATGGACTTAGAAACTTTTTGCTTCAGTCCAGTGATTACTTAACCTGCACAAGTAAACTCAACATACATCAAATACATTATGATGTATATCATTGATTTGGGTGAGCCTTCTTCAAATCAGGTACATTTAACCAATGTACCCAACAATCTCCCCCTATTTGGAGAAGTTATAACCCTTAGTCAATGATATACACCATTCATAATAAAAATTACAAAATGATCTAAAGTAGGATAATGTATAACAGGGTAAACATAACATGTATTAAATCACACATGTATACTTAATCATCATTTCAGAACAAGTAAGAAATAGACACATTCACAGAACAATCATGAAATATATTGATCATATATTGTTCTAACATTTTTCTTATACATTTTCAGAAGTTTACTAAATGTGTTACATCAAAAGATTACAATATAAACTTCAAGTAAACTCTTAATCTATTTCTGATCAGGTTCCTTGATAACAATTCCCTTGCCAGCTTGAACTTGAGCTTTGACAGGGGCTTCAACAGTTTCAGCATCAGCATGCTTCTTTCCTTTTAGATCTTTCTTTTTGAGTTCTTCTGCCTTGATCTTCTGCCTCTCAAAGTAATGGTATGGCTTAGGAAAGTACTTGCTAGGCTCCACTGCAGTAGGAGGTAGCTTTCCCATCTTTGCCTATCTTCTATATTGAAGTATTGCTTCTTGTCTGATCTCATGTTTTCTCCATTCTGCTTCAGAGAACCACTTGTTCCTTTCATGAGCATTGTCCTTGGCAGCTTTCCAGGCAGTTAATATTATATTTCTAGAGGTAGGGCTCCACTGTTCAAAGTCTGGCCTTTGTTCTGCTTGTTCCCTAAACCTCTTCTTTGACAACCTTGTCTCTTCCTCTTTCTGTAGAGCCTCTTGCATGGCTTCAGATATAGGTTGAACAACCTTTTCAATATGAACATGGTCCTTGCCCTCAGGTGGGCTATACATTGTGCTCACATCTGCTTGAATCATTTCAAAGTCTGGAGGTGGATAAATGACCTGAGCTACTTCTGGTTGCTCACCTCCAAGATAGACAGTTTGAATCCCTGATTCAGCAACATCTTGGTCATCACACAGAGGAGGGAATCCAAGTGTAGCCCTGATTGAATTTGATATCCATTTGGCATGCTCAGAACTTGCCTTGACTAACACTCTCTCCCCTTTATGACTTCTCTGGCCATGTGATCTCTAACATCATCCTTTTGAAATCTGATCTGTGCATCCAAGTATCTGATTCCTTCTTTAAAGTAAGGTTTAAGCTTTGTAAGTTGTTCAGATATGACCTTTTGGGAGGCTTGGATTGCAGTCTTTACAGCAGGAATTTACTCTTGAAAGACTTTAGCAAAGTCAGCTTTAATAGCAGCATCAGCAGAAGTAGAAGGTTCAGCAGCCTTATTCTTTAATTCAGTGACTATAGCATTGTGGGATTCAGTTAAATTGTCATTCATTCTTAATTGATTTTCAAGAACATATCCTTGTTTCAATGCTATATCATCCACCTGTGCTTTGATCTTCTCTTGGTGTGTTGCCAAATACACCACTGCATTTCCACCCTTGTGGAAGCAATCTGTCATCTCCTTCTTGTTGAGATTCATCTCAAACCTTATAGATTTTATACCTTGGGCAAGATCAAACTGTAATGATCTGTGCCCTGCATCAACATAAGCCTCTATGGCTTTCTTTTGTTCATCCATTTTAATCTGCAGTGCAATCAGTAAAGCACTATAATCAGCAGTTGGAGCTTGCTGAACTATAGGCTGTGGGGCAATGGATTGCAAAGCCTTCTTATAACTCTGGCTTCTCCTCTTGAAGACATAGAGTTTCTTCTTCTTGGCCCTAGCACTCTCCTCATCTTCAGAGGCAGAAGTGCTGGCAATATCAACCCTGTCCTTAGGGCTTTGAGGCTTTGCAGCTTGCACATCAGGTGCCTTCTCAGTGTCCTGCCTAATAGGCTCTTCCAGTTCTTGGACCTTCTCCCCCTCAGCAGCAGCATTATCTCTTGCATCAGCATCCTTGTCCATGTCAAAATCTTCTTGATCTAGATTCAGAAATAAATCTTCCATGGTATATTCAGGAGGGGATGGAGCTGGAGATAGTCTTTGCTCTTCAACTACTGAATCAGTTACCACTTCCTGGACAGCAGATGTGTCTACTCTAACAACATCTGGTTCTTGACTATACAGCTGAGTTTGCTAAGGAACATCAGACAAATCAGCATCTTCTATAAGATATTCTAAAGTATTTAGGTCAGTGAGTACCTCTTGTATGATGGTGGTGGCTTGCTCACTGTCTAGAGTAGAGGGTTCTTCTACTACTGGAGGCTCCCCCTGGCTTTGATCCCTGGGGATGGGGCTAGCTGGAGGCAGCTCCCCCTGGATCTCAGCAGTCTCTTGAGCAGCAGGGGTCTTCTCTGCAGCCACTTCCTCTTGGTCATCAGGAGTGAAAACAACATGTTCTTCACTCCCTGAACTGCTGGAGGACTCTTGTTCAACTGGAGCAGTTTTTCTCTTTTTCTTAGGAGGAATCTCCTTCTCAGTAATATCTTCTCAGGGGTTGGCATGTCCTTTGACAACACCCTGTCCCATCTTGAAAAGATCCTTAGATCCATCTTCCTCATGTGGTTTATTTTGCTACCTGCAGCTGCACTCATCACCTCTGGTATGGTACCAGCTAGGTAGAGACTAATGATCCTTCCCAGATTGGGCTTCTTCAAGCTCTCCTTAATCTTGTCATATACTATGATTGACCAATCAGTTCTTAGATTAAAGATAATTCTTGTTATTACTCCAAAACATATTGGCAGACACTCTGTCATGCCCTCCTGGCTTACTGAGTAAGACTTTTCCCACAATCTTAGACATGAATTTTCCTTGAGTATTCATGCCTTTCCTGTTAAAGACAGAACCTATCTTCATCTTTGGATCAAGAGCACACCAGGTTAAATCTTCCCTGGTCTTTGAAGCAGTAACCTCTTCTTCATCTTGAATTTTTGGTAGCTGAAGTACCTTCCTCAGACTCTTAGGTGAAACCTTAATCTTAGTTCCATGAACTCTGGATTTGATTCTGAATCCAGATTCATCTACGACAGCTCCATTAAGAAATTCAAGTACTTCCTTCTTCCAAATCTTTGTAGGTTCAGACAAGAGATATTCTAGTCCAGAATCGGCGACTAGGGTTACCACTGCCTGAATTTCTTGATCTGCATCGTCGAATGAGCCGCGCACAAGCTCATAACCCTCGTTAACGTTCTCCTCAAGCTTAGGAGCCATTAAGGTTTGGAGAATTTGTCTGTAGAAAAGAGAGGTGTCGACACAGGAGTTTTGGTCTCGAAACTGTGAAAGCGTGTCGACAAACAAAGACAGAACCCTATTTATACCTGTCTAATTTTGAAGATGAACAGGCGGGACAGCTAACTTAAAATGTGTCGACACTGGCAACAAGTGTCGACACTGACTTATAATGTCTCGATACATATGTGTCGACACAAGTTTAGTCAACAGATTTTATGTGTCGACACTTGGTTATGTGTCGACACAACATAACTCGACACATTGTCGAGACTTTACTTAGAAAAATTCTGAGTAAAACATAAGTGTCGACACCACGTTGGATGTGTCGACACCTACTAGACATGTGTCGACACTAACATTCTGAAGTGTCGACACCAACATCCTAGATGTGTCGACACCTTTTTCCTGAAGTGTCGACACCACTATTCTGTGTCGACATAGACTTGTCTATGTGTCGACACCTTTTGACTTAGTCATTTTTAAATCTGTAAACTTACTCTAAGTTTATCATTCCTAGTTCAATTTTGAATCTATTGAACTTAGCTTCTTCTAGTGGCTTAGTAAACATATCAGCTACTTGTTCATCTGTTTTAACATATTCTAATAAAATATCTTCTCTTTCTACATGCTCCCTAAGAAAATGATATTTAATCTCAATATGTTTTTTCTACTATGGGATACAGGGTTATTAGCTATTGAAATAGCACTTGTAGAATCACAGAAAAGTGGAGTTCTACTTACCTGAAATCCATAGTCCTCTAGCTGATGTTGAATCCACAGAAGTTGAGCACACAACTTCCTGCAGCCACATACTCTGACTCAGCTGTGGAGATAGCCACACTGGTTTGCTTCTTGCTACTCCATAAATTAGTCTCCCACCTAGGAATTGACAGGTTCCAGTAGTGCTCTTTCTATCCTCTTTGCATCCTGCAAAGTCTGCATCTGAATAACCTGTTAGATCAAAATCTCCATTCCTAGGGTACCAGAGGCCTAGATAGGGAGTGCCCTTTAGATATCTCAATATTCTTTTGACTGCAGTCAAATGAGACTCTTTAGGGCAGGCTTGATACCTTGCACAAACACATGTAGCATACATGATGTCTGGTCTACTAGCAGTCAAGTATAATAGGGAGCCAACTATCCCTCTATACAAGGTTTCATCTACAGGTTTCCCTGCATCATCCTTGCTAAGAGACATACTTGACCCCATAGGAGTCTTCATGGTACTGGATGAATCCATACCATACTTCCTTATGAGTTCTAGGGTGAACTTTGACTGACAAATGGACAAACCACTCTCAGTCTGTTTAACTTGGAGACCCAAGAAAAACTTCAGCTCTCCCATACTACTCATCTCAAACTGACCTTGCATAAGTTTTGCAAACTTTTTGCAAAGGCTGCTTTCAGTAGACCCAATATAATGTCATCTACATATATTTGGACTAGTATGACTTTGCCTCTAGATTCCCTAAGGAATAGAGTCTTATCTATTTTCCCCTTGAGAACTTGTTCTCAATGAGGAAACTAGATAGGGTTTCATACCAAGCCCTAGGGGCTTGCTTTAACCCATATAAAGCTTTCCTAAGTCTATAGACATAATGAGGTAGAGTTGGATCAACAAAACCTGAAGGCTGCTCCACATAGACTTCTTCTTTCAAATTACCATTTAGGAATGCTGACTTGACATCCATTTGGTATACCTTGAATCCTTGATAGGTTGCATAGGCCAAGAACATCCTTATGGCTTCCAGTCTGGCTACTGGAGCAAAGGTTTGATCAAAATCAATACCTTCTTCTTGTCTATATCCTTTAGCAACCAGTCTAGCCTTATTCTTAATGATGATCCTTGTTCATCCATCTTATTCCTGTAGATCCACTTAGTTCCTATTACATTGTGGTCTTTAGGTTTAGGAACCAATTCCCAGACCTTACACCTCTTGAACTGATTAAGCTCTTCTTGCATTGCATCAGTCCATTGTGGATCTTGTATTGCTTCTTCAAACTTCTTAGGTTCAACTTGTGACAGAAAGCTGGAATAGATTGCAGCATTCTGATTTCTGCTTATTGTTTGAACTCCTTGTCTTGGATCTCCAATAATCAGCTCTACTGGATGATCTCTAAGATGCCTGTGGGCTGGAGGCATCCTCACTTCTGGTTGAACCATTTCAGCATCTGCTTCATGCTGTACACCTTGTATTTCTTCAGCAACTGGCACATGTAGTTCTCCCCCTGGACAACAGCTACTCTCTTCTCCTTGCTGTCTTGCAGCAGGCACTTCTTCTATAGTAAGCTAGTCCATTTTCTTTGATAAACCTGTGGGGCTGCATACACTGCTAGACAACTCATTATTAATAAGTTTAGTCTCATCAAAAACTACATGCACTGATTCTTCTACAACTTGTGTAGTCAAGTTGTAGACTCTATAAGCCTTACTATTATTGCTGTACCCAACAAAAATTCCCTCTTGGGACTTGGCAGCAAACTTAGTTAAGTAAGACTTCCCATTGTTAAGTATGAAGCATTTGCAACCAAAGATCCTGAAGTAGGATAGGTTTGGTTTCCTGCCTTTCACAACTTCATAGGGGGTCTTGTTTAGCCCTTTAGTGATGGTAGCCCTATTTATAACATGGCATGCAGTGTTAACTGCTTCAGCCCAGAAATACTCAGGCAGTGATGTATCACTTAGTAGGGTTCTACCAGCCTCTATCAAGGTCCTATTCTTCCTCTCAGCAATGCCATTTTGCTGAGGTGTTCTAGGTGAAGAGAATTCTTGAAATAACCCAAAGTCTTCACATAGTTTTGTCATGCTTTCAGACTGAAACTCAGTACCATGGTCACTTCTAATTTTGACCACAGTACTATTTAGTTCATTCTGAATTTGCTTGACAAAGCTGTAGAAGACACTAGGTGTTTCAGATTTCTGTCTTAAGAAGAACACCCAGGAAAACCTTGAGTAGTCATCTACAACTACAAGGGTATAGACCTTCCTACCTAAGCTGTGAACTGGCATTGGACCAAAGAGATCCAAATGCAAGAGGTACAAACACCTCACAGCATCTTTGTTTTCTATGCTTTTAAAGGTGGATTTAGTCTGCTTGCCCTTTTGACAAGCTGAGCAAATACCATCTTTGACACACTTAACTTGAGGACCATTCCTCACTAACTCTTTGCTAAAAAGTTTGCTAATAGTCTTGTAGTTAAGATGGGATAGCCTCTTGTGCCATTTGACACAATGAGAGACTGTCTCATCAGCTATAAGATAAACTGGAGAACCATTGTTCTCAATCATAATGTCTAGGCAGTAGACATTCCTCTTCCTATAACCTGTCAAAATGATCTCTTGATCACTTGACCTCTTGATATGACAACCATTTTTAACAAATGAGATGTCATACCCTACATCACTTAATTGACTTATACTTATTAGGTTGTGTTTCAACCCTTTAACATAAGCCACTTGAGTAATGGTAACCAAGTTTGTAGAAATGTTACCAAACCCTTTGATGATTCCTTTTTCAGAACCACCAAAGGTAACATTTGGACCATCTTTTACTGGAATGTAGTCCTTTAGTAATCTTCTTGTTCCAGTCATGTGTCTGGAACATCCACTGTCCAAGTACCATGTTGGGGTATGGCCACTTGGACTCACCTGCAAAACAGATTTAATGAACCTTAGAACCCAAAGAAGTCTTGGGTCCTTGGTACATGTTAGTCGGCAATCTGAGAAAACTACCTACTGGCTTTCCACCAGGTAGCTTGCTACTCACCTTGGCACTGACAATGTGCCAACAGTCCACTGCAAAATGGCCAATTTTGCCACAGTACCAACATTCAAACTTGTTGTACCTTTGCTTAGGTACAGCCTTTGCTGTATTATCTACAACAATCTGGTTGAATGCTGGGGCTTTGCCCTTGGACTTAGACTTGGACTGCTCAGTCCTTGCAGGTCTAATAAAGCCCAGTCCAGCCTTGCCTTTATGATGAACAAATTCATCAATTAAAGGTAGCACTGACTTAGGTTTAGAAAACCTAGCAACTAAGTCCTTCTCCTTCTGAAGATTGATCTCCATACTCTTAATTTGATCATTCTTAAATGATATAGTACCCATCTGAATCACTGTTATGTGTTTCAGCCTAGGTATCTCATTCAACTTTTGATCAAATTGCTTCTCAAAATCTGTTGCACCAGCTTTAAGTTCAGCAATTTCCTTTGCCTGACTTTTGGCTAGGGATTTGCTTTTCTTGTTAGCTTGCAACAGCACCTTATATTCATCTATAAGTTGATGAATATCATCCTCAGACTCAGATACACTTTCATCACTTGATGAAGATGAATCTGATTCTGAACTAGAACAAGAAACTGAATTAAACTTGAACCTTGTACCTGACTGGGTCCTGGCTGCTCCAGGATTTTGGCACTGTCTGTCAAAGCCATTAGTCCTTGGCATTGACTGTCTTCTTATTCATAAATAGAATCCATGATCTGCATGAATTCTTCCTCTTCTTCTCCAGCAAATAGCCCTATGTAGGCTTCAGCCTCAGACTCAGTTTCTGAAGAAGAAATGTCTGATAGAGTCTTCTCCTTCTTGGCAACAAAAGACTTCTCTTTCTTGCTTTTGAAGTGAGCCTTTTTCCTGTCACCAGATTCTTTTCTCTTCTCTGGACAATCTGCAATAACATGTCCCTGTCTATTGCAGCAGTAGCATACTATCTTAGATCCAGTTGCCTTGCTTGACTTTGTCCTCTTCCTGTCTTTCTTTGAAGGCTTTTTCTCCTGATAAAAAGACTTCCTTTCCGTTTGAAGAAGAAGGTCTTGACCTCCACTGTTTCTTCTTCAAGAATTTCTGAAAGTGCCTAGTGAAGGCAGCAAAGTCTTCATCACTTTCACTGCTCTCACTCTTTGTGCTGACTGACTCATCAGACTCTGAATCAACTACCTCTGGAGGTGGAGTTGATGACTTATTCCTGCACTTTTTGGGAACTTCTGTCTTGAAGCAACTGATCTTTCCTTGTGTTCAGTCCTTGTTGATTTCTCCTCCTCTTTCCTCACTGTCAATTGCATCTCATATGACAATAACTTGCCAAACAGTGTAGGAGGAGGAATTTCCCCCAACTTAGCCATTTCTCTTATGGCACAGATCTTTGTGTCCCAATCTTTGGTTAGGGACCTTAAGAACTTATCATTTAGTTCATAGTTACTGAACTCTCTTCCATAAGACATGAGTTCATTAACTATTCTGTAGAACTTCTTGTAGCACTCAGTTACTATCACCTTTACCTTGTCTAAAGCTCTCATACTCCTGATTTAGCAAGGATTTTCTATCTTGCCTGACTTCTTCAGATCCTTCCATATACACTATAAGAGTGTCCCACATCTCTTTAGCTGGTCTTACAGTGTATAAGATTCTGAAATGTTGCATCATCTATGACACTTACAATAATGTTTTGTGCCCTCTTGTCCATTGTAGCTAGGACAATCTCATCCTTAGTCATCTCAGAGAAATCCTTTGGAGTTCTCTGATTTGCATCCAAAACTGAAATCTTCATTGGCACATAAGGCCCTTCCTTTACTGTGATGTAGATTCTAGGGTCAGAGGCTTCATAAATAGCCTTACCCTTTTTCCAGATCCCAAAGATCTCTTTCCTGCATATGGGTAATTTCATGGAACCCATTCTTGTGATTCTCAGAAGAACCCATGTTTCTTGATTTTCTTGAATTTCTTGAAATGTGTTTTGTCTTACATGAATCTACAAACAGGATCTCCTCAGACTGTTAGTCCTTGTTTTGAGGAACCTCGCTTTGATACACTTGAAAGATATGGTACCTAAACACCTAGAGAGGGGGGGGGGTGGTGAATAGGTGACCTAATCCTTTTCTAAACTTTAATGGCAGCAAACAGTTTATTATCACAGATTTGTAATTTTGCACAGCAATCACAAAGTATTCACAGCATACACAGCCAATCACAGCACCAAACATTAGTTTTAGTGGTTCCCCAAGATATGGGTACATCCACTTTCCCCTTCGCCTATCTAGCAGTGTACTAGATTCGGCCAAACTCCTCCACTGTCTCAGAACCAAATTGGTTCTACACCTCAGGCCAAGCCTTAACTCAGCTTTATCCCAAAGCCTACACTCAGCCAATCAAGGCCTACACTCAGCCAACCAAGGCCTACACTCAGAGATCTCAATCTCCTACACTCAGGCTCTCAAGCCCTACCTCAGCCTTTATAATTATAGGCTTACAAATCACTCAGATCCATGGATCTACAAGATAAAAATGTTTTTACAAATATTGACTCTACAACTCAGAAATAAAAGAGGGAGTTTGATGAGAGTTTCTTATGAGTTCTTGGTGAACTCAGCTGGATCAATCTGACTTAGCTTTCTTCAAGCTTCTTGAGTAGAATGAATAAGACTGAACCCTCTACAGTTGTTCCTTGAAACTCTGCCACTTAAGATCCAGAATGTATCTGAATCCTTCTTCTCCGCCTAGGTTCCAGAGGCTGATTTCTTGGATGGAGCCCTCTCTCTCCCAACTTCTTAGATCTGCACTTGGACTGCAAGATCTTCTTGATTTGATATTGTTCTTCAACAATGTGATCCACTTGAACAACAATCTGAATCACTGAACAACTCTTCAATTCTGAACCACAGTTTCTGTAAATGTAGGTGTGCCTATTTATAGGCTTTCTTCATGGTAACGGCTGGACCGGTCCATAACTGACTTCTGATATCTCTGACAGGTGCTGTAGACGGTGCGAATGGCAGCTTGTCAAATCATCCAGTCATTTCTTGAAATTCTCTAACTGTCTGAAAGTGTCGAGACTTTCTGTCTTAAGTGTCGCAACTTATAGACCAAGTGTCGACACATGCTTTGTAAGTGTCGACACCCAAGTCTACAAGGTTGTCGACACAACTCTTGTATGTCTCGACATAGTTTCTTCTGCATGTGTCGACACTGAATTGAGTGTCGACACAAGTACTTGTTCTTCTAGCTTTTGCTGAATTCTTCTAAGTGTCGACACATCTCCTTTGTGTCGACACAACTTCTTGTGTTGAATCTGTCAAGTGTCGACACTACCTTCTTGGTGTCGACACATAGTCTTCTATGTTGATTCTTGTTGAGTGTCGACACAGCTCCTTGTGTCGACACACCTTTTCTTGTTGAGACTTTCAGCTGAGTGTCGACACATTCCCTTAGTGTCGACACTTGTACTTAGATAATTTGTTGATCTTTCTGATCTTTGCTAAGTGTCGACACAGCTCCTTGTGTCGACACTTTCTTCAAGTGTAGAGTCTTTAGCTGAGTGTCGACACATTGTGCTGGGTGTCGACACTTACTTCATATGTTGACTCTTCTGGTGTGTGTCGACACATTGTGCTGGGTGTCGACACTTATTTCATATATTGACTCTTCTGGTGTGTGTCGACACATTGTGCTGGGTGTCGACACTGACTTCAAATGCTGACTCTTTGCTTAGTGTCGACACATTGTGTTGAGTATCGACAACTTATACTTAGTCTCTGCAGACTTTTTGTGACGAGTGTCGACACAGCTCCAAGTGTCGACACTTTCTGGTGTAGACAAGCTCGCTGAGTGTCGACACAGCTACTTGTGTCGCCACTTTCTGTCTGCACTTTTCTTCACTGAGTGTCGACACAGCTCCTTGTGTCGACACTTTCTGTTGGTGTCGACTCTGCATCCCAGGTGTCGACACAATGACTCCAATGTGTCGACACTGCTTGTCTGGGTGTCGACACAAGCTTTCTTGAGTGTCGACACTTTCCCTCTGGGTGTGACACATGGACTTTGGAAACTTTTTGCTTCAGTCCGTGATTACTTAACCTGCACAAGTAAACTCAACATACATCAATACATTATGATGTATATCATTGAGTTGGGTGAGGCTTCTTCAAATCAGGTACATTTAACCAATGTACCCAACAATCTCCCCCTATTTGGAGAAGTCTATACCCTTAGTCAATGATATACACCATTCCATAATTAAATTACAAAATGATTAAAGTAGGATAATGTATAACAGGGTAAACATAACATGTATTAAATCACACATGTATACAAATTCATCATTTCAGAACAAGTAAAGAAATAGACACATTCACAGAACAATCATGAAATATATTGATCATATATTGTTCTAACATTTTTCTTATACATTTTCAGAAGTTTACTAAATGTGTTTCATCAAAAGATTACAATATAAACTTCAAGTAAACTCTTAATCTATTTCTGATCAGGTTCCTTGATAACAATTCCCTTGCCAGCTGGAACTTGAGCTTTGACAGGGGCTTACAGTTTCAGCATCAGCATGCTTCTTTCCTTTTAGATCTTTCTTTTTGAGTTCTTCTGCCTTGATCTTCTGCCTCTCAAAGTAATGGTATGGCTTAGGAAAGTACTTGCTAGGCTCCACTGCAGTAGGAGGTAGCTTTCCCATCTTTGCCTTTCTTCTATATTGAACAATTGCTTCTTGTCTGATCTCATGTTTTCTCCATTCTGCTTCAGAGAACCACTTGTTCCTTTCATGAGCATTGTCCTTGGCAGCTTTCCAGGCAGTTAATATTATATTTCTAGAGGTAGGGCTCCACTGTTCAAAGTCTGGCCTTTGTTCTGCTTGTTCCCTAAACCTCTTCTTTGACAACCTTGTCTCTTTCTCTTTCTGTAGAGCCTCTGCATGGCTTCAGATATAGGTTGAACAACCTTTTCAATATGAACTTGGTCCTTGCCCTCAGGTGGGCTATACATTGTGCTCACATCTGCTTGAATCATTCAAAGTCTGGAGGTGGATAAATGACCTGAGCTACTTCTGGTTGCTCACCTCAAGATAGGCAGTTTGAATCCCTGATTCAGCAACATCTTGGTCATCACACAGAGGAGGGTATCCAAGTGTAGCCCTGATTGAATTTGATATCCATTTGGCATGCTCAGAACTTGCCTTGACTAACACTCTCTCCCCCTTTATGACTTCTCTGGCCATGTGATCTCTAACATCATCCTTTTGAAATTCTGATCTGTGCATCCAAGTATCTGATTCCTTCTTTAAAGTAAGGTTTAAGCTTTGTAAGTTGTTCAGATATGACCTTTTGGGAGGCTTGGATTGCAGTCTTTACAGCAGAAATTTACTCTTGAAAGACTTTAGCAAAGTCAGCTTTATAGCAGCATCAGCAGAAGTAGAAGGTTCAGCAGCCTTATTCTTTAATTCAGTGACTATAGCATTGTGGGATTCAGTTAAATTGTCATTCATTCTTAATTGATTTTCAAGAACATATCCTTGTTTCAATGCTATATCATCCACCTGTTCTTTGATCTTCTCTTGGTGTGTTGCCAAATACACCACTGCATTTCCACCCTTGTGGAAGCAATCTGTCATCTCCTTCTTGTTGAGATTCATCTCAAACCTTATAGATTTTATATCTTGGGCAAGATCAAACTGTAATGATCTGTGCCCTGCATCAACATAAGCCTCTATGGCTTTCCTTTGTTCATCCATTTTAATCTGCAGTGCAATCAGTAAAGCACTATAATCAGCAGTTGGAGCTTGCTGAACTATAGGCTGTGGGGGGCAATGGATTGCAAAGCCTTCTTATAACTCTGGCTTCTCCTCTTGAAGACATAGAGTTTCTTCTTCTTGGCCCTAGCACTCTCCTCATCTTCAGAGGCAGAAGTGCTGGCAATATCAACCCTGTCCTTAGGGCTTTGAGGCTTTGCAGCTTGCACATCAGGTTCTTCTCAGTGTCCTGCCTAATAGGCTTTCCAGTTCTTGGACCTTCTCCCCTCAGCAGCAGCATTATCTCTTCCATCAGCATCCTTGTCCATGTCAAAATCTTCTTGATCTAGATTCAGAAATAAATCTTCCATGGTGTATTCAGGAGGGGATGGAGCTGGAGATAGTCTTTGCTCTTCAACTACTGAATCAGTTACCACTTCCTGGACAGCAGATGTGTCTACTCTAACAACATCTGGTTCTTGACTATACAGCTGAGTTTGCTAAGGAACATCAGACAAATCAGCATCTTCTATAAGATATTCTAAAGTATTTAGGTCAGTGAGTACCTCTTGTATGATGGTGGTGGCTTGCTCACTGTCTAGAGTAGAGGGTTCTTCTACTACTGGAGGCTCCCCCTGGCTTTGATCCCTGGGGATGGGGCTAGCTGGAGGCAGCTCCCCCTGGATCTCAGCAGTCTCTTGAGCAGCAGGGGTCTTCTCTGCAGCACTTCCTCTTGGTCATCAGGAGTGAAAACAACATGTTCTTCACTCCCTGAACTGCTGGAGGACTCTTGTTCAACTGGAGCAGTTTTTCTCTTTTTCTTAGGAGGAATCTCCTTCTCAGTAATTATCTTCTCAGGGGTTGGCATGTCCTTTGACAACACCCTGTCCCATCTTGAAAAGATCCTTAGATCCATCTTCCTCATGTGGTTTATTTTGCTACCTGCAGCTGCACTCATCACCTCTGGTATGGTACCAGCTAGGTAGAGACTAATGATCCTGCCCAGATTGGGCTTCTTCAAGCTCTCCTTAATCTTGTCATATACTATGATTGACCAATCAGTTCTTAGATTAAAAGATAATTCTTGTCATTACTCCAAACATATTGGCAGACACTCTGTCATGCCCTCCTGGCTTACTGAGTAAGACTTTTCCACAATCTCAGACATGAATTTTCCTTGAGTATTCATGCCTTTCCTGTTAAAGACAGAACCTATCTTCATCTTTGGATCAAGACCACACCAGGTTAAAGCTTCCCTGGTCTTTGAAGCAGTAACCTCTTCTTCATCTTGAATTTTTGGTAGCTGAAGTACCTTCCTCAGACTCTTAGGTGAAACCTTAATCTTGTTCCATGAACTCTGGATTTGATTCTGAATCCAGATTCATCTACGACAGCTCCATTAAGAAATTCAAGTACTTCCTTCTTCCAAATCTTTGTAGGTTCAGACAAGAGATATTCTAGTCCAGAATCGGCGACTAGGGTTACCACTGCCTGAATTTCTTGATCTGCATCGTCGAATGCGCCGCGCACAAGCTCATAACCCTCGTTAACGTTCTCCTCAAGCTTAGGAGCCATTAGGGTTTGGAGAATTTGTCTGTAGAAAAGAGAGGTGTCGACACAGGAGTTTTGGTCTCGAAACTGTTGAAAGCGTGTCGACAAACAAAGACAGAACCCTATTTATACCTGTCTAATTTTGAAGATGAACAGGCGGGACAGCTAACTTAAATGTGTCGACACTGGCAACAAGTGTCGACACTGACTTATAATGTCTCGACACATATGTGTCGACACAAGTTTAGTCAACAGATTTTATGTGTCGACACTTGGTTATGTGTCGACACAACATAACTCGACACATTGTCGAGACTTTACTTAGAAAAATTCTGAGTAAACATAAGTGTCGACACCACATTGGATGTGTCGACACCTACTTGACATGTGTCGACACTAACATTCTGAAGTGTCGAAACCAACATCCTAGATGTGTCGACACCTTTTTCCTGAAGTGTCGACACCACTATTCTGTGTCGACATAGACTTGTCTATGTGTCGACACCTTTTGACTTAGTCATTTTCAAATCTGTAAACTTACTCTAAGTTTATCATTCCTAGTTCAATTTTGAATCTATTGAACTTAGCTTCTTCTAGTGGCTTAGTAAACATATCAGCTACTTGTTCATCTGTTTTAACATATCTAATAAAATATCTTCTCTTTCTACATGCTCCCTAAGAAAATGATATTTAATCTCAATATGTTTTTTCCTACTATGGGATACAGGGTTATTAGCTATTGAAATAGCACTTGTAGAATCACAGAAAAGTGGAGTTCTTACTTACCTGAAATCCATAGTCCTCTAGCTGATGTTGAATCCACAGAAGTTGAGCACAACAACTTCCTGCAGCCACATACTCTGACTCAGCTGTGGAGATAGCCACACTGGTTTGCTTCTTGCTACTCCATGAAATTAGTCTCCCACCTAGAATTGACAGGTTCCAGTAGTGCTCTTTCTATCCTCTTTGCATCCTGCAAAGTCTGCATCTGAATAACCTGTTAGATCAAATCTCCATTCCTAGGGTACCAGAGGCCTAGATAGGGAGTGCCCTTTAGATATCTCAATATTCTTTTGACTGCAGTCAAATGAGACTCTTTAGGGCAGGCTTGATACCTTGCACAAACACATGTAGCATACATGATGTCTGGTCTACTAGCAGTCAAGTATAATAGGGAGCCAACTATCCCTCTATACAAGGTTTCATCTACAGGTTTCCCTGCATCATCCTTGCTAAGAGACATACTTGACCCCATAGGAGTCTTCATGGTACTGGATGAATCCATACCATACTTCCTTATGAGTTCTAGGGTGAACTTTGACTGACAAAATGGACAAACCCTCTCAGTCTGTTTAACTTGGAGACCAAAGAAAAACTTCAGCTCTCCCATACTACTCATCTCAAACTGACCTTGCATAAGTTTTGCAAACTTTTTGCAAAGGTGCTTTCAGTAGACCCAAATATAATGTCATCTACATATATTTGGACTAGTATGACTTTGCCTCTAGATTCCCTAAGGAATAGAGTCTTATCTATTTTCCCCTTGAGAACTTGTTCTCAATGAGGAAACTAGATAGGGTTTCATACCAAGCCCTAGGGGCTTGCTTTAACCCATATAAAGCTTTCCTAAGTCTATAGACATAATGAGGTAGAGTTGGATCAACAAAACCTGAAGGCTGCTCCACATAGACTTCTTCTTTCAAATTACCATTTAGGAATGCTGACTTGACATCCATTTGGTATACCTTGAATCCTTGATAGGTTGCATAGGCCAAGAACATCCTTATGGCTTCCAGTCTGGCTACTGGAGCAAAGGTTTGATCAAAATCAATACCTTCTTCTTGTCTATATCATTTAGCAACCAGTCTAGCTTATTCTTAATGATGATCCCCTTGTTCATCCATCTTATTCCTGTAGATCCACTTAGTTCCTATTACATTGTGGTCTTTAGGTTTAGGAACCAATTCCCAGACCTTGCACCTCTTGAACTGATTAAGCTCTTCTTGCATTGCATCAGTCCATTGTGGATCTTGTAGTGCTTCTTCAAACTTCTTAGGTTCAACTTGTGACAGAAGCTGGAATAGATTGCAGCATTCTGATTTCTGCTTATTGTTTGAACTCCTTGTCTTGGATCTCCAATAATCAGCTCTACTGGATGATCTCTAAGATGCCTGTGGGCTGGAGGCATCCTCACTTCTGGTTGAACCATTTCAGCATCTGCTTCATGCTGTACACCTTGTATTTCTTCAGCAACTGGCACATGTAGTTCTCCCCCTGGACAAAGCTACTCTCTTCTCCTTGCTGTCTTGCAGCAGGCACTTCTTCTATAGTAAGCTTGTCCATTTTCTTTGTCAAACCTGTGGGGCTGCATACATTGCTAGACAACTCATTATTAATAAGTTTAGTCTCATCAAAAACTACATGCACTGATTCTTCTACAACTTGTGTAGTCAAGTTGTAGACTCTATAAGCCTTACTATTATTGCTGTACCCAACAAAATTCCCTCTTGGGACTTGGCAGCAAACTTAGTTAAGTAAGACTTCCCATTGTTAAGTATGAAGCATTTGCAACCAAAGATCCTGAAGTAGGATAGGTTTGGTTTCTGCCTTTCACAACTTCATAGGGGGTCTGTTTAGCCCTTTAGTGATGGTAGCCCTATTTATAACATGGCATGCAGTGTTAACTGCTTCAGCCCAGAAATACTCAGGCAGTGATGTATCACTTAGTAGGGTTCTACCAGCCTCTATCAAGGTCCTATTCTTCCTCTCAGCCAATGCCATTTTGCTGAGGTGTTCTAGGTGAGAGAGAATTCTTGAAATAACCCAAAGTCTTCACATAGTTTTGTCATGCTTTCAGACTGAAACTCAGTACCATGGTCACTTCTAATTTTGACCACAGTACTATTTAGTTCATTCTGAATTTGCTTGACAAAGCTGTAGAAGACACTAGGTGTTTCAGATTTCTGTCTTAAGAAGAACACCCAGGAAAACCTTGAGTAGTCATCTACAACTACAAGGGTATAGACCTTCCAACCTAAGCTGTGAACTGGCATTGGACCAAAGAGATCCAATGCAAGAGGTACAAACACCTCACATCATCTTTGTTTTCTATGCTTTTAAAGGTGGATTTAGTCTGCTTGCCCTTTTGACAAGCTGAGCAAATACCATCTTTGACACACTTAACTTGAGGACATTCCTCACTAACTCTTTGCTAAAGAGTTTGCTAATAGTCTTGTAGTTAAGATGGGATAGCCTCTTGTGCCATTTGACACAATGAGAGACTGTCTCATCAGCTATAAGACAAACTGGAGAACCATGTTCTCAATCATAATGTCTAGGCAGTAGACATTCCTCTTCCTATATACCTGTCAAAATGATCTCTTGATCACTTGACCTCTTGATATGACAACCATTTTTAACAAATGAGATGTCATACCCTACATCACTTAATTGACTTATACTTATTAGGTTGTGTTTCAACCCTTTAACTTAAGCCACTTGAGTAATGGTAACCTAGTTTGTAGAAATGTTACCAAACCTTTGATGATTCCTTTTTCAGAACCACCAAAGGTAACCTTTGGACCATCTTTTACTGGAATGTAGTCCTTTAGTAATCTTCTTGTTCCAGTCATATGTCTGGAACATCCACTGTCCAAGTACCATGTTGGGGTATGGCCACTTGGACTCACCTGCAAAACAGATTTAATGAACCTTAGAACCCAAAGAGTCTTGGGTCCTTGGTACATGTTAGTCTGCAATCTGACAAAACTACCTACTGGCTTTCCACCAGGTAGCTTGCTACTCACCTTGGCACTGACATTGTGCAAACAGTCCACTGCAAAATGGCCAATTTTGCCACAGCACCAACATTCAAACTTGTTGTACCTTTGCTTAGGTACAGCCTTGCTGTATTATCTACAACAATCTGGTTGAATGCTGGGGCTTTGCCTTGGACTTAGACTTGGACTGCTCAGTCCTTGCAGGTCTAATAAAGCCCAGTCCAGCCTTGCCTTTATGATGAACAAATTCATCAATTAAAGGTAGCACTGACTTTGGTTTAGAAAACCTAGCAAACTAAGTCCTTCTCCTTCTGAAGATTGATCTCAGACTCTTAATTTGATCATTCTTAAATGATATAGTACCATCTGAATCACTGTTATGTGTTTCAGCCTAGGTATCTCATTCAACTTTTGATCAAATCTGCTTCTCAAAATCTGTTGCACCAGCTTTAAGTTCAGCAATTTCCTTTGCCTGACTTTTGGCTAGGGATTTGCTTTTCTTGTAGCTTGCAACAGCACCTTATATTCATCTATAAGTTGTGATGAATATCATCCTCAGACTCAGATACACTTTCATCACTTGATGAAGATGAATCTGATTCTGAACTAGAACAAGAAACTGAATTTAAACTTGAACTTGTACCTGACTGGGTCCTGGCTGCTCCAGGATTTTGGCACTGTCTGTCAAAGCCATTAGTCCTTGGCATTGACTGTCTTCTTATTCATAAATAGACTCCATGATCTGCATGAATTCTTCCTCTTCTTCTCCAGCAAACAGCCTATGTAGGCTTCAGCCTCAGACTCAGTTTCTGAAGAAGAATTGTCTGATAGAGTCTTCTCCTTCTTGGCAACAAAAGACTTCTTTTCTTGCTTTTGAAGTGAGCCTTTTTCCTGTCACCAGATTCCTTTCTCTTCTCTGGACAATCTGCAATAACATGTCCCTGTCTATTGCAGCAGTAGCATACTATCTTAGATCCAGTTGCCTTGCTTGACTTTGTCCTCTTCCTGTCTTTCTTGAAGGCTTTTTCTCCTGATAAAAGACTTCCTTTCCGTTGAGAAGAAGGTCTTGACCTCCACTGTTTCTTCTTCAAGAATTTCTGAAAGTGCCTAGTGAAGGCAGCAAAGTCTTCATCACTTTCTGCTCTCACTCTTTGTGCTGACTGACTCATCAGACTCTGAATCAACTACTCTGGAGGTGGAGTTGATGACTTATTCCTGCACTTTTTGGGAACTTCTGTCTTGAAAGCAACTGATCTTTCTTGTGTTCAGTCCTTGTTGATTTTCCTCCTCTTTCCTCACTGTCAATTGCATCTCATATGACAATAACTTGCCAAACAGTGTAGGTGGAGGAATTTCCCCAACTTAGCCATTTCTCTTATGGAACAGATCTTTTGTGTCCCAATCTTTGGTTAGGGACCTTAAGAACTTATCATTTAGTTCATAGTTACTGACTCTCTTCCATAAGACATGAGTTCATTAACTATTCTGTAGAACTTCTTGTAGCACTCAGTTATGCTATCACCTTTACCTTGTCTAAAGCTCTCATACTCCTGATTTAGCAAGGATTTTCTATCTTGCTAACTTCTTCAGATCCTTCCATATACACTATAAGAGTGTCCCACATCTCTTTAGCTGTCTTACAGTGTATAAGATTCTGAAATGTGCATCATCTATGGCACTTACAATAATGTTTTGTGCCCTCTTGTCCATTGTAGCTAGGACAATCTCATCCTTAGTCATCTCAGAGAATATCTTGGAGTTCTCTGATTTGCATCAAAACTGAAATCTTCATTGGCACATAAGGCCCTTCCTTTACTGTGATGTAGATTCTAGGGTCAGAGGCTTCCATAAATAGCCTTACCTTTCTTTCCAGATCCAAAGATCTCTTTCTGCATATGGGTAATTTCATGGAACCCAATTCTTGTGATTCTCAGAAGAACCCATGTTTCTTGATTTTC